>JAFIDM010000002.1:21908923-21924630 GCA_023159025.1 Thereuonema tuberculata
ATATATAGTAAAACCCCGTTATTACGCTCGTCAAGGGACCGTGACCTACAAGCGTAATAAGCGGGATAGCGCTATAAACGGGGAATGATTTATATGATGGGGAAACATTTAGACACCATTTTACAGGAAAGATACTTGATTCTGAAATTGATATAGTGCAAATGTGAGCTTATTTCCTATTAAAAAAATCTTTGATTGTGGTTTGCCGTGTGTGTATGCTACTGTTATAAATTACGACATTTTCAATGCGGTTCAAGAAACTATTAACATCAATTGATACTCCACTAGGAGCAATACAAATATATTTTCGGAGCAGTTTTAGTGCACTGCCCGCTATTTCACGCGCCTTTTCTTGAATGATTGGGTCATTTAATGGCACTGATGCATCACGGGACTGATGAATCCATTCAATTAGAATTTCCTCGGCATCTTCACATTTTCCACACTACTTTTTTACGTTTGCAACCATCCTTCGCTGAATTGATAATTCCATTCTTATTTTTTATTATTGTTCTCAGACTGGATCAGGGAATTCTTAGATTCTGCGAAAACCTTCTGATTTAGTGTAGAATTCTCGTCGTACTTACGAAGAATTTGCAATTTTTCACTTATAGAAAGGGATTTCCGCTTCAAAGAGTTCGAAGATTCCCTCCTACCAGGGAAAGAAAAGAATCGTTACAGTGTTACATTTCTTTTCGATACAAAATTTCCGATATAAAAAAGCGCTACAAGCGGGATTTGAAGCGTTATAAGAGGGTAAAAGTATAGAGAGTTATATAGAAAATTCCAGGGACCGTACAAAAGGAGCGTTAAGAACGGGATAGTGCTATAAGCGGGAGCATAATAACGGGGTTTTACTGTATATATATATATATTTGATTCGATTGATGATTTGATTTTAATTTTTTTGTTTTTATGTTTATCAGACCTATTTAGGTGTACTTCTTACCTGTACACCTGTAATATAGGTTCTGAGAGTTTAATCTAAAGGATCATTTTCCACCCAAAAAGAAAAACAAAATACCAACCATATCTAAAGTTTAATGTATCTAAAGAATAATTATAATTTTTGACTCATAACGCCAAAAGGCATTTAAAACTCACCTTTGTATAATCTAAATTCTGCGCTAACATGTGAACGAATCTTCTACGGAAAAAATGGTTTTGAGTTTCAAAATCAGCGTAAAAAACTGAGTAAGTATGCCAAATTTCATTAAAATCGGTGCAGTGGTAACGAAATTATTTGCTTTTGAACATATGTTTTGTTAGAATTTCAGGTAAAATTTCATGGCACCAACATAGAATGACAAAATGAACTAATATTTCATCCAATTTGAGTACCCTTGATTCAATGGTACCATTGAGAACCTTGGATCTATCTTAACAGCTTAATTACATCGAGTTACGGACAGACAGACAGACGAACTTAGCCAATTATGTAAGTTGATTCACTAATGGGCAGCCGAAACATGAAAAAAAAGTAGTGAATTTATACTCTCAAAATCAGCAGAATTCATCTTTTTCTCCATCTCATGAGGTTTTTTACAATTTTTGATAGAATTTCAGAGAAGTACTGAAATATAAATTGAAACAGTATTCGACTTTTTGAACTAAAACAAAAAAAAAAAAAAAAAAGGATGGACTGAAAAATATGTAAGTCAAAAAAATGCTTGGCGGACCAACGAGTTTGAGAGCACTGATTTAGATGGAACTTCACAAGTACTGGGATCCTTGATTCTTCGTGGGTTCAGTATAGATGTACACAGACGTATTGAATCACTGGCAACAGGTGAAAGATCCATCAGGTTAGTAATTTTTACTTTTTTTCCTAATTTTAAATATCCGTTTATCCATTAAGGTTCCGTTTATCTTAAATAAATTTTTTTTTACTATAATCAGTTAGTAATTTATAGTGTTTGAAAAACATTTGGATGGATTAAAACATTAATTTATGGAGGGATTTTTTTACTCAGTACTCTTAAATAATCTTAATTCTTCTTCATATTGCATTAAGAATGCTCCTCTGACGATTTCCGAAGACATTCTGCAAGCTAAACAAGAAATACTGTAAGAACTGAAGTAATACTGTTTTGTTTTGCGAAAGTCTCCATGGATTTGTGAATTTACAAGTACCTGCGATAATAATTTGAAGTTATTCAGTTTTTTAATTTTAATTAATTAATTCAATATTTCAATTGACTAATTCCGTTTAATTTTAATCAAATCGCAATCACCTGCAGATGGCAGTGGATTAATGAACGGATTTATTATGAGACAGTAATTTATCTTTTTTGCTTCTTTTCCATGATGTTTTATGGGAATTTTAATTATCTACACGGAGAAAGTTTTCATGTAGATACAGAAATTAGTTCCTCTCAAGTCTATACATATACATGTATATAAATGTTCACACACCCAGTGCGTATCCATGATTTTAGAATGTGATGCAATGGGGAGGGTTTCTAACCCCCACCAACACCACCCGTCTATGTGCCCTCTCTCTCTCTCTCTATCTGTGTGTGTGTGTATATATATATATATATATATACACACAACGCAAATACTTACGTAAGTTTATCCATTTCAGTTTTTTGAAATGAGAGTGCTTATTAAGATTATATATATATATATATATATATATACAGTAAAACCTCGTTAAGTCGTCACTCAAGGGACCAAACATTTTTGACGACTTAGGCGGAATGGGAATTTTTGAAAAATAAACAAAACACTGAAATACAGTATTTTTCATGAATTGCTGTAGAATTCGGCGAGAAAAACAAGATTTTCAGAAATCAATACATGCAAATGAATGAGTGGAAAATAAAAAAAAACAAAACAAAGAAAAAACACATTTTAATCGTTTCAAAAGAAAGGCAATGTCTGTCTTTGAAACGTTCCAGCCAACCATTGCTGCGGCCGAAATCTTCAATATTCAACTTCTTAGCAATTTCCATGGATTTTTCTTTGAGAATCACGGCATAAATCGGCACATTTTGCGATCTGGCATGTTTTAGCCATCGAACTAAAACCTCCTCGATCTCATCAAACTTCGATTTCCTCATTTTTTTTGTTTTGTCTTTGCAGTCAGCTTCTTCAATTACTTGTTTCGATGAAAGAATATCGTTTAATGTAATCCTGGGAATATGATGTTCTTTGGCAAAAGCTGTTTCGAAACATTTGATTTTTCAAAAAGTGCAATTAAGTCTTTTTTTTTCTTTAAAAGATAACGAGGATAAGTTTTCGTTTCCCTGGCATGTTAAAAACGTAATTGAATCACGAAATTGCAAGAGAAAAAATAGCCTTTACAGAGGGCCTTATCGCTATGAAATGAAGTCACACTCAGGAGCGGTCAAGAAAAACGTCGAAACTCGACAGAGTCGCAGCGAGAAGTGTGCTTTGAATGATTAGCAGCGAGATTCCAAGAACCGAAATCCTCCGAAGGGGTAGGAAAGGAATGAAGTGACAGGCGTGGTCGAAAATTCCCTGTAAAGGCTTAACTTTCTTAAAGTTAAGGTGTGGGGCTGAAAAGACAACACGATGGCATGCAAAATGGAGAAGAAAGATGCTTTTGGCCATTTTTGAGGGTGACGGGTTATCCGGAGTAGAATTAAATTTGGTGACGGATAAAGGAGGATTATTTTACATTACTGTGTATGAGACCTTCTCAGGACCAAAGGAAAACGACGACTTAAACGGAGTGACGACTTATCCGGGTGACAACTTAACGAGGTTTTACTGTATATCATATTATATTGTTGTTTAATTCTTTTTAAATAAGTAATATGTGTTAACTTCCCAATAAATAGAAGAGTTACTTGTACCTATAGAATAAATTATTTATTAGTAAATAAATTAGAAAATCAATCGCAGAATGAATTCACTTGAGTCGATAACTTTCAATTAATAGAATTGATATATTCTTGTATTTACATAATTACAGTCAAACATTAACTAGTCTTAATACATTTCAGTCGTTTCGGCGTTGTCTTGTGCGCAAGGCGACGGCCTCGGATGAGGCAGATGCGTCGGAACCTGGGTTCAAATTCCTGCATGGGCATGGCTGCTTGTGAAAAATTTCTTTCCTGTGTTTTTCTTCGGGTCTGAATTCATTCCTTAATGATTTCCTGAGGAAGGCAACGGGAAACCACCTCAGTATCTTTCTCTTGAAATTTTGTGGATTCTTCTAAGGGGTTCACCACCTTGGGAACACTAGAAATCATAGAACACGGACCTTCGAAGATCGCACACAACAACAAAAAATACATTTCAGTTAAAGTGAAAAACAAGTATTTCTTCTTAAAAGCTTTAGATCGTATTCCTTTATTTTATATTAATCATTTAAACAATTCTTGGAAAAAGTCACATTTTTATCCTATGAATCTTTTTTGCAATCGATAGTTTCTCTGAAAGAAATGTGTGTTATTTCTTTTACTTTTTATCTTCAGAGATTTCTTCATTCCCTGAATAATTTGTATTCCTTAAAAGTTTACTTTTCTTTAGTAAAACTTTTGATCTTTCATGACTTGAAATATGTCCAATTGCCTTTCTTGTTATGTACCCTTGGTAACTGAACCTTAGGAATGAATTTCCCATATTCATAGGCAATTTCTGTACATTTAAAGATGTCTTCATGTGACTGCATTTAACTTATTCTCTTGTTTGACATCCTTATTTCTCTGTTTTTCGTAATTTCCAGTCAAATATAACTTAACTTCAATTCATAATGTACTCACATCAGTCACATAAAACACATCGGTATTCCTTGTAACAACACAACACTAACTTTCTTTTCACTTATTGTTTCAATAGCATATCATATCTTATGTTGTAATTCTTGTTGTCACCGAAACGAAACCATTCGTGGATGGTGTGAGCACCAACAAACTATCTGTAATTACATCCAGAAACGCAGTCTACGCTGGTTTGCAGAATGGATAACACCCGGCTCCCTTATAGTCTTCTTTGGCGGCAAAGACCTGCAAAGATAACCAAAAAGCCTCAAAGAAAACATGGCTCAAACAGATTGAAGAGGACATCAAAAACCAATGACTGACTCTAGACGTGGATAAAAACATTGCCACTGATCGCAAGAAATGGAAAGATATTGTAAATAATTCGTCGAACCCTGTGGCACCTACAGCAGTGTATTGGCTGCGAGGTAAACCTACACTCCAAACCCCAGCTAAGGGGTGCTGATAATGATGATGATGAATTCTTGTTTAATAATGTTACTTCGTAAGTCAACAATTAGTTTCTTTTAGTTTGAAGATTCACTTTTAGTTAATAATAATTTATTTCTTTTTAATTCTCAATAATTATTTGCGAGGGATATTTAGGTAATGTTTTTTCTTTTGTGTTTCTTTCCTTTCAAATATCCACATATATATATAAATAAGAAAGCTAAGTTTCAGGAAGACTATTCTCCAGTTCAAAACTTGATGGATGGGGGGGGGGGGGCACGGGAAGAGCACACGAACATACACATATGTATTATCTAACTAATGTTTAGCTAAAAATTGTAATAATTAACCATAAAACTCAGAAATAGGTTTAGTACGGTTTTTTTTTTTTTATTGGAATATCACCTGAATAGTCTTAATTGAACCATTTCCCCCTACCATTAAACCCTGCCTTCTCCCACTTAAAAACAGAAGGAAGAAGGGATATTATTACTCTATGTTAAGTCCTGTGAGGTGTAAATAGGTGAGGTGTAAATATTTCCCTGAATTGCCATAACATGTCTCGAGCTATTTCTTTAATAGCCAAGGACGACCGCTGTTGGTCAGTTAAGGTCCCTCAGGCCAATACAAGGGGGCGGACAAATGCTTCAAAAACCGTAGCAAAAAAAACAAAAAAATCCACCGATTTTAGAAGCGCGAGAATCTTTGCCTGAGGGATCTGATTTTTCTTGATATGGTGCAGGTAATGCCTGTAGTTTATGAGGAGTACACGTGCAGTGCCTACACACACCACACGCCTACTTCTTCTCTGCAACCTATAATTAGGTCCTGACTTTATTGAGGCGATATCATTAACTTTTAAAAGCTGTTCGTTTTTGTTGACACTAAACTTATTTATAAAAGATGCCATTTTTATTTGGTCTCAGTTTTCAACAAAAACAGAGCTTTCGTGGCCTTAGGAGGAACTTCAATAAAACTCATTGAAGGGCAAACTCTGTTTCCTTCAGGTTTTCGTAATTCATTCCAGAAGTTCAGTTAATTTGAATTTTCATGTAAGCAATTCTCTGTATTTAATCTATATTACTAAAATCTTTTATTTCTCTGTCTGTGTGTCTGTCCGGCGCAATTTCCTGAGCGAATGGAAAATAGAAATAATTTTTACAATTTAACTTCCGCGACGGGAATCGAACCTTCAACCTTCTGATCCGAAGTCAGACGTCTTATACATTACGCCACCGAGATTACACCTTACTTTATAATGTTTTTTGACTTATGTTTCCTTCCCCTTCCCCCCATCAATAATGAATGAATTCAACCTTTTTTTTAATCTCAAGATTTTTTATTTATTTCCGATCCGTCTGTTTATTTCTAATTCGAAAATGACAAGTAGAACTATAATTGCCGAAACGTTGCAATATTTTAAATATAATATTCTTAGTTAACCAAATTCTATGTGATATAGAAAAACAAGCGCGTGTTCACGGGGGATGGCCTAGTTTGTTTCTAAATTTTTGTTTACTTTCAATAGGAAAATGGGGGCCATCCAATCACTCAGTCTGAATGTCTCTCTCCTTCGACTTTTGTACGAAGGGTGAATCTTCTTGTAACTTGGTGTGCATATTATGAGGACGATCTGCCTTTTTTATTTGAAATCTTTACCAGATTGATTTTTTTGTCGAGAAATTATCACAAGAAGACGACAAAAATTCTCGTCGAAAAGCATTGGAAGCTACTTAATGGATTCTATTCCATTTCAGTTAATGTATCCTTCATTGTCTTGAACAATGAATATTAAATCCTTTTAGCAAACCCATTGCCTGTGGTTTCATACGATTAAAATTAATCAGATCTATTCAATTTAATAAATAATGCTGAATTAATTCAATTTTTTTTTCAGGAATTACAAAAATGTGTTCAGAATATTTAGTTTGGTTCTGAAGGAGGAGTGGACATGATACTATATAGATCCTTTTTTGTTGTTGTTGTTTTTGAGGGATTTCTCCACTCCGAGCAATGGAGAATAAACAACAAGAGAAACTTATCCGAGAAACAACGGAAGTTGTTCGATTTGCGCCCACCTTGATATAATTGATATTTATACATCTCCCGAAGAAGACCCGAGGCACCGGGCCGAAATATCGAGATATTCTCATCCCGCAGTGGGGAAATCCCTCAAAAACAAAAAAAAGGGTCTATATAGTATTAGAATATTTAGTAGAGTTTCAGAATATTTAGTTCAGATATTATAATTGAAATATAAATGTAAGCCCTCTTTCATTTTTTTTTTTCTTCTTTTTTTATGACTTAAAAAATACAGAAAAGTAGACTTTTTTAACTTCTTGGTAGTTATTATTTTTAAATTTTGTTGTGATTTTTGTATATTAAGCTTAATATTTAAATTCATGTTCGTTGATTTGAAACTTATTTTTATTTACTTAATTGTTTTTAATTTTTTTTAATATGATCTAATATTTTAATGTAGATTTAATAATCTGAATCATTTAATAAATTTTTTTAATAACTATTTATTTAATTAAGTAAGCACATTAAATAGTTTTATTTAATAGTTATTTTCCTCAAAAATCAATAATATTGTAACGTAAAACAATACAGTCCTGTAATTACTAAAAAGAAAATTGAAGTTATTAAAATCATAGACAAACAATGTAAATGAAATTTTGAATAACATTTTTTCCCTTCATTTGACTAAAGAAGAGCATCATTTGATGCTATTAGCATTAATTATTTAATATTATTAATTAAATAATAAAAAATGGATGTTACACTGAATAATGTAACAAATAAATTTCTGTAATTTATGTAATTAATAATTTGACGAAAATGAAGCGGCATATGTTAACGTTAAAAATTATTACGGAAAAATTCTAAAATGATACGCAAGGGAATGGTCGTTTATAAGTAGGAGTTCTGGGAATAGCCCCTTCCGAATAAAATAAAATTTATTATTTTCAAGATTTTTGAAGAAAAAAAAAACGAAAAAGAAATCCTGCAATAATATTTAATTTACTTACAATAAAGCTTTATTTTTGAGGAATTAAAACCTGAACAACTGTAAACTTGTGTTTCGTGCAGTTGACATTTCGCTGTTCCTTTCGCCATTTAACTCCACCCATTTCTTTCATTGCGCATGTGCATTAATGATAACGAATGATGAATCATTCGAAGCCTTCAGCTCCGCCTCCTGGAACTGCATCAAAGCCATTATTCCAATTCAGACAGATTTCATTCTTTTGAACGATACTTTAAAAAGACAACAACTTTACAGAATTTGAAGGAATTTTTTTTTTATTTCAGAGATCTAGTAACAAGTCTAAAGATCACATTCAAAATTATTAGTAGTAGTAGATTAGATTCATAATTATTATTATTAGTTTTCAAGAGAACATTAAAAGACGGAAAAAAAAATTAAATATTGGTTTCAAATCTATATTATAAATTAAGAATATTTTTAAGTCTGTGTGTTTGGGGTAAGGGAGGGGGTTAATTAGCTTGAACTCCAAAATTTATAACAGTTAATTTTATAAGTTGTGAATAAAAAGATTTTTTCAAATAAGAATGCATTTTTGAAGATTTTTCTAAATTAAAAATTTTCATTTATTCATTTTCCTATTTAATTATTTAGAATATCAAAGTTAGGCTTAAGGAAAAAAAAAAAAAAAGATTTAGAAGAACGTCCCCCCACCCCCCACCCCCACCCGAAAAAACAAAACTAAGTATTGATCTTAATGCCTGAATAAGCAGATTTTTTTTAATAGAGTTGGAAGTTGGAGAACTTCCTATTGTACAGAGGAGTATTTCGCTAGTATTTTTTTTTTTACTTGGAATACTAAATACTTAAAATAACATTTGTTACGTAATTAGTCGTAAGCTTAATTAAATTCTTGAAGTTTCTTTTCAAAAGAAGAGCAAAATAAAGTATAAACAAAAGATAATCAGATCTACTGTAGTATTTTACATGTTATTTTTACATATAAAGTGGATAGGAAAATTGAATATTAATAATATAATAAATTTTAATAGCAAAATAATGGAAAAAAATATAAAAATGTAAAGATTCTAATAAATTACAATTAAAAACATAAGCTCTATTAAGTAAAAAAATTTAATAACCTTTTAAATAGAAATCAAGACGTTCCGGAAGTCAGAAGATTTTCTTAATTCTGTACTGTACTTTACCAGTTTAACATTTGATGTGTCTTAAAACAATTTACAGACATTTTCATGCCTACGTTATTTTAAACAATTTATAACAATTTCCAACAATTTCATGTGAATTTCGCTTTATTTTTTAAAACTCTTTTAAAACTACCTATTGAATATTAATCTACAGTAGAGCCCCGATTATCGGCGAGCGGATGATCCGCGATGCGGATTATCCGCGAGTGCCGCGAAATTTTTTTTTAATTACAAACCTAAAAAAAAAAACAATTTTAATCCAAGCCAACAACAGGGAAAATACAATAGGCCCTACAGTGCGAAGGTCGAAAATTACTGACAGGTTTATTGTGCATCGTGATCCTATAGGCCTTCTCGGAATTTGTGGATGGGTGGCTATGAGTTTCTCATAGTTTCCCCAAAGCATCCAACCTTAACCAATCCTGATTTTATACCAATCATTTTTCTTGCATAAAAATCCCAAAAATATCACTTTCATACAATACTATGAAAAACTTCGAAATTAACTACATCAATTGTATCATTACAAGGAAGTGATTTTCCGCAACAAAAGGTGTAATAAAGGATAGTGAAACTTTTTAATTTCAACCTATTTATCCTGAAGATGTTTGGGATTTCTTATACCTTCATCGTAATCTTAGATATCAAAGGGTTTCATACATTTGTGTAAAGCATCTTTACATTTATTCATACAATGAAAACGTATGGTAAATATAATTCTGCGGCATTTCTTGTTATTATAATTACAAAAAATTTTAATGATAAGGTAATATGGGTGCTGTGGCATGAAAACAGTGACCCACTATGATTTTTTTTTAATTATTTAAACAAAACAATCAAATCATGAACCACACACCTAGTATTACAGAAGTATAAATATAATAATTTAAATGTAGTTATTTATGATTTAACATAATATTTAACAAAACTCAAACGAATGAAATTCCATGCGATTCTTATGTATACATATATTAGCAGAAATAGCTTTAATGCAAATTTTTAAACAATAATCTTATAACTCTTCTGTGTTTTCTATAGAAATGTAATAATTATTTAAATTTTCCAAATTTGAAACAAAGATTTCAGTTCAGTTCTTTAGCATAAAAACCTGTTTAAATAAACAATGAACAGATGTTTATTTTGTTTGTTTATCAGACACAAAGATGAACCAGGAACGTTAAAACCATGTAAATCACCCGAAAAAGCCCCATGCCAAGTAAAAGCTGTGTATTTAAAAATCTGTACTACGTACAATGCTTACATTTTAGTCGCTAGTAAAAAAAATAATTTTGTAATACTAGCATTATTAACTCAATATACTTATAATTCCAGTTAGTAATATATTTTTCTTTTATTTTATTCTTTATAAAGACAATGGATATATCCATTATTTTGTAGTTTGACTGCAAATTGTGCAGTCCTATCCGCCTACACCATAAGCTTACTGTGTCCTCTAACCCATATAAAACCTCAATTATAATTTGTTAGTTTATTTCTTTTTTTATAAGTTCCAGTGCGCGCTGGTAAACAATTACATAATGCAGTGTTACCTCCGAATAACGGACAGTCACGGGACCGGAAGTTTTGTCCGTTATTGGGAGGTGTCCGCTATTGGGGAGGACTATCTTTTTTTTCATTTTTTAGCTTATAGCATGTCATTTAATGAAAAATTACGTACAATCTTAATTAAATTTCTACAATTACCATTGCGATATGAGAGAATATGAACAATTGCAAATTATTTACTGTATTCCTTTTTAAATGAGTGCTAATCCGTTTGTCTTACTTAAAATAATGATAAAATTAATTACAGTATAAGGAAAATTAATTTCTAGCCATCCATTTGATGCCTTAAACGTCTCCAATCCTAAAGTTTGACCGACTTCTCTGGCTTTTTCTTGAAGGAAAACACCGCTTATAGGAATGTTTTATGACCACTTCGTCGATTTTGCTTTTTTCAGTTTTACGAAACTTCAAATTTTTCGAATTTTCGTTTGAATTCACCATCCACATTTTTCTCATCTCATCTTTGCCTTCAAAAGTTCACTTATCTGAGTTTTTCCAACTTAAAAACGTTCAGCAAGACAACACACACTCAGCTTTTCTTTTTCAGCAACTTCAAGAACATCAATTTTTTCTTTTAGTGCCAATCTCTTCCTTTTTGACGCCATTTTAATTCGCACTAAATTTAAACAACACATTTATAGGATAGCTTTACGAGGGATTGATATTTATAAAGCAACTGCAGTGAAAAAAAAGGACCTCAGATTCGTGCATTGAATCATGGGACACAGATACAATGTATCAATGTAATGGGGGGGGGGGACACCGATACAATGTATCACTGTATGGGAGACCGATGTAAATACAACCTTGATGTGTTGGTCGAAAAAAAAAAAAAAAATTTTTTTACAGTTAAAATAACTGTCCGCTATTCAGAGTGTCCGGTATTCGGAGTGGATAACATTGAATATCCTATTTTAAGGGACTGGGACCCGCAATAATGTCCGCTAATTAGAAATGTCCGCTATTCGGAGTGTCCGTTAAAGGAGGTTACACTGTATACAGAAAGTTTCTCCAAAATACCCGACATCAGCGAAATAAAAAAAGCCAAGCTACTACGCCTTGGTAGATTTGGACTAATAATGCTGTCGAAGATTTCAGTACATCAAATTCACATCAGTACTTACATATCCTAGGCGTTTGGGTGGAATTATCTCATTAAGCGATATAATACGGCTGCAGATGTTAAATATCTATTAGAAACCTATCTCTAAGCAAAGACGGATTCATTTGAATTATTATCTATTCCAATTATCACGATTTAACTGGTTTTCAACTCTCAGAAATAATTAGTTTTTAACAAAATCTTATGACAGCAGCAACAAACTTATTCAAATAATTTGTTAGTAATAATAAAATGAAGTGAAATCTTGTTTGTCTAAATAAATATATAAAAAGATTGGTTGAAAAAGTGATCATCTAAATTTTAAAGCTGTATTTCTACAATTTGAAATAAAAATGTATTTTATATTTTGATTTGTGTATATCGAATATCGATATAACGATAATCTGTTTTTATGATCAGGTAGTCCTATCTATTCTGAACATTTTGTCGCAAACTATTTACGCTTAGAGGGAGGAAATCGGAGCTATGGAAAAAATATGTAAGTTTAAATGCCTGTATGTCATTAGGAAGTGCTTACATAATAAAACTGCAATGATGAAGTCTAATTGCTATTAGAGTAAAAGCTTCAAAGAAAGAAAATGAAAACCATTAGTAAATCATTTTTTTCTGTGTTATTACTTCCAATTATTTAGATTTCTTTTGTTTCTAAATACAGTGGTTCTGTTTTCTCGGAGAATTTGCATATCGTCTGCCATTTTATTCCCATTTCGCTTCATTTGGCGATTTCTCCACCAATCAGGAGTTTCCATTTCCTAAAGAGGCGGGAATTGGAATCATACACGAGCCATCTTTCATTTTTGCAGCGAACTAATCTTGATAATTACACCATTTCGTGACAGTCGAATAAGAAACCCGAGAATGAAGGATGGGCCAATAGGCTTGAGGCTTAGTAACCATGGCAACAGACTAAGGCGTTGCCGGCATGTAAGTAGCGTAAGACACGAAATACACGAGAAAGCTGCTGAAGAAGCTGTTTCAATTCTCTCGTTATTTATTGCAGTAACTTATTGAAAACTTAACGACAAGTTACAGGAAATCTACTAATATTTCTGAATTTTTTTATCAATTAAAAAAAGCAAAAGAAATATAGTAGAAGTAGAATAGTGGTACAGTATTACTGTTTGCATACGGGACCGATATCAAAACGGATAATACACTATGTACATCAAAAATATTTAACACTCAATAGACTAGGTGATCTAATTGATTTATGCTGTTACGTAATACTTATCCTAATGAAATTTAATTAAACTTTAATTATTATATATTTTTTGCTGGTTACCATACTATGTAAAAAAATCATAGTACATAATCTATATACAGTCAAACTTGGATAATTCGAAATTGAAGGGACCAGAGAAAAAGTTCGAATTATCCAAAAATTCGAATTACATATATTCTCTCAAACAGAAAAGATAAATAAAAAAGATTAACTCCACTATCAAAGATTGAACTCACAAACTTTATCTAAGAATACTGCTACTTTTTTTTCATTAAATCAAACATTTTTTTCTAGCTTAATTATTCATCACTTTCAAAAAAAAAAAGGCAGATATTTTTAATTGCTTCATTGAATGCAATCTTAGAGTCATAGCATATGATTCCAACCTATCAATTGATATAAAAATAGAAAAATATCCCTTGCTTTTGTTTTCCTTAGAAAAATAAATAATGCATCTTTGCTGAGAAAAGTCTCAGGAACAACTTTTACCATAATATTTTAAGGATAATCGTATGAAAAATTCGAATTATCCAAAATAAAATTCGAATTATCCACGATTTTTTTACATTATTTTAATACAGAATTCTAGGGACCGAGCAAAAAATTCGAATTATCCAGAATTTCGAATTAAACAAGTTCGAATTATCCAAGTTTCACTGTAATATAGATCTAGATAGTATCTACATAGATATCTATTACGGGTTAAATGACAGTTACTAGAGACTGGCGGTAAATAAAGCATTGGATAATCAAAGTACGTTTAATGTAAAAATAATTTGCTTTAAAATTGTAAATATTTTCATAACTTTCTTTGTATAAAAAAATAGCCAGTAAAATCGTCAACCGTTTTTTCTGATTACAGTTATTAAATAATTACGGATTACCTCAATCTCACAATCTTCAATTAAATCTGTAAAGCAGTTAAAAAATCTCGCCAATGAATGGAAAAAAAGCCATTATTAGTAAAGGAATATACAATTTTTCTAAAGCAGAAATTTTTACCAATTCTTTGATTTGAATTTTGATCGATTTGATTTAATGTTTTAACAGATGTCACGTTCTTTAAATTATAAACAATTCTTCTTATTTATATGTATAAACTTTATTTTTGATGCAGGGACATACTTTATTTTTACTTCAGGATTTTATTTCGGGGGGGGGGGGGAAACAAAGTTAGAGAACCGACTAGCAACAAAAAAAATAAAAAACAAAAACGTCGTTTTCAAAATTTTACTTGTCGTGTAACCCTTTAACTTGCTACCGAACCAAAGGAAATGATGGGAAATAGGGCTAATCTACGAAAATTGAGAATTTGGGAGGCATGATCCTCCTCGCTCCTACATACGCCCATACTTGATGCAACTGATATTCGTGACTCTAAGGTCTCTATTTGATTACAGTTTTAACATCATTTTAAGCTTATTTTAATTAAACAACAATAATAATAAGTACTCCATTCTATACAGTATATTTATCTGGGGGCACGGCAGTGCCCCCGCCAAGACGAGCCGAAGGCAGGAAGGGCACTACGTACCTTTTCTGGAAGTGTTTCGTCGTATTTTCGAACCCTCATAGCTTCGGCCTAGATAATACTAGAGAGCTCAAATTTTCAGGATATGATGCAGTTACTAGACTAATGAAATACGCTAAGTTTCATTTATTTAGCTTTTATATTTTGGATTTTATTAATACCTAAAATACGTCGATTCCGTCACTCACTGACTGACTGACTGACTCATGATCATCAAAACCTCTAGGGTACTTCCTGAAGTCCTAGAAAGCTGAAATTTGGTATGCAGGTTAGGATTAGCACACAAACAACAACAAAATTAAGAAATCCGTAACTTTCACATTCCAACCCCCCATAAAGTGGGGGGTCTGGTTATGTATTATCGAACCCTCCTAGCTTCGACCTGGATAATACTAGATAGCTCAAATTTTCAGGATAAGATGCAGTTACCATACTAATGAAATACGCTAAGTTTCATTTATCTAGCTTTTATACTTTGGATTTTATTAAGATCTGAAATACGTCGTACCCTCAATGCTTCGGCCTAAATAATACTGTGTAATAATGTGATTTCTTACAAAAGTGCAAACAGCTTGTATATACAAGTTGACCAATAGAAAAACAGAAAAGTAGGGTATTGAAAAAAAATCCATTTTCTAAATAATCTTAAAAGTAAATTTAGTTGTAATAGATAATCCCACCCAAAACATTTCATGTAAAATAAGTTGCCAAGACTTACCTGCTCATAACGCTTTCACTGTTAAAAAGTTATCAGATCTCATCTTACAAAAAGAAATGAAATCCCAATCAAAACATTTCATGTAAAATAAGGGGTTGCCAAGACTCGCATGCTCATAACGCTTTCACTGTTAAAAAGTTATCAGAGCTCATCCTACAAAAAGAAAT
>JAFIDM010000002.1:21931313-21941858 GCA_023159025.1 Thereuonema tuberculata
GACAAGCGCTTAACAGTTATAAGCGATAGTCAGTAGACAAGCGCTTATAACCTACCCCAATAATATAAAAATGTATTAAATGTTAATAGGTTTATCATTACAGACCACTTCATTATTCTTTGAAGGGATAGTAGGAATCGTAAGGAAGACCATGGTTAGTTGTATTTCAGAAAAATAAAGTTTTACTAAATAGTAACATAAGATTGCAGCTACTATTTTTATAAATTAAGATCAGTATAACATTATCAATGGAAATGTCAGAATCGTTCTCTGAAGAAACTTAAAAAAAAATGCTAGATAATCTTTTGGCATTGTTGCTATTTTTTCCTTTTTTTATTTAAGATAAAAGGTTTTACTTGTTTAAAATTCTCTTAGGAATTTAAAACATAGGCCCTTTAATTTGGTCTTCGTCCTTTTTTCCCAGAATGATAAAAATGACCTCCTCTCGCTGAAACGTATAGATTGATTTCTTGTCGTCTGATATGATGCTTGTATGTGGTCTAATTAAAAATATGACACGATTAATTGGAGTAATATTGTCTTCACCCCTTCTCTCATCACAAAAATGATGCCCTAGTTGTGGATGTTCAATATTCAAAGGATAGCGGAGTGTATATTTAGTTTTCCCTTATAACAGAAAGCATCGCCACAATATTACAATTTAAAACCGTTTGGATAGTCCTTTTAAAATTGTTTTGCCGTTACAGTGTTGTTGACTGTACATGTTAAGGGACTTTTCTTCCCTGTTTGCCCATTTGTCTCAAATTTGTCTGAAACTAATGAAAGGGACGATATTGATGACAAGATTCCAGATCAATGGATAAAGGGGATTAACAGGCATCCTAGGATTAAAGCCCGTTCCTGGAGTTAAGACCTTCTCTGATTGGCTGATTAAGACCTCATCTGATTGGCTCTCCCGAACAGATGGAATTGCGTGACATTGGCGGCCAAGTTGAGAATCCATCGTAATTGTATTTAAACCCCTGTTTTTTGTAATAAAGTATCAGATGTGTTAACTGGTGTGTACTCCTATTATTCCGACCCTAAGAACAACATAACAATTAGATTCAATTATCCAGAAGTTCGCCTTCTCTAATATGTTTTGCTGACTGAGGAAGAAGAAGAAGAAGTTTTAATTGAGTGCACCACTCCGAACGAGTACAACACTATATATACAAGAAATAGATGAAAAAATTACAAAAAAGTATAACATCTTAAACAGAAGTGCTAAAATAAACAATAAAAATTGTAATGTTACTCCTATAAATACAAGGTATAAATTTTCAAAATTACAGATATCAATTGATTTTTTTTTACTTATTTATTTAAAGTTATATGGTTATCAATTAAAAGTTATTTTTTTTTTTCATCACAATGTTAACAAAATCTTTAAAATAATTATATATTGGTTTCTGCACAAGTAAGCTTATATCACATGGCCATATAATATCATGACATAATAAATTTAGAAGTAATATTTGTCTCTCATAATCAAATTTTATACAATTGAAAAAGGACATGCTCAGTTGTATCTAATTCTCCACATTCACAAAAGGCACTATTTGAAAGATTGAATTTGGCTAGGTAAGCATTAAAATTTCCATGTCCTGTAAGAGTTTGAGCCGTAGCAAAATTAAAATTATCTATAGGTGAAGTAAAGGAGTGATAAATAGTTGGGAAGAATTTTTTAGTTGAAAGACCCTTGGTGGATTGTTTCCATCTCTCATTCCATTTCTCATATAGTAATGACTGAAAATTAATGGACAAAGCAAGTTTAGTGGGGAAAGGCTGATAAGTAATTTCCAAGTTGTTATCAGTAATTGCAATTTTTGCCTCTTTATCAGCTTTTTCATTCCCTTCATATCCCATGGGACATAGTAAAAGGTTATATTATTATCTATAGAGAGTAATTTATGAATTTCTTGTACATCTTTTAGCTTACTGTTTATATTTAGGAGTGTCTGAAGGGAAGATTTTGATTCACTAAACAGATTAATTTTAAGAGTTTTATTTTGTAACTTTGTGGACCATTCGACAGCAAATTTAATTGCAGACAGTTCCGCTTGGAATATAGAGGAACTGAGGAAGTCAAGTCCTACTATTGCACATGAACATTTTTCGTCTCCGTTTTTCTGTTTGCACGCTTATCACCTTAAAAAAGCTGGATGGATTTTCATTAAATTAAGTATGTTGCTGATTTATGGTCCATTTTAAAATATGAATGATTACAGTTCATTCCAATTTTAGATTCATCTGGTCAGAAGTTAAATGTACACTTCTCAACTTTAGGTGAATTAAGACACTGTCTCGAGGACTGTAGAGGTCAAGATACGATAATGGAGCCAACATGAAGGGGAATACTTGACATGAATCGAAGATCTTTTTACACTCCTTGTAGCTGTCACAATCTCAGTCTTGTTCTTGGTAATGTGACCAAATGTATCCCTTGAGCGCAATTGTTTTTTAGAATCATTCAAAAACTTTAAATTGTTTATCACTGTTCTGAACCACATGCATTCTTTGTGATGTTATTAACAAAATTAGTTCGTTTCCATTATCAGAGAGGGCACTTTCGTTCAGCTGCTGATTGGTGCATTAATATTAGCGTTCTGATTGGACCAGATCCTGAAGCTACGGGGTTCTATCAAAGGGGGGGGGGGGGGAAACCCATGATTGTTTTTTTTACTTTTATAGGCTGTATAAAAAGGAGTTTGTTTCTTTAATTGATTTAAGTTACATTGAAAAAGGCTTGTAATTTCAGCAAGCCGAAACATATGTGTATTTTTAAATTACAAAGTTAATTTTTTAGTAATTTGTGTGTTTGGCCTCTTCAATATAAACTTTTCTGTACACGTAAAATCACCCAATCATTCAAAAACTTTACACTATTTTTGGGGAACCAACAAAAGGATCGGTAATCCTAATGAAACTGCCAGACATTAAATTTGAAAACTCCTGTCTCAAACCAGTTAGGAATGCAGAATTCAGAGTGTAAAAGTTTTGAGGTATTATAGTCCTAAGCTCACAGAGATCACTAATTACAAGAAAAGTGAAGCAGAATCTCTGGCAAGTCAAATTGAATTACAAAAATTAGAAGAGTTTTGATATATACAATATTAGTTGTAATGTTGTACAATGTTGGTACAATGTTTTATTCCAGATTAATGAAGAGAGCGAGACGGTTCAAGCCGCAGGCGTGCAGCTAAGTGTAGAAGTTTTATTATATATGTCATATATATCTACATGTATGTAGATCAATATAATATATGTGGGTTGGTTTTTTTTTAATCTCTTTTGTTCTTCCTTCTTATGACCCTTAATCTTAAAACCCCTTTCTCATTCAAATCAAAAAGAAAAACGAAAGATAAAGTTTATCAATAGTTGAGACCAAGTTGTTTACAAAGTGGCATCCTAGAACAGCTGTTTCATGCTAATATGGCGATCATCAGCTAGGAGCAGTCACCAATAAATAGCGAAGTTTCGATGCACAAGTCAATCGATCAATCATCGGAGTGAAAGTGGAGGCTGCAAAGCTTAAATAAACAATAAAAAACTCACCTCAAGGGAAAATTTATGAGAAAATTAATGTGTACGTGTTTCGCGGCAGCAATGAATCGATCCTGTGCATCAAAACTCGCTGTTTATTGGTGTTTGCTCCTAACTGATGATCGCCAATAAAGCGTGAAACAGCTGATCTAGGATATTACTTAGTAAACAATTTGCTCTCACACATTGATTAATACTTATCTGCGCATTTTTATTTTTATCTGCTAAAAAAAATTATTAGTCCCTCGGAACGCGTGCACATGATTTTTCTCACCGATTTTCCTTTTGGCGAGTATTTTATTGTTTATTGCAGACTCCTCTTTGACTCCGACAAAAGATAAAGCTTTCAATATACAGAGTTGTTAACATTAAAGTTCCTCTACATAGAGGGTTCTGGAGTTCGTTTCTAAGGCTCCAAATAAAAAGGAATTTGGACAACAGGTATTTCAAACGATGATCTTTTTGAAAAAAAAAAAAGTACAAAAAATTGCCAATAGATGGCGTTGTAGCAATAACTAAATAAAAACAATAACGTAACTAATGCAGATACTATACTAAAAAGTAGCACAAGAACTAACGAAACACAAGAATCTATTCCGTCAAAATCGATTAGTTTAAAGTTCCGCTCCACGTGCCGAGGGAAGAGCGAAGAGTTTCGTCACTGGCCACATGTCGCTTTCTAATTGGAGGTCGCATCACGTTTGTACATAATCTTATTTGTATGATGTTGACTCGCACCTCTATAAATGGATAGAGAGCTATTCAAAAGCATTAGATGCTTACCGGCACTTCACGAGCAATGCCAACGTTACAGGAAAAAAGTGCTATTGATATATATTGTTCAATCAGAACAAAAACAAAGGAGCTGCGGCTGTTAGAGAATTCCGGCGTCAAAAACATGTTAGGCGTGGACTAACGTCTGCTCCCTCTGTCCACAAAATAATTGCAAAATTTGAAGCAACAGCACAACCAGGTAGAGGTCGAAAACGAGTGGACTCTTCTCGCTTTGAAGATGTGGCTACGGCTGTCATGGATTTGTCACATTAATCCACATGTGATAGTGTAAGTGTACCAGCCGTGGCCCGTGCAGCGGACATACCATATACCACGTAAGGGCTATTGATGTGTCAGATATTGCATCAGATATCCATAAAGATAAGGAGTCTACAGCAACTACATCACGCTGACACAGAAATTCGTGTAACATTTACGCTTCAGTTCCTGGCGCTAATGACAATTGATATCACTTGGTCATAGAATATTCTTTGGAGTGACGAAGCCCACTTCTGCTTGAATGGGCAGGTGAATACCCACAACTGTCGCATATGGGCAACAGAAAACCCTCGTGTTAGTCAAGAGGTCTCATTGCATTCTCCAAAAGTGACTGTGGGTTTGAATTTACTGCTAATTTCATCATTGGGCCATTTTTTTTTTGAAGAGGTAACTCGACATTCGCCAACAAGCGAGCCTTTCAGGAAATCTTATTTATGCAAGACGGTGCACCACCCCACATCACCCGTTGTGTTCAAAATTTGTTAAGGCTGCACTTTACAAATGAACCGTTCTTTCCTAAGAACTTGGCCTCCCGCCAATCTCACCCCTTGTGACTTCTGGCTATGAGTTTTTTGGAAGTATCAGGAGTATCGTGAAAGATGTCAAACTTTGTCGTATCTGAAGAACAGCGTTAGACCATTAGCATGTTCTACCAATTCCAGCAGACATATTGCGTTCTACTATAGAAAATGTCGTTTTGCGAATAGAAAACTTTGTTGACAACAATGGTGAACACATTGAACATTTGTACCGCCGTTTCAAGGGATTTGTATTGCTATGCGCCATCTATTAGTGATTTTTTGTACTTTTTTTTTTTTTCAATAAACGGCGAGCGCATTATTTGAAGTACCTATTGTCCAAATTTCTTTTTGGAGCCTTAGAACGGGCTCCAGAGTCCTCTATGTAGAGGAACTATAATTTAATCTGTATTTTGGCAGTGGTAAATTTATTATGATTAAAATCTTACAACACTAAATTAGCAAAAAAAAAAAAAAAATACCTTGATATATTACGGGCCGAAAACCTACAAACCTCCGTTAACTTTGATCGCTGCCAAAGCAACGATCAAGTAACATTTTTTGTGCACCAACGTTCGTGAGGGGTTTTAACAGTCGCTAACTCGCTGATCAGATGCCAAATTTTAACAGCTCGGAAACTGGCGAGTTAAAATTGCGGCATCCAAAAGAAAACTCTCATCACGGTATCCTTATATATTATTTCTCAAAGGTTCTTTTGTGTCGGGACGCCATAACTTCCTTAATACTGCATCAAAATCAATGATTGAGACATCATTTTGAAGGTTACGTTCACCGCTAATGACGAAAAATAAACAAATTGTTTAAAATTAATGTTTTCGTTGAAAAAACTTTATTTTAAAAATCTTTTTATAAAAATGAAGACACGTTTTAAAGAAGCTACTTATCTTTCGAAAACGAAACAGCATTTCAAATAATTAGAGTCGTAAACTTCAAATATATACCCTTTTTTTAATATAAATGCACTTTAAAATGATATTTCATCGTTTATTTAACAAGAACAGATTAAAAAACAAACAAAGATATTTATATTTTTAATAAAAATAAACGATTTATTATTACAATAAAAAATATAAAAATTTATCAACTTCTCATATAATATTTCTCAACGGTATTTTTTTAATTTCCCTTAATACTTCATCAAAATCAATGATTGAGATATAATTTTGAAGATTACGTTCACCGCTAATGACGAAAAAAAAAAAATTGTTTAAAATTAATGTTTTCGTTAATAAACTTTAGTTTAAAAATCTTTTTATAAAAATGTAGAAGGCGCCATCTATTGATAATCTGTTCATTTATTTATTT
This sequence comes from Thereuonema tuberculata, assembly GCA_023159025.1. Taxonomy (NCBI): domain Eukaryota; kingdom Metazoa; phylum Arthropoda; class Chilopoda; order Scutigeromorpha; family Scutigeridae; genus Thereuonema; species Thereuonema tuberculata. The sequence continues at coordinate 21,937,757 of JAFIDM010000002.1, forward strand.
CCACATTACCATTCGATGACTGATCAATATATCATGCGAATTATTCGCACGGGTCAACTAGTTCAATAGAAAACTCCCATCATCTCCCCGCCATTCAACGATTAAAGATGGCTGGCGTCGGCCTCGATTGAAACCGACTCCTGTGATTTTGACGATGAAGTAACTGTATTTATTCCTATTAAATATTCCGAAAATAATGTTGAATAAGTTTACTTCCTGTGAAGATTCTTATCTGGACATTTCGTATCGGCAACAAAAAAATTCTGTCCACATATATTTTTTCTATTCCGTGGAGGCTGCCATTTTGTAGCATACTGCGCCTACGCATAGACATCCGGAAGTGACGTTCATTCTTGTTAACCAATCGCAGCCACTTTTATAAACATTTTATTCACTATCGCTTCCATAACTAATGACTGCTTCGTTTGTTGGTTGATTGGTGCACTATGTCTGCCAAAAAATATGTAGTTCGGAAACTGTCGGTAAAGAGAATTGAAGGAAATACATTATTCATTCGCAAGACTGAAATTAGTTTATTGTCAATTATTTTCATTTCAATAAAAAAAAAGCGTAGATCATTGAAATTACTTTATTTTCATTTTTTTGATTCTACGCTTTTTTCTAATTTTTTTTTTTTTTTGAAGTAAAAGTGTTTATTAAGGAACTTGGGGGAAATTTAAGGCTTTCTTAAACAATGCTAAATTAGCAAAATTTAAAAATTTATAATTTATTACTGTAGAGAAACAGCTTACTGACTGTTTTAATATCGTTTATTGTATGCAAAGTATGCAAAATCATACTATTCCACTTATGCTTGTTTGTCCATTTGTCTGCTTGGATGCGCATTACATCCGGACTCCAATTGACTTCACAAATAAGTGGAATATCTTTCTTTATATTTCCTGTGTAAGTAAGGTCTTTTGCTGTGCTTTTGTTGACAAATAATTGTTAAAATTTCACATTGACATTCTTTCATCACCTGTAAGTACGCTGCAATACTCTAACTTCCAATAAGCTTTCCAATCATTTCTCTGAATCACCTCAAAAATTCAAAATTTTCAACTGGAGGCCACGGAAGGAAATCACCTTCGAGGGCTGGTCTTTGTGTGACTCTCAATTTAGGTTTTAATTTATCTCGTAACCAGGGCGTGACAATGGTCCCTCACCAATGGGGCCCGGACGTCAAAAGGTCCTAATCGAAAAAAAAATATATGAATTTGCTATCACTTCTAAAGGCTACTTTTTTTTATAATTAAGTCTACATTTTATATAAAGTATTTTTCTGCTTTAATCATCTGCTTAAGAGCTGTTCTGCATTACAATGTTTTTCTTAGATCAATTTTTTTCTAAACTTTTTGGTAGAGCTGGAAAAAGTAGATGTCGGTGTTAAACTAATTTACTCTAAAAATACTGCTAATAACTGTACAGCATGTTTAAAAGGGAGAAATATAAAATCATGTGGTGTTTTCGTGATATTTTTGGCTAATAATCTATGATTTCTGACCATAATGTGGGAGAGGGCCTGTTACTGCGTTATAATGCTGATGATACTGCATTTCGTGATACTGCATTTGGTACCTGGGCCCTGAATTTGATGGGGGACCATGCTCGTAATCAATATTTGTAACCAAAAGAAAGAAATAGCTCTTAAAAAACTATTTATAAATGAATTTGCAAGAATAATTATCGATCGATTAAATTATTATAGTTTGTAAGATTCCAAAAGAGCAGTGAAAAGTTTCTAATTATTTGTTAATTTAAAAACGCAATATTTTATATAATAAATACAGATAAATATTAAGCTATTGACTTAAAAAAAAATCATCGTAATATTTAATGCTGTTAGGTATTCTTTCAAAAAACACACTTACAACCAAAGAAGAGATAAATTAGACTAATAAGTGAAAAAATAACAATAATGTGTAATTGCTTCGTTTGTGTTTTTCCAGGTTTTTGCTTCTAACTCCATATCTATTGGTCAGACGTACAACAAAATCAACAGGGATTTCCTTCAAATACCCCTACACATACACAGAATATATAATTTAGGTTTAAGTTATATAATTTTTGAGTTATTGTGATCAGAGATTGACGGATATGCCTTTTAGACTGTAGACCAAATCCTACAATACTGTGTGGTATTAAAATGATAAGTTAAATGTTCTTGCTAACAGTAATGACAATAGTAGTTTGATAAGGTATTATGTGGTAAGGGTTTCCCTTCCTTACCAAACACTGCAAAAGCTAATTCTTTACAAAATGTCTACATACCAAAGAATTAGTTTATTAGTTTATTTTATACTCCTTAAATTTTTATTAGCAGGCATTTCAGTGGAACTTTTGGAACTAAAGGAAAGCGCACGTAAAAAATTACTAAGATAATTTATATTTATGAAATTAAAATTAAAATTTTATGTTATTTATTATTCATTTATTACTAAATTTTTATAGTTGTTTATGAGAAGAGTTTTTCTTTTTTTACTAGAACAAGAGCGGCAGAGCCTAAGTTGCTTCAGGAACAAGGTGTGAAGTTGAGAACAACTTGTTGAACGGAGCAGAAACATATCCAGAAGAAAGAAGAAAACATCCAAACCCAACTGGATTAGAACGGAGACTCTATAGAATCAGCCACATAAGATGCAATCTCTTTGACCAATATTGAGTTTTCGATTACATCAAAAACAAAAACAACAACAAAATCTCTGTTGCTCAGGAAAAATTCTATGATTAGCTTTTGAATCTACTAGTTTTAAGTATCTATGAGATGTAAAATAGTCTATCAAACACCAGGATATTCAGAGCAAGATTATATTGCAAATTTGTAGAAGAAAACAAACAAATAAATACAACTATTATATAAAAGAATTATTGAATTTATATTGTAACTACATTAATGGAATTAATTTAATATTTTTGGAAATAATAGTAAACTAGGCCATCTCCCGTGTACAGATTGTTCGTTATAGATATTTGAAGAAGAGATTTATTTAGATGGACGTTGGTTGATATAGATGTTAAATGAAGATCATAGCTTATATACGATACTCCTGGCGACGAATTGATTGTGACTATTCTTTCGAGTGAAGATAACCAAATTCTGATGACTTGTGAATCTAGACAAATTTTCCTCTTTGGAGGAGACTTCAGACAAATTTTAGCTGTAGTCAAGAATGGCCGAGATTACGACATTATTAACAGTTCTTTGAAAAGATCTCATCCTTTCTCTCGTTGTCCATTTCGATACTAATTGATTATCGATGATAAAACGATGGTTTATATGAGATAATCCAAGAATAATCGATTCCAATGAAAGGGGTTAAAGCAACATTTTGAAGTTTTGAAGACTCTTTTCAAGCCATCTCTTTTTCAAGCATAATAAAATTGGAATAAGTACAACAAAACAAAATAGTTGGAAGCTTAAACAAATTTCAAAAACACGTGAATCAATAAGTTTAATTGTTTTTACAAAAATATATTAATAAGGTACAATTCAATTATTAAAAGTAATAATAAGAAGAAAATAAAATTTAAGATAATCTAACAAAACTCGATTCCAAAGAAAGCAGTTAACGCAACATTTTGAAGTTCAATAATGCTCATTTTGAATTTGTCGACTTCCTCGTGACAATAAAAAATGAAAAACCGTTTTCCATTGTTGCACTAACATTGGGGCACAACAACAACACAACAATTGCGGAGATATAAGTCAAAAAACAATATGAAAAGAGTTGTAGTCCCTATGGCCTAATGGATAACACATCCGACTTCGGATCAGAAGGTTAAAGGTTCAATTCCCGTCGCGGAAATTTTATTGTAAAAATTATTTCTATTTTCCATTCGCACAGAAAATTGCGCCGGACAGACACACAGACAGACAGAGAAATAAAAGATTTTAGTAATATTTAGATATTCCACACAGAAAATTTAAAATTTAGATTAAAATTAGAAATTTAGATTCCACACAGGTTTTGCTTAATATCAAGTGTTACTAACAAGAGAAGGATTTCATCTCTGGATTTTAACAAAAATTGGCAGGGACATAGTTTTCGACTTGGAAAACAAGAACACATTGACTGACTGGACACTGGTCAAGGTCTACTGG
>JAFIDM010000002.1:21963885-21974924 GCA_023159025.1 Thereuonema tuberculata
AGGATACGAGAAAACAGAGGATATGAGAAAACAAAGGATACGAGAAAACAAAGGATACGAGAAAACAGAGGATACGAGAAAACAGAGGATACGAGAAAACAAGGATACGGGTGTCTTGAACTTATTGCATCTAGTGGAAGTTGTCAATGTAGTCCAAGTTGTGCAATTTTTTTTTGCTGTTCTAACTTTATCAAGATTACACATCTGAAAGACAAATTTGTTTTATTTAAGTAATATAGTCACCTTCTAAAGTCACTTAACTTATTTCATTTTTATTTTATTCTATCACTTGTATATGTCTCGTAGTTTTTAATTTCAGTGAACGTTTGATCACAAAATTTGATCACAAGACCTAAATTTTTATGATTTAAAAATGTCAAATAAAAGCTTAAACTCATGACTTATATGCAGAAAACAAACAAAATATGGCCAAAAAATTTTTAAAAATAATGATCTGAAATTTCTCTTTACAATCAAGAAAATAAAACAATAAAAATCATCAAGCTTACATCTTCCAACCAAAAAAACAAAAAAAGCAAAAACAAAACACAGGAATGACTTTTCAGTATGGTTATTTAAATTCATACATATATATTTCACTTAAATGAATAAACATTTCTTATATAAATTTTTATATGAAATATACAAAGTTATAAATGGAAGAAATTATATAGGTAATAATGGTTTCTTTTTTCACAAATATCCTCAAAACTTTTAAAAATCATAGTTTTAGTCTTGCAATTGTAAATTAATAACGCATAAATTATTTTCATTTTTAAATTATATCAATAGATAAAACGATTTAAGAAAATTAAAATCAACATAAATCCGATTATCTATTCATTGAATTATATTATTTTTTAAAATTAAACTTTTTCATGCTTGAAGAACTTAGTGAATTCTGGAATTTGACTGCTTGTAAGAAGTTGTAGCAGTAATTGAAGACTTATTAAGATTTAATTTAAGTTTTGATAATTTAAGTTGTACAAAAAAGTTTAATTTAATATGGACTAGGGGAAATATTTAAAAAAAAGACGAGTTATTATTTTAATGTAAACTGAGTGATATTTTGTCTTTCAATAATATTTTACTATTTGCTTCGAAAGAAAAAAAAATGGCGGCTTGCGTGATTTCAGCTCTTTAAGACAGTGACAAAAGCAATTCTATATTTGGGCAGAATTCACTGAGGCAGCTTAACTTGCAGATTGAGAGACAAGTATTTTAGCCTCAAGCTCTAACTTTCTCTGAGAAAACTCTAGAAAACACCTGGTACCCACCTGGCCATTGCACGTGCAATTCAGGCACGCAATTCCCCATTAATGAGGCTCTCTCTTTCCAGACTGCGTGTCTTCGGTGTTGCCGATGGACCCGTACATCTCGGAGATTACAGCAAAAGGACAACACTGCACGTCCATGAACTCTGCGAACTGAAAATTACTGTGAAATGTTTTCGAAGGAGAGAGATTGGGAAATACTTGATTTTGATATGCGAATTATACAATTTTTTTTTTTAGATGCGATTGTATTATTTTTACATAATTTTTTGTTGTAGTTTTGTTTAATTTTTTATATAAATTTTATTTTAGAAATGAAATTTAATACAATTGTAAATGAAGAAAAAAGTAAATAAATCCATGAAAGAACAGTCGCGAGCAGTTTGATAGTTAAAACAATAGGCAATCAAAATCTAAAAAGAAAATAAGAAAAAAAAGTTGGCGAGCGAACTTTCCCAAAATAAATAATGCAAAAAAACTGTTCAATTCGGTAACCTGATGGTGATTTAAAGCTAAATAATTTAAAAAAATTATTTAATTTTATATTAATAGTTTCTAGTATCAAAACTAGAATCTAGTTTATAACAAAAATTATATCTAAATGTAGATCAATATTAAATTAAAGCTTTTTAGCAAGGTTATTTTTTTTTATTTCAGTTACTGTGATTATGTAAAATTTTCAAGATCGAATTGATCTTAGTACCTTAAGTAAATTCCAAAATATATCAAGAGCAATAAAAATGACTGATTTTCTCTGTTATTTTTGATAATATAATAAAATGAATTTATAAAATTTTCAAGTTCTCTCCGGAGAATTTCGTACTGAGACATCTTCCTTTTACAAATTATGTTAACATTTAAAGATTTAACATGTGTCTTGAAATTCAGTTATTTTAAGAAAACATGTTTGTAATTTATTTGATTTAACAGTGGAGTAAAGATAAAAATAACTTCACTAGAAGGGTGAGACAAGTGACATCTCAAAACAGCAGTTTCACGCTAAATTGGCGATCATCAGTCGAGAGTAGTCACTGTAAACACATAAGGTCTTAATACAGAGATGAATATAAATGGCGGTAGGAAAAAATATGGCACCTTCTATTCACCTCTGTATTGACCTTGTGTATTTATAGTGACTACTCTCAACTGATGATCGCCAATTTAGCGTGAAACAGATATTTTGAAATGTCACTTGGAAACACTGGTCTCACCCGTTTAGTGTGTTTATGCATTTTCTTTCTTTAAATGCGCATAGAAAATTCATTGAAGCTGCCGGAGGACTGGACATGAAATTTCCTTTATTTTATTTTTAATGTGTATTTGTTTTTAGTTTATATTTGTGGAGGGGCCATATTTTTTTCCTATTATCATAAAAATACCTTTTTTATATTAAAAAAGGTCAATATAAATTCATCATTTAAAATCCTAGGATAGTTCAGGTTTTTTTTTTATTTATTTAATTAGAGGGATTTTTTTTACAAAGAACAAATGAGAGAATCAGGATAAGAAAATTAAAAATAGAAGCTCAGGTAACAATAAAACAACCAACGAACTGATCTAAGAAAACTATTTTTTTTTTGGTTAAATATATGACATTATTGTATCTAAATATTCAATTCTGCTAATTTTAAAATAATAATAAGAATGCTTCAGTTTCCAATGAAAAGGGTTTTAGACCTACTGCCAGTTTTGTGTGTAATTTTCATTATGAAATAACTTAAAAATAATATGAACATTACAAGAAAAAACATACACGCACATGAATAAGGAATCACTGATCGGTTTTTAGATTTTTCGATACCGGGAACAGCTAACCTTCATCAGCTGGATTCGCCCAATATCTTACAGCTCAGTGATACCAAGAAACATATAAAGTAAGCAAAATTCAATAAGATAATGGCCCTTCATATTAAAAAACATTTTAATAATCTTGTTGAATTTTGCTTACTTTGTATGTTTCTTGGGATCACTGAGCTGTTAGATACTGGGCGAATCCAGCTGATGAATGTTAGGAAACCTGAAACAGCTGTTCTGGATTCCCGGTATTAAAAATCTAAAAACAGATCAGTGATTCTTTATTCATGTGCATGTATGTTTTTTCTTCTAATGTTATTTCCGCACGTTAAATTTATTGTTAAAAAAAATATGTTTAAATATAAATTAGGGAATTTATTATCACTCCATCACTTTAGAAAGGTTTTTTACCAGTGCTATTTTAATTCGAATAGGAAATATAATATTTCGTAGTTGCAAATTTAAAATCTCCTATGTGTCATTTTTGTCGAAAATTAATTTTGCAGATATTTGAATAGCGATTTCGATTAGGTATCCAACAAAAAAAATCTCTTATGTGCAGATCTTTGTATTTCGCTGTGGTATATCCCATTTGTAAAATATCCTAAGTGACCGTCAATATTAAATTGTTCATCAAAATCATCTATGTGCTTGATGAACTAATAACAGTTTTTAATAACCATTTTGTTTTTCCTAATATGTCTCGCCATAATAATAATAAAAAAAAAAAACCTCCTATGTGATCACTCAATGCTGTCTTTGGCTAAATCTTAGATAGAGAGCGTAATATCACGTCGTGCACGCATGAAATAGCGTTTTTCTCAGAAAGTTACTTTTTACACATGGGAGATTTTAAATTTGCAACGACGATTTGTGCTTTTTAAACATTTTTTAGCTAATTGTTTGAAGTCAAATTCCAACTATTTATTTTAATACTTTCTTAAGCTAAACAAAATAAAATCTTAAGTTATAAACAATCGAGGTAAATAAATAAGGAAAAAGATGTAAAAATCTCGAAAATATAACATTCCTAAAAGCTAATTTAAATACTTCGTGAGATGCTTCTGCAAACAATAACAATTTATTTACAATAGATTTGAAAGATTTACTTGTTTCGGCGTTGAAGTTAGTATTTTACAATATCCATGCCTAACATAACAAAATTATGTTGACTTTTCTTTTTTTATTCCGAGGATCGGATTATCTATCTAATTATAATAATCTGACTTTTTGAGTATTTTAATAATATAGTAGAAAATTAAGGATTCAAATTATTGAAGAATGTTTTTTAGGCTTCTGATACAAGTAGTCTTATAATCCCGGTTTGTCTGTCCGTCTGTGGACAAGTATCATTAGCAACAATCAAAACAATCACAATACTCACAACTATTGCGCCTTTTGCATTCGCAGCATTCACATTCACAATAATAAGGAAATTAAAGCAATAAATCAACATAAATTAAACAAAAATAACAAAATGAACAAGTTCTGGACTAAATTCTTATACGTATCAGAAGCCGTTGCGAAGCATTGTGATTAGTTTACTAATCGCTATCCCTACCTTGTCTTTTATTAAATAAGGAAAGCAATTATAAATTAAAGAGTGTTAGGAAGTAAAAGTGCATCTAATATAAAATTTTTAAAAAAAATCACTTAAAAAAAGTTTTAATTATTCAAAAATCATCCGAAATTATATTATTTAAATGAAAATTTTATATATATACATAATATAATTTTAATGAAAATTAGATATTAATTTAATATTATATATAATACAATTTAAATTATATAATTGGATTGTATATTTCTTCTTTTCTTTGTTTCTTTCTTTCTAATTCTGTTCCTCTTTTCTTCAATTAAATTATATTTAATCTAAGATAAAATTGTTTCTACAAACATATAATTTGATATAACTAAATAGTTGGATAAATACTCAAGAAATCTCAAGAAATGAAGTTCCATCAAAGCAAAATTATTATTAGAATCAACTAACATCATTCAAAAGAAATAGAATTTGAGAATCATGCCCGTGCTCTCAAAGAGAGTAAAGAGTAAACACAAGAAGACTGATGCTATTGCGATCAGCAGCCTATACATCACGAAATGGACAACTTTCACTAACTTAGTAAAAATAGCTTAAAAAGAATGATAAAAAGCATAGTCACATTCTAAATAGTCTTGTCAAATTCTAACTATGCAGTCCAAAATACTGTTATCTAAAAATGTATATGATTAATAATCAAAATCACAAAATGTATATATAATTGAATAATAAAACACCAAAGATTGTTAAAAATCTTTGTAATAAAAATTTAAAATACATTACGGCACCAAGTGGAGCTTTCGGAATCTTATGCGATTCCCTTGTCAATCTCTTTCTTGTCGAGAAAGAGCTTTCTTGTCGGAGATTGACAAGGGTATCGCATAAGATTCCGAAAGCTCTCCTTCGGTTCCGTAATGTATTTTAAAATTTATAATTATAAAGATTTTTAGCAATTTTTGGTGTTTGGTGAATTCTTATTCAATTAAATGCAAATTTAACACCGTTAAACTTTTATTTAAAAATGAATATATTTTACTCTCTTTTACTGTATTATAGCAAGGGGCCTGGATCCTGGGTACACCCATACCTCTGTAGAATGGGTACCAGATTTCTTTCCGGAGGGTACAGGTAGGCGAGCGTTGGGCTGACCACCTGACCTCATCTCAGAGATCAAAGCGTTAACTCCAGCGTCCTCATGGGACACAGTGGGATCTACCTATCTTTATTGTAGTAAAAAGAATCTTTTCATGAATATATATTGTATGGTATTTGTTTAAATTCAAATTTGAGTCTCCTTAACGTAATGTAAAAAAAAAAAAAAAAAAAAAAAAAATAAAAAATCCTCTTGAATTATATTTTTATTTATTATCTTAATGAATTGAAGAAGAGAGAAGATATTGAGGAACATAACATTATGTTGAGAACTTATGGCATACAGAAGTTTTCTTTAAGCTTATCCCTGATCGTCGCAGTTCTATTGAAAATGAATCTTGCTTATCAATGCAAATGAAATGTTACGGATCTATGCTCAAAGTTGAATCTTGTTCATTTGAAGTTCACATTTTTGTTCTTATATTGAAAGTTGAATGCTGCAAACCTACTGTATGTTTGAAGTTAAATATGCGGAACTGAATTGAAAGTTGATTTTAACATGATTCAACCCCAGTCAACTTGGATTCTCAACATTCAACAACACAAATAACTAATATTCAACTTTCAACAGTTCTGTGTTGTTATTGTGTTATCCGCAAGTGCCGCGAATAATTTTTTTTAATTACGAACCTCACAAAACCCAATTTTAATCCAAGCCAACAACAGGGAAAACACAATAGGCCCTACAGTGCGAAGGTCGAAAATTACTGACAGGTTTATTGTGCATCGTAAACCTATAGGCTTTCTCGGAATTTGTGGATGAGTGGCAGGCTCTTGCTCTTTTGTTTTGGTTTCTGCAGTACTGTACATATTTTAAAAGTTTTGCATATTATGTTTTTTGTACAAATATTTTTTTTCGTGTTTACACCTCATTTTTAGTCTTTTTTCGGGTTATCCGCGATTTTCACTATCCGTGGTGCCTTTGCTACCCAATTCCGCGGATAAAGGGGGCTTTACTGTATTGAATTTGTCATTCCTGTACTCTTGGAATAATAGACTAATTGTCAAATAAAAATAAATAAGTAAATAAATAAATAAATAAATAAATAAATAAATAAAATAAAATTAAGCAACGCCAGCTTTGAAGATCTAGAGTTTAATTATGAACACCTCATTTCTTGATATCCGTTTGGGCAGATTTAAGGTAAGTGACAATCACAATTTTTGAGGAAGGTTTTAACTTCTGCATTATTCTGTAGCGATAATGAACGAGGATTTCCTGACCTAACTTCCTCCCATTATGTTTATGTGAGTAACTTGTTATTCGAGTTAATTATACTAAATTTATTATTTGTAATAACCACTTAATCCAGATTATAAATAAATTGATCGCGAGAACCTTAACAATGAAACTGCTGGTTATGAGTGAATGTCGGTTATTCTTTATTTAGTTATAGAATCATTATGGATATAAAAGTAAATATAATCATGTTAATTTATATTTTCTTTTGCTAACTTTACAAGTATATTGCTCATCTCTGTTTCGATCTTAACATTTCATGAAATATGTAGTTTTGGCTAATGATCTAAGCGTGAACAAATATATTAAAATGCTCCTTGAGAACTGAAGGCCTTATTATATTCACAGAGCATTTTTTTTATTCAATAATTACTTCATATTTTAAAAAACGCTTTTGCGTTATCCTCTCGACATTTAAGTAGATAAAATTTCAATCTATTACGATGAGATTCTGTTCTCCGTATATGTTGTGAAAACAAGATGTGTAGCTGCTACGTTTCCGCTTATGTATGTTCCAACGGTAGCAAAGCCTGGTGGCGAGGGAGTCTAGATGGCCGCCTTTTGGCCGGAATTGGAGAGCCTGTAGCCGACGGCTGACGAACAGGCTCGTAATAATTCCGCAGAAAATCAGCAAGAGGGATCGGCGGACTTGGTAGCCGGCCCGCGGCTTCATGTTGCAGGGAGCTGATGGATTGTATTAACTGTCGACCTACAAGCCAAATATATTTATAGCCATGATTGGGGGATGAATTATTAAACTTTGAATTGTTTATCCAAAAAGAATCTTAAAAAAATTAATGAATGATTCTACCATAATTTGTACGATAAAAATGAGCCAAATCAGTAAAAAATTCAATAATAAACCAAGATCACACAACAGGCAGCCCTCTTTTACGACGGTTCAATTTACGACGTTTAATATTTACGCTAGTTTAGAATTTAAGCGAAAAGTGAGGAAAAATATATTTAAAAAAATTAAAAATGCGAAAAAAGAAAATTTCTTGAGCGGAAATTCAGCCATAAATGGCGAATGCAGTGAACTTAATATCTGTACGTAGGCTCCGCCCACTCGGTCCATGTGTCTCCTCCCCTCCTCACCTTTATTTCACTCAGTCATCCCGCATCAATTGCCCGTGAATGCTATCATAAATATGTATTTCAATTAATAGTGATCAAAGTTTTTTTAAAAATAAACGTGTCCATGTTTAGCAAAAGGAATTTCACTGACACACTTTACACTGTATGCATGTAATAATTAAGTTATTTATTACATTATGTTAATTTAGTAGGCCTATGAAAGTATGTAAATATTTTACAGCTAGTTTAGTCGTAAAAACTTACAATGGCATGGTTTAATTAAATAAAAACAATATATTTTTCGATGTATGGAACGCATCCCCCCCTGTTTATATTATATTATATTGGGTTCGTTTTACGTCGATTCGATTTACAATGCCACTGTAGAAACGGAACACCGGCGTAAAACGAGGACTGCCTGTATAACTTATATTATAATTACAAAACTGTAACATGTTAACATACTGAAGTTATTATATATGACCTACGTACAATTTTAGGCTTTTCCAAGTCTGCTTTGAACTTTCGTATATTTTTTATTGCTCAGACAGATAAAACTTGCGCCCTCTTGGGTTTCTTTTAGATAACTAATTTTTTTACAAATAACAACACTATCTCTGTTTATTGAATTGCTTGATAGAATGTACAGTATAATTTCTTTACGAGATCTCTTAAAACTTGAGTCTGCTTGAAATAGTATATTACGAAATTTCTGGAATCATCATTTTTTTTAATCAATATTCAGAAGTTTTTAAGCATACAAAAATAAAGCCGACGCACCTGCTTATATGCTAAATAATTTATTTATTAAAGAACGACTATAGGTTCTAATGCATGAGTTGAGTATTCATTTTCAAGTGAAGACTTCAATTAAGTCGGCTTTATTTTTGTATGCTTAATATGATCAATGCACGCAAACTTATAACTGTAATATTCAGTAGTTTTAATTAACTTTTCTATTTTCTGTTCTAGATGGTATTCACTTCTTATGTAACTCTTTCTAATAAGGGATTCGCAGAAAGAAAAAGGAAATACTTGCTATTGTTTTTTTTGCCATCTTATATACGGTACTATCATTTGAAAGCTCGATGCATTATTATTTTTGTTGACATTGATGTGAAAGTGAAACTCATTGTGAAAGTTTTCTCTTTAAAACCATCTTTTTCTAACCATTCAATTGTTATTAAAAATGTCGTTTTCTGTATTATGCTGTATTACGCAGGTTAAAATGAAAATATGTGCAGATATAAATGAAAACGAATGACAAACTTCTAGACCTAAAAGTAACAATGGATCACTCTCTTTAGGACCCACCTCTTAAGATATATTTCACACCGTTTCCCTGCTTTAGGTCTTTCTGCCCCATTTGGATAGTTTGAACGCTGCGGATCTTTTTCTGCGGCATGCGTGACAGGAGACTGTTTTTGTACGTCACCTCAGCGTATAACAACAAGACATGGTCACGTGAAGCCAGCATGCGATATATCATGCTACTGTATCTTTCTCTGTTAACCTTCTGTCACTGCTGCGTAATGGCTGAGTTTACTTTTATTGAGTACGTCGACATTACGTTTATTTACGGCGAATCATGAAATAATGACTTTACAACGAGCTTTTTCCAAATCGTCTAATTCCAACTCACGTAGAATTGATCAGCTGGACAAGGAGCATCTGTAGCTGCGAAACGGTCCATTTCCGAAAACGACTTCATTATCATAAAGTGATCTATTCTGACCCTTCGTCCTACAAGCTCTAGAAGTATATAATAATATTCATTTATATTCCGGTTCCAAAAGGTTGAGACATTTAAATATTTAGGCTTATTTGTTACTACAGATAAAATAATATTTTTGACGAAATTCAAGATAGATTAACGGCAGGAAGCAGATGTGATTATTCTTTACAAAAGGAACTTAAAATCAAAACTATTTCACGTGAATTGAAGATTAATACTTAGAAAACAATATCAGAGCTATCTTATGGATGTGAGTGTTGGTCTCTAACAAAGAGAAACGAATGGTAAATTAATATTTCGGAAAGGAAATTGTCGGTCGAATACAAGTTGATGGAATTTGGAGAATTAGAAAGAATAATGAACTAATAGATCTTTACCAAGATAGAAATTTAGTAACAACTTTTAAAATTCCACGACTCAGATCAGAAGGAAACATTTATATTTGAAGCGGTTAAAGTTCTACAAGAAATGTAGTGCCAAGGAATAGGTAAGTTAATATAAATAAACACATTAAAAACACTATACACCACACAAAAAATAAAAAAAGAGTTTTTAATTAATTTAAATAAAATTAATTTTTTACCTACGAGTCGTAAGAAAAGGTTTTTGATGATGTCTAGCGACACATCAATTAATTTTGTTGCTTTCTTGTTTGCGGGGGTCACTGTCGGTGACCTCCACATAAGGTTCTTGCCTTTCTGGTTCTTTTATCGCGGAGGCGGGATTGGGCTGACGAGTCCGTTGCAGGACGAAACGGCCGTTCCCAGTTCCTACCCATAATTGAATCAGAAAGGCAATTCCATTCAGGAGCTGAATTACTTTCATTTTCATGTATTTTCACAGCATGTTAAATTTATTATTTAGAGTTTTTAATAGTTTTCACAAAATTCAAATTAATAGGAATAAAAACATTCCATTCTTGAATAAAAAGATCGAATTGCGAAATTAAAACATTGTATAGTCTTTCATTTACATATATAATAAATAAAGAGATAGATATCTCAGCAATAGTTTTACAAATTTTATAATTTTCCTTCCTTAATAAAAAAAATTAAGTCTTAAGACTATGCATTTTATTTAGGCTTATTTCTTTCTTAGATATATATATAATCTCTCTTTAATTAATATAATGTGTTAATTTCGCAATTGGATCTTTTTTTTCAAGAATGCACCAAAAAAATAAATAAATAAATAAATAAATAAATAAATAAATAAATAAATAAA
>JAFIDM010000002.1:21974934-21996829 GCA_023159025.1 Thereuonema tuberculata
AAATAAATAAATAAATAAATAAATAAATAAATAAATAAATAAATAAATCTTGCAATCCTACAGTTACTCGAGAGAAGGCGCAAACAGTAACTATCATATAACTATCATATTAATAGTGTTTCTGGAAACTATTAAAAAAAATATATATTTTTTTTAAATGTAGTATATGTGTTTAAGAAAACAATATCTATTTTTCTAAGGGGTAAACACCATAATTTATTAAAAAAAAAGTTACTAATTGGTGACGACGCATACTACCGTGAGTTTGGCGTGGCATTCTATTATTATTATTATTAACATGCAAGACATGGGGTTAAAACAGTCACAAATCTGGACTATTGTACGTATAAAATTAGATAAAAGAATTGTAATTCGATCATTATTAAAATTGACTGTTCCAATTGGACTCTATTCATTAACATTAGAGCGATGGTTAATTGATCAATGGTTATATTCATTTACGAAGTAGTAAATCATCTGACGGGTTTGGATTCAATATGTGGATGCAGAAACCGACAACTTTACAACACAGTTACATATTAGTCGGTTGTTGACGGCCAATTAAAAGAGGCGCGAAAGCGACTGAGGCATTGGTAGAATGATAAATTACTTAACTATTATAGGCGTTCTATTTAGAGTGTTTTAGCTGTCACATAAAATTTTAACTTTATTCTAATATTATGCGCTATGCTACCATTGCGATGTGTAAAGATCCACAGCCAAGCCTTAGGCAAGGCACAAAAGGAAAGTGACAATTTCTCACTTTCAAAGATTCGAGATTTCTCGTTTTCTGAAAAGTTTTCTCGAGAATTCGGTAATTTGTTGTCTCGAGAATTCTCGAGGAATCTCGAGAAAGAAAATAGTAGCTTTACTGTATTATTATTTTTTTTTTTTTTTGGTAATTATTAAAAATGATACGAAATGGCAATGAGATAGTTGGAGTATAAATGACGTATTGTACATAAGGTTTTCGTACGCAAGCGACCTCTTAAAATTTACCTTTTAAAATTGCATTGTTTAGGAGAAATCAAAATGAAATAATTTATTACGTCATAATTTATTCACAATCAGCGAAAAGGCGGATATTGTAGACCATGAAGTGATTAAAGTGATTAAATCAAAGCTCATGCATCTGTTTAAATTTAAAACATTTTTTACTAAAAACAAACTATTTTACACTAAAAATCATACATTGTACCGGTTTCTGCTCCGAGAGGAGCCTTCTTTTGCAATCCATTGCAGATTTTTAGTGTAAAATTGTTTGTTTTTAGTAAAAAATGTTTTAAATTTAAACAGATGCATGAGCTTTGACTTAATCACTTCAAATATGAACAGTGCATGTAAAAGAACAGTATATTGTAGACTACATTGCGAAATAAATCATTAGCTTCCATTGCAATGTATGTTACCGTGACAGAAATACAGACAGGTAAATACAGAGCAAGGTAAACTTCCAAGCCAGTTCCTCAAATCAAACATATAAGTAGACACCGTTCAGCTGCGTCCTAACATTGGATATATAAACAATATTCTTAAATTGGAAAGAAAAATTAAAAAAAAAAATAAAAACTAACCAAAAACTACCTAAGTCTTTAGAAGATGCTATTCAATAAATTTCTCTATCTTCTAAAACAAAGATCTTCTCTGTATCTTGTAAAACAAAGAAAAAAAATATAGGTTCAAATTTTATTTTTGTTTAATATTGATGAACATAATGTATTTGCTCTGAAAGTTAATATTAAAAGATCTTTAAATGTGGCTCCTCTTAGAAGTATTTTTTTTTTTCTAGAAAGAATTTTTCTAATATTTTATAGTTTTATTTCAATTCGACTTTCTATAGCTATGCTTAAGTACAAGCTTGGAATTACTTATATTAAATGAAGTGAAAAATATAATTTATTTATTTAACTGTTTGATTAGAAAGAATTGTAAAAAAAAAAAAAAAAAATCAAAAATTGTTTCATAAGTTCTCTAATTTTATTTGTTTTTCCCGTTCTAGCTTTATTTGTTTACTTTCATTTCCTTCCTGAACCTTGATATCTCTCTTAGAGGCCGAGTAACATTGTCTCGCATTCCTTGAGTTCGCCATGTTTAACAAGAACTATAGCCTGTAACATATAGAAGACAAATGGGGACTACTACCTACAGAGCAGATTTCGGGTCCCCAGCGGACACAACACACAGAAGAAGACGAAAGAAACAACCATGCCACGACCGGGATTCGAACCCAGGTACTGGCGCAAGTTTAACAAGAACTATAAAAAATGTAATTTTTCTCCAAATAACATCAGACCAGAACTTAGATCTTATCTAGATACTTATCTTATGACGTACGTTGAGAGACTTTACATTTCTTGACTCTTTTACAATGAAGAAAAATGTTAATTATGAAATTCATCATGGACGCAAAATTATGTATTAAAACTTTAAATTTACTTGTTAAATAAATAAACAGAAATAAACATCATCAAAGGCTTTCTTTATGTTTCTAATTTTTGAACCCAAATGTTTATGACTTTTGAGGCATTCGATTGTTGTGACAGCTGCTGCTCTCTTGCGTGTAGCATGTGACCACCCATCCTCGCCGCCTAGCGGAGTTTATAGGCGAAGAAATAAAAGTCCAAAGCAACGTCAGGACGAAATTATCGTCTGCCCAAGGTGAAATATGAGGCCATTATCATTTGGATTCGGTGGGTGGGTGAGGCAGTTGATAGCAGATCAAACCTCCCCCCTTAGCAGCCCTCGGGGTTATCGTTTCATCTTAAGAAAACGAAATACGAGCTAAGAAACGAAGAAGTACGAAGATGAGGCGATTATGGTAACGGACGCCTCATTACGTTAATAATATGATAATGAGAACATTATTATGATTAACCAATCAGAATATTTTTATGAGCTATTTGATAGAAATAGTAAATAAATGTCATCCGGACTGAGATTATAAAATAATCGATGGACAAAAAGTTACAGAATTAACTTTTGGTATTTGAATGCACCTTCGCAATTGCTGATCTTCAGCGTATCCAAGACAGGAATAGTGATTCAGCAATATTCTCTAAAGATACTATCGGGTTCACCGTTTTTTCTTTTCTTTTGGTTTTTATCATCGATCCTGATGGCTCTATACGATGGATCTATATAAGCTAAATATCACAGACATCGGTCTCACAGTTCTTTCATGATATTCGTTTTGAAGAGAGTTAAAAAACAGTTTTTCGATACTTACTACAGATATCTCTATTTTTGAAATATCTATCTCGAATACCCTAAGGTTTATATTAAGTAACAGGGAAAAAAATTGCGATGTTTGGATATTTATTCCTCAATAATACGAATTCTCTCGACCTCAAACTTTTGATTTTTTAAAAAAAAATGATTCTGTTATCCACTACTTATAGACCAACCTCACACGGATTTCGGTATTATAGTTGCTGAGATAGAGCAATATGTCAAAACGGCTTTGAAACGAAACTTCTTTCATTTTGGTTTCATACGTTCTTAAGTGATAAATGCTCATTTAGCTGTTCTTGTTGATCACTTATCGATCCTCATTTTACGTATTTTGATGAAACTTGATCTTTTGTGAGTAAATTCAGATTTGGAAAAGTAATCAATTGAAGGGCTTAGTGGAGAATAGGGGTATCCTTAATCTAGCTCAAAAATTAGTTAGCTATTATTATGTAAGCTCACGCCCTCTACTGTAAGTTTTTTGAAGTATCGTAGTGTGGGATAGTCTCATTTTTAAATTTAAGATGAGAAAATTAAAGATCTTTTAAGAGATTTATAAATGTTTAGTGGAATAAGGAAGATATCCCGTATTTCTTTGAAACCTCCATTCTGATTGGCCACTGTATTCCCAATAGGAGAACAGCTTTCTTTTGTAACTTTTTCAAGCAATATAATTAACTTTGAAGTAAATGTAGTGCCTATAATGAACGAAAATGAATAAATTGGGGTAAATAAAGGCAAAAACAAGAAGAAAAATCACGGGATATGGAAGAAGGAAGAAGGCAACAGAGGACAGATTAATATGATGTTGTTCAGCTTTATGAATCGTGTGTTTAACAGTTGCTATTTTTCTTCTGTTGTAAAATATTACATCTGATAAGATTAGTGAAATTACCTTACAATGAAAACAAACAAAATATGCCCAACATTTGCAGGAAATTACTTCAATATAACCAATTTAATATCTTAATTGTTTGATGTCCAATATTTTGTATTGATGTATATGAAATCTAATAAAAAACTAAATATTGCAGAAACATATTTATGAGGAATACCCCTTTTTCCACTAAATCCTTCCATTATTGATTAATAACAACTACTTAACTTAGCACAGGCGGGCGAGCGTTGGACTGACCACCCGTCCTCATATCATTCCCTGGTCACTGAAGCTGGTGGAGCCTCACCTCCAGTAACCCGGTGATCCATAGTGGGCCCCTGTGGGATATATCTAACATCTACTTTAACTCGGTGATGTTTTAATAAATTTCCAAATTAGAAGGATTTGAATATCCATTAATTGATACTAAGAGCGGTACTCTAACAAACAAGCCAATTGCTTCCTTAAAAAGATTTTTAAGTCAATTTACTTAAAAATTGAAAAGCAACCTGATTTGAAATGTCAAGTTGAGACATCAATTTTCTAAAAAGTTCAATTTTGTACTATGAATCTCATTTCTTGGAAATTGGTAACTTTTAAATTTGATTATACAATTTAAAATTTAATTTCATTCTCTGTTTTCTTTGCTGTACCAGTTTGAATTTCATTTATAATTTATGGGTGAATTACAAAAACAAATCATATATTTGTTCACTTAGTTCATGTTGCTCATATTAATTATTTTATTATTTTTTTAATCTCGTATTTAATTTTTGTTATTCTTTTTTTTTAGGTTAATGTTATGTTTGTTTGGTGAATGTGTGTGGCAGGGAAGCCGAGTACTGCGACCGTTGGTCTATTGTACTAATCCACAGAAGTAATGACAGACGGAGAAAGAATAGTGGGAGAAGTGCAGGGAAAACGGGAGAACCCCGAGAAAACATGCGTGAATCGTTCACCATCACGAAACCCACATGAGAACCGAACCACGGTACTCAGACCCCAATGTCATAGTGACAACGCCAACCGCGCGTTTCTTACTTGTTAGGCTTACCGTTCTTAAGGAAAATGAAGCTCTTATATTCAATACGCATGGTTGTATATCAAAGTGCTTGTCATCTAACACCTATTCAACCATTGAACGAATCTGCTTGAAACTGGAATTTACGACAACCTAACTTTTGCATTGGAAAACTTTTGACAAAAATGACAAAAATTCTTATAGAATAACATTAGCAATAAAATAATGAATTTCTAGTGATATCTAATGTAAAGTTTATTAATCCATTTAGTTATGAATTGTGATTTTCGCGTAATTTAATGATTAACATTAATTACAATTAAGCAATTTGAAGTATTTGGAGATTTAATTAATCGTTAGCAAATGGAAAATGTGGAAATAATATTTGCATTGGTTAGTTATTATTATTTTAAAAATAAACGATTTTTTTCCCTTTTATTTTTAGTCTACGTTCAGATAGAAAAGTGAAGCTTAAGAAATCAGTCAGTCTGTGTGTGTGTTTTCCCTCTTAATAACATTTGAACCTCTGAATGGATCTTCTTGGAAATTGACGTGAATATTCAAGGACTAAGGTCGATTAACTTTTATATTTGAAATCTTCACCAAATGGACTGTTGTCATTTTAAAGATAGTAGGCTTCGAATTCTTTTGAAATTCTCATCCTAATGTCAAAAAATTTACAATTATCGCATTTAAACCTTTTGAATTAATGAACACATCTCCTTTAAATGTGGATTACCTGTAGATCTTTAACATTATAAACTTTTGTCTCACGTAATTATCAAAAAAATTAAAATAATAGAAATATTGGCAAAATGAAATAATGTTTGAATCAAAGTTGTCTGTACAATGGCAGAAATGTATTTGGTTTTGTCCTTTCATAGTACATGATAATTTGAACCAATGACGATCTTCTTTACAAAATACTTTAACATTATAAATAAAAAAGTGTAAGTGTATTGTACATTGTAAAACTTTAATAAGCATTTCAAATAAAATAATGATTTAAATAAAATTTATTAATTTTTTGTGTTGCTAAGCCTTGTGTGAGAAAGAAGAAATGAAGTATATTATACTTGAAAAACACAGGAGACGCAAATGATCTTCTGTCTTACTATTTAAGTAAAAGGCAGTTTTGCGATGTGTGGCATGTTTAGGTCAATGCTTAGAAAATAAAAGTTATTCCCGAAGATAACATTACTGTAGGTCGAGAAAGGGAAAGCGTAGATCAATAACCTCTTCTGTTGTACCTCTTACACGTTGGATGATCATGTCAATTTAGTTGTCTGTATATCATACCGTTAAAACTTAATATTATGAATGCATTGCTTTGTGTGGAGATCGGAATTTGAACAAATGAGGGATGTAATCCAGAGGCTCTCAAACTCTGCGGTAACCATACGCGTTCCATGATACCCGCGCCTTCAAGCTGTGGGAATAACCATGTTTCTAACATGTATATGACACCTGAATTCTAGTGTCAACAATTGTAGCAACATACAATACTAAAAATTTACATTTATTACTACATAATAGGGGGTACGAGAACTTTCCGGCCACACTGTATTATTGTGTAAACGGCTGTTAAGGAATTTAATACTTATTAAGTTCTTTGGACGTAGCTGATTAATAAAAAAAGAAACTATTAGGTAACAGAGGTATAAAGATGCACACAAATAGAGATCACTGAGCTGATTTATGAATGTACTGGGAATCCAAGACAGTCTATTAACTTTCATCAGTTGGATTCACCCAGTATCTGTAACTCAGTGTGATCAAAGGAAATATGAACTAGAGACAAATACACTTAGCAACTATTAACTAATTAACTAATTGCGGGGATTAATTAATTGCCCTTTATATATATATATATATATATTTTTTTATGATAGGTCGGTGTCATGTCTATTTGTCCCTTGTTCATATTTCTTGTTCATATTTTAATGGACCTGAAACAGCCTGTCTTGGATTTCCGGTATCAAAAAGTTCAAAAAGCAATGATTGTTATTTGTGTGCGTTTTTGTACCTCTGTAATATCTTACTGTAATATCACGTTAAAATTACCGTTATGAAACTACTACCACTATGAAACTCTTTTGGTCTACGGGCGCCGTAAAACCTGGCTGAGAAAATCAAGGGCACAGCGAACTTATAAAGTTTGTAAATTTCTGGGATAACCTCAAAAATGTGCGTTTCAAGTTCGTTTTTGTGTATGCATACAAAACAATAAAATAGGATCTGAAATTAATTTTTAAATTTCCAGGTAAAAGAAGTTAACGCAATATAACTACAGATATCCAAGCTTTTGCAAGTTTATTACATTACAAAACTGGAGTAGAAGAACTTAGTCTCTCTATCTGTATAACTGCAAAGAAAGAAGAACGAGAGAGATGATTACTTATCTTCATGAACACCAGGTGGTAGCACTGTACGGGAAGAGCCTTGATCCGCTAGATCTAAACGTGTTATCTCCTAATATTATGCGTAAATGTCCCTTAAATGTGATTAGTTTGTTGGGAATATCTCGAAAATCTGATTAATAGTAAAACTCTGATAAATCTCTGAAAAATCGAGAAAAAACATTATATCATTATGTAAATAATTATTTTTATTCAAGAAACGTATTTCTTATTTTATTTATTTATTTTTTTATTTTTTTATTTTTACATAGTGACATTGATTGCAAAAATAGTTTTATTCAGGTTTAATAATTTTCAATTTTGTAATATTTTTACCGTTTTCTTTAGAACATCAATGGAAATTGAAAGTGTCAAATTTTCACTTTACAATCGTTATTTATATGGTAATGAGGCAAATTTCTGTTAGATTAAATTGAATTTAAATTATTATTATTATTTGATAAGCTGATCTAATAGACAAAAGAACAAACAGCCATGTGATTGTTAACAAATTATCTACAGTTATCTATGACAGATGTCAGTAAATCTTTAATTATATTTTTTTAACTGACTTTTTTAAATTACACTCCGACCACTCAATCTGTGGAACTCGTTTCATGTGTGTGTGTGTGTGTCCATTTAATTTTCAAGCCATTCGATAGATTAAGACAAGACGCCGACGCACAAGTACAGTTTAAAAATTTTATATAGACGTTATATTATATATATAAACGTAGGTCCGGAAATGCTTCGATAGCGAGTTACGGCTAGAGAAAGATTTCGCCCATAATGTAGAACAACAATACGCACATGGACTACACCTCAGTTGTTAGCTCTCACAATAAATCAAAACAATACAATTCACATTATTGTTGAACAGCTGTTATTGTGTTGCCAACGTTTTTGTAGGTTCCACATGGGATAAGCTTCAAACCACTGGTAGATACAGTTCTGCGACATGTTTCATTCGATTTTTCAGGTCAACGACCATGAGAAACCACTGATTTCTCTCTTTAATTTACCTTCCCAGACTTCCAGCAAGTCTTCATTTCACCCAGGGTACTACATTATGGGCGAAATCTTTCGCTAGTCGTAACTCGCTACTTAAGCATTTCCGGACCTATGTTAATATAACTTTTTTTCTTTACTTTTACATGTAGAATGAGCTCCCGAAGTTTATGCATATCTTCGTGAATCACCCTGTATTATTATTATTATATAACCTATACTTGTGCGTCTTTGTCTTAATTTCATTTTGCGCACTTTACATTTTATTTCCCCCATTCGATAGATCTTCTTGAAACTTGTTACGCTCATTTACGGTCTAACTTTTGTGTTTGAAATCATTTCCAAGTTGGTCTTGACAAGATATTAACGCGTGATAAGACAAAAATTCCCGTAGAAAAGCATTGGAATTTAAACAAAGGATTTGTGTCCCATTAATATTTCATTTTCATAAACGATCAATACTAATCCCTTAATTTACGAGTGGTTTAATAAGATTGAAATGACTTTAGACAATTTAAGTAAATAATATAGATTTACTTCAAGTTTTCAGAAAATGAAAAATTTGTACTGTTTATAATTCAACAGGTACTAAACTATGAAAATAAATATAAATTTTTCGTTTTTGTTTTTTTTCACGACAAAAAGAAAGTAATAAATACATAAGTAAATAAAAATCAAAAATATAAAATATAGAAAAAAAAATAAAGAAATGTTAAGAAATACAGTTGATTTTAGAA
Source organism: Thereuonema tuberculata (assembly GCA_023159025.1). Taxonomy (NCBI): domain Eukaryota; kingdom Metazoa; phylum Arthropoda; class Chilopoda; order Scutigeromorpha; family Scutigeridae; genus Thereuonema; species Thereuonema tuberculata. The sequence continues at coordinate 21,984,205 of JAFIDM010000002.1, forward strand.
ATAAGTTGATTTTAAGGATATTCTGTTTTTTAATTGTAAATGAACAATGATTAAACTATTTTACACCCTCTAGCATATTTGTACAAATTTTGGAAGGTGATAAATCGTAGGAGGAAGAGTTAGAAACAGTAAACTATGGATACATCCATATCAGCCCGGGATTCAAACCCAGATTTAGGCAGATTGGTTAGAAAGCCTCTTGACCAACCTGTACATTGGTCTGATTATTTCAAACCAGAGTTCTGCTTCTCACTGTGTCAGAATTCCTTAGTAATAACTATTTGGAAGAAAATATTCAAATTCAAAAAGGCTTTCTTTTACCAGTCTCAGGGTTTTATGAATCCGTCCTAGTAACTTTTGAACCACTGGAGGAATATTCTGGAAACTTGTCATAACGGGAGGGCGGAGGGGCCCTGACCCTCCGAATCTCGAAATAAGTCTTTGCAAATCAAATATATTGTAATTATAAAGCATAAGATATATTGTAAGTATACATATAAGTATATTGTAAAGTATACATGTAGTGTAATGAATATATTACTGTTAAAAGTTTACGATATAATATAAAAAATTAAAGCATGTTGCCTTATCTTTAGCAAAGAAAGGCAACTCAGCAGTTAAAGCTCCTACGATCTTAGTCGAACATGACGAAGATGAGATCTGAAGGTCAATCAGACGCTCATCCATCTTAATTCCCTAGTAACTTACCTTGGATAGGGTTGAATAAAAGTCCCGAAAACTAATATCATAAATAATAATTTATCAAAAATCCATTAATTGAAAAAACAAAAAACAAAAAACACCCATCCACACACACACAGACACGCACACTTGTAAGCCGATCATCTTCATTTCTCTATCTTGAAAGAATTGTAGAGAACTTAGGATTTTTATTTTTATTTTTTTTTATTTTATCCAAATAGACTGCTGTATGTTAAATCACAATTTCAAATTTCATATAAAACACAAATCACAATCAAAGTTTGACGTTACTGTAACTTTTTACGTTGAAAAGTTCATGATTTCATAAAAAAATATAGTCTTGATAACTTGGCTTATTCAAAAGCTTCAAACGTTTTTTTTTCCCCTTCTGAACTCTTTACTTTAATTTAACCGATTCCCACAGATTAAGTTTTTTTCAGTGAAGTCGTATCTTACGATTGTTCTCAAGTCGTAATGAATTACATCATCCAATATTTAAACGCAAGGAATCATTTGCCCAGAGCCAAGAGTATCAAACTAATTGACATCTAAGAATAGAGAAGGAAAAAAAAAATCTTTTAAAGGTAGGATGAGGTTGATTGATTGACCGGATGAAGTTTTCCAAACTGACAAACATGTAGTGTCAGTGCTGGACGCTGGGCGGCGCTGCAGTGCAAAGGAGTGTCCGGTGAGGCTTTCCCACGACTTCTTGATGACCTCCGCCTACAATCTAATAAAACCACCTGCCATTGGGAAAGGCCAGCACGATTCTCCATTGATACATGAATTGTAGCACTAATAGATTTCTTTGAGACCTTTTCATTAGATATTATAAAACACGATCCAATGAAGCTGTCGATTTCAATAACAAAATTTGTCCAATAAATTTGCAATTTTTTCCCCCTAAAAGTAATTCAAAAACAGATTATCTAATTAAATCTAGATAAAGATTAACAAATCCATTAAACAATAGATTTTTTTACAACACAATTAAAATTTGTGTTTAATGATATAATGACTTATAATAATTAAAATATATTTAAATATATTTGAGCTTCTATAAATAAAAATAACATTTCAATTTAAATTCCAAATACATAGTTAATTATAATGTTTAATAAAAAAAAAAGGACCAATAAGTTCCTGAAAAAAAACCCCTGATATTCATGCATATATTGAAATCACAGGTTTGAAAAGTGTTATAACTTTGAAAGCTTATTTTCATTACTATTTCCAATTAAAAAATATTTTTGAAATGTGTTAATAATAATTATAATTAAAATTAGTGTGACTCAGGGGCGTATATAAGGGGGGGGGGGGGGGGGGGGGCCCGGGCCCCCTCCGAAATAATGAAGATATGTCCGTCCAGCGTTTTTGTTTTTTTTTTTTGGTTGAACAGATAGGTTTTCATTGTTTTTTTTTGTTTGGTTGAATAGATTTTTTGGCCCGGCCCCCCCCCCCCCGAAATAATAAAGGTATGTCCTCCCAACGTTTTTTTTTTTTTTTTTGGTTGAACAGATAGGTTTACATGGGGTGTCTACTTAATTATATTAATCTTGGGACCCCCCCGAAAATATATTCTATATACGCCACTGGTGTGACTATATGTATTGCTATTACAAGATTCTTTTAAAACTATAATGTAGTAAAAAAAATTCTCGTAAAAGTAACTCAGCAGAATATTTAATGCGATAAGTATTTCAAAATTGATCTCAAGTGTCAATCTGTAAAAAAAATAACTTCTACTATTAAGTTTATCCTTAAATAAACACAGCAACAAAATAGGATAACATGTACAAATAAGTTGCTTAAATTTACTTTCTTGAAAATTGTAATACAAGGTTAATGACCCCCTAATAGCTTTATAAACACATAATCTCTTCGGCATATATGTATCAACATTATGTCAAATAAATATTAATGAATAGTGTAACCTACTGAAATAACTATTCAACGACAAATATCACAAGGGTAACATATATGTGATGCAATAGAATAACACAACACAATTCTTATTCTGAAATAAACACCTTAATATGTTTTTAGATAAAAAAAAAGTTCACTTAGATAATTGTGTAAGTAAATGCAGATTACCATTTTGTAAATGTTTCTTGTTAAATAAAGCTAAATGAGTCTATGTATTTTTCCTTACAATAACTACATATCAGTTCGATGCACTAAGCTGATGTCACTAAGACTTGTCTTCCTTTATACAAACAAGAAAAAGGCACTTACAGTTTTTTCCTGAAGATCAAGAAATCAAGGAAAAGGAAAAGGAAGAAGTTCTTCCTTGCTTGCAGATATCCATCAGCTTTCACAAAGTTGTCATCTTCCTTATGATCCTTCTTTGCAATAACTCCGCCTAACATGGCTGCCAAATTTCGGTTCCAAAGATGATGTTACGATTAAGCCTATTACTATTGCTTCATCTTTGACCAATACAACCTAATTCCTTCTGCTCAAATATCAGTATAAGAGGATTAGGAAAAATCTACAACAATTTGAATAACCAAATGTTGGCTTAAATCTACTAACATGTTTATAATAAAACTGAAACTTCTCAAAGGAAGAATCAAAGGAAAGGAAACTTTTGGCTAACAGCCAAAATCTAATCACCTATACAATACTTCATGAACGATCCATTTGTAGATTCATAATTTTTACAATTAAGTTTTACAATAATTTAACACGTTACTTTCTTATACATTTCTAAAGAAAAAAACAAATTTCAAATTATAAAAAAGAATCAATTTCTATAACTAAAGAAATTTACAAAACGTTTCTATTAAGACACATTACTCTGTAAAAAGCAACAATTCTTTTTTTTTAAAAAAATAATCATAATTTTGCTTATATTTTACATGTTAACAATAACATTTTAAGGTTCTAATAAATTCAACGTGTGAGAGGTAAAAATCCATTCAGATAATTAAAAATCTCATAAACTTTGGTTAAGTAACTTCCAATCGCCATTTTCAAGTTTCAAATATCTAGACAGAATGGAAATAAATATTCATTCAATTGTAACTCATTTTGTATTGTTTTTTGACTCATGTTTCCTTCTCCTTCCCCCCATCAATAATGTATTCGATCTCTTTTTTGAATCTCGGATTTTTTATTTATTTCCGATCTATCTGTTATGTGGTAACTTGAAAATGGCAATTGGAACTACAATTGCCGAAACGTTGTGTTATAATTTAAATATATTGCTCACTTAACCAAACTTTGTGTGATTTTTTATTATCTGAATGGATTTTAAGTTTCTTATCTTGAAAATTTTTAGATAGTGTATTTGATTATGTGTAAATTGTGTAAAATTATAAAAAAATGTGTATGTGTATTTATTACATCAACCAACAAAAAACAGTATTTATTCACTTACTTAAATTACCACCAGGTTTTTTTGCTTGAAAACTTTATTATAAGAAATTGGCTTTTTGTGAAAAGACTATGTGATAGAGAAAAGCATTTTTTTATTCATCGCTCAAAAATCTATAAAGGGCCCTAATAATAATGAAAAAAATTCCATTATATATCTGTGTAGTAGATGCTGAGGGATTTGGCTCTGGATCAAAACAGGTGAGGCACAGAATCTACGGCATATACACAACTAGGATAACTGAAACTCGCCTATATGTATAAGTATTTAAAGGATCACGTAGACCAGTGATGCCCAACCTATGGCCCGTGGGCCATATCCGGCCCGTGAAGATGTTACATGTGGCCCGCTCTTTTATTCCTACATACAGTGGAACCCCGCTATTCGTACACAATCCGTTCCAGGAGGCAGTTCGAATGGCGATTTTACGAATGGCGAATCATTTTTTCACATAAGATATAATGTAAATTGGATTAATCCGTTCCAGAACCCACAGATGATTGCTTATTTAAACCTTTGTAATAATAGTTTAAGCGTAAAATACATAAAAACTATGAAACCAATAAATATATAGGCTACCTTATTATGTCTTTCTTTTTCAGTATCGATATGGTTGATTTCGCCATGCCATACTGAGTTGCCAGGTCAGAGACACGAGTTCCACTTTCAAACTTCGCAATGAGTTCTTTTTTCAATTCAATTGTCGTTCTCACTGCTTTCCTTTTAGGCTTAGTTGAATCAGTAATCTTTTTTGGACCCATGGCTGCACTATTTTCAATACAAATAACAAAAAATAACAATAAAATATATCACAAAGTTTCATGAAGCTTGCGTGGATTATGCGTAGCGTACGGAAGCTACCACGAGACTGAACTGAAGCGACCGCGTGGGGCGGCCAGTAACAAGGTCGCGCTATCCGAATCACGAGCAAGCGTACGAATGGCGAGTTCAATTTTACTTGAAAAAGTTGTACGAATAACTAGTTGTACGAATAGCGAGGCGGACGAATGGCGGGGTTCCACTGCATTTGTATTAATGGGACCTTTTTTTTTTGGTTGTTGAATAGGAGATTCTGCCACATTGTGGCCCGCGAGATTCACAACAAAGTCAAGTTTGGCCCCCATATTATGAAAGGTTGGGCACCACTGATGTAGACGAATAAAAACAGTCTGAAGAAAAAATTCAATAGAAAACATAAATTATAAAAAATTTTGCAAGGAACAGAACTATATTCCTTTGGGACTTGTCTAGTATCATTTGGGCTGGTTATATTGGGGCAGATTACTATTGTATTACTTTTTTGTGTTATAAAACTTTACGAGGCTTCAAGAAATACAGAGCAAGATAGAAATAATTGGGGGAAAAAAAACCCCACACGTACTACAGATATATCTACCATAACTTTTTTAAAAATTTGATCTGTTTTTGCAGTTTTCGATGGATTTCCAAATACAAAGTTATTGGATCCTGAACCTTTTTATAATACAGTAGAGTCCCGAAAACTCGGCACTCGATAACCCGGCAGTCCGGATAACTCGGCCACCCCCTGGCAGGGCGGAAAAACCCATGCGCAGACCCGTTACAAGTTACATTTATATACAGTTCATGTATTAGGTATTTTCTTCAGTTTATTTGGACAGTTTAAGTTTGAGTTATAGCATTCTTTGGAAACTGTTGTATTCTCAAGCAACAAATAAAAGTATTTTATGACGAAAAAATCGTACTTATTCTTTTTTTAACACCTTTCCCGATAATCCGACAGTTTCACAAACTCGGCCATCCTTCGGTCCACATTAGGCCGAGTTTTCGGGACTCTACTGTACAGGTATGCGGGTCGTTATAAGTCCGGGTTACGTTCCGTCCAATCGAACGAATTGGACATTGTGCAAACATCATATATAACATACTGTATACACCCTACATACTGTATTGCCTTTACCAAAATACTGTACTTATAACAATAAAAAGTTTTATAGCAATAAAAAGTAAAATAAATTCTTGAATCGTAACATAGATTTACTGAAAATTTATTAACGTGTGTAAAAGTAGTTAAGTTTGATAAAGTTAAGTTTGAAGCCAACACACATAAGTTAAAAATAAACATATATACAATTAAGAAACGACCGGTTTCACTAGCGAATGTAGTCGTCTATCATCCTCAGGATGATATATATTTTATTTATAACTTAATTGTGTGCATTGGCATCATTTTATCAAACTTCATAACTTAGATGGTTATTACAGCTTTTCAAGACATAGATTCTGTATACTATATGAATAATACTGTATATACGTAGTACATTGCGGATGTCGTGTCAGTGTCCAATAACATAACAACTGTCCAAAGCACGCAGTTGCCTCGTGTTTCTTTTCGCTTGACCACTGTGATGATCTGGACCTACATAGGCAACCTTTCTATCTCAGCTGATCCCAATCAGTCTGTGTGTTTGTTCAATAACATAACAACACGATTTGGATGGTATGCTGGCATGAAAACATTAACAAAAATAAAAAATTCATTTACTTTAAAATTTGAAGTCATAGGGGTTTCATGACGAAATGCTAATTTTAATAAAGCGCAAATAAGAGATGGCACACTAGACAATTGAAAGCAATAAGTCAAACTTTAAATGCCACACTAGTCGGAAAAGGTTCGCCATCCCTGTACTAAGCTGTAAATGTCTGATAGTGGAATCAGTTTGTTTATATCAGCTTCACGTCGTTCAGGGTACGGTCACTCATGTCTGATATGTCCCGTTAGCCGATCAGGCATGTTTGTATGGCATGTTGCTTGGTATTCAAATACCATAAACGAAACACTCACATCTGGTGCTAAAGAGCGACACGAAAAACGCACTGCTGAGTATTTGATTCGTCACATTAGATAAAGGCCAAAGTTAGATCTTCCACATCAAATCCCTTGAAGAAATCACCTGTGCAATAAAGAGTAACATGCTCCCAGCTCCCAGTGTATGATAAATTGAAGTGTTTTTTTGCCAGTTAGAAACCAAAGAAGTAACATTTACCTGTAGAAGTGGCAACCTAGCAGTACAGCTTAAAGATATTGTATCAAAGTCTAATGATCAGTGGAAGATTAATTACAGTGCCGTTATTGCAGAAGGGGATACATTATCAAGATATTTCATATATCCTGAAAGTTGTATGACCAGTCCATGGAAGACATATTGTGAGATAGAAAATGCTGCCAAGAAACGATCCGACAGTAACAGGAAACGATTCCACACTAACAAAAGCCCCAACAGACGACGTAATTTATAAGCTTCGCTTAAGTCTCCCCATAAAATTACAACTGTGTTATAAGCAATAGAGTTAAATTACCCCCATTAATTTCAAAATGCGCCCATACACCAGCTAATACATTAATACAAACATAAAAATTTTCTGATTCTCAGTTTTTGTAGAAACCCTTATTGTCGTCTCATCTAAATCTTGAATTCCTGTTTGAATAGATTAGAAATTAATCTCCTAGCATTTATTGCACTTCTCTCTAATTCTTTAAATCAACAATCTAGAGAAGCAACTTTAAAGTATTTTTTAGTTGAATCTGTGGCTTCCTCAATATTTTTATTTTGAGCCATCATTAACTTTTTGCAGAATAATTGATTTATTATAATTATTGAAGACTTTAACTCCTTAATTATTTCTATTATTTTAGCTTTAAAACTAGGAGCTGCTCCTTTTCATTTTTGATTTCCTCCAACAGCAGAAGGGCTTTCCTGATCTAATTGTATTATTTTACTAACTTGCCAAAAAAAAAAGCCCCTTCATTTGTTCTTATATTTTTTAACTCTTTCATTATTATCATTTTATCAGTATTTTCATCCATTATTGGTTCTATTGGAACTCAATCAATCATCACTCTGAAAATTGATGGCTTATTCTTCAATTAACCATATAGGATGAATTTTTGCATCTATATTTGTTAATAACAAACTTATATTAACCTATTTTTTTATCTATTGTTTTATAAAAATTATTATCATGCAATATTCAATTTATTCAAAATGATATATATTAATCAAATCAAAAACACAAATAACACTTTCATAAATTTCTTAATTATACTTAAACTTTTATCTCTAAAGAGTACTTCCTTTTTTTAAGATTTCTATCTAAATGAATCACTTTAAATTATCTCATAAATAATAACCAATTATTCCCAGCATTAATTTTAGTATTTTCAACTATAAATACACTTTATGTATATCCGTTTAATATACCCTTCCTTAAGAATTTTTACATCATCAAATTCATGGTTTACTAGTAAAATAAACTCTTTCTTACTAATAATTTTACCTTCCCTATTTATTTAGTTTACCCTTATTAATAAATTTTATCGTAGAGTTTTAAGTTAAAAAAACTAATAATCTTCAAAGTTATCATTATAAAAAATTTAAACTCTTTGACACGATGATTTTTCTCAACAAACCACAAGGACATTGGTACAATATATTTAATTTTTGGAGCTTGAGCCGCAATGGTAGGAACAGCTCTTATTCGATTAGAATTAGTATAGTCAGAAAGATTAATTCATTCATTGCAGCGATTCATTAGCCAACTGAATGACAAAATGTCAAGTGGCGAATATGTCACAATGGAAGAGGCAACTAGATTACAAAATCATCATGAAAGATTACATCACCATGAATCGTGCCAGTTTAACAGATTTCATAAAGCAGAACATAGAGGTCTTTGAATTTTCAGCTTCTAAAACCCGTAACAAGTCAACACTTATCCATTCAACAAAAGCAAGAGAATCTGCAATTACAGAAGCAATATTGAAAGATGCTGATAAAGAATTACGCGATATTATGAAGTGTGCAAAGGTTATAAAAAAATTATTGAAGAAACAGAGGCTTGGAAGTTTAATGGAACACTTAATTATGAAAAGGTTGTGTCTGAACAATTATTCATTTTGATAAAGTGGATTATTCAGGACCAGCGTGATGCTAAAAGGGATCAACATGTTGAAGACAATAACCGCACCTTCAAGATTTCTCGTTTGTATTTGCTCAAATCAGTCACTTGGTTACCTTGTTGACATTGCAGCTACCCACTAGGATGCTGACTTACTTCTTATCTTGTATGGAATCTTAATGCACGAAGATATTACTATGATATTACTATATATTCATCTGATACTGATATGTTAATATTGGCCCTGTTGAACCTACATAATCAGAGGTGCTGGAGAAAATCGTCACATTGTCAAACTACAACCAATTTAGAATGCTCTAGGTCTAAATCGTGTTAAAGCACTGGCAGAACGTCTTTACATGGCTGCAACACTACTGGTTAACCGGTCATGTTAACAGAAAAGTAAGATGTCATGGTAGTCTGCTTTTCTAAAGGTAGATGATAGAATTCCTAATTTCTTGCACAACATAGCGTTGGTGATGAGCCCAGGGAAGATACACTGTTAGTTTGTGAGAAACTGTTTTGCATATTTTCGACATCAATAAAAAAAAAAAAAATCTACAGATGAGCTGCGTTGGGACAAATTTCAAGGAATTAATGAACGTCAAGGTTTAGAAAAGATCCTTCCAATTAAGGGTGAACATATCCATAAGGGCGCATCTTCAGTGCCGTGTTTGGGAAAACGTTAAGGAAAAGAATTTAGACACTCATTTTAGACCTGCTGCTTTGGGATGGAAACTTGAAAACGGCAGGAAATTGAAGCCATTGTTGTCTAGGAATCCGCCTGTTCCGCCAACTTTAATGGAAATTGTGAGTTGTAATTGCGTCAAGAATTCTTGCTCCCAGAAACATTGTTCATGTAAAGAATGGATGTCCCATGCTTAGAATTACTGTGTGGATGTGATCCAGAAAAATGTGAAAATGCAGAGACTGTTCGCTCACAAGATTCGGATGAAAATTAATTATTCTTAAAAAAAAATTGTATCTTATGTTAATTGCATCTTAGAAAAATGGAGGTTTTTTCAAATGTAATTGCTGTAAAAATTATACAAAGAAATTAAACCAGTACTATAAAATATATTTATTTTAATGATTTATATCCAAAATACTATACAATATAAACACTCATTTAGGTTAATTAAATTGATTGCTAAAAAACACAAAATGTTGGTAGAATTTTCTGTAAAATTTGGGTTTCAAACAAATTTAACCACTTTTTTCATGTTAATTACATGCCATTCTATTAATAAAAAAATGGTTGTCAAAAATCTAACAAAAAATGTAAGTTTGAAGTAGGAAATACTTACGTGAACTATGTTTGGACTAAATTCAAACGAAGGACAATTCTAAGGCAAGTAAATGCAATCAGGAATAATCCAAAGATAAAAGAGAAGTGAACATAGCAACAATCGTTGTGTAACAAAAAGATGATGTGCTTAACGCGAAGCAGTGATGATTGTTGTAACAGTGAACTCGAGTTGTATTGTTGTGATGAATGGATTCCAATGACGACGGAAGATGGAGATTCGATGAGTAAACAAAGATGTATTCATAAGTGTTTTCGTTGAAAGATACTAGGAATTGCTTTAAGTTAACATTTCTAGTTCCTGCCAAAAGTAATACATGATCACGTCTGATATGTGTAGGAGTGCAGATATAAAGTTTGATTCGGCGAAAAGGATTTAAGAGATAATCCGACATGCGATTCAACGTTCCAAAGGACTCGAGGGTTGAAGAATCCGAAGACAAACTCGTTCATCCAAATAAGTAACTGGATATTGAAAGATTAGACCGAAGATAATACAACGTCAGCATTTGTAAGTAAACGTTTGATTTTATCTAACACGGACGGTCCAAAAGACATGAATACAATTACCATCACAAATTCTTCCACGAATAAGAGTTTAGCAAATACAACTAAGAAGTGTAACGTTAGAGTTTCAAGACTTTAAAACAGCAGTAATTAAAGATTAAGTAAAGAGACTTTTCGTTATATGATCCAGATAGAGAGTTATCAAGATTTATAGCAGGATAATTCAGAAAGCTGTGATTTACAAGTCGTAAATTCATACAAGTGAATTTGGATCTGGATATATTTGTAAATGTACCTTTGAACAGAATATATATCTATTTGTTTTAAAGATCTATCTTAGTTTGTTTATTTTGCTCACTTTAGTTTCACACGAAAGTTTTAATAGCTAGTTGCAACAAGTATTCTCTGCTGGAGTAAAGGCTAATAAGATGACACCTCCATTAATCTGTTGGAAGATAGACACGGGCTTTTTCCGTTAGGTTAGGTTATTCCATCGTACAAAAAATTTCACACAGAAACCATAGCAATGCTGCTTTATCCCATATATCAAACAAAATGGACGCCTATGACAAAATGTGGGAACAAAAAAATACCAACCGTTTTTTTTTTTTTATTACATGCCACACTTTAACAAAAAAGGTTGTCAAAAACCTATCAAAAATTTTCACAAAAAAAAAACAGCCACATATACTATAAGAGCAAGAGAGGGAATTTTGAAATTCATTTAATTTATCGAACTTTTTTCTAAGTAAATAGAAAAAAATATAAATTTTATTATAACCAATTATTTTAGTTTACTTAAATTTATTTTGCATAATTTCACAAAATAAATTACAATTTTTATAGAGTTTTTTTTATTACACTATCAATATGTTTTTCCCGCTCCTGGAAAAACTTCTGTGGACGTTCATGGATGTAATTCCCTTCCAATACATCTATAAATGGAAGAAAACTAGCAATTTGGACCTGTTTTTTCTTTTTTTTTTGTTTGACGGCTAGGATCATCATATCTTTCCCCCCTCCTTCCAAATTCTTGGCACACCACTGCATTAACTGAACTTCAAATCTTTTGAGTTATGCTAACTGTTGATAGCTGTAACTGAAATTTTAAGATTATTGATGCTTAAGTGGAGAGAAACTCCTAACTTAAAGATAAAGGAATCAAAGAAAGAAAGTGAATGAATAAGTTTTACTTAGCAACCAAGTTTAAGTAATAAATATAATACAATTAGTAGAAACTCTGCAATAACAAAAACGAAACTCAGTTCAAAAATTCAGTGCCCCAGTGCCTCTTCAAAATATCATCTTAAAAGTGGAAATATATTTTAATTATGGTAAAATATGGGTAGAAATTAATACAGAAAATATGAACTTAATATGTTATTAATTTATGATAAAATATAAATCTTTCTATACAATTCTTAAGTCTTTACTCTGAAATCATGACTCTATATTTCTATCTGATCTACAGTGTTAAGTCGTGCCCTAGAAGCACTGTAAGTCTTTTGCGAAAAGTAAGGTTTCGGTTTCAATTTAACTGAATGACGCTTTAGGCAGCAAACTACAAAGAAGAAAACAAGACGATTGTGCAAATATATAATTAAGAAATTTAAATAAATGCAGTTTAGAATATTTTAATTCATTTTTTAATGATAGTTGAACAAAATTTACTCTTGAAAAAACTTCATCTACACTTCATTTTATTATCGAATTTTCGGAAGAATTTTCTATCTTCCTTCTTCAAGATTACAATGTATAGTCAGGTGATATCAAATTACAAAAAAATTCCTTAG
>JAFIDM010000002.1:21997229-22050067 GCA_023159025.1 Thereuonema tuberculata
CTTTTCAAAGAATTTATTCAGCACGTATTCTTTTCTATTATGCTTAATATGTTATTAATTTATGATAAAATATAAATCTTTCTACATAATTCTTAAGTCTTTACTCTCAAATCATGACTCTATATTTCTATCTGATCTACAGTGTTAAGTCGTGTCCTAGAAGCACTGTAAGTCTTTTGCGAAAAGTAAGGTTTCGGTTTCAATTTAACTAAACGACGCTTCAAGCTGCAAACTACAAAGAAGAAATCAAGACGATTGTGAAAATATATAATTAAGAAATTTAAATAAATGCAGTTTAAAGTATTTTAATTCATTTTTCAATGATAGTTGAACGAAAAAAACCATAAAATCATAAATTTAGAAATGTAAATTAATTAAATAATGAAAATAAAATATCAAATTAATTAAGTTTATTAATAACTAAACTAATTAGTAAAGTAATTGTAATTACTAAAATAATTAAGAAGATTATTTATATTGAAATTAAGAAAATTTTTTTTTTTTTTATATTATGTTGTGATTTTTTATATTTTATGTTGTAAGCTTATATATTTCTTAAAAAGTCAAACTTCTTTTACATTAGGTTACATTGTTAATACTTAATACTTAAATAATATTAATTAATGAAATTTTAATATTACTTTGTTTTATTTATTAGATCAATATTTTGACAACAGCTGAATTTACTTTTGCGAAAATGAGAGACGGTAATAAATGGTCTCATTTAAATCTCGCTAATTGTCTTTCATCTTCATACTATATCTCGATAACATTCAAACTGTATTTACTCTTAATAATAAGAAAATACTGTTTTATGAAAATTATTCAAATTTAAAATACTGTATAGAGTGAGTAAAAAATACCACACCTATTTTGGAAAGCTGTAATTATAAACAAGAGAAGCTCAGCTGTAGAATAAAAGAAAATTGAATTTATTCACTTAAAAATGATATATATATCTATACATACTATTACAAAGCTAAAGAGTTTGTGTGTTTGAACGCGCTAATCTCACGAACTACCAGTCCGATTTGAAAAATTCTTTTTGCGTTAGGTAGCCCATTTATTGAGGAAGGTTATAGTATATAAAGCATCACGCTACGACCGTTAGGAGCGGAGCAGTAAACATAAACGTCAACCAATCTGGCAAACTGTCGGGTGCGGCGGCGACGGCGGGCTAGACTTTCTGTTATACTTTCTGTGAAGTAGCTTATTTTGTAGTGATTGGTCCTTTTATGTTTCCACATAATTTCCAGATGTTATTTGTAGCTTATGAGATGCACTTAGTTATGTACTCATAATGTGTATGAAACAGATATGTATAATCAAAATTTACACTAATATTGAATTTGGATATTTTTTCACGAAAGCCTGATAACTAAAGTGAATTTCAAAGCTTATATTTCCGTACTTAGTTCATTATTTTATTTATTATTTTATTAAAATAAAATAAAAAACAATCAAATTTCACACATTTCTTAAGGTATTTTTTTTACAATAATAAATAATAATAATAAATAAATATTATTAATAAATAATAATAAAAAACAACACAAACTTTAAAAAAAATCCAAATTCAATAATTGCCAAAAATAAACAAAAAAAAACCCACTGATCCTAATATGAAGCCACCCACTGCAGATGAAATTAAATTAATTAATTCAATTACGGTAGTTGTAAATGTTTATGCTACGTACGTCAGTTTACAACCGTTATTCTGATTTTTGTTTTTTCTCTACCTTGTTAGTTTTTGTTTTATTGTAAATAATTACCCAAATACTGCATAACACCGAATAATATTGAAATAAACAAAAATAGCACCCCCCCCCCAGATGTGTGAGCTCGCCTGCAAAACATTTCGTATGGTGTGGTGAAGGATATATTCTCTTGGAAAGGCTCACTTTAGGACCACCTAGCGCTTTAATGGGGCGTTTCCGGACATGGATTCATTAGGAATATATTGATCCTTAGCCATGCCATTTGACGTGGTTTGAATATTACATGCGAATTTTGCAGATAAATATATCTCATGGGAAGAAGAATTTGAATGGCATATACGTATATTCGTGATCTATGACCCCCTGATCGGCGTTTATCACAAGATCCCCGACTCATCTGCTCACATAGAGGAGAATGCAACATGGAAAATACACAAAACAATTGATCAGAGTTTCCAGAGAGAGATGGTAGTGACAGTCAAAGGAATCAGATTGGAAAACTGAAGTTAATGTTGCATCTTTAGAGACAGTAACGACCAAATAACAAGTCAATTCAGTTCTTAGGAAACAGAAAACCAGGTGACTTTGTTCAATTTTCAATCTGTTAAACGCTTGTGGTTTTAGAAGTAATACTAACATTGATTGGCGCCAAATTCACTTCAAGTCGTTGCATTGAGTTCAAAATTACTGTGTTTAGTATATGCAGCATTTGAGTGGCTCTAAGTAAGGGTGAGATATCACATTGTTCTCAGTATAGTCGCTTTCAGTAAGTATACTCTATACTACTATTATAAAGCAGAAGAGTTTGTGTGTTTGAACGCGCTAATCTCAGGAACTACTAGAACGATTTGAAAAATTATTTTTGCATTAGATAGCCCGTTTATTGAGGAAGGTTGTAGGCTATTGATGTTATATATAACTCCCCCGCCCCCAAGGGGATGAAAAGAAGTGAAATCCACACAAATATTGTTAGGGAACAATCGGAGCTCGGTGGCGACAATGGCACCTTTACAACTATTGTTGTTCAACAATTAGACCTGTATTTATAGTTAATGAGATGCACTTAGTTATGTACGCATAATGTGTATGAAACAGATAGGGGAAACCAGGGCATAACGATCCCCCCGGGGCAAAACGATCACGGTGAATATCTACTTGATTGGTAATGGCATCGTGCGGACAATTCGCAGGCTAAGTCTTCAGTTGAGGTAGCAGGCGTGGGTGTGAGCTAGAGTTGTTGTGGATTTATCTTTGAAGTTTTAGAGAAGAAAACGTTATTTTATGCTGTCCTGATCTAAGATAAGTAATTGTTGTGCAATTTTTTATCTCGTAAACTGTGAAACTGAATTTCTTCGTAACTATTTGTGTGTTTAACGTCTGAAATGTAGATGTTTACTTTCGTTTCGTTCCTTCATACAAGATGGCGTTTAGTCATTATAACGAATTTTCTGTGATGGAAGCAAATGGGGCAAAACGATCAGGCAAGGGGATCATAATGTCCCATAATAATAATACAGTAATAATAATACAGAAAAAAAGAATAATACAGTAATAATACAGAAATAATAATAATAATAATTAATATTATAATAATAATAATACAGAAATACTGAATTAACATTAGTACTCTAATGTGGGACTTAGCGAAATATTTATATTAAGATTTCATTAGGATTAATTGTTGTATTGTTGTAGTTTTTATATAGTTGTATATTTTACCTTTCTCAAAAATGTGTTTCAAGTGTGGCAAACAGTATAAATCATTGTAGAATTTCTTTCTTAGTAGCCTACAACAAGAAAAAACTACCTAAAAGGGGGGGTGATCATATTGCCCCAAACCCCGGGGCAAAATGATCCTTTGTGATATATTTACAGAAGTCTTTCTGTGTGTTATGTTTCCATTTTAAAATTTCCAAAAACCTTCTCACATATAGCCTACATGGGCACGAAAAGCTTGTGTATAAATAAATTTAGTTTCCTTTGATAATTATGTCTAATGAGTTCAATTTACCTTAGAGGGATCATAATGCCCTGGTCTCCCCTATATATAATCACAATTTAACGCGGGTGAAACCGCGGGGCAACGCTAATTTATTTATATAAAGGCAAACAGTGATATGGGATTTGAAGATGCCAATACAAAAAAAAACACATCACTGTTTCTGTGAAGATACGGTAAATCTATCTTTACGTCATCAGCGGCAAAATTTTAAAAAAATTTAGAAAACAAAAACGCAATTTTAGTTAGTTACAACTATTTTCCTGACCCAATCAATGACTGCCTAAAACGGAAATGGCCTGAACCGGAGTCAAATATTTCTTCAAACCTCAGGCCATAGGGAATCCAACGAGGGCTTACGGGGCATAAAAACTTAGGAACCTGAAATTTGAGTAAATTTCTATCAAGATTTAAGGAACAATTATGTTGGTTTTTGTAAATTCAGTAAAAGTCCGAAAATTCGGATGCCAGAAATGAAGGCCACCCGAAAATCCGGACTTTTCGTAAACTAACATTTAAATTTAGGGGCTTGTATGTGTGCGTGTGTGCGTGTGAGAATGTAACTTCTGATTTCATTTGTATACCACATTTATTTATTTTTGTATATTGTTCATTTTTAAACACGATGTCAATTATTACCCCCCCCCTTTTTTTTTTTGTGGTGATTTTTTTTTTTTTATGCTTACATTTTTGTTAGATGTTGACTTTAACTTTCGTCTTTTTTAAGCATTCGTTTTGATAAATGAACCATGGTGTTTTAATTCATTAATAAACTGTCAAAACTTACCTGGTTATCTCCTCATTACTTCATCTTACACTAGGCGGCTACCCGTCGCTTCGCTCCGGAATCCCCGCATGTGAAACGGATTAAATGACTTCATTTATTCAGAAAAGCAAATTTTATCAAGTAAACCAAAACTTAAAGCCAAAATAAAACTAAATTAAAGTTTAAATCCTAAAAACTACATGCAATACAATACTAAAATCCATTTGTAATAGTCGGAAATTTGCTCAAGTTGAGTTGATCATGCCACAAATTTACTATTGCCTGTCAACGCGTGTTCGAACTTTAATTGTTGCGGACGTACGCACACATGCACTGTTTTTTTAATAAGATAGATTAGAATTTTAGTGCTACTTGAGAATCCGGAATACCCGAAAATCCGGATTGACTCAGTGCGGATTTTTTATTGTAATGAATTAACAGTAAACAAATATCTCGAGGTCATATTTAGGCTATGTTACACTTGTGGTGAAATTATTTTTCTTAAGTTGTTCCTATTAACTTAAAATTTTGACTTTAAATATAATTTTTTTTTTGTATTTCTCATAAACGTGGGTTAGATTTTACATGAAAGATTTAATTGCTCTTTTTTTTATATGGTATAAATAAAAATGACCCAAAAATAATATAAAAGAAAAAAAAAAAAGCTTTTATTGTCCGCGGTGTGAGTTCTACGGGGAACAAGAGATGCTGTTGTGGCCACTTGTTTCAGTATTTCAGTGACTACGCAGCGATGGCTACCAAGTAGGTGATGTGTTTGTCGCTGCAATAGTACATTTGCTTCCCAATGATGATATTACTAATCTCCATTTAGATTTATTTGGAAATCGATACTTGAAGATTTTCTGAGTTGCTGCAATAGTGTTGATTTTCTGAGTATGGTGTTAGCAACGTTTGAAAGCGGAAAGATAAAGTCATCCAATGACCCACAAACAGTGAAAAAAATGTGCATTTTGAGGTAATGGTAGAAGTTTCTTTCATTCTTTTCTGCTTTTGTTCAATTTCAGTTTTGTTGAGTTAGGTCCTGCTAACCTGAAATATTGTTTTCTTTTCATTTCATTACTTTTTTCTTTCTGTCTTTGTATATTGAGAAGCATTAACTCAGTGCAGCATTTCTAAAGAAACTTAGTGAAATCAGATCAATATGAATTTAAGTTTTTTTTTGCAAAGACATCCAGTCGACGCGCTTCATTTAATATCTTCTAAAATACAATATTTCATTTCCTTAAACACGAAACTTCATCAGGTTCTTAGAAAAGGAAAAAACTTTTCCTCTCAAGAATTGGTAAAAATCTACACAGTCAAATCTATATTTAACAATACACTAATAATACTATATTTCACAATTGCTAGTAATAGTATATTTCATGTTACATATTTTTTTTACAAAATTAAAATTGAGCAAAAAACAACAATCCATTAATATGACATCAATCTATACTAATAATTAATCTTAGTAATAATTAAATTTAGTGCTATATATCTTTGCTAATAATTATGTCTTCATCTTTCTATTATTAATAATTTTACAAAAATGTTAATATCCAATTTCGCTAATTTTTAAAAATATGTTTTTATTAAAACATGATAATAATTTTATTATACATGATTCAATCATTAATCTGGCCTTCACCTTTTGTATCTGAAAAACAACATTCACTATAGAGTCAGCATTATGGCCTGTATCATTCAACAGTGGTCAGCCCAATCAGAAATATTATATCTGTTATTCTTAAAAGCACTGATGTGGTCGAATAACCTCTCTCTAAATTTTCTACCTGTACTACGTAATAATTTTCATGACAATCTCTGCATTCCAATTTATAAATTACAGCCATTTCATTCATTTTGCAAGTTTCGTCGCTTTTTTTTATATTTTTTATAAAATTTGTTAATATTTGTTTATGTAATATAAAATTCTAATTTTGTTTTCTTTACATATGTTTCTAATTGATTTATTAGTTTCTATACCTAATGGTATCTTAAATACTCCTTTGTAATCAATGTTTTCATCATTTTTCTTTTTTTGTTTCCTGTTTCTAAAGAATTCATTAACAACTTTATTAACGATCAATCTTTCTGGGTATTTATTTATTTTGACCTTATTTTTCATTTTATTATTTGTTTCTTTCCAAAATCTTTCATTTTCAATGTTTTCAATTATTCTTTTTACATAATTTTTGATTAAGCCTTCTTTGTATTCAAACTATGACAGAATAAAAATTTAGTATATTAAATTTTAGAAGAAATATTGTATTTTAGAAAATATTAAATGAAATGTGTCGACTGGATGTCTTTGTAAAAATATTACTTAAGAAATATTACAGGAATTATGAAGTATGAATTTAATTTGTTTTTTTTTTCAAAAAACACAACACAAAATTTTTTCAACAAGTTCTTTATTTCGATAAATTAATACACAAAAATAAATAATGAAATACTTCAAAATGGAGATCAAACTGAATAAAAAAGTATTTACATTTTAAAATAAAACCCTAATGTTATATTTGGATGTATTTAACTTAAATGCAGTAAAAATATATGGATTTTTAAAACTTACAATGTAATGAATGATTAAGTTTATATATACAATTTTCTCTTAATATCTTTAAAATAATTGTTATAGATTGCGTGACAAACATTCTTAATTCGTATTTTTCTATATACGTTAACGATTATTTTTAAAAAGAATGATTTCATTATTTTTAACCTTTTTTCAGTTTATATACATTTTCGTTAAAACACGAATAAATTTAAAAATTTGAAATTTATAATATTAAATATATTTTAAATAGGAACTGAATATCACAAATACATATAGAAATAACAAAGAATTTTGTCTTGCTAAAACAAGGGCAGTCCTTAATATTTGTTTCTCATCTGCAAGAAAAACTCAAGAATTTTTGGATGACATAATAAGTATTATTGCTTTTGCCTATTATTATTACTCTAGTGTTCAGAATATCCTGTATTTTAAGGTTATTCCTTTAGTTTTTCTTCACTTGGGTAGTAAAGATAAGCTGAATATTCCGGTAGAAGCAGTTAGCCTTGTGTCTATCTAAGGCGCGTTCCTATAAACTCACTTTCAAGGGCCAGAGAGTAGTTCAGCATTTGACGTCATTCAATGTCATGTTTTCTAACACTCTTCCGTCATTGCATTGGAAGTTACGAACTAAAGAAAGCCACTTTTGCTCTTCTAACAGCCATTTGGTGCGACAGTCACAAATGAAATTGTTACCTAAAAAATATAAAACATAAAATAAATAAATGAGAATTTTTCTGCAGTGTACCACTCTTACATACATACTTATAAATTGTATTTTACATATAAATTTCCATTATAAATTACTTTATTAGCAATAGAGTTCAATGTAATTAAAGGACTATTTCCATTTTATCTCATTTTCCCTCTTTCGTGAAACAACTTAGTCTTTTGTATATTTAGAATATATTATCAAAACTTTATAACTTTTATTGACAAAGGCGCTGGTGTGCGAAGTTGCTATAGGATAGCATGTAAAAAAACTGTTTTTGAAAATAAGTAATACATAAGAAATATGTATTGTTATATAAGCTGAAATTTGATGTAGACCTACAAATCAACTTCAAAATCAGTGGGAAACATGAAAAAAAATAGCCCTAAGTTTTTAACAGCTTTTTATTTTTAATTTTTTTTTATAACTTATTTATTTATTTCGCTTGTTATGTCTATATTCTGAATATTAATTCAGAAACGCTATAAGAAAATTTTCATCATATGGAGAACCAAACTTGTTGTGAATAGTTACTACAAATCTTAAATCATCTAACACATATTTTGGAATGCTTTAAATTGATTCGACTGACAAAACATCGGAATCGTTTCCAAATTGCCTCAAATTTGATATCACATCAGTTGTCATCAATATTCTATATACATTTGATCTCCGGGATGACCTCTTTTGGAAATGGCATTAGTCCTTTCTTTAGAAAGTTCAAAACATATGGACTAAATAAATAAATAAATAAATAAATAAATAAATAAATAAATAAATAAATAAAGTTCCTTTAAGAACTTAAAACTAAAAACTAGTAGAATTCAAAATTGAAGCCGGCGCACCTGATTAAATTAAGTTGAAATTATTTTGTATAAATAAGATATCCAGAAGAAGTCCTTCAAATAAACAGGATGAAATATTGATTATCTTAGGTGTAATAGGAGTCTTCTTTGTCTTCAAAGTATGTATTTGTATATTTTATGATATAATATGATATGTTGAAATTAACACATTTTAAATTAAAATTTGTTTTTAAAAACTTCCATTACTTGAAGATGCGTCGACTTTACTGATGCGAAACCTGGTCGTTGTGATTTTAATTATGTAGATTTTTAATTGTATATATTCATAGTTTTAAACAAGTTTTTTTAAAAATTTTTTTAGCTTGAAATGTGTTAATTTCAACTTAATTTAATCAGGTGCACCGGCTTCAATTTTGAATTCTATAAATATTCAGCGCACGTAAATATATATTAATTAAACTTAAAACTACTTTCCAAAAAAAATTGTATTTTATAAGAACTTAATAATGTAGATTTAATACTTAAAAATTGATTATCCAGCATCAAAGAAAAGTTTCGAAGTTGGCAAATTTGGAGTTTGAAAAAGAAAAGAAGATATTCTTTCCGAAAATTTGCTGTGTTTTAATATATTGAATAAATGTATTTTATTGAATATATTTTATTGGTGTGAAGATGTGGTTATTTTAAAAATTATATTTTTTCTTTCTTTTTTATTAAAGTTGTGAATATAAAGGATAGTAAATGTATAAATTATAAAATCCATCAATAAAATAAACCGACACAGTCTATAAAAAAATATTATTTGTTGAAAATTTATTAAATCGGCAAATTTACTGAAATTAAATCATGTGCAAATTAAAAAAGAATGTAAAATGGACTTTAGACTCTGACAGCTATTCAATGTGTGCTATCAATGAGATTATATTGTTTCGTTTTAATATGTCTTTATGTAATTTTTTACGTTTACATTCCCAATTTGTAAATATGTAAAGTAAAATGATAATTTCAACTTTAAATATTTACAAATGTGGATTCGATTTACCTTTGACAGCTATTCCTACAGCACCTGGAGCTGCTGCCATTTTGCCCAATAGAGGCCGTATCGCTTCTTTAGATAATTCCTGTAGCTTATTCTGCATCAAAGTGAGGAAATTGGGAGCCAGTCCGTCAAACGCTTTCGTATCTACTTTGGAAATGTTGTTAGAATTTAAATAAATGTTAAGACGTGGTCCAGGAAAAGCAGAGTCCGGAGAAGGGGTAGGAAACTGGAAAGAAAATTCTCCTAATTCATTCAATAGGTTATTGCTTAAGTCCAGGTAGGTGAGAGAAGGTAGTCGACTGAACACCTGTTTCCCAACATGGCGGATTCGATTGTTATCCAAAGACACGTAATCCAGTTTGGCCAAATCTCCAAAGGCGTTATCCGGAATAGATGTTAAGCGATTATGAGACAACTGCAGTTGGCGCAGACCTAGAAAAGAAATAGAAACTTCAGAAAAATATACAGTATTATATTACATAAAAGCGTTATTCTGTCTGTGATTGTCATAAGACTTTACGTTTTTCCAATTTTTTGACCAAACTATAAGAGATAGATTGGTCATGTAAATGGATAAAATGTAGATCTTTTTAAGACAAACAAAATGCTACAAAAAATCTTTCGAAAAAAGGTTTTTGGTTTCCAAGATGGAGCCTTTTAAAGGGTCAAATTTTGACTTTTTCTCAATTTAAACGAAAAGTATAAAAGATGGAAGAGAACATTATATTGAGAAAATATTGGTATTTCAAAGTTCTATCGAACAATATATCAGTCATTCACAAACGTTTCTGCGTTTAGAAGATACATGCAAAAATGAAGTGTTTTTGCGGCAATCCTCGTGTGAGTTCCAACGCGCAATACACCTGAGTTAAGCGGAGAAGCCCACAACGAGCTGGGAAGTCATGTATTCTCCGATCTCCATATTAATTTGCTAAATAAATAAAGGTTTTTTTTTTTGTTTTTTTTTAATGCTGTACATGCAAGGGTTCCGGAGCGAAGCGACGGTACCCGTCTAGTCTGTATATAATAAAAGGTAGTGATTTTGCTGGAATTATCTCCTCTTGAGAATTCTCGAGAAATCCGCTGTCTTTCAAATTTTCATTTCTCGAGAACTTTTTTTAAGCTTCAAGAGGTAATCTACTCATTAAAGCTATTATAATTAATAATTGAATATAGGACAAAAATGTACGAAAGAACTTTCAGATGGTCTCTTAAAATATTTTATTTTTTAAATAAAAGTCGTCTAATAGACATATTTTTAAGGATAATGAAATGAAAGCCAAAACTTAAGACAAAAGAATTCGACAAAAGAAAAAAAATTATAATGTATCCAGAACATTAAGAAATCATTAACCCCCACGAGCTTTCGAAAATTTTTGTCTTCCAAAGAAAGGTCTTATTAAAAAGATCATTGGCTGTTAGTGCTTGTTTAAAACAGCTAACCTTTGATGTATAATAATAACTAAAGCATGAGTAAATGACTGTGTTAGGCGGACGAGCGTTGTGCTGACCACCCCACCTCATCTCAGTCCCGATCACTGAAACGTTGGGGCCTTACCTCCAGCGTCCCAATGGGCCACAGTGAGCCTCAGTGGGATACCTAATCAACTTATATTACTATGTTCGTCAAGCTTAAATATATTAAAACCTTTCTTTATCTTTAAGATTCAGATGAAACTTATCATAAATTCAAAGGAAATACTATAATAGTTTTCACGTCAAAATTATTTCTATTGTAAAATACCGCGGCCATTTAACCTTCATTGGGCAAATCAGATTTCTTATCATTTACAAGAAACTATTTTTTTTTTTTTTTACTAAGAAAGTAATTACCGTCAAATAATTCAAGTATATGATTTGATAACAATAATGACTTTTAGTAAAAATACGACCATAAAATAATTTTATTTCTTCATCAGTCTCCATTTCTTTTCCTTAATATTTTTCTTAGTTAAATTGCGTTCTTTCTAGTAATCGACTAAGAGATTATACTCGCTGGATTTCCAAAACCTGTATTAAGTTTTTTGGAAATAGCAGATTGAATAAAATCATCATCACTATCATTAGTTATCATTATTTCTCTGATTTCTTCCAAACAATTTAATTAAATCATTAATTAAGTGCATTAATTACCTTACTTCTCATTACCGTTTTTATTTGCCCACGAATTTGATTTCCACATTTTGTCGTTGTTTTTATTTTTCTTTACTTTCTGAGGGGTCACTTGCTATAGTAAAAATCTCTCTTTATATTTATATAAAGTGCAGAGCCCAAAAATGTTTGTTCACTTAAAAACTAGTTAACTAATTTCAATGCGGTTTTAACTATTCAATAGGAGAAAATGTGGCACAAAACATCACATTAATATCTTTGGTATTCAAGCAGTGAAGAAAACACGGGGTTGTACGAATTAAACAAATCGCTTTCGAAAACAGAAAATGAAACATAATTTCGCTACATCTTTCATTATTGAACTTTACAATTAACCCAAATTATAACTTTTGAACCAATCAGTTAATTTTGATGTTTTTGTTTTGTTTTATATAGGATTAAATTGCGCTTCTTTAAAGATATACATTATCTTTACATCTACAGAACTCAGCTAATCCATTTTTATTTTCAACTCGCTGTTATTTTCTTACGATTTATAGATTTTCCTGAAGCTTTCGCAGGTTTGCAAAAAGGTTTTTAAGGATGTAAGCAAAGTTTTATCATCGATATACGCTTAATAGGTTTTCAGTAATTACGATTTACTGACAGTGGGGGAGGGCGAACTCTCCATTGTCGAGTAGGTGGTGCTCGGGCAATCCCTCGCAAACAGGCACTTAGGGCGAACGTTTTTTGAAATTGTAGCTTTCGCCGACATTTCTTGCAATATTTTGTTATTAAAAGTTTATTATCGATTTTGTGACATAATTTGTAGTTATTTAGTATTTCTAGAGGATATTTAGATACGAAAACTTGTGACGTAATTTAGTATTACAAATCGAAGGACATGATAATTTTTCGACATACAATCGAGAATTTGGAAGTGCAGACCCAGACTCGAGAGTTTTAAATACTCAGATATGGACTCGAAAATGACTTTCAAAATTTAAAAAAAAAATATAATAAAGCATTTTATAGCCCTCACCTGAAGAACTTTATCTAATATATTAATTTGTAAATTATATATCAGTTATATTTTTTTTTGAATGAATTAATTCCAATAGCCGGGCCACCCTCACTCCGGGGTTTTAAATAGGAGTCCTGGTCCTCCAGGTTGGGGGTTGGACGTAGGACTAGCTGTTCTACTCTGTAAAACCTTCTTGCTACGAGACCTGACAATATTAATAGCCGGATTGATTTTTGTGGAACTAGACCTAGGAACGATAAACGAAGAAATGATTTTTGGGATGATGTGGAACGCGATTTGAAAAAGCTCCAGGTACGAGGATGGAGGAGAAAGGCGCAAGATAGAAAAGAGTGGGCTCATATTGTTAAGGAGGCCAAGGCCCTACATGGGCTGTAGCGCCATGGAGTTAGTTATTTCCAATGTATTATTTATTTTTCACATTTCCACAAATTCTAACATACTAGAAATAAAAGCCCGGGCAAAGCCGGGCAATTAATAATAGCAAAGGATAAAAATCTCAAATAATTACAGAATAAATGAATTCCGCAATTTTTTTAAAAATAAATTAGCTATTTTAAAGTTAGTTAAAGTATCCCGCTTACAGGCCTACAAAGGCCTATGGGGTGGCTGGAGGGTAGGCTGCAGCATTCACGACCTAACGGGACGAATTGAGGTCGGGGGGTCAGCCCGACGCCCGCCCGCCTTTAACTCCCGGGAAAGAAACCCGGTACCCATTCTAGAGAGGGCTGGGTAGACCCTAGGACCCGTTTGGAGGAGAAAGGAGCGTGGAAAAATTCCCGCACTCCCCGAGGCCGGGAACCGAACCCGCCACCTCCAACCCGCAGCCAAGCACCCTAACCCACTCGGCTACCGGGCCCACATTAGCTATTTTACCATTTAACTAATTCATACATAAGCAAATTCAACGAAAATAAAATCAAACTAAGATTATTTCCCAACGTTTATCCATTCTCTTAAGGAAGAATACTATGAAGATTCATTCCTTTACAGGCTATTACTATCGATTCCGCCATTTTGATCAACATAATTTTTAATTTTTCAATTTGATGTCTTCGAAGTATTCTAATAGCCTACAATTATTGCATTAGTTAAGTAGGTTGTTCTCGATTATTCTTAATAGAATCTTATTTCTGTCAAACATTATTTGATGACTTCGTTTTCTCTTTAATTGATGACAATAAATTGAAATAAAATGATTCTTCTAAGTTTTTGTTGTTGCTTCAAAAGTAAGATAAATCTGTATTTTTTTATTAGCTTTTATAACTAAATACGCGAAAGGAATTTTAAGAAATTTACTACAAGATTTAATATTAATAATAATTCTTCTTTATTGTCCCAAATTTCTCCCAAGCAAATTACAATTACAATATAGCTGCATTTGTCATCACTAACTTCATTTATCATCAAAATAAATGAAGTTTTGGAATTAAAATTATTTTTACTATAATACAGATAGATATTATTACAATAGAAAACAATAAACATATATCTTAAAAAAAATAATAATTCAAAATTTGCCAATTTTAAACAGAAACAAGCAAAAAAAAAAAAACCAAAAAAGTTTTTTTTAGGATAATGGGAAAAAATTTTTTATTTCATTAACTTTCCAATATTTTATTTCATAGGTATGTTTGTAGGCCTATGTATATATGTATACATATTTTCTTTATTACACTTTAAATACTGTATTATTATTTTACTCATAAGTTTCTATACACTCAGTTCCGGGGTACATTACATACCGAAATCACATAGAGTACATTTTTGAATTTTTTGTTAGATAATTACGTAATTGATTCATATTTTTATTAGATCACGATACTAATGAATTTTATATGTTATTCATTACAGTATTATTATTAGTACTATCATTCACTACAGGGGTGTTCTAATAGAAACAAATTAGCCACTAGGCCACTGGTACCTATCTGACAATGGTATATTGGACGAATTCAAACGGATTAATGTAAATACAAACCATTGTATTTAAAGAATATTATATTATAATAAATATAACATTTATGACTTTGTATTTTGCTTTATGGAGAATGATGGAGAATGCTTATTTGAAGAATACATATTATTTTAAATGTATATTATTATTAATTTAATGATTAGTAAAGTATTAAATCAGACATACAATATATGGGAGATCCAAATTAAAGAGAATGTGTTTAGACCTCTGTAGAGAAAAAACTACTGGGCGAATCGCAACCAAATTTCATACACATATTTCCTGAGTATGCGGTTTCGATTTCTGAAGAAGAAAAAAATAGTTCAAATTTCAGCCGCTTAGAGTGAATTGTAGAGTGAATTACTGTCCCCGTAATTTGCATATTGCCGAAGTTTTCTAACAAAAATCGGCAAAAAAAAAAAGACCTAATGATGCAATAACGTCATTGCAATCATATGTGAAAACAAAATTATAACAGATATCGGCAAAAAAAAAAAACAAAAAAAAAAAAACAAACAAAAATAAAACCAGTTAACGTGCAATAACTTTATTGCAATCACTTCTTGGCATATCACTAACATTACAGATAGGGCTCCACGTGTCCTCTATCGCCTTGCTCTACAAATTACATTTGCTGTACAATACACTCGACAGCAGAAATCAACTGACATGCGTTGAGTTGTGTCTTACGGTGTCTTTTAACACAGATAAGTTCGGAACATTCCCCACAGCCAAAAATCACAGACGTTCAGATTGGAGCGGCCATGCCGTGGGAAATGATCTGCTAATTCCTCTGTCTTCCGAAATGTTCGCCGTAGTAATACTTTACATATAAAATTACGTGAGGGGGTGCACCATCTTGCATTAAGATTGTGGTGTCAACACAATTCCTTTGTTGAAGTGATTGAATTACAAAGCTCTCGGGCATATTGCATATCTGGAGCCATTCAGAGAACGTGTCAGTGACCCTGATGCTATTTTTTCTTCAAAGAAGTAAGGACCAATGATGAAGGATGCCATGAAGTCACACTAAACCATTACCTTTGGTGAATGCGATGGATGTTGATGATGAATATATGGATTACTATCAGACAAAATATCGCAGTTATGATTGTGTATACCACCATTCAAATGGAAATGAACCTCATCACTCCATGGTATTTGCCGAGGCCATGCATCAGCCACCATCATCCGAGCAACGAAGTGTCAAGGCAAATGCTTTCCGAGTATCATAATCACCAGGAACCAATTGTTGACTGGGATATTTTATAGCGGTAAAACCTCAAGACATTGCGCAGAACTCTCCACTATCATATACGGCATTTCCAATTCCCCTGATATTGCACGTACACTACTGCTATCATGTGTATTTGTGATTCCCTGCTCCAATACTGCAGTTGCAACTTCGTCTGTTCACTGGAGTTCACTTGACTTGCGACCTCGTCTGGACTTTTGAAGTTCCTGTCCCTTTAAAACGAAAAATCACTTTCCGAAGATAAGTAATCGTCTATGCAAACTCTATGAACTCTATGAACTCTATGCAAACCTTTAACTAACGAAATACCTTAAGTGCAGCAGAAGCATTGCTGTTTCGTTGATAGAAGAGTTTAACGAGTATCACGCGATCGGGTAACGTGAGCTTCATGACTGTTCTAGTCGTAGATTTGTGAAAAATGCTTTGTGACTCCTTTAATAGGCGGGATTGTTCGATTACGTCGCAATATGCATTATGTCACAATTTACCATTAGCGAACTTTTTTTTATTTTTCTTCAAAAATCGAAACCGCATACGCAGAAATCGTACCGTCTGTATATGAAATTTTGTTGCAATTCGCCCAGTAGTTTTTCCTATAGAGAGTCTAAACACCTCCTTTTTAATTTACATCACCCTGTATATTTATATTACAAATCTCTATTTCCTAATATTTGAATAATTGTAATTTATATCTTTTCTTAAGAACTTCTTTATTTTTTGGAGTATTTCGATCAGTTCCAATTTTCCGATCTTCTTCAAGCAGAACAAGTTTAGTTCATTCTCTAAACCTCTTCCTACATTTTCGTAATATTATAACAAACAACAAGTTGCAAATCAAATACGTAACTAACATAACAATACGTTCGTAATCTATTATAACACTATATATGAATACCTATTAATGCTCATAAATTGCTTTAATACGGATTCTTTCAAATTTAAAGACACAGACCCGAAAATCAAGAAAAATAAAGAAAGAAATTATAATAAAGTAATTAAGGTACAAAACGATGTAAAATTAAGTAAATATATAAAAGAAAAATGCCATTGCTCGAAGAAGTATGCATATATAAGATTTGTTTTAAAAATGATATAAAAACTATTAATAAAACGAGATCAACAAGCTTATATGAAAAAATGCAGTATGATGCCTCAAAAAATAATTTTGGATTAAGGATTAAAAACAGAATCATTAATAATATCTTTGAACAATTCTCTTTTAATATGACAAATATAGATAAAATTTCTGAATTAAAAAATATTATAATAAAAAAAATTATAACTGGTAAAATTAAATGGATTAATTAAAAAACTAATGTAGTTTTCTCTTGATGACTATGTTATATAATTTATTAACTCTTAAAGTCATTTTTGTAAAATTTGTAATATTCTTTCTGTATTTCTTGCAATTTAATTTCAATTTGTTGTGAAAACTGTTGTAAATGTCATAAAATATAAATGTTTATAAAATTTATAGAATCATTACCAGCACCTACAATACAGGTGCTTTTATGTCACCTAGTAGGACTGGTCTTGTGTAATAATAAAAACTAGCAATAAAGTGTAAAAAAAAAAATATTATGGGGAAAAGTTTATGTACAATGGTAAAAAGGAATGCACGGAAAATGAAAAACTCAATTCGGTGAGTGTTATTTCATAAATTCACTTACAGAGATTGTAGGAAAGCTTATTTTATTTTCAAAGACTGTTTGGTTATTATCTTTCAAACTATGTTGTGTCAGCTGCGGCAATAATGTACAGTATTTTGCATTGTCGCAATTACATCTGCCATTCTGGGACTGCTTTTTCAGATTTGAATTTCAACTGTCGATTCAGAGGAAGAGGATTTTGCAGTTGATTGTCTTATTCTCCAGAAGATGCCCACCGCAGTTGTGAGCGAAACATCGGGACTCTATAGACAATTAAACGACCTTCGAACACGAAACTAAACATTTGTATGAAATACATTTTCATAGTTTATTCATACATTTTCTCTATAGAAATTCTTGAATTGTTGTTCAAGGTTCAATTATTTTGCTAAAAGGTCTTTGTTTTTATTGCGTTTCTGTATATTTATCTTTAAGCAACATTGTATTGCACCTACTTTACTGAAAATGTTGCGTATTTCTTAAAATTTATTTATTTATTTATTTTTTTTGAAGTCGGTAAAAAAATATAAAAACAAACGCTACATTTATATTTCAATTGTAATATAAAATTTACACGATAAGATTGTAAGATTTTTTGATTACAAATAATTATAGGAAAAAGTGAATTTTTAAAATTATTAGTAAAAACTTACTTTTGAGAACTCGTATGGCTTCCCAGTCGAAGGAATCTATTTCATTGTGGCTTAGGATAATATACAAAGCACTGGTTTCAGAGCCTGCAAAGCTTTCTTTGGGAACAGTTCTGATAGGATTGTTCTGGATGACAAATTCCCTGATGTGAACTTTAATAAAGGCTTTTGGAACTAACGTTGTCATGTTTGAACGTTGGATATCCACTTTTGTTAATTTGGATAATGGATACCTGGCCTGAAAAGGAGGAAACAAAAATAATTAGATATAACAATAAAATTGAAATGAAGTCTGTTTTGATGGTAGTTTAGTTTTTATGTATCTTGGTAACTATATTATCAAATGATATTTGGAGTTTAAGAAATGATAACAACATAAGGCACAAAGCTAAGTAAAGGATTTCGCACCCTGAACTGTCATCGGGAAGAGACTGGGACGTCCGTTTCTAGGACTCATCTGCCAGCCAAACTCCAATGATGACAGAAGATGCGAAAGATTAAGGATCTCGGGTCTCATTACGTTGTTATCATTTCTTGAATTATTTAGGCACGTTAAACTTCTTTTGATGTTTTAAATTTGTAGTAACCTTTTAGAAAAAAAAAATGGATTAGATTAAAAATTTTTGAGGGTAATTTGAAGTCGACATGAGCAGTCCAACGATCTATGATCACGATACACCGAATATCACATAGGGGAGACCGGGGCTAAGTGGACCTAGGGGTAGACTGGACCGTTGACTTTAGTAATTCGTGTAGATGCTAGAATGTGCCAAAAATCGGATAGAAGGTTGGTGCCATTGTGTCGCTGCTACCACAAAAGCGTCAGTGAATTCGGCTTATTGGTGACAGTGAGGTGATCGATTGTTTTGTCCAGGTAAGTAAATGTTTAGTGTGTTTTTACTTTAATATTGCCATTCAGCGATGCATTGAATAACATAACCGTAATATTCATATTGAAGGTGGTAATCTAAAGATCATTTTAAGCTGTAGTATGAATTGAATACTTAAAGTAGTCGATAGTTACAACTGAAGGAAACGCCAAAATGGCGATGGGGCAGAGTGGACCGAACGACACGGGGCACATTGGACTAGTGGTCCACTCTGCCCCGCTGTTTTTACAATAAAATATTTTGGCACTATACATTATATTTTTTTTCTATATTATATATTTATTAGGCCTATTAAATTGAATTGTATTATATTATTACATATTATACTTTTTTATATATTTTTTTATGTAGGCTATTATACATTGTGTGTAGCCTATATTATTAAAGGATATTACCCCTTTAGTAATTCCTCTCAGCAAGTACCGTAATAGGGGAAGACTTCGTGCAAAGACATCTTAATCTTCGAAAATAGCCAATTTACACATTTAACTGTTATTAAATTCTAATTAAAAGCTATGCAAACTGTCACGCTGTGGAATTGGCAACATGACACGATTAAAATCTTGGTCTCTGATGGAATATATTTTGATTTTTAATAATTGTATTGTTGTAATTATCTATTTGAATTTTTGTATTTGGTAAAGTCTTGTATATTATTATTGTGATATTTCATGGTTAAATATTATTTTAATGGTTTGAGCTTATTTAGAAAACAATTTGTGCGAAAGAAAAAGAAAAACTTCGAAAAAACAGTTGTGCGTTGATTGAGTGATCATGTGGTTTTATCTGTTTAAAAAGAGAAAAGTTAAGTGCACTCTGGCGGGAAAAATCAGATCAGTTGATGAATCTGAAACACACGGGCAAAAAGTACACCCAATCAATCTAAACATTTCAGGAGAGGGAGCGTATTCTACAACACAAACAATTACATCCCTAAGTGAACTAACACAGTAAGTGAAACTCTAAATTAAATATAAATTCTATACACACTTTGTTACATTATGCCATTTTTTAATGCTTTCTAAATAACAATATAATCTTAATAATTTTAATAGAGAACAAAAAAAGGTCAACGGCAATACTGACGGATACGCCAGTAAAAAAAGCTCTGCAAGAAGAGCAACGAAAATCTAAAGAAAGAAAAGAAAGAGTAGCAACGAAAAACATGACTCGGCCAACAGTCTCTAAAAGCAACATAAACAAAAAAACAAATAGAAGCAAAGGCAAAGGGATAAAGAGGAAACAATTATAGATGATTAGTGATGATGAAGATAATGAAGATGCTGTGTGCCTCTCCTGTTTGAAGAACTTCTAAAAAAGCAAACCACGGCAGGAGTGGATTCAATGTATGCAGTGCAAGAGATGGGCCCATAGTTCCTGTGTAGCCAGTGATATTCGGGGTTTATTTTACGAATGCCTCAACTGCAAAGAAGATTTCTCTAGTGAAAGTGATTAATTAATTCAATGTAGACCTATTTGATATTATTCATTTACGACTTTCAACTGCATAATGATTATTTTAAATTTTCACTTGAATATGTAATACCTTAGGTAGTCTATGTTAAGTTAAACTTTATTTCATGATATCCTAAATGGCATGTTATTTTATATTCAATAAAAATCTTACTTTAAATGTTATTCTTACCCGGACCAACGTGCCCCGTGGTCGGGGCAGGTTGGACGACTCTACCATTTTTGCTTTGCGAATTAATACCAATGGTATTATATACCATGATATCCTTAATGGCATGTTATTTTATATTCAATAAAAATCTTACTTTAAAAGTTGTTATTCTTACTCGGTCTAACGTGCCCCATGGGGTGGTCCAGCCTGCCCCGTGGTCGGGGCAGGTTGGACCACTCTACCATTTTTGCTTTGCGAATTAATACCAATTTTATTTATGAATATAATGAAATGAAATCAAGTATTTATATTCTTGAATAGTTCCCGATTCTGACAAAAATAAATGCAATGGAAAATCTCTTAATAAAAAAATAAAAAAAATTCAACAAAAAAAAGAGGACCGCTCTGCCCCGGTCTCCCCTATCACAGAGAGTTGAAGCTTTTCTGGAATATTAAAGTAATTAAATAGAAAACTCCGGTAATTTTGGTGGACATTTAAACTGTAAGTAAAGAAGACGGATACAAAATATCTGTAGCATCTGCGAAATATACAAGTTAATTAATGATGAAGTAATTGTCCCATCACTTGGGATTGTGCAGTTGGTGAACAGTGTGTATATATAGGGTGGTTTCACTCGTTACCGAATCCTGACTTTCCCTTATAATTTTCAAACTAATGGAAGTAATGCAAAGAAATTTGACACGGACATATCTTGGTTAAGGAGAAGCACGGTTACGGAAGGACATGAATGATGGCGCTACTATCTAGACCGATTGTCGCGCTTGTGCGAAGTGTTGGCCGATTGCGTTTTCGCTATCCTCGGCATTTGTTGTGACGCATATGAACTCCGCACTGATATTTTCAGCAGAATAATACCACTTGCCGCACCTCCAATGTCAGCATAGCTAAAATTGTTTCTTTCTTTGAAGATCGTGTCATTTCTAAGGGACTTTGACCACCAAGGTCGCCTGACTTTATCCCACCGATTTCTTCGATGGGACATGCTGAACGGGAAAGTATATCACAACAAGTCACAGACTCTCATGGAACTGCAAGAAAACAGTCGACGGGAAATTAAGGCTATATGTTGGTGAATACCTTCCGTAAAATGGAGAGGCGTATGTAGCCTTGCCTTGATGCTAATGGTGACCACTTTCAATAATTGCTATAAAATCATGATGCTTCTCCTAAACCAAGGTATGTCCGTGTCAAATTTCTCTGCATTACTTCCATTAGTTTGAAAATTGTAAGGGAAAATCAGGGTTTGATAGCGAGTGAAACGCCCTTTAAATTGTTGAGATTCTGCTGTGATGAAGACTGTTATTTCTTCTACTCAATCCTGATGCTACTTTGCAGCAAAATAATACAGAGCCTCTTTCGACACAAGGCGTTCCAAGACGTAAATATTCTTCCTTGGCCCAAGTCTCGGATTTATTCATTTAGAGCAGATTTAAGATGTGATAAGACGATGTCTTTCTCCTACAGCATCTGCAATGGGCAAACATTGTAGGAAAAATTACACTACAAGGATACTATATGGGAATCTGTACATACCCTATCTTCTGTTATCTGATGAAGAGTAATTGGATATAAATAATTATTAACATAAGTAATATTATAAGTCATAAAATATGAAACCATATGTACAGTAGGTGTTAATGGAGAATGATACACACCTTTTATAAAAATAAATAAATAAATAAATAATAGTTTTGACTTTGTCAAACTTGAAATATATAGTTTATTCACACATTTTCTCTGTACAAACTTTTCGACTGTTATTAAAGTCTAGAGTTATTGTTATAAATCAGTATTTCTTTATTATGTTTCTATTTATTTGGCATTATTTTACACTGAACGAATTTAAATTGTTTACTTGATTTAACATGTCATTCCTTATAATTTCTTTCTTTATTTCTTTTTGAGTGGTAAAAACGTTAAAAACGATAAGTCTATATTTATTACAGTATCTGCTGTAAACAAACTGTATAAATTTTATATTAAATCCAGATGATTTACTTGAATTGCAGAAATAGGATTAGTTGTAATCGGATCAAACATCGTGCTGTGGATTAGCTAAGATTTGATATTCACTGTTGAAGACAATGGGAGGTTAAAAGAAATAGGATAGAAGTCTGTTATCTAGATTTCAATATTTGCCCATGAGAATTTTTTGTCGCCTTCTTGAGCTAAAATTCTAGATCCATTTTGAAAAGATTTCAAATGTAAAAGATAACTCTAGTCGTCGAATATGCATATCAAGTTTCAAGAAGATCCCTCTAGCGGTTCAGAAGTTAATAGAGAAGAAACTGACTGAATCATTTAGATAAGCCTTATTTTCGAATTGGAAAGTGCGGTTATCAAATCAGTCTGTGTATATGTTTTCACTCGACTTTCTATTGGAAAGAAAGCCAATAAAAAAAAAAAAGATTATACAAAATAACCTTGAAAATTTCTTTATGTGCTGGTGCTCTTAACTAAATATATCGCACATTTCTCCTTATCATTGTTAAGGTGAGGCGTAAGTCAGATTGGAAATTTGAAATATGACAGTTTGAATAGAATGAATCGTATAATTATTCTTGATTTTTTATATTTAAGTTCAAAACCGGCTAATTTTTTGAAAGAATTTCAGTTCTACTACATTGTTTTAGCTTAAAAAAAAACTCCCATTTCTGTCTTTACGAATAAATAAAGTAATAATCTAGTAACTGAATTCGACATTTCCTTTACTTTCCCAATAGTTGAATTTTGAAGAAAAAGAGAATATGATTCATTCATATTTAAACTGTCTTATTTTAAATTTTCAGATTTTTAGTTGTATTTTTAACACTTATAGAACGATTTGAACTTAGAATTCCAAATCTTCCAAAATGACGTACGCCTCACCTTAAGATGGCAGGGAATTACGGCTAATGCTATTTTGCTGTGAAGAAGTTAAGTACTTGTCAGCAGATACTGTATTAAATAAAGAACGAATAGAAACACAGTTGAAAAAAACTCCTATTAAAACATTAAAGTATCATTTAATGCATCGGATTACAAAATATGAACAACGTTGCGGATATTAGCCTTCATCAATTACTGTATTACCAAACCGTTATTAAGTAGTGGCTTATTGTTCTGTCAATTGATTTCATTAAAAATAATAATCATAGCTTATGGAGGTACTTTTGCTATACTGGGATTGACAATATAAATTGTGGTTTCTTCCGGTCTTAGATGAAAAATTTCAATTGGTTCTCTGCCTTTGAATCTTCGTAAAACTTCTTACATTAACCGTATTAACGGTATTTATTTACAATGAAAGGTGTGACAGTCGCTTTTAAACTTAGTTTTTGAACCAAATTATAATTGAAAAATAACCATTACTTCATCAGACAAAATGAAATGTCGTTAGACTTCTTTTGAATATCCATAAACTACTTTACACAGTGTAAAAACGATAATTTACAGTTCGTCTTTACAACCCTTCATTTAAATCAAACTAAAGCGACAATATTACATCAAATATTTCCATAAATCAAATATAACACGGTTTGAATAAATCAGATTTGTGGTTAGTCATGATAAATTTTGAGTTATTCTCAAAGTAAAAGTTATGAAAAAATAATAATGTTTTGCAAGGAACGAATATCTTTACTGACTATACAGAACTGAATTTAAATAGAAGAAGAGAATAAGAAAGAAAAAGAAAAGATAAAAAGAAAAGTTTTCTTTTTGTATTCTTCATATATTTGACGTAAATCAATACGTTTCCTACCTGGAATATTTGTTTAAGATGATCTTCGTCTTCTATTCCTACGCAGGTGAGGACGTTGAACGCAGGGTCGCATACACAAGGCGAGATCTCATTTTCAGCAGGACAAGGCGACAACACATCACGTCTACGCCTTCCTGCTGACGGTGTAGAGGAACAAATCACTTCTGGATTTTCACTCGATGTTCTTTTCTCTGTATTTGGATTTGCTGCTACGTATAAACAATGGAACGCCACAAGGAAAGTGAAAATGGGAATGGGAGAATTCATTTCTGAAAATAAATAAATAAATAAATAAATAAATAAATAAATGGGTGGAGTGGGAAAGCAATAAAGGACTTAGCAGAAATGCAGATTGATCGGGAGACCCTACTCAGCAGAGACAAATTCAGACTAAAAGTTAAGAAGTTCAAAGGTTTTCAGGAAGACACAGGGAAAAGGAAAACAACTGGAGCCAAATGGTCGGATGAAAGGAAAAGAGTCCATTCGGAAAGGATGAAGGAGTTTTGGAGAAAGAGGAAGGAAGAGAGAAGAAAATAGTTATCTTAATGTGGTCCTTAGTTGGCCTGAAACGATTATAAAAAAAAAAATAAATAAATAAATAATGTGGTTAATATGAATTTAAATAAATATTATGAAGACTTCCAAAAGTAAAATATGTTTCATAAAAATTTTTTTAGCAAAATTCATATCAATAACTAGACCACCATTCTTTCTGATGATCACCTTCAAGCCTGAAACAGCTTCACAAGGACGTAATTTAGAAACTAATACTTAATGTTAGTTCTTAATTATTTATTATTATGAACTAATTTAATAATATAATATTATTATGTACTTTAATTTGTTATTTAATAATACTTACTAAAAATTTTGGTTTTTGTCTTATCACTAGTAACAAACTTATTTCTTTCCGAATGTTTTAAGTGCCACAAAAGTATTATGAATTTATTTTTTAACTTTATTTATTTAAAACAAAAGCTATATTTATTTTTCACGGAGGTGACGCAATACTATCAAGTATCTGATAAATAAAAACAAAGTATGCTTAAAACTCGTTTATCTGAATTTGATGGGACCGCGCCTGTTTCGGAGAAACCGGGATGTATTGTATTAAACATGTACTGTACATTAAAAAATTAAAGTGAATATGACACAATAAACGACAATACAGCACCGCACTGTAAATTATAGGTTCTACAAGTATTGAAACAGTCCTATTTAATCAATCATAGATTTTTGCCTAAGCTTTGAAGCTCGTTGGCTGGCTGTCCCCGATCTCGAAGTCGTTTTCTCTTAGAAGATCTGCGGGGGAAGTTTTGTCATGTCGCTCCAAATACAACAGTAGCTCTTCAAACATTGATATTGTCTCTGTATGGTTGATTCTCCTTTTCTCTTCCACATCATCGTCAGAGCTTTCATCCTCACCGGGCTGTTGTGAACATTGTGCAAGAATTTCCTCATCGAATAACAGCGGATATCCAGAATTGTCTTTTTCCGAATTCATGCACTCGGATATGTCTTCTTGTAATTGTGTCTTTTGAATATTTCTACAAATTCTGAATTTTCAACTGCTTCTTCAGTCTCATTGACATTGTCTTGAATTTTTCCACTGGCATTTCTGGCCATAGGTTTTTTCAGGAATTCCTTAAAGTTTTCGGTGTGACCTCTTCCCAAGCAGCTGCAGTCATGTAAATCACATTCTTAATGTTTTTTTGCTACTTTCGTCATTTTCCACAATTTTGCTTAACAGTGCCTTTCGATACCTACGTTTCGAATCCTCAATTGAGCCCTAATTCATTGAACTTATCTTATCCAGATAAGAGATGTGACATTTGGAGGGAAAAACTTTACAAAAACGTCTCCACTTCTTAACTCTTCCTCTTCTGGATGCGTGGAGGCATTGTTTAGCAACAACAGAGTTTTTTTTAAGGCAACCCTTTTTTTCTTAAGTTGTTTCAACAGACGGAACAAAATGATCAAAAAAACAATTTTCAAAATTTTCATCAGACATACCTGCTGCCTTTTGTGATCTCTACAGACAGGGAGCGAGTGTAAATTTACTTGTTTTAAAGCCCTTGGCTTAGCTGATTTTCCTATAAGTTTATGCTTGCCAGTTGCATTAGAGCAGGTTAGCAAAGTCACTTCCCTCTTTACCGTTTTTAGGTCCCTTTCCTTTTTCGTCAAGGATAGATGCCAATGTTTTTCGGGGTAGCATTTTATAAAACAGCATTGTAAATCTGAGATGGAGTTTTCAAAAGATTTTATTATAACTTTCGCTGGCGTTGGCATCGCCTGATAAGATCTTCCCCGTGAGGATAAACTAGTGAATTCCACGGCATTCTTCCATCTACTCAACCATCCTACACTAGCAGTAAAACAAAGGATCACCGCCCATTTTTTTTATTGAAACTTAACGCCTTTTCTTGGATAATTGGCAATGAAATAGGAATGCCATGTTCACGTTCTTGCGCAAACCACAAAAATATAGTATTATCCAGGCTGTCATTTTCCGCCTTCCTAGCCGTGCTCAGACTGTCTTTAGTGATCATTTCAGCACAAAAATCTTCAATCTGTGTTGTATTTTTTTTTTCTCCAATCACAAACCGTGGAAATGCCTTCCCCCTTAATCAACAACGATATTTTAAGGATCTCACCTTTATCAATCCAACAAAATAGCCTCCAGCCTCTTGTGCTATTAATCGCTTGTGTACACTATTAAATATAGATACAGCGACGGAAAAAGTTTTTGTGCTTTCTTAAATATGCTAAAAATCGTTTCGGATAAACCAGATTTTCGAATAAACTCGATTCGGATAAACGAGTTTTTAGTGTATAAAAAACAGAAATTTATGAATTTTAAAACAATTCATACAATTAAAACTAAGCATTTTGAACTGAATACATATTATTTTTTTTAACTTAAATATTGTTATTATAATAATAATAATAATAGCTAGGAAATCTTGTTTATAATCTTCAATAAATGCAAGAGTTTACAGATGGGAAGGTTTTTATGCTTTCGATTTGTATGGTTGATATCGGAGATTAAAAAGATTATAACATGTAGAGCAAAGGCAACTATGAAGACTGTACTCTTAGATATCTAGAAGTACTCGCTACACTTTGTTTTTATTTATTCCCCCCCCATCCAAGGAATATTTTGTGATTGAAATAAATCCAATGGAGTCAATACTCTATTTCACTATTCTAATCTCGCTTCCCTTTCCTTGCTCTTCCCGATTGTGAAGGAGCTAACTAACCATTTTTTTTCATAGGGGCAGAAAAAAAGGCTAAAATGGAGACCTCATCATCCGACTCAGAATCGCACATTCGATCCGGAAATCCATGCCCTATTTTACTTTTTTTACACCGAATTTGACAGAAAAATATTTCGATGTTCGCTCTTTATAGGCCTATTTTTTCCAGTACTTTATGAATCACCCTGTATATTAATGTATTTGAAGTAACTCTAATTTTGTTTCGAACTTTGTAGAATTCAAGAGACATTGCAAAGAATACATAATAAGTTACATGCAGCCAATACATAATGTAATAAATCTTAATATATATATATACAGACAACTCTCTGTTTACGAATATTATCTGTAACGAATGTCACAACTTATACAAAGTTACTGTAGTTTCACTTATGTGGAAAACATGAACTCAATGATGAAGAAATTGACAAGTAAAAGTTGAATGCATGTGAATATACATATATTATATTAGTACTCATTTTCTTTATTTGTGTTTTACAACTCTATGTTTTTAATTAACAACTACGATATCTTATTTTTTTTTACTCGATTCTTATGTTATGTCATATATATCTTACAACAAAACCATACCGAATACATACATTATAAAAATCATTATAACAAATCATTCGATTTTAAGTTAGCTAACTTATATTATACCCACTGTAAAAGTTTAGGAATATAAGGAACGAGTAACATTTATAAAACAGCGTCTTAGAACGGACTTCGTTCGTAAAGAGAGAGTTGACTGTAATCTAATAAATATTAATATCGTAATTCATATAACTTAATAAACTTAACACCTTATTACATAACCAGACAAACAGCAGAATTAATTCTAAATTAATGTACAGTAGTTATCGAATCATTATCTGACACCTATGAGAAATATGATTTATAATTTACCGGGTTTCTGTGAACCATACTTAGGCTAACGATATTAACGTATGCTGTTTTCTATTAGCTTGCTGCAAAACGAATAGTTAATCAAAATGCAATGTAACAGATCTAATAGAAATAAAACATACATGACGTCATTGTTAATGACTTAACAATGGTCTATAAAATGTAGATAGGACTGTTCTTCCCTATATAACAAAAACTCTATCTTCAAAAAAAAAAAAAAAGCTTAATTTAAAAAGCTAGAATTGTTTGGATCACCAGACATTACAGCAATTCACATTCTTTTAGAAAAACATTATCCTAAGTTACTACAACCAATCATGTACTTAGCTATTCTTCGTCTTTTCATAAATGTCTTCACGATTAGTTTCTCGAAAAATGCGTGAGTTTTAAAGTTGTCTTCTTCACACAAATCACCAGTGTACTTGAACATGAGTCACGAATGCATGAGTCGCTTTTGTGATTTATTACTCATGTCAACAAAGCTTTAGAAATACTTTTAATATTATATTTGACATTCATTCCCACAGTACGTTAACTTTTCGTGATAATACATCTTTGTGGTGCGTCAAAGTTACCAAATCAAAGAAGTTGGTAAATTTATGAAATATTAAATTGTAAGCTAATATGTTTGAACACAAACGCAGACCGATGATTAAACTTACAATTTACTTCAGTGCATTTGTTTATTTCTTTACTATTTCTTTGTAATATATTTAGAGCAATGTAAGTCTAAAGCTGTTCCAAATTGCAAATATTATCAAAAAAATTATTTACACCCAATTTTAAATTACTTTCTTCAGTTGCCGCGATGATGAAAATGATGGTCTCAAAATAAAATTCGATCTTGTGAAAATATAAGAAAAGTCACTATGTAATATTTAAGAAATATTAAAAAAAACCGTAATTGTTAAATTTGTCAACTCCATGCGTAAGAATTAAAAAAATACACTATTCAGCATGAATTTTTGTTGGTTCTAAAATTAATATTGTTTTAAAACTACACAGAATTAAAATATACAGCTAACTTCTTGTACTACAAATGAATATTTCACAATTGAGCAATCCTTATTATTATTATGATAGACTTCTTTTTTTGTAATTGATGATACTTGTTGTAGATGGTACTTGTGTATTATTTCCAGAGTGTTGCCAACAAGGTATGTTAATGCAGCTTCATGTTTAGTTGACCTTAAATCACCTCCTCCATTAATAGCTAAATGGAGTTCAGTGGCAATCAGTGTCAGAATTGCTGGTGTTGGGGAAAAAATTTCTGAATCTCTTGTATACGTTGTTAAAGATGAATTTCCGTGAATGTCTAAATGATGCTTTATTATATTTTTGGAAGCAATGTTATATTTAATTGAGAGGCAATTTTTATTTATGCCTGTTACTAAACAATTAAAGGGCTTAGTGGAAAAAAAGGGGTATCCTTCATCTTGACTAAAAATTAGCTGTATATTAAGCTCACACTATCTACTGTCAAGTTTTTTGAAGTCTCATAATGTGGGATAGACTCATTTTTAAACATAAAAGATCTTTTAAGAGATTTATAGATGTTTAGTGGAATAAAAAGGCTATATCACATGTCTTAAAAATCTCGATTGTGATTGGCCACTGCATTATCAACTGACCAATAGGAGAACAGTTTTCTTTTATAAGCAATAGACCTGACGTTGTAGTAAATGTAAAGGACGACAATGAAGAAACTCAGATAAATAATTGGCAAAAAAGTAGAAAAGAAATCCCGAGAAATTGAAGAATAACAGCAGGAAGAAGACACCTAACAGAGGCCAGATTACCGTGATGTTGTTTAAGTGTCTTATGTTTCATGTGTTTAAAAGTTACTATTTTTCTTCTGTTGTGAAATGATACATATTGTAAGATTAGTGAAATTATCTAACAATGAAAATAAACAAAATATGCCCAACATTCGCAGAAATTTATGTAGGTTTGAATTGAGAAAATCTTATCTGAACAATTTTCTAACGTATTTCAAACCTGAGACAATTCCAAGAGAAGTAAAAAAAAAAATAATCGTGAATAATCTGAGGGAAATAAAAAACAAAAGAACAACACAACAATCACGTTCAAATAAAGATGAGATACACTTTGATGCTATGGAGTAACGATTGTTTTGAACAGTGAACTCGAGACGTATTGTTGTGATGAATGAATTATGAGGTTGGAAGAAAAAGATGGAGTTGTTTTCCGAGGTGTAAAACAAATATGTATTCCAACGTTGTTTCATCGAAGATAATAGGAATTATCTTGAGCCAATGTTCCTAGTCCCTGCAATAGGAAATGCATAACTAAGATTGACATGTATTAAACTGCAGAATTAAAGTTTACTTTGGTGAGAAGGATTTAGGAAATAATCCCGTTCACTATACAACGTTCTAAAGGGTTCGAAAGCCGAAGAATACAACGAAGAGGAACCGAATTATCCACTCAAGTAATCGGATATTCAAGAGGTTAGATCGAAGATGATTCAACAACAAGTTTTGTAAGTATGTCTTTGATTCTCCTTAACACGGACGGTCCAAAGACACGAATACATTGACCATCGACTTTCATTCAAGTACAACAGTTTAGCTAAGACAAGTAACGAGTATAAAGTTAAAGAGCAAGAGTTCAAAGTAACTATACTTAAAGATTTCACAAAGAGACTTTTGTAATCTAATCTTGAAGCGAGGTTATCCAAGGGTATAACTGAATAGTTAAGAAAAATATGATTTACAAGCAGTAATTTCATATGAGTGAACTAGGACAACAAAATATTTGTAACAGACTTTTTAAGAGAATATATACTCAGTTGTTTAAAAATCTGTCTTACTCGTTTTTTTCTCACAACTTAGTTTTCACACGAAACGTTTTATAGCGTGTAGTTACAAGTAATCTTCTGCTGGAGCAATGGTTTATATTATAACAGCTCCCCGTAGGTTCAACATTCTACAATTTACTTTAATATCTAAACAATTTAATATCTTAATTGTCTTAATCTTTAATATTTTATAGGAAGTCTAACAAAACACCATATATCTCAGAAACATATTTATAAGGGATACCCTTTTTTTTACAGTAAGTCCTTCAATTGTATTTGATCTCATTCTAATTCCGTTCGACATAACTAAGGGAGCATTCAAAACCACCTTGGGACTCAACAAAGGCCACAGCTCTAACCAATTCCCCAGACAATTTTTCCCACAGTTACATATGACACACTTCGAAGTAATAATTATAAAATAATATAAAAGAAAAAAATAGAAAGAAATATCCTAAAGAGACGAATGGATACTACATAGAATCGAAGAAACTGCATATTGTTTTACAGCAACTAAAATACCTTAGTGAAATACCTTGGACAGATGGAAATCTTTGGACCTTTGAAGTAG
Source organism: Thereuonema tuberculata (assembly GCA_023159025.1). NCBI lineage: Eukaryota > Metazoa > Arthropoda > Chilopoda > Scutigeromorpha > Scutigeridae > Thereuonema > Thereuonema tuberculata. The sequence continues at coordinate 22,029,307 of JAFIDM010000002.1, forward strand.
AAGTTTCGTCATTGTAGTTAGCTCTCAAATTCAAAGAATTGTTAAAAATATAAATAAAATAAGTGGTGAATGAAATGTCAAGGGTGATGTACACATCATCAACCATTTCTTAACCAACCTTTTCTGACAAAAAAGGAAGAAATGTCATTAAAGTGGTTTTCTCCACCTGCAGGAATTGTTATTCAACTTACGTGAACTGCAACTTAAATTTTCTATACAAATTTAAAAAAATAATTATAATTATTATGCATTTCTGGTGGTGCTAATTTACAGTTTTATAATGAATGAATTCATTGATTACTTTCTATTTCTATATTATTATTATTATGTCATGTGTATAAGCTTTTTTTTTTTTTGCAATTACTGCAAACATCAGCAAACGAATGTTGAAGTTAAGACATATTATCACATATTTTTTCAGCACTAATTTACTTTCCTCTTAAGTCTTTGAATGTAAGTGTGACTGATGAGAAGTTAATCAGCGTACGACAGCCGTCCTAGCATTCCAATATAACTCAAAGCTTCTTATTTTCACTTAATAAAAAGGAAGAGAAAATTGGGTATTCGATTTTTCAATATTAAGTTACGTAAAGTATGGTTTAGGATTCACTTGAGAAAGACTGCCTTACAAGGCGAAATTTGATCATTTACGTTCTCCTGGAAATCATGACAACAAACATAGAAATGGCGTCTCTGCAATGGCGAGTTACTGTCATTACATTAGGGAGAAGACATTTCACAGCTAAACCCTATAATTTGGGATGTTTTTCAATATTTCAATAGTCAGAGTGCTGGATAGAGTGCTGGATTTCCGAAGCGCTGGATAGAACGGCTACCGCAACAATTTTGTCCGCTTAGACGGTGAAGAACGTCCACCGCTCATCCATTTGAAGCACTTGAAGCGAATTCGTGTAAAGCCAGTGGTGGATGGACGTCTATGACTTAAATATTGTTAGCGCCACTATCAATGAAATTGTTGATGAGAATGAATACTCAAAGCTTGATAATCATTCATTTGAAGCTTCAGTCAAAGATTGAATTCAACTGAAGCAAAATATCTGCAACGAATTCTGCACTTGAAACTAGTAATGAATTAATATCTACATCGACATTAGAAAGCCAAGCTAAGTTATTAAAAAATTAAAAACTTATTTAAATAATAACAATAACGCAAAAATATAATCGTAACTTTAGAAAATACAAAAAAGAAAAAAACAAGATCCCTTTAGTTAAAAAACATTAAAATATAAATAAAAATACAAATATCAGAATTTCGTTATGTTCAGTTACGACGATTGAGTTACGAATCTTAGCAATAGATGGCGCTGCTATGTCCTGGAAACATCAATCTATAAGCAAATGGCGTCATTAATAGCTTTTCTTTCGCTATTTCAACTATAGATTATAATTCGTACATAACAATTGAGATGGATCATTAAAGATTTCGTTACTAATTTTTATTTTTTTTAAATTTTATTTCGAATAATGTACAGCAATTCACTACAAACAAAATAATAATCCCAATTCAAAGCTTATAATGCATTTGTAGTATCTGAATATTTTGTTTTCCTATTTATCAGTCAATGATCACAAAAAATTTTATTCTATGTTTTTAATTAAGTAAAAAAAACAAAAACTTTGAATTTCTTTTCCTACAATCATAAGAGGAAATTTCAAAGTAGTTAAAAGAGGCGGAAGAATGTTGCCGTCTATTCATAAACTCGTTTACAAAAGGAAACGAAAATGAGCTATAGATCTGGATATAAAATTAATCCAAAATAATATTTTCCGTAATGTTGAAGTAACTCTATTTATTTCTTAAGAAATTTAATTTTACCAATGTGTGAAGGAAAGCTGGTAATCTTTTTTGATGGCCTGTAATCATAGATGTATGATATTTCGTAAAATTTGTTATAAAAGATTTTAAATAAACAAATAATATTGTAATGCATTACTTAATAAATATATTTACAAAAGAAAATCTTAAACCATACACATTAACACGCACTAATCCACGCAATTAAATGTCCAAAGAGAAACAGACAATTCACCAATTATATCACTATAATTACAAATATTTATTATCGTATACTAGTATGTCTCAATCAAGTGGGTAAATTCTGGTAATTAAATGAATAAATTACATACATTTACCGGAGAAAAGATACTGATGTCATTTGTGAACGACATCAACTCTGTACAATCATTAATATATCTTTTTGTTAAAACACCGAATAATTATGGCTATTTCAGGAAAGTCTCCAGAACTTTCTCAAATCAGTATATACCAACAATCAGTAATCCTACAGTACCTATTAAGTGTATGTATATCATCATCATTTTCAACCATTTTCAATCCAGTGCAGGATGAATGTCCCCAAGTTTTTTCCATTTCTTTCAATTGGAACTTTTCTCTTCCAATCGAATCCAACAAAACTTTTAATTTCATTCACCCATCTACCTTGTGGACGCTTTCTTGGCCTCCTTTCATTCCTTGGAATCCAGATTAGAATTTCTGTTGACCATCTATTATCATCACGTCTTGCTACATGACCAGCCCAATTCCATTTGAGCTGCTTTATAGCGATAATAATGTCACACACTCACACATTTCTTTTCTGGTCATGTCGCATAATTCTATATATATATATATATATATATATATATATATAATTGATACACACACACTCACACACAAGAGTCCGCAGAAGGAGGAAACGGCCGTTCCCAATTTCCTTCCCATAATCTAAAATCAGAAAGGCAATTTCCTATTTTGTTCATGTGCTGCTTTCTTTTTTTCTCTTTTCCTATTATATATATCATTGAGTTAAAGTTATAAATTACAAAAGGAAAATAATTAAATACTTTAATAAGAAGCACTTCTTTAATTAAGAACTACATTTACTTCAAAATTAGGCTTATATATCGAACAGTATATTATTACATTACTAAAGTTTAGTAATTTAAGTTAATTTTATTCTTATATTTTACACTTTTTTTAAATTGCAAAAGATTGATTGAAATCACAAGCGTTAATCATATGCTCAACTTTAACCATGTAATTAAATTCCATTACTAAACAGATAAATTTCATGGAAAATTTTAAATTAATTTAAATTAAACAAAATTCTACGATTAATATATTAGTTAAATGTTAATGTTTTTTTATTTCATCAAATGAACATATTAAAAATTATTAACAAATAATTTAAAGACCAATAACGCACACTATACACCTCATAAAAATTAAAAATGAAATATTGACATGTTTCAGGTACCCGCTAAATCGGTATCTATCTTCAAAATTCAATATTCTGAAGATAGTAACCGATTTAACGGGTACCTGAAACATGTCAAAGCTTTATTTTTAATTTTTATCATGTATAAAGTGTGCGTTATTGATCTTTAAGTTGTTAAATTGTTTTAATATTAAAAATTATTTTTAGCATTTAAAAATCAAAGGAATTATGTTAAAATTTCTTGATAAATAATCTAAAACATATACTTAACGCAGAACAGTTTCGACTCTGAAATAAGACGTCATCATCAGCTTCTAATTTCAGTGAATCAAAGCTGTCCTGTGTTAAGTATTTGTTTTTTAGACTTTTTGTCAATAAATTTTAAGATAAGTCCTTTATTTTTTTTTAAATGTGTGAAAATAATTTTTAATATATCTATTTGATAAAGAGATAAAATTCTGCGAGGTAGTTAACATGAGATGTTTATGGTTATATTGAGTTAATTATATTGAGTTATATTGAGTTAATTAACAAATAATTAACTCAAAAGTATAATTGATTTTCATGAAACTTGGAAGTAATCATGGATAGATTTCAGTAAAGCTCTTGTAAAATATTATTGAAGTCAAACCCTTAGAAGCCACTGATATGGAAAGACGGACAGACAATGAATACGACCAGGATAACACACATTCTGCAAATAAACACTTCAAAGCTGACATGAAAACGTTATTCTTATAAACACTCAAGGACTGCGTTACTCATTAAAATTTAAATTGTTTTATTGTCAGTTTACAGCGCTATTTACTAAGCTTTTCTTGCAGGTGAAGAAAGTATCTTTGAGGCCACCCACTTCCAAAGGTCAGTTCGTTGTCAATGGGGGAATTTCCCGCTCTTCCTTGGACACTCCTAAGCACAGAAGTCGTGGGTCGGGATTTTCCAGGTCCTTCTCTCAGGGCCACACACGTATTTAGCTTCTGTAACTCATTTACAACCAAGTCATGCAAAGATGTTATCTTGAAGTGAGGAACATAACGTGGTGAAATATTCAATGAAGGAAGACATCAACATCTGAATTGAATATAACATCTAAAGATACATTTTACTATGAAAAGCCAAGCCTGAAATTTCAATTTACTTTCATTGATATGTATCTAATAGAAAGAAAAAAAAAATGGGAGGGATTCAGAAGAAAAAGAAATAGAATTTAATTTTTAAGTGAAGTCTGAATGACCACCCACACTGATTAAGATAGCGCAAACATTACTTATCTTAATTAAGAAATTGAAAGGAAAATAATAAGTTTGCTTATCTTTGCATTCACATTTAAAATTATGATCATTGCAAATTGGACTCAAGGTAAAAAGCTAAAGACAGAAGAAGAATCTCAAATATATTGAAGGTAAATATCCGTAATCACAGTAACTTCAGAAACATTATCCTTGGAAACTGAAACGTTAGTAATTTATTTAAAAGCTCTTATTTTATTTGATACGTGATTCTTACTGAGTTCGATAAAAACTGAACCTGCACTGAGAGTTTTGAGCCAACATCTGACTGTACATATTGATCTAATCACGATAACTAGAAAATTCATATTTCGGGAATTTTATTGGGAAGTGGACGTATGAATTACGGAAGATTCTAATAATTAGTGCATTTAAATACAAAGTATGTAACTTATTTATTTTGTTTCGTCTTTATTTTATTAGAAAATGGTGAATTTCTTAGGGACTGTAGCCATGGTTTATAACATCTGTTAAGAGCTAAAACAGATAAATAATCCAAAAAGCCAAAAATTGTATATTCAGTAACTATATCAGTGGTTCTCAATCTATGATATACTAGAGAATCGTCGGAAGTATAAGATTAAAAAAGTTGGTAAGGGCGCCCAGAATTTTTTTTTTTTTTTATGTAAAAAATTAAAAAAAAAAAACCTAAAAAATTAACTAATTAAATTTTTAGTTATATTTCATTGATTAATAATATTGTATTGATACTTTGTATTTTATATTCAGTTGACAAGGGAAGCTGTCAAAGATTCCGAAAGCTCCTGTTTGTAATGTATTTTAATTATATATTTTTAAATTTTAATTGTGTGTTTCTCTTTATTTTAACAAAAAAAAAAAAAAAAAGATAAGCTTATAATTTTATTGAATTTTAATTTTTTAAGTTCAGGTAACCTTCTGAAGTTTGAATATTCGAAACTGTGGAATTCAGTTATTTCAGTGAGGTAAAAAAGAAAAAAAGAAAAAGAAAAGAGATATATTTTAACAAAAATTAGAAAGAGACAAAAAGTGAGACAAGTCTGACAACTATCAGAAAACGAACTTTAAAACTAAAGTTATCGGTATTAAATTAAAAAAAAAATGCAATTATCTTCTTTAATGTAATTATTGATTCGCAGAATTTAAGGATAATTAATAAGAATCGGTAGTTTGGAGATAGGCGGGAGGCATGTAAATAAAAGTTGAGAAACTTTTAGTTCAACTAAATGAATAAGATCTGTTTCTGTTTTTTGGCTGAACAAATTTTAAACAACTATTTAAAATAACTATCTTATCATACAAATGTTTGGAAGTTGGCTTGCCAATTATATTTGTGAGGCATTTATGAAAAGTAAATGAAATTTTGAGGGAAAAAAATAAGAAACTCGTATTAATTAATTTAAATACTACTACTACTAATAATAATAATAAAAATTAAAAAAAAAAACAACAAACAAACAGGTTCTAGTTCAAGATAATCTTCAAACACTGGGCTTAAAATTGTAGATTTGGCAATCTGCCATCCAAAAGACATCTTTTTTACATTTGGATGATCCAATATAAGCAACTTAGACCGAAACTTCGAAGACAATCTTAAGATTATGAATACATACTTATCTTTTATGCAGATCCGTTTTTGTTTTATTAGATGATAACTCAAAATAGTTCATCGACTGTCTAGAACACAAACACCTCAAAGGATTCCGTTATGAAGTTTAATGAAATGAATTTACCCAGTCCCAGTATTTTCTGTAGTTCTAAAAGCCTTAAGTTTTTCATTACATAACCCAAGCAGATGTGAGGCGGCAGATGCAAAGACAATAAACTTATGTTCTGTCATTATTGAATAATAACGGAAGAACTAAGTATTTGAATAAATAAAGAATTTTCTCTCATATGTTACTTTCCGCTTTTTTTTCTTTCAGCTTTGAAAGAAGTTGAATAAAAAAAAAATAAAAGGAAAAAATTAAAACTGGAGTAAGATCGTACTCAGACAGTCTACCAGAGGGAACATCTTTAAAAGAAATGATAAACTCGGACAAAATCTGAGTAAAAATTAAACATTTATTAAAGAATAAAATGAAGAAAAACTTAAACGAGGTTAACTTAACGTATAAAAATTCTGATCAGTCTAAAAATACTCTCGTTCCTGAGTTTTGAACGTGTCAAATAAACCCAACAAAACAAATGCACCCAATACGAAACTAAAATTTACTTTACAATGACAATAAACTTAGCTCAACTAAACTTCCAGCTATAACTGAATCCGTCGGGGAAACTTTTACGATTAAGGCTCACCCTAGGAGATATTTTGAGTCCTTGCTTTAATTCACAGATGACCTCGAAAGATGACCGATCTGATGTTCGCCCATCGTTATCTTCACTTACAGCAATCCAGGAAGTGCCCGGATCCTTTGTAATTTGTCTTAGTTATCCCTGGATTTCAACTCTCCACCTAATCCTTCATCTATTTGGTTTCGCCTGTCTTTGGAATTGATTCGCCCACAGAACTTTACTCGGAGACGTTGGACGTTTGGACGTCCCTGGGGATCAGTCCTTGTGCGCTGGTCCTTGGTGCTACTCCGGTCGTTGCGTTGGCTATAGTCCTCTGGTTCCTCGTTTAGTTTCTCGGTGTCTCTCGTCGAACCTCACCAAAACCCGCAGCTTTTGCTGCGCCTTAGCCACTATGCCGACCTATAACACTGCCTTGGTTGTTTAGATTCACTGTGCCCCTCACTGAACGTCTCCATTATCCGCAGTTTCAGAAAATAGAAAGCACCGAAAATGAAGGTCCTGCGAAACGAAATAGAAATCTAAGATTTCTACTTAGTCCGACTCTTAATGAGTCGAAATGATATAAAATCTCTTTCTATATTTCTATAACGAAAGAAATATCTGAAAAAAAAAAAAAAAAAACTATCTTGTTGGAGAGCTGACAACCTTTCAAGAAAGTATATGCAATTTCATCGCTAAAAGGATAACGTAGCCTGTCAGTGGAGCGTTTCGACTCCGGACTCCTTGTTTTCAGAAAGGTAGCTTCAGGTCATGCAACAATCCGGCATTGCTGAGAAGTCAGGGGACTGAAACAACACCTAGGGAGTGTTGGCTGAAACCACTTCAACTATGTATCGTCGACCAAAGGCAAAGAGGGTGATAAGCTGCTTATAAAAACCTGCTGAATACTTGAAAAACCATGTTGAATATACCCATATCATTATGTTGAAAATAGTAAATATCAATTTGCTTTAAGTGAACCTACAGAATAGGCTGTAAATTAAAGTGTTTTTTTTTTTTCATTTCTGCCAGATTTTCATGATTTACTTGTATTATTTCAAAAAAAATAAAATAAAATTACAGTATTTACCAACTTTGATCAACAAAATGATAAACAATTTAGTCGCGATGTAAAAAACGGCCAAGAAATTAAGAAAAAAAAAAATCACAATTTCACACACAACTCAGAAATGAAATAAATTATCTACGGAACAAAATTAAATAAAAGACAAGACCTACATTCCGAGACCAGACAGGAAAAATCTGTTGAAACCCTTTATTTTCATTGGAAAATGTTTTAGTATTTTAATGGCTGTAATCAGTTGTCGGGAAAATGGGCAATAGAAGATTTTCTTATAAATTCAGACACCCCATGAAATCTGAAACATTCAAATTTCGGATACATTTCGAAAAAGATTATAGCCACAACGAATATAGCTTTTATTCATTATAACACTAAAAAAATATCCATTTCTGACTCATATGTTACTGTGTCGTGTTAAATTGTCGTGAATATTATCTGAAATTCAAAGATATTATCGAAATATACGTATTATTACGATTTTATACACACATACAAACTTCATTGTTTGATGTCAATAATTTGTATCTTTATAAAAAATGAATTTATCTTTTAAAAATTGAATTCCCCTTTTTTTTTTTTACAGTATAAATTATTACAACAAGTGAAAACATTTTCGCCATTTATTATTGAATCTATTTGTTTCCACATTTAATAGTTCAGAACGCTGTTTATTTTGATATTTTTGCTACAGAAAGCTAGCAAAACTAGTTCGGAAGTCATAGACGTCATGTGAACACTGTTTCGCGTCCACCATTTCTCGTCTCTAGCAGTCCCTAGACGCAGTTTACATTGGCCGCTTGCTCCGTGGAGGTATTTGCCTGCTCTAGGGAGTCGAGGGGACTTCTCTAGCAGTGTTCAGCGTAGAGATGCTCCAGTTGCAGGCCACCTTTATCCTTACCTATCTAGGAGTCACGTAAATAAACCCTTCCAAAAATAATCCTCTTAAAAAAGAATTTATCCAGACTAACTTTCCCCATATTCTAACAAAACTTTCTATTTTAGTAATAAAAATCCCCTCAGAGTAATCCGCTTTGTTGTATAAAAATTTCCTCACAATCCATGTAATCCAAGTTACAAAATCCTAAACTCCCACCAATACAAATTATTTGTTAAGGCTAAATGTCCTAGCTCGTAACATACAATTGAAAAGATTTTAACGTGTGTGATAACGTGTAAAGTTCAAAACAGTTCGTTGTTTAAGCCAACACACAATTAAAATTTAAAAATAAAACTATATACAATTAAAAAGTCCAGACATGTTGCGACACGTTAACGTGTCTGTACTTTTTAATTGTATATAGTTTTATTTTTAAATTTTAATCTCGTAACATACAAATAAACTAAATCTGAAAAGTTGATGTTCCTTATTCTAATTCTTTTCTGCCATTTCACAATATTCGAAATATATCGAAGCGAAATGACATCTTCTAAAATCCCTCAAGTCACAAGTAAATATAGCTTTAGTTATGCAAGGATTTTTAGAATTAGTTTTTAAAACAGAAGATTTATGGAATGTTTTCTTAGAAATAAACAACTAGATTACAAATTAGTTATTCTTTTAATCCACCTTCTTAACTACATTAACATTCCCCAAATTCATTAAGAGATCTTCTACTATCCTTAAAGATATGCTTGCCGAGATGAACATCTTATGGAAGAATATTATAAAAAAAAATAATAAATATAAATAAAAAATTAAATAAAATATTGTAGATAATTGTTTAGAAATAATTCAGATGTAAATACACATCGCATTTAGGTTATTCAATAAATAGCAACTGTAAGTTCTTACCAAATTTAAGCTTCCTCAATTAAATAGATATGTGTTCACTGAAAGATTAATCCAATCCTTGGGTACTGAGCTACAAGCCATATTTTATTTAATTTGTTTTTATTGTATTAAATTACTATTTACTCAGTTACTATCTATTTAATAAGATGCAGATTAAATAAATAAATACATTTATTTTTCTATGTAATATAAAATACTACTTTAAATCATAGGTTAATATAATCATAGCTGAATATAAAATTCAGCTAAAAATAGATCTAATCTACGATTTAAAGTAGTTCTAGGGCGCACGTTATGTTTTCCCCCCTCCAACTGCCAGTAATTTACCCTATTCCCCCATGAAATGGAGACAAGGTTCTTTTCTGCATCTTGTGACTGAGAATCATATAAGCCTTTATCTCCTGCGTTTTTTGTATCTTCATGGCACAACAAAGGGCCCTAAATTTTAAAGGGGCAGAGAAACTTTTTCCCCCTCCAATTCCAAGGGGTGAAGACCGTTACAGCACCCAACTCCCCCCACCTCCCAAACGTAAATGCTAACATTGGCTTAGGTTTTCTAGAAAATTAAAATATATTGAAAAAAATCTCAAGATAGAAGTTCATACAAATTCATTAACAAGTAGGAATTTTGACTACATTTACATTTTTGACATCTGAGTGTCCTCTACTGTTATAATTATTACAAAGTCGAATTCAAAGATCATTGTATAAGCAAAAACTTTTGTTAATAAACTTTAGAAGATTCACGCTATTTTAATGCTTAAAACTTCAGAATTCTGTGCATATAATTTCTTTTAATAATGCTTTTAAATATTTAGGATTTTGAATTCAAAATTTAATAAAAAAATTCCCCAAATTATGAAATACTCTATTTTTTTTTTTTTACATGTTTCTAATTATTTCAATCAAATTCAATTTGAGAACCATGAGTTCCAGTTATGGAGCTCTCTTTCTATGAAACTCAGTGTACGAGATTTACATAAATATAAGTGTATTTACATAAATATTCACATGCACAGTTTTTCAAGTGTAAATAAATTTATATTTATGATGAATCGATGTATACGTAAATGTTTGTCGAATTGAAATTTATGTATTTTCTTACCCTTTTACCTTCATAAACTTTACAGGACCAAGTTTTGCACAGTTATTGCCTAAGATCCTTATCTCAACAGCAACCTTTTTTTTTTCTCTCAATAACTCGAGTTCGATTGATGAAAGGCAAATACAGGGAGAAAACTTTGGATCCCGGGATATGCTAGGATATGACGGCCAGTATAGGCTATCAATAAACCAAGCTATATTTCTTTATCAGCACTTTGTACAGAAACAATATCCCGAACGCTTTGAAGATTATTGCTGTAAATCTATTATTAATATAAACTAAAATACATAGTCCTGGAATAACTGCTTCCTAAAAATCTCTTAATAATTATTATTAGAATGTTAAAGAACGTCCCCTTTCACATCTTTGGACTTATTTCAGTTTCTCTCTGTAAATAAACAGTCACTTGTTTACCAATTACTCGAAGAAGGCTGCTCCCATTGTTAAGGCGAAACTAGTAGTCTGTATATCATTTTCATTAAATGCTTATCAGCTTATTTAGGTGTACCGGCTTGATTTTTTGAAGTTTAATACGAACAGTACACGTAAAACTAAGTGCATTCTTATTATTAGAATATGTTTATCGATATTCGAAAGCTAAAATTTTGTTTTGATTCTAACTTTTTTATTCATTTGGGACAATATCAATTAATTATCTTTGCAAATGAACAGCCAAACACACAAATTTAAAATAAAACTTTACATTAAGATGAAAAATAAAGTTGTTGTAAAGTTTTATTTTAAATTTGTGAGTTTGGCTGTTCATTTGCAAAGGAAGTTTCTCATAACACGTTAATATCACCAATCAATTAATTATCTTTTATATTTTATTTATCATTTATAAATACATACATTTATACGTAAACTGACACTAGACTGCAGTGGTATTGTAAATATTGTGATGCAAGTGAATTTTCGAATGTTTTGTTCATTTGTCTCCACATTCCCATCTCACAGTTCAATTTGGAATGAAGAAATATCGGAAATGCAAGATTTTTCTAAAACGTAATCATTTTTATTCCTTTTCAGTTAATTACAATTTCAAAGGTTGTTTCGAATTGATTTTAAAAGGGTAAATGAATGTTGTTGTTTTTTTATTTCTTAGTGAAATTTATTCCTTCTTCTGTATTGTATTCCAATACTTCTGTATTATACTCCTTAGTACAACCATAGTTTGTTTGTTTTTGTTTTTACTTACAAAGATGAGATTCTACTTAGAAAGATGTGGGAAACCAGAAAGATGAATGAAAATTTACCATTCATTTATATTCCTTAGTTTAATTTTAGCCGGTTATCTAACATTGGACTTCCAGCCAATCTCATATGGTTAAGTCATTTGATTGTGACGCTTAAAGACTTAGATTCGTATCCCGAGCGGGGACTGCACCTACAGCAAGGCGAAATAGGGCCCCTCGCGCAACTTTTCTCTCTCTCTTTTTTTTTTAATAACAATATACTAAATCAATATTTTGAAAGCATTGATTTTGTAAAATAAACATCCTCTGCATGGGAGTGATTTGTTATTATCATTATTTCCTCTGCAACCGTAAGGTGCTAGAAGAGGGCTCAAAAAGTTTTGCCTGCCTCTGATCATCATCATTCAATATTTGCCAGCGTTATCATCTTCGAAGAATAAACTACATGTATACCCATAAGAACGTACGCAATGGGACCAGAACAAGTACATAAACTGAAAGAACTATACAAAGAAGAACTAGCTTTTTTTTTTCTTTTTCACTTAACCAAACATTTACTGCACAATCGTCACATAGGGTGATAAGTGATATACTAACGCTTTATAACTAACATAAACATTAAACAAATAAATCTTAGTTCAAGAAAAAAAGCTTAAGCTTACCTGTAATGATTTTATTTATTACTGTACTTTTATTAAATTGTTTTCTGTTTTCATCACAACAAAACCAGTGCGTAAAGTGGACGCCTATGTACGTACGTACTCACTTCAGCCTAGGCTACTCACAGAGCTAATAACGATAATGTAAATGAAGTATTACAGCCTTATGACATATTTTACTATCTATTTATTATAGTTTGACCCTGAAGACAAACTGATGGCAGTGAAAACAATTTGTTCGGGAGTTTGTAATTGAAAACTGATCGGGGGGGGGGGGGTGAATTACATCCGTTATTTTCAGCTAGCGTACTATAAATGTGCTATTGTAAATATACCCGTAGTCGCAAGTATCGATAAAGTGAAAGTCCGAAAAGCGGGGGTCGATCTGTATAGCTGTATGAATAAATACGAAAACTTTACTGTAGAAAAATGTATGAAGGCCCTCGTTTTAACGTTTTAAATTATTACTATAAACTTAAATAGTAATAACTTAACATTTAAAATCTTAGATATCCAAAGATCTTAAAAAAAAATTATAAATCTGAATCACTGATTACATTTTCATCTTCGTTAAGAATCCCATCTCTTTGTAAGATGGATTAATAAAATCCATAAGATGATCTAGTGATAAGTGAGTCAACAAAGAACAATGAACGTCATGTTAATTAAGGATTTAAGGATTATCTTTTTCTTATCTGTTTTAGGATAAATGTAAATCAACAACTAAAACTAGATACGTAAGTAATAAAAAAACCAAATAAAAATAAGAATCAAATTTATTCAGCTGATTATTTTATTTATTTTATTTTAATTTTTTATTTATCTATTTTAACTAATTTGATTTCAAATCCTGTGAGTTAATCAAGACTATTGGATCTGCTGGCAAAGGGTGGGGGAATGTCCTCCCTACTAATATGGGATGACGAAAGATATTATCTCTTTTATCGTGAACTAAATAGATAACTTTCGAAACCAAGTTTATACATGATTTTGTGGTTTCCTTCCATCTATTTTTGTTTTTGTTATATATCAAGAATCTGTCTTTCTGTGTCTTTAATAAGGTTTCTCAGATGCTTTATTTTGACTTTCTTTGAAGAAAATAAGTAAAAGATAGCTGAGTTAAAAACTTTTATAACTCTAGAATTCTAAATTTAGTACTAATCATAATCGCCATTGTCTAAAAGCAACTAATTACTGTAATTATTAATAACTGTTAAATTAATATTATTAAATTAACATAATTGCAGTTATTACTATGAAATTAATAAATACTTAGCATAAATTTGTAATAACTGAATAACTACTAACAATTAGCTATCGATAAATTATCAAATCTAAATAAATTGATTAAATAATAATTATTAAGAAGAAGAGGAATAATGTTTCAAAATAAAAATTGTTTTTTCTTTTCTGTAAACGTCCTGGCGTCAAACAACTTTCCTTAATGAATTACGATTTAAAGTTCAGAATAAGTTGGCAGCCTAATTACAGCGTAACATTGTGTTTATTATTTCCAAAGTAATAATAATAAAAAGTTCTTGAATACTATAATCATCATCATTCACATTGAAGACACTAGTAGTAATGAAGACACCCACCATTACTACATTAATGATGACTATTCCTTTAATTTCAGTTTTGAAGAAACGCTGAAAATAGCTTATAAAAAAAAATTCTAAATGATCTCTAAAATATCTAGATATATTCCAAAATTCAGAATCCTATCTGCAGTTTTATGAACTAATCAGACATTACCGATTTCAATTTTCGAAAAGATTTTTTTTAAATATAAGAGAAACACGATATATTATTTATAAACATGCATACCATTCAGTACCGGTAAGTAACATTAGTTCGTTGATTCCGCAGAGCAAGCGAGCATACAAACGCATATACGGATAAGTGATCTCATACGTCTTCCTTTCCTTCCAAGAGAATGCCAAGAAAACAGCAGAAAACGTTAAATTTGTTCAATCAACAGCATCTTTAATGTTGATTGTTTCTTTATAAGTTTTCGCAATTCACGGTTCTGTTATCGGTTGTCTAATCTACACAACCGCACTCGAATTGTCTCCATGGCAACAGGATTAACGAAAGACCTCAACCGGAATTAGCAGAGAAATTATCCGAATGAATCATTTGCATTTGCTAAAATTAATACACCAAAATTTATTGCCGAATGGAATCAATATATAAGTAGTGTTTTCATCAAAACACATACAATTTATCCGAAACACAACATTTGTAAGAAAACTATGCCAATCTTTATGGTAGGGATTGCATACCGGATTTTATTCAGGGTGGGCCAAGTCAGGAACCGAACTCCAATAGCCAAAAAACAATTAAAAAAAAAAAAAAAATCTCTCCAAAATTTCAGGCGAGTAGGTGGGAACTATGGTCCTCTCTTCAGGGCATCCAACCAAAGATGAAAGAAAAAGGGCCTATCCTATTTATTCGAGTTTTTGGGTTAGACTCTACCCCCAGTCCCCTTGGCCATTGGGGTCCCCTTGGCTCTTCTTTCGATACACGTTTATGAATTATAGAATACTGCACTCATTTATCAAAATAAGGATTTTATCTGAATCAACTAATAGTGAATTTTTAGGTAAGATTTTGATAGGACTACTGCATTAGCTTTGTCTGTCTATCAGTAATAATAATAATAAAAAAAAAAAATTCTTTTAACAATCTCGAAAAAAATCCTCAGCTAATCTCATATTTTAATCGAGGATAGCGAAAATTAAGAGCCATTATCCCATTTTACTAGTCAATAAATGTTAAAACAAAAAGGCCTACTGAATGTACTAAATATATCTTTCGTCAACGAAAAATTAAGCTTATAAAATCAATATGTCTACACATGCATTTCCTAGTCTGAATCTTTACATTCAAAATAAAAGGTAGAGTAATCATACTTAGAAATAAAAGGTAAAGTAAAAACATTCTTAGAAGGAAACAATTATTTCTTACAACAATTAATTTCTCAGACATAAAACAATGCATTTTATAATTCATTTTAAATTTGCGCCGCTTTGATTTGATTAAAATTGACTAAACTTAAATGACGTAAGCTTTCTTTCTTGGCTCATGGGACGCGGCCGTGTTATAAACTCCATTATCTCAACGACCATCGAGTCGAGATTGAATGGTCAGCCCAATGCTCGCCCGCCTTTATCTCGAGAAACAAACGTGTTCCAAACAGAGGGCTGTGGGAAATATTCCAAGAAAAATTGCTGGCTCCTCAAGCCCGAAGCCTAATATAAAATGTCATCACTTAAAACTAAGTGTCGGCAAATGGAAAATATGAAAATAGTTTATCTGTATTCGAGATTTAGAATACGAAGACTATTCACGAAATTTGTAAAAGCAATTTCTCTTACCATTAATAACTCATTTTAAATTTTAGTCAATCAGCTATAATATTGACGTAGATTTTCTGTAAATTAAATAATAATGCAAAACAATCAATAATGACGAAGAAGCCATTGAATTGTTAAGTGCATTATGAAATCGTTACTATTTTCCTACAGGGAAGCTCAGTATAACATAACATCTAAAACCACAGAATAAGAGGGTAACTTACCGATGTCTCTTCTCCGTCGGACTGTTTATGTTTGAGTCTCAGAAGGTGAAAATCCTTGTCATTTCGAAAGAAGGCGGGAAGAGGAGCTTCTCTCCCTTCTGATGGTGATGTCATGTGTGGGGGGGAGGCGGGGGCAAGGAAGAACTGTTCTCAGGAAATTTCCTCATTTTTCGGGCGTGACTAGGAGCGCCGCCTCCTGCCAGGAATTCGAATGAGGAAACAAAAGTGTCTTTTTCAGTGGGTGCGCGCACCCTTGTGGACAGAGCAAAAGGAGAACTATGACGTCATTCAGGTCGCGTGCGCAGGGGAGGTCCTCACAAGTTTCTTTACCTGGGGATCTTCAAAAGAGTACTTTTTTTTTTTTTATTATTATTTGTTCATTTCTTTTATACATTTCCCTGACACAGGTCCTGATAAGAAACAGACGAGAATTCTTAAAATAAATAATACTTCGCGTATTATACAAGAAAAGACTTTAACCCTGATCTTCAAGGTTATCGGAATGAACTCATTTCACTTTTGAACTACCTTTACCTGTTTTACTATCCGAAGTTTAAAAATAAAGAGAATTAGAAAAAAAAAATTAATAATAATAAAAGCTCCTCGAAATATATATAAAAATACAACATATTATATTTTTTAACATAATTTGTAATATTACGAACAGTGGTAGTTCTATTGAACTCTTCTCAAGTCACTGAATGCTGATTTTCTCAGAATGTTTCAACTTTGTTTTCTGTCAATTTCTGCAAACAAAATAAGGAAAAATGCATCTGTCATTTTTCTTTATTTATAATAATACTTGAATACCAACAAGCCAACTTCAAATTTTCCTTCTGCTGAAAACTGCCCAAAAGCAGATGGGTAAATTATATCACCGAAAAATGAGTTAACTTTAATCTAATCAACGCATGCGTGAATTCTAAATGGATTGTTCGAAGTCGTTAAAAAATCGTTGTTTGCTGTCCCAATTAATTGCTTCACTTTAAAGGCATTTTTAATTTTTAATGTAATTCTAAGCATAATTTTTTTTATTATGTAACGTTAATAACATAAAAATAGTATTAAAAATTATTGTAATAGAAATGTGTGAATTATTGTGATAGAAATATGTGAATGTCAGTTATCCACTGTAAATAAATATTCCAAATATCGTATTTTTATTCACTTATTTATTTTAAACAACTTTTGTTTCATCCATAACTGCTTTACTCTTTTTTTTAAGTTTCTGTTAGTTATTATAACTACTTAATTTTGTGATAATCCATTTTTTAATTTAAATTTTGTAACGAGTTTTCTACCAGACCAGATTTTATGAAAAGTTATGAAAATTTATGTTTTTTGTTAATTCTATTAAAATCTAAAAGTATAAAAAAAATGCTTCAAAACAAATTTTTTTTGGGAAACGAACAGCATCCAATGAATTTGCATGATAATTAGAAAACCTTTAATGAAAGCGTTTTTATTATGATTAATTGATCTTGCTGATGATGGAGGCCATGTGCCTTTGAAACGTCCAAGGACTTTTTAAAAATTTTATTCGTATTGTATATATTTTATTATTTTTTATTAAGATTTTAAATATAAAAATTTTTAACTGTACATTTCTGTGTTTGTAAGTATTTCTTTATTTTAAATTATGATTAATTGTTAACATATAAAAAAAAAAAAAATAATCTCAGACAATTTTAAAAAATACATTTTTTATTTAAAAAAATATTTATTGCACTATTAATAAATATTTTAAATATAAATCATTATTTCACGAATTTTTATCATTTCAGGTTTTCCTCAAGGTTTTTTAAATTGAAAATACGAAGTAATGCCTCGAAAACGCTTAAGAAATTGACTGTTTTTGACTGTTTATTTTTAAATAATTACAGAATATTTTAAAAATTAAAAACAAGGAAATAAAAATCGGACATGTTTCACAAGTTCATATTTAAATTTTCAGAATTTTAGTTGCATTGGTAAAAGAAATATATAAAAGAAATAAAAGGTTTGCAGTCGCCTGAATTGCGTGAGTCAGGATATTCACAATATTTTATGGATACAAACAGTATTTGGCCAATTTTCGTTTGCGTTCAGCCATAGAACGTATGAACTGTTTGGCAATTCTGGTTCATATGCTATTCTATTTTACATAAATTTTGGCTCTAATAGTTATTGATTCATTTTAACAAATGTTTACTGCAATTATTGTTAAATTATGATACGTCCTTTTATTTGAATTAAATCTTAAAATATGAAGGTTTTGTTTTAACATGAAACAAAATTTCATATAAAATATAATAACACAGATTGCACAAAAGAATTTGGATGAAGTCGTGTGATGCCATTAACCATAGGGAATTTTGGATTTGGAAACGGGAAGGGCTTGATAAAAAAAACAAGTCCTTTCTCCGATTGGGAAGTGGGGGGGGGGGGGTTACAGACAAACCGATGAACTTTTCTACCTAAAAACAGGTCCAAAATCCTAGATTTCTTCCATTTTCTGATGCAATGGGAAGGGGTGGGGGGTCCTAACCCTACAAGCCCTCCCCCCGGTTCACCAATGTCGCTTACAATAATAACAAGGGGAAAAAAAATCAGAAATTTAAATTTTAGTAATTATAAATATTGAAAAGACATAAGAATTGTAGATTTAATTAAAAAAATTTACCAAGTTATTAATGGAGTAACGAAAACTTTGTTTTAATATTAAAAATCGGTAGACTCTATGTAGAAAGGAAAATCTGGAGATGCACTTCCGGGGAATCACACGTTTCAAATTAAAAACGGTAGGTTTAGGCTAACGTAAATCACAAAGCAAAAGTAAAGAATAAATAAATATAAAGCAAAGATTACAACTAGGAATTGAAATATGGATGTTTTTCTGTCTATTATGAGGAATCTAAACGTTATATATCCAAAGAGACTGAAGTTTCAATGTGTAAATGGTAAGGTTTAAACGCCATAAATATAATAGCAATTATGAGTTAGATCCCGAAGTAAGAAGAATAGTACGAAATATCATAAGTAAAAATTATCGAAAGTTTTAAACTACATCAATGGTGACTTCAATAAGTAGAAAAGTGAAATGTTGAAGTAGGAATAGAGTGTGCAAACGTAATTTTGATTTATAATAAGGATGAAATTAAGGCCTCCATTGAAGATTAAAAAACTTTATATACAAATTAAAAATTACACCAGTATTTTCGGGGTGGACCACACCCCCTTGTCAAGTTAGCTATTACTACCGTTGTGCGCCCCGAAAGTACAAGTGTAATTTTTAATTTGTACATAAAAGTTTTTTTAATCTTCAATATATGGTGACCTTAATTTCATTCTTATTATTAATATTAAATACACACGTTAAACCTGCAAGTAATTTTGATTTTAGAACAAAATTCCTAAATTCATAATAAAATTGTAGGCTTATTACGTT
This sequence comes from Thereuonema tuberculata, assembly GCA_023159025.1. Classification (NCBI taxonomy): domain Eukaryota; kingdom Metazoa; phylum Arthropoda; class Chilopoda; order Scutigeromorpha; family Scutigeridae; genus Thereuonema; species Thereuonema tuberculata. The sequence continues at coordinate 22,048,934 of JAFIDM010000002.1, forward strand.
ACGCTGAAGCTTATGGTCTAAAAAGCTAAATTAAAGTGGTAGATATACCAGTAAAATCCTTTGAATTAGACATCTGCTTTAACTGCTCAAATTGCTTCGAATAGTTAAGGAGCGTGGGATAAACTAAAAAAAAACAAAAAAAAACATTCAATTTTCATGAACGCTATTGGAAAGTTGGTTCAACTGTGTTAACTTGTTTTGGAGATGAACTCATTCCATTGAATTGGCATCAATGAGTTTTTCCATCTGACGACCACTGGAATTCATCTCATTGATGTCAGTGACAAAGCGTTTTCCGAAACATTGTGACTCAGTTGAAATATCTGATCGATTTTCCATTAGAACCTCATTTTCGTCTCTTTTAGCTTTTCGGTGGTATTAGAAGCAAATGGAAGAGATCTTCAAAAGAAGGAGGAAAAAAAAAATACAGATAAGGAAATCTTCTAAAGTGATTCAATTGCCAGATGGAAATACATCGTACGATATATTTTGTAACGTTCATTTTTTTTAAGAATTATTGCCAAAAACAAAATAAATACAATTTTTTTCCCTTTATTCTTAGCGACCATTGAATATGGGATCTTAAGAAGTTTGTGTCTGTCTGTTCGTTCGTCCGTACGTTTCTGTAGCCCAAACTCTACGTCGCACAGACATGAGTGATACCTTATTGGAAAGCTTATGATTTGTAGAGGCGGGAAAAAGAAAAAAGGGTTTCGATGTGCGGTCACTTTCTGTGTCATCGGAAGTGGAAATGGCCGGAAATGAAACACGTTGCTACCTGTGAAGCCCAAACTACAAGTCGGACCAGAAATGGCTGATACGTTATTCGAAAACATACGACTTGTCGAGATGAGGAAAAATACGAGTTCCATCTGCGCTCACAGGATGTGCAAATGGCCGAAAACGAAACCTACAGTCCTATCAGACCGACAGAGTGTCATATTGGAACCTCTATGACCTCTACAAGTGTGAAAAATACGAGGGTTCCGGTCTGTATCATGTCTTGTCTCACAATAAGTGGCCGAAAATGAAATATTGCACGTATGGGGTCGCTGCGGCTTCGTATACAATATAAGAAGCCATTAAAAATAAATAAATAAATAAATAAATAAATAAATAAATAAATAAATAAAT
>JAFIDM010000002.1:22050077-22068598 GCA_023159025.1 Thereuonema tuberculata
AATAAATAAATAAATAAATAAATAAATAAATAAATAAATAAATAAATGTCAAAATTTAACGTGCTTAAGAATATTAGTTAGAAAAAATAAAGATAAAAACGCACAACATTGAAGATCCACATTGATTTTTGGAATTTTCGACCCGGAAATCAAAAACAGACTGTTTCTACCTTCCTAGGGTTCATCAGTTTGATTCGACCAGTACTCAAACCCAGTAGGGGAGACCGGGGCAGAGCGGTCCACTTTTTTTTGTTGAATTTTTTTATTTTTTTTATTAAGAGATTTTCCATTGCATTTATTTTTGTCAGAATCGGGAACTATTCAAGAATGTAAATACTTGATTTCATTTCATTATATTCATAAATAAAATTGGTATTAATTAGCAAAGCAAAAATGGTAGAGTGGTCCAACCTGCCCGACCACGGGGCAGGCTGGACCACCCCATGGGGCACGTTGATTCGGGTAAGAATAACAACATTTAAAGTAAAATTTTTATTGAATATAAAATAATTTGCCATTTAGGATATCATGAATTAAAGTTTAACTTAACATAGACTACCTAAGATATTACATATTCAAGTGAAAATTTAAAATAAACATTATGCAGTAAAAAGTCGTAAATGAATAATATCAAATAGGTTTACATTGAATTAATTAATCACTTTCACTAGAGAAATCTTCTTTGCAGTTGAGGCATTCGTAAAATAAACCCCGAATATCACTGGCTACGCAGGAACTATGGGCCCATCTCTTGCACTGCGTACATTGAATCCACTCCTGCCATGGTTTGCTTTTTTTAAAATTCTTCAAACAGGAGAGGCGCACAGCATCTTCATCATCTTCATCATCACTAATCATCTGTAATTGTTTTCTCTTTATCCCTTTTCCTTTGCTTCTATTTTTTTTTTGTTTTGTTTATGTTGCTTTTAGAGACTGTTGGCCGAGTCATGTTTTTCGTTGCTACTCTTTCTTTTCTTTCTTTAGATTTTCGTTTCTCTTCTTGCAGAGCTTTTTTTACTGGCGTCAGTATTGCCGTTGACCTTTTTTTGTTCTCTATTAAGATTATATTGTTATTTATGCCATTTTTTAATTCTTTCTAATGTAACAAAGTGTGTATAGAATTTATGTTTAATTTAGAGTTTCACTTACTGAAAATTGTGTTAGTTCACTTAGGGATGTAATTGGATGTGTTTTAGAATACGCTCCCTCTCCTGATATGTTTAGACTGATTTGGTGTACTTTTTGCCCGTGTGTTTCAGATTCATCAACTGATCTGATTTTTCCCATGGGAAAACGAAACAGATAAAACCACGTGATCACTCAATCAACGCACAACTGTTTTTTCGAAGTTTTTCTTTTTCTTTCGCACAAATTGTTTTGTAAATAAGCTCAAACCATTAAAATAATATTTAACCATGAAATATCACAATAATAATATACAAGACTTTACCAAATACAAAAATTCAAATACATAATTACAAAAATACAATTATTAAAAATCAAAATATATTCCCTCAGAGACCAAGATTTTAATCGTGTCATGTTGCCAATTCCACAATGTAACAGTTTGCATAGTTTTTAATTAGAATTTAATAACAGTTAAATGTATAAATTGGCTATTTTCGAAGATTAAGATGCCTTCGCATGAAGTCTTCCCCTATTACGGAACTTGCTGAGAGGAATTACTAAAGGGGTAATATCCTTTAATAATATAGGCTACACACAAAATACATAAAAAAAATATAATATGTAATAATATAATACAATATAATACAATAGGCCTAATAAATATATAATAATAGAAAAAAAATATAATGTATAGTGCCAAAATATTTTATTGTAAAAACAGCGGGGCAGAGTGGACCACTGGTCCAATGTGCCCCGTGTCGTTCGGTCCACTCTGCCCCATCGCCATTTTGGCGTTTCCTTCAGTTGTAACTATCGACTACTTTAAGTATTCAATTCATACTATAGCTTAAAATGATCTTTAGATTGCCGCCTTTAATATACATATTAAGGTTGTGTTATTCAATGCATCGCTGAACGGCAATATTAAAGTAAAAACAACACTAAACATTTACTTACCTGAACAAAAACAAAACAATCGATCACCTCACTGTCGCCAATAAGCCGAATTCACTGACGCTTTTGTGGTAGCAGCGCCACAATGGCACCAACCTTCTATCCGATTTTTGGCACATTCTAGCGTCTACATGAATTACTAAAGTCAACGGTCCACTCTACCCCTAGGTCCACTTGGCCCCGGTCTCCCCTACTAAACTCAGTAAATAAATGTTTAGATGACATTTAACGTTTCTAGTGTACAATGATGTAAGAACTAGGTATAGCTCAGCTACTACAATACTGGGCATGCGGTGCTGGTGAATTGCAGGAGGAGTGAATATCAAAATAATATTACTAATATTTTAAATTCGGCTACAATTAAGCATCTTACCAAATTTTAAAGAAATTAGCACAAGCCATTTTAGAGAGGGATTTGGGGGTACTTATTGAGGGATGCAGGGTTGGTGACCAAAATTGTCTTTGTTTTAAGTGAGCACATAAGTTAAATAACCATCAAAAATAACCGTTCAGCTATTTTAAGACATGAGCGTACAAACAGAGAAGAAAAATGCTCAAGGGGATTACGCAGTCATAAGAAAATACACAAAATATATAAGATATATAAGATAAAAAAAAAATGGTAGAAGCAGGACATTTCGAGACTAAATAAAGTTTTAAATTTCTTTTATGTTGATAAAGAATAAAGATCTCGAAATGTTCTACATGTATCAATTTTAGACTATTATTCTCATTATTTTAGTTCATTATTACAGTAAACCACGATTATCCGAGTTTCCGCTTTAACCGAGCTAACAAATAATTCTAGATTTTTTTTTTTTGGTTCTATATTTTCCATTTTTATTCTGAACTTGATCTCACAAACATTCAGGAAAACGAAATTCAACAACATTATCCCCTTCATTATATCACTCACCTCTCTACCCCTCCCCTTCTTGCATTGCTGCAGAAAAACGCCAAAGTAACATAAAACAAAAAAACAATTAAGGACTTTTTTAAGTAAAAGAACTCTTTAATTATCATAACAATACGAATTGCATGTGGTGTATCTACATAACTTTTGTATTTGTTAAAATATTCATTTAAACCTATACGATTTATTTTATTTACAATTTTCGCTTTAACCGAGATTTTCACACATTAACTTGGTTCACATTAACTCGGATAATCGGGACTCCACTGTATTTAAATCGTGAATTATGATAAAAGCTTTTCATAAGATTTTCATATGGTGCTGTTTTACAGAATTCACGACATGCTCTACAAAATAACTACAAAAAACAGAAGTAAAGACAATCATTAGTTGTCAGTATTTTACAGTCAATTATTTTTCCTGTCAAGCGATACATAAACAAATCAACGTTTCTTTTATAATTCTTTTAAGAACACAGAATTGTATTTAATTTGTAGGGTAGATTAGGATTACATTATTAATTTTTATGAAAAGCGCAGGAAAAAAAAAGAGAACGTATTTAATACAAGAACTACCTTTTCGAATAAGATTGCTCATTTACATCGCTTGTAAATTCCCTAAAAAAATAAAATAAAATAAAATTCCTTCTTACTGTCTTTATGTTTGTTATGTTATGTAATGAATGTGGGTGGCAGAGAAACCAAGCACTGCGACCGGAGGTCTATTGTACTATCCCACGGAAATATGGACAGATGGAGAAAAAGACTGAGAAAGTATGGTGAAAGAAGTGCAGGGGAAACGGGAGAACCCTGAGAAAACCTGCCCAGCGCGGATCGATCCACGAAACCCACGAAATCCACGAAATCCATCACGAAACCCACATCAGAACCGAACCCGGTACTCAGAGGTGAGAGGCCGATATCATAGCGACAACGCCAACCGCGCGGCCTGTCTTTATGTTTACTTTTAAAATATTAGAAAAATAACTTTAATGTTCTCAATTTCTTTTACTGTTATATTTTGTAACAACATCAAAATTCAAATTTTCGATATTTTTTGTTTTCAAGCTGAACATTTCATCATTTCCAACTTTTCTTCGTTATATTAAATTTCGTTCTTTTCGTTCATTAATTTAATTAGAAAACTCTTGAGTGTCTACGAATCGTAATTATTTGCTACCAAGTGCAGTTTCCAAAATATCTTAGAAAAAAATGAAAATTAAAAAAAAAATTAAAAATGGAAATATCTTAATAATCCTTCATTTTTCATACATCAACAATTCTAGGGGTAATTTGATATATTATTAAAAAAAATAGATTTGTATTTAGAAAAATAATTTTGTTAAATATTTGGATGTAAGTATGCTAAAATTAATTTCATTTTTAATTAAAACGATTAATTAATTTTTTTAATTGTGTAGATCATTATTTTCATTACTTTATTCCATTCATTTGATTACTTTTATTATTTAACTATTATTTCAATAATCCAATTAGTTTTACAAAAGTAATTTATATTAAAAAAAAAGTTAAGATATTCAATTTAATCACTTTCCACCTCGGGCCCCCCCCCCCCCAACCAAAAAAAAAAAAAAAAAAAAAAAAAAGAAAAAAGAATAGAAAAAAAAAATACTATTAAACAAAAGCAATAATTATAGAAAAATAATAAAATTGATTTATTATTTTTTTTCCTCAAATACTTATACTTTTTATGAAGGTCATTAAATTGCATTCAATTTAAAATTTATCCCTTTTCTTTGTCATCTCTTTAATTTCTTAGAAATTATTAGCATAGAGTCTGAGTAAAATCCCTGTAATTTTCTGGCACCGAATTGTAGGGATCATTTTATGAATGAAGACTATTTCTTTCTTCATGTAATAGCTTTGTTTTACGACTTGTGATAAGGATCGTGGAGGAGGCCTTTTGTCGTCAGCAATCGCTGAACAGGTTTTCACAATTCCAGGCGCCATTGAACGGGCGCAGTTTTGATTTTCCATTTTCATAATCATTATTATTATCATGGAGATGATGAGCTGTTTCTGGATGTCTGCAATTGGAAATGCCAAAATAATTTGAATTCGATAATTTAAGAGTAGAGTCTGTCCTAAATTGTTTTCGCAGAATTAATGGGTTTACTGAGGAAAACTTGACATTTTATGCGTAGTTCGATGCCATAAATGGGACATGTGGTTTTGAACATATTTTCTATGAGCTGATAAAAATATAAATATGTATTAAGTTGTTATTAAAAGTTGTTTTCACCAAGAATGTTTGCTATGTAAGGAAATGTCGATAACTGTTTGTCATACCTGGAAGAAGTTATTCAAAATATGAACAAAACAAATCAATTGAAAGTAAAATTGATATTTGAATTTAGAATAATTAGTTGACCCGTGCGAATAATTCGCAACAAAAAATCACCTTTGAGAAATAATAAACAACTCCAAAGCTGCCGTGCATGTTAGTTAAACATATTGTTAATAGATGGCGCTTTCTACATTTTTATAAAAAGGTTTTTAAATAAACTTTTTAACGAAAACATTAATTTTAAACAATTTGTTTATTTTTCGTCATTAGCGTTGAACGTAATCTTCAAAATGATATCTCAATCATTGATTTAATGAAGTATTAAGGGAGATAAAAAAAAACACCTTTGAGAAATAATGTATGAGAAGTTGACAAATTTTTATGTTTTTATTGTAATTAATCGCTTATTATTATTAAAATATAAATCTTTGTTTGTATTTTTATCTGTTCTTATTAAATAAACGATGAAATATCATTTTAAAGTGCATTTTTATTCAAAAAAGGATATATTTGAATTTACGACACTATAGCATTATTTAAAATGTTGATTCGAAAGATAAGTCGCTTCTGTTAAAAGCGTATCTATATTTTTATAAAAAGGTTTTTAAAATAAAGTTTTTTAACGAAAACATTAATTTTCAACAATTTGTTTATTTTTCGTCATTAGCGGTGAACGTAATCTTCAAAATGATGTCTCAATCATTGATTTTGATGAAGTATTAAGGAAGATAAGGCGTAGCGACACACAAACACCTTTGAGAAATAATATGTAAGGATAATTGAGGTAAACCCAGGTTGTAAGGAAATGCAGCAATACCATTCTATATTCCATTATTTTAACATTCATGGACGAACAGTTCGGTTTTTAACATTAGATGTGGCTGAGATGTCTGGATTAATACGTCAGTCAAGCCCGTTTTACATTTACCATTTCACTCGCCATAAATGCAAGCCATAACGCAGGCCATGTCAGGGTAGATTACGAGTGATTAGTGTACCGCTTTACACTTACCATAACGCCTTCCATCACACCGGACATTTACACTTCTCAATTGTCATCATGCCTACGTTTTATTTACGAAAAAATTAGCATTGATTTACAGTGCAACTTGGATAATTCGAAGCTGAAGGGACTACTACAAAACTTCGAATTATCCAAGACTTCGAATTAAACAAGTTACATCTTTTGACTTTAATTTCAGGTCCACTGAATGCTTGAAAAGATTATTCTGTCAATAAGTAAATATTTATTGAGAAAGATCATGGTATGAAAGACTTAAATACTATATGTATGTAAACAAAATAAGATTTATATTACCTAAGCTACAGTATATATTGCATTCAATGCAGAAAATTATAGTTTTTCAAAAAATTGTGCAATGTCTGATTGTTTTGTAGAATTCAGTCGCTTAAGGTTAGCAAAATCATCAAGCATGCTTAGTGAACGGAAAACATCTTCACTTACATTGGTTTGTCCTTCAATGTACAGACGAAATTCGGCGCTATCCCGTACTCGTTGGCGATTTGGCATTTCTTCTTCACATACTATTCCACCTCGCGAATGACGGCGACCTTTTCAGCGAACGTTAAATTCTTGTGCACGCGTGGTTTACTGAAAGACATGGTGACACTGTTAGCAGGAAGCTCGAATGGCGTCTGAAGCGTCACGTGTCGAACGATGGCGGGAAGAGGATTTCAACTGTCACGTATCGAATTTCTTAACAATGAAACGCCGAAAAGTCGTTATGGTTCGAAATTTTTTATAAAAAAACTTCGAATTAAGGAAGTTGAACTTCGAATTATCCACGATTTTTTAACATTGATTTAATAAGAAATTCAAGGGACCAAGAGTTAACCAGGATTTCGAATTACAGATATTCGAATTATCCAAGTTGCACTGTATATAAAAACCATTAGTCAATGCATCGGATAGATGAAAGAATGTTTTTAATTAATTAAAATAGGAAATATTCATGTTTTTTTTCATCGTTTTGTGTTTCTTTGTTTTCAGTTTCGATAAATAATTCAGTCTCGTTAAATCTCGATCAACGACGATATGTTTTCGAGATTTCGGTCGCTGTCGATTCAAATTTTCAAGCCGAAATTCTGAAATGATTTTGATTAATAATGTAACATTTTATGAAAGCATCCACGAAAACATAAGGAAAAGATGCCCTCCGATCGTGAAAATCATTTTTGTAATCGGTAATTTCGAATAAATAAATACAATTCGGTTGGACTTCCAAGTTCTACATTTCGTCACCAGGAGCGTTGGTGTGACCTTGCGCCATCTCTGAATGGCGCCATTTCTTCAAAGATAGCCCAAGGGCTATCTATCGCCATCACCTCGACATGTGGGATGGCGAGGTGATGGCGAGCATTATGGCGAGGTTATGGCGAGTGAAATGGTAAATGTAAAACGGGCTTAACTGCCACACTCCTTTGATATTCTTTTGCGACATGAACTATAGTTGACTGCGGAATTTTCGTATTTTTAAACACTAGCATCCGAAAGAACGTAACGCCTAATTTCTTAAAATGTTAAGTATTTTCCTTTTGTTTTGTAAAGTTTAAAAGCAATACAAGAAAAACTTTCACAAAATGTCCAATATTCTAAACTTTCACTTTCCAATACTTACGGACTTGTCGTATGATGAAAATTAATTAACTTTCAATATTAACAATAATTAATTTAAATCTTAGCCTATGCATTAAAGCATACATAAATGACAATGGAATATTCAGTGCTGCATATCAGGGTGGGTACCAATATTGCATACAGTTTTGCCTACAACCAAATGACCTCGTCAATTTTGCAAACAGCAACAACAATGTAATATAATGATCAACGTTGAGTGTGACCCTTTCGCAGCATACTTTGTTGCAGCAGAACAAGTGTCTTCAAATTTCTTCTTGATTGCAGTCATTGTTTCACGTTTCGGAGAAAAGAAAAAACATATTCCTCATGTAGTAAATAGTAAAAAGGTATAATAAGAACTTCATGAGACTATTGTAGGTATTGTGAGAGGAATAAACAATTGCCGCGCTGGGATTGTTTATATGAAGTTATGCAGCGGTTGTTGAAAAAATGTATTGTTAGAGAAGAACGGTGTAGCATAGCAACACGAATCGGTATGTTGGAAGCTTAAGAAGAACATGGCGATTAAAGAAAGGAGACGATATCGTACAACTCTATGAAAGTAGAAAATATAATCTACTTTTATTCATTATGAGTATCTTAATATATTTATCTAGAGTTGTGCAGTTGTGTTTGCAATTGAATGATTAAAGTAAACTTAAGATATAATTTACTTTATAAAAAACTCTAATCTGCTGTGTATTATTTTTCTTATTCCAACGATAGTAGGAATTTAGAAAGTTGAGCCACTGCAAAGATGTTGGAAGAAGTATCAACAATCTTACTGAGTATTTAGGGAGAATCGTAAGACGTGGAATCGCTGATTCAACAGTGAAACAGATGGTGATATTAGGGTTATCCAAACACAGATATTTGGACGTTACTCTTAAGAAGAATAAAAAGTAAGTGACTGTTTTATTATTGTAACAAACAGAACATTGGGTTTTTAATACATTCTACTATTAAAACCTTGAAGAGATAAGAGTATTTATCATCATCCGAATTTTCATATTTTAAAGAGAGAAGATCGCCAACGGGAACACAAATCTTGAACATTTTACCTAGAATAATTCAGGGAAGAATGCTGTTTAGATAATCGAATTAATTATCATTTTAACTTTTAATAAAAGGAACTTTTAAAAGTTAACTATACGAATGAAGGAGTATTAATGCTACACTATTTTATCACATAAGGAAATTAACCATTAAGAGCATAGACATACAATGATTAGAACATTATCAAGATCAGTAGAATTAGTTATATTCTACCATAAGGTGAAAAACCCATTATATGATACAAAAGGTGTCTAACCATAGAGATGTTTATTTGTCTACAGAACTTAGAACACTAATCGTGTTATTCTTGGAACAAATTGAACTTTATTGAACTATAGTGCATTCTATCAAAGGAACGGAAGAAAATAATGTTATTCTACTTTATTAACGTGTATTATCAGAAATACAATTTTGAGATATAAACTTTATATGTTTAGTAGTTAAACTTTAGTGTTCTCTCCATTTGTTAATTACACAAGCATTTAAACAGGTTTACTTTTAATACACTTTTGTGACCACTGATAATCATTATATACAAGTACTCTGATATACCATATTAACTATATTACCCCACACCTCATCAAAATAAACGTCTTGCTGCTGAGATGTTGCCCTTCGACTCATAAATAAACATAAAGACAGACATACGTTGCTTTAACGTCAACCGGAACGTACCATTTTCCCTGCCTGCCACTGTGATTTTTCGCACAGTCACTATTACGCGTTCAATGTCACGAGGTGCTCGTACTGACGTACTGTTGTACTACGTACAACATTCCCACTGTTGTACATAGATGAAGCATTCCTGCCCAGCTTGTGTTAGAATACTGTTATTCTTGTGAAATCGAATAATCTGCTCTCGAAAAAAGCTCCCAGAAGAAGTTATCTGATTGACCGAGTCTAACTGATATATCCTGTATATTTTATGCGTTGTTAAACATGATTAGAAATAATTGATAGACATACATACATATACACGGACACTAATCCCGTAAGTCTTCCTTTCTGACGTAGCCTAAAAAGTATATATCTGAAAGTAAGTAATTAATCGTCAGATTCTTGCAATTTATAAATAGCATTTTCAATCCTTCCGTCATTACAGTAATATAGGCCTATGTAGTAATGTATAAAACCTTTATACATTATCTTTAGATATTTATAAATTGAACGGAATAGAAAGCGCTGAATTGTGAGCTAAATAATAGATATCTTTCTTGTTTGTGTTTCGTCAATTCAACATGATTCTTAGTTAAAACGCAGCCTCTTGATAAATATTTTCATTACGAACGAAATTCACTTTGAAAGTTTATTGAGATGGAAAATCACTGGTTACAGTTTCTGTGTTCACATATTTCGCTGAGTTAATGTTATAAATTACTATTAATGATTCTTGAGTTTTGTTTGAATTTATATGTTAATTGAGTACAGAACTTTCACTACTAGAATCACTTTTACACCCAATTTAAGCAGATAAATTGTATTTTAAGACGAAAGTAAGATGCCGAAGCCATTGGACTTAAGCTTTTTAAGTTTTGCTGATATAAAATAAAATAGACATTACAAAAAAAAAGTCAATCAAAATAGTTTAAGGGAGAATATCTATTAAAGAAAAAATAAATTAACTAAAGGAAACGCAGCACTTGAATAAAAGGAGAAATTGCCTTTCTGATTAGATTAAGGGAAGGAATTAGGAATGGCCGTTTCGTCCTTCTACGGACTCATCAGCCCAACCCCGCCTTCCCTTAACAAAATCAGAAATTTCTTCTTTTATTCAAGTGCTGCGTTTCCTTTCCTTTAGTTACTCATTTTCACAGCATGTTAAATTTCTTTGCTTTTTACTTTGTAAAAAATAAATTAATTTGAAGAAATAAAATCAAAGAAGCAATAAAGAAGTCTATAATTATTTGGCTTGCAAGATTTCTACTCTGGTTATAATTAACGAATCGATCACTAGCTCCACTACCATTAACCGATGACTCACGGGAGTAAACACTAGAATAAGTTAAAAGAACTTGTATTTCTTCACCATCGCAATCCTGCAATTTGAGTCGAATATCGAGGCAATCGTTACAGATAAAAAGGTCGTCTCCATATCTTTTACCATACCAGGGTCTGTTCAATTACATTGTTTTTATCCTTTTCTGGCGTAATCGGTGCTCGAAAATTGTAATAATTCTTGATTCACAAGGACACTGAAATGACAATTTCTTAGTACACGATTGACGTATGATGTTAAATAGGGTTTTTTTTGAAATATGGTATTCTATGTTTAACTATTATCTCAACTGTTGTCTCAACTGTTGTGAAATTATTGAGAATATAATAATTTTATATTTAACAATTTAAATGTACATTTGGTTTTTAGTTGAAGACAAAAGATATGATAAATATTTTTAACATCAACGTTTATAAGAAAAAATTATTAATATCTGTTGTAAATTATAAATTACGGTTACATATTTATCAATTCAAAATTAGAAGTAGAGAATATATTTACTATTGAAAACTTTTTAGTCGAATAGCGAGTAATGAATTTCAACGAGAAGTAGAAATATAATATAATATAATATAATATAATATAATATAATATAATATAATATAATATAACATAATAGAAATGATTCGTTAACTTTTTTTTTATTACAGAATACATCTTTTTTTTTTTTTTTTTCTAACTAAAGGAGATTGATATTAAATTTAAAATGATTCGAAATAGGGATGATATTTCCAACATCCTCCAATTAATGTCAAAAGTATTTTTTTTTTTTAATAAATTAGCCTCTTTCAGAAATAATTTATAAAACGACATAAAAATTTTGATTATCTTTTCTGATGAAAGTCGGAATGACAGACAAACATTAAGTGTAAATACTATCTTTGGAAGCTATAATTGTGAGTCGATAGCTCAATTGATTTCAAGAGCTTCGATCGATCTGTCAGTGACTGGAAAATTTTTCTTTGTTATTTCTCCTCCAGATCGGCCCGAGGGTACTTATAACCCTCTGTCAAATCGATTTCAAAGTGTAGAACTGGTCTTCCGATCTCTGCTAATGACGTAGTTCTTGATCGCAGGAGCCTCTACTTCTTGTGCTGCTGACTCACGAATTAGGATACAGAGATGTTACTTTAACCATATATCGTATGAGGACAATGCTTGACTTTATTTTTATTTCCCTTCCTTCTCGTACCTTTCAGTGTCAAGAGTAAGCCAAAAGTTGCATGTTCCTACATGACTTTGACTAATTGGAACAAGTTGAGTGTAGTGATCAACCTCAAGCTCGCCTTCCTTCAAGTCTCGCAAATTTCTTCAAGAATTTCGGTCCCCATTTGACTGTGGGCTGGGTGGACCCTAGGACCCGTCTGACGAAGAAATAATCTGAAGAAACCCATCGGGGATTGAACCAGACTCCTCCAGCTCCTATTCCTGCAGCTATATCGCTGGACCAAAGGACTCACAGTCAGACTAATTTTACGTATCCTAATTCTGGATAACATTTTTGAAATGTTATTTTCATTTTGGATACGAAACATAAATCAGAATACCTTGTCCAAATATCCAACAATTCTACGTTTAATAAATTTGGAATAACAAACAATCATTCATCAAAATTTGAACTTCCTGTTTTATAAATTGTAAATAGAAATTTTGATCGTATTTGATATTTAGCGTAAGGCTATCTTGAAGTTTAATACTCAGAGAAAAAAAAAAGACACACACACACACACAAACAAACAAACAAGAGAATAAAAACAGATTTCCCAGAATTCAATCAAGCCATTGATCTGTTGGAGGAAAAGATTCATTCAAACCAAAGCTTCGTTGTAAAAAAAAAAAAAAAAAAAGGACATCACTGAAAAAATTAATATCTTTCAAAGATTTGGTAAACATGTCCTTGTCATCTCTTTTCCTGGTTTCTTCTTATTTTTCTGGCATTTTCTTGGGGGGAGGGAAAAGTTTTAGAAAATAAACGCACTACGAAAAAACGAAAGAAAGAAAAGTACAAGAGAATTTGGAAGCTGAAAGAATACAAAACAAATAACATCAAAATAACTTTGCAATAACTCGAATGAATTCTGATAAATGGGCCTTTGTTGTAACTCAAGGAATTAGATGAATCATTTCAAAAGATAATTGTTTTCAACGGCTTCATAGTGAAATAAGAAAATTCTAAAACTTTCTCTGAAACTTACTGACTTAATGTTTAGTAACTTAATGTTTGATGAAACAAGTTTTTAAATATAGTAAAACCCCGTTATTACGCTCCCGCTTATAGCACTATCCAGTTCTTTACGCTACTTTTGTACGGTCCCTGGAATTTTCTGTATATCTCTGTATACTTTTACCCTCTTATAACGCTTCAAATCCCGCTTGTAGCGCTTTTTTTATATCGGAAATTTTGTATCGAAAAGAAATGTAACACTGTAAAGATTCTTTTTTTTTTTTTTCCCTGGTAGGAGGGAATCTTTTAACTCTGAGTAGTTGCGGGTCTGTGATACAGTAGTGCAAAATGTTGAAGCGGAAATCCCTTTCTATAACTGAAAAATTGCAAATTCTCCGTAAGTACGACGAGAATTCTACAGAAGTCAGAAGGATTTCGCAGAATCTCTAGGAATTCTCTCGTCCAGTCTGCGAACAATAATGAAAAACAGGGATGCAATTACCGATGCAACGAAGGGTTGTTGCAAACGTAAAAAAGTAAAGGGTGCACTAAATGTGCTCCGAAAATATATTAGTATTGCTCCTAGTGGTGTATCAATTGATAATAATAATTATCTGAACCACATTGAAAATGTCATAATTCATAACAGTAGCACACACACATGGCAAACCACGATCAAAGATTTTTATTTCAATAGGAAATAAGCTCGTATTTGCACTATATCTATTGCAGAATCAAGTATGACACATGTAAAATGGTGTCCAAATCTTTCCCCATCAAATAAATCATTTCCCGTCTATAGCGCTATCCCGCTTATTACGCTTGTAGGTCATGGTCCCTTGACGAGCGTAATAACGGGGTTTTACTGTACAATGAAACAAGTTTCCTTACAATTCTGCGGGTAATACTTTAAAATAATACAAGAGAAAGTCTGCTTAATCCTTTAATTTTACATTTGAATTAAATAAATCTCACAATTAATTACTTATTGAATTATTTAAGTATGAAGTAAATTTATAGCGTTAATCCAATTACTATGAGCATTTGATAGGTATAAATATTTCATCTTTTCAATCTGTTAGGGCATCTACACCATCCTATCCGGAAATACTGTGAATTCTGAAAAGTTAGTACTACTCGTAATAAAATAAGAATGTAAAAATTTAAAAATTTCATTCGGTGTTAAAACACTTAATCGCAAATATATGAAGATATATTTTGATTAAGATTAATATACGGTGCCAATGAACCCCTTCTAATGGTAGTCATATTTTAAGAAAATATTTAAACATTAAGTGTCTGTGTTTTCGCCATCATGCTGTTCATACCCCGCCACGTCCTACTTGACAGTTTTCGTCCGTTGTGATGGTTCGAAATGCATTGCGCAATTCTTCATTTGTAGCATAACGACGTTCAGACACGTAGACCTTGATGATTCCTCACAATGAGTTGTCAGGTGTCGTGAGGTCAGGATTTCTTGGTGGCCATTTCAATGGAGCTGGTGATGCTGCAGTACCGCGACCAATCTACAGTTCTGGAAAATGCTCATGAAGAAACCGGCGCACAGTAACAGCGAAGTGAGCAGGTGCCCCGACCTGCTGTAACCATACGCGTTCCATGATACCCGCGTTTTCAAGTTATTGGATAAACCATGCTTGTAATATGTGTAAATATGTTTCGCCATTAACATGATCATCAAAAAAACATGGTCCAAACAAATTACATTTTCTTTTATTATTACTTAATGGGGGGTACGAGAACTTTCTGGCCACACTGTACATTAATATTAAAAAATGTGTGATATTTCAATGACATTAATATTGAATCAAAAGCAATGAATTAGATAGGGAAATTACAACTTGGATCAGAAATTACCACCAACTACAATATTATTTAAAAGAATTGAATTCTGAAATATTTTTTTAAAGTATTTAAAGATTAAAATCTATTTAATGGGCATTTTTTGCGTTTATTTTAGATTTGTGGAGGTGTCATATTTCTTCCCATTGTCAAAAAATCGATTTACTTTCGTAGTTAATAGCATCTCAAGACATGTTTTTACCTTAAATCTGATCATGTACATCAAATAAATTAAATGGAAAACACAATTGCATACAATATTAAATAAAACAAAAGTTTTTGTTTCAAGAAATGAATTGCCAGAAACTAATATTTGATTCAGAGAAATATTTTTATGTAGATGTACTTGAAAAATAAGAAATATAACGAAAAAAGAGACTATCTTTATGTATTTGAGCAATTTATAGCAGCTAGTACTGTTTAGACAATTATACTGAAAAAAAAAAATGACATCAACATTAATGGAGACTAGTAAAACCACCTTTCTTTTATGAATGGTAAAAATGTATCTGTTAAAGATGACAGGCGGGTATAATTAATGAGTGGAGAAGTTGACAATGAAAGCCTAATAAAGCGATTAAAAGTATCTCATAGAAGATGAAAAATCTGATTGAATAGATTCCCAAGAAGTCAAGTAATGAACTTGATATCTATATATATAAAAATGAATGTATCTTTCTTTCTTTCTTTCTTTCTTTGTCTGTCCTTTATATACTGATAGGCCCTTTGACCTATCTGGACCAAACTTTGCAGAATTACTCTTTAGGACACTGCGGAAAAGATAGGCTACCTTAGAACCCGGTCTCACCCCCCAAAAGGGGTTGAAAAGGGATAAAAGCCCTGAAAAACCCAATATCCACCTGGTGGTGAAAATAAGAACTACACAAATATTGTGTAAAGTGAAAAATTCGCTCTCCTATGGGGGGCAGGGACACCACACTTGGGTGGGAGGAAGCCAACACAAAGGCTGAAGTGTCCTACCCCGACCGACACCGGGACCTTATATTTAGGGCCCCTTCTCGGGCCCCCAAGTCAATTGCAAATAAGGAAAAATTCGCTCTCCTATGGGAGGCAGGGACACCCCACTTGGGTGGGAGGAAGCCAACACAAAGGCTGAAGTGTCCCACCCCGACCGACACCGGGACCTTATATTTTAGGGCCCCTTCTCGGGTCCCCAAGAGAGCAAATAAGGAAAAATTCGCTCTCCTATGGGGGGCAGGGACACCCCACTTGGGTGGGGGGATGGCGACACATGGGCCTAAGTGTCCCACCCCCGATCGACACCGGGACCTTATATTTAGGGCCCCTTCTCGGGCCTCCCAAGTCAATTGCAGAAAAGGGAAAAATTCGCTCTCCTATGGGGCAGGGACACCACACTTGGATGGGAGGAAGCCAACACAAAGGCTGAAGTGTCCCACCCGCGACCGACACCGGGACCTTATATTTAGGGCCCCTTCTCGGGTCCCCCAAGTCAATTGCAAATAAGGAAAAATTCGCTTTCCTATGGGAGGCAGGGACACCACATTTGGGTGGAGGATGCGACACAAGGGCCTAAGTGTCCCACCCCCGATCGACATCGGGACCTTATATTTAGGGCCCTTTCTCGGCCCCCCCAAGTCAATTGCAAAAAGGAAAAACTTCACTATCCTATGGGGGCAGGGACAACACACTTGGGTGGGGGGGATGCGACACAAGGGCCTAAGTGTCCCACCCCCGACCAACACCGGGACCTTATATTTAGGGCCCTTTCTCGGCCCCCCCCCCCCCAAGTCTATTGCAAAAAGGGAAAACTTCACTGTCCTACGGGGGCAGGGACAGCACACTTGGGTGGGGGGATGGCGACACAAGGGCCTAAGTGTCCTACCCCCGATCGACACCGGGACCTTATATTTAGGGCCCTTTCTCGGGGCCCCTAAGTCAATTGGAAAAAGAGAAAAATTCGCTCTCCTATGGGGGACAGGTCCACCACACTTGGATGGGGATGGCGACACAAGGGCCTAAGTGTCCCACCCCCGATCGACACTGGGACCTTATATTTACGGCCCCTTCTCACGAGCCCTTTCTTTCTTTGAGTGGCATTGCAACGCATGCCGGGTACAGCTAGTTTTGAAATAAAAAACAAAACAGAACTGTGATAATGCGATACCTGATTCTCAAGACTAATAAGTTATTAATATAAATTAATGAATATTCAAATTAAATAAGAAACAATTGTTATAAGTTTATACTGAAACATATTTCTAAAAAGAAAAACTATGTAATAGAAGCGAATTGTAAATTAGTAAGTTACATTCTCTTTAGTCAAAACGACAAAAACGACTTAAATCTTGTTTAGGATTAAGATGCAAAAAACTAGTTCAATGTAGAAAACGTAACAAAAAAATTGAAATCTGAGGCTATTCATGAATTGAACAGAGTTGAAACCTGAATATTCAAAGTTAGGTAACTACAGACGTTTCTTGTTTGTTTGTACTTATTCATTTTAATTTGGTTGGCGTTAATGTAGTTTTATGACGAACATTTTCATTCGTAAATCAAATAAGGGATCCGCCTTAAAAGTTTATGTAATGATCTAGATACCTGGATTTTGAGTATGTAATACTCACATAAAACTTTTAATAACTTCTTGTGAGATTATGAATTACGTTATTATGTGAAATTATTGAATGATCGAGTACATCGAGTACCGAAACTGCAGTACAACTATCCTTTTAATTCTAATGTATTCTTTTACATTATATCTTAAGGCAGAAGTACTGCTAAAATAGAATAAAATGAGAAAAACTGACCGAAATCTCAATACATGAGATGTATAACAATAATGCATTATTTTTGTTCGTACAGCCATTGGCATAGCGAGGGTAGGTTTACAAGGATGTAACCCTCCCTCCCGTTGTATCTGAAAACAGAAAAAAAATCTAGAATTTGGATCATTTTATTTTATTGTAGAGTTTACCGTTTTGTATTTGCCACAATTCGGATAAGGATACGATTTTTTTTATTGTTTTGATTGAACGCTGAGTTCATCATAACCCCTCCCACTTCAAAATCCTGGGCAAGTCTCTTCAATTCACAGGATGCTGTTTTCAATTAAACTCAGTTGTTAACAGTTGGTCTCCTGCAACTTTTAACTACAAGAATAATGTCTCCTGCAACTAATAATGAATAATCCTGCAAGAATAACGTATTGTAGTTTTATTTCGTAGATAAAATACTAGAATACATAGCTTTCAGTTGGAAGTTTCAATCTCTGAGCTTTTTTTCTTTTTTCTGAATAACTTCATATTATTTTCATCAAAACGGAGTTGATTATGAATTTAATAAAACTTTGCAAAATCCTGCTGGTATCTTAATGAAATGCTTTTATAAATAGTCAACCTGAAATATTACCTTCTTGAACGAGTATGGGACTTGTAAATAAGAAAAGATAATTTGTTTCAATTAAAGT
The DNA here is from genome assembly GCA_023159025.1 of Thereuonema tuberculata. Taxonomy (NCBI): domain Eukaryota; kingdom Metazoa; phylum Arthropoda; class Chilopoda; order Scutigeromorpha; family Scutigeridae; genus Thereuonema; species Thereuonema tuberculata. The sequence goes on from JAFIDM010000002.1 coordinate 22,068,542, forward strand.
TACGACAATGGAGAAAGTTGAAGAAACAACAGAAACCTAAACAGTTTCGTAGATGAA
>JAFIDM010000002.1:22078598-22101951 GCA_023159025.1 Thereuonema tuberculata
TTTTGCTGGGGAAACCCAAGGTTTGAAACATACAAACATAATAATAATAATAATAATAATAATAATAATAATAATAATAATAATCCCCCATGGACCCTACCTCCTCGCGGTGGGTGCGGGAACTACACTAGCTTTAGGATAGGCTAAAGGGTCCAACCATCCATGAAGAGAACTCGTTCTAATGTAGATCATGCTGCGTCGGGCGTGGCGCAGGATAAATTCACCCCGTTCGGGGGTTAGGCAGAGGCCTCTGTTCGAAAAATATACTACAGTCTCCCGCAGGTGGTGGTGGAGAAAGTGGCACCCCATCCTGTAGTATGGCTACCACAATGCCCGGGCAATGTCTGTGTCAGAGCAGGCGACCACCAAGACTGGGAAACCACGCCAGCGCATCCAATGATCAAATGCAAGACCGTTCCTTTATGTTTTACAGCCAAGCTGTAACCTAGGGACCGCTAATACAATGCTTTGTGCATCATTTGGATATGTTAAAGAATTTATGAAACAATACGTTTATAAATATTAACAATGACGTCCTGTTGGCAATTGTTAGTATTGTTATGTATGAAGCATCAGTATTATTACAGTGTTAATTGTTATCATTGTTACTAACGCTGCTACGGAAAACGTTAATTTGGGGGGGTCAGGGAGTGGTCCTACAGGTCTGATTTTTTTTTACATGGTGACCTACTTTTTGATGCTGAACACAATAGTGAAGGTTTCATTCTAATATCTCTAACCGTTTGGCCGCTACAGAGTGTGACATACAGTGTGACAGACAAACAACACAAAAGCAAGAGCGGTTCCCTATGTTAACTGTAACATGGAACCGCTAACAAGAACTGTGGATGTTGTTCTACCAACTATCCAAAGTCGATTCAGATCCTTTCTTTCAAGACAATGAACTCCCAAGACACATCTCAGATTAAGCTAACAGTTTTACAGTTTGAGAAAAAGGAAAACTGAATAAACTGTCAAACTTATTCTATTCTTAATTCCATTATTTTAACAAAAATAAGAAAGTTTACTCCATCAACTGCCATTAATTCAAAGGAGGGTTTTAGTAGATTGTTGTCAAATTGTGAGAACATTTTTGTCGCAATAGGGAAAATATAACGTTTGGCATTGTAAGTGAATTAAAAAAAAAACTGAAAAAAGTTGTAATTATAATAATAATAATGCATTACTTTAGTAAATAATTCCATTCAATACAAAATAATTCATTAATTTTGTAATTTACTTAGTGAACATTTTTAATTTTATGCCAAAGCCTAAATGATTAGCGTTTATGATTTGTTAAAATGAATTATTTATTTTTTCAGAAAGAAATGAAAGAAATATTTACAAAAAAAAAAAAAAGCTAAAAAAAACTATATTTTCATGCATAAAATATTAATAGTGCACTGCTCGGCACTTTTGAGTCACGATTTTGATCTTAAGCCACAAATAAAAGCATACATCTCTTTGAGTTCTGGAGTTTGATGACACCCAAATTGCAATATATGGCTGTACTATTGGAGTCGCTTCCTGCCTTCTGACCGACACAGGACATCAACGTTAATATCACATTCCAGATAGTTAACAACAGCTCCATCTAGTAACCACTGATTAAAACCATTGTTTAATATTATAGTAGAATCAAAATCTCTGATAAAGATTTTTTAAGCAATAAATTAACAATTGAATAAAAAGTTAAATTCAAATGTATTAACAATAAAATAAAAGCTCACGATGTAAACAGTGACCCCTCAATGACTAAAAACAAGAAATAAAAAACAAGAACAAAATGCGGAATACAAATCCTTAGGCAACACTCCGGCTACCACAAAAGATATTTGACCACAAAAAAAAAAAAGGAAAATATATGTATGACTGTCATCTTTTTTTTTTTATAAATTAAATATATTTAAATACATATATAAAATAAGGAAATAAAAAAGATAAAAAAGAAAAGGAATGAAAAAAGAATATAAAAAAAAAGAAATAAAAAAAGTATATGTAAGATAAAAAAAAGAGTAAAGTATTTAACTATTGCGTTTTTGTTTTTATAAATTTTAATTTCTACTTTCGCCGCTTATGCCGCTGATGACGTGAAGATAAATTGACTTTGTCGGCATTGAAACAGTGTTATGATTTTTATATTGGCATTTTTCAAATTTCACATCGCTGTCCGGCTATATATAGGGGAGATCCGTGTATTATGGACCATCGTGTAATACGGACCATGTTGAAATTTATCTGTTCATCACTAGTTGGCGGAACCATCCCATTGCCTTTAGTGAATATTATTGTTTTATCGAAAGCAGGAGATGACTTTCACATGTGTACCTTCATTTGGACGAGTATTAAATTGTGTAACGGCAAAATAAAACAACAACCTTGTTGAATTGGAGATTCCGATTTTTTTTGGTTGTAGATTTTCGGGATTGGGGGGGGGGGGGTGGCGCCTGACGAAATCTTGCCCCGGGCGCCAACAAACCACGCGACGGCCCTGCAGGTATGTTAGAATGAATGTATTACTTTCTGCTGTTAGGTAATTTTAATATAATTTTCACGTTAATAGTAGCAAATGTACTTATTTTCTTCACAATCCAGACATGTGTTTTATGCGAGCCATTTTGCATAGCGATATGTGATTGGAAACAACGTTGCTCCGTCCATGCGTTTAATATGAACCGTGCGCTGTTGTGTAATATGGACCATTGGTTGCTAAGCATATTACTATGAGCCTGAAGCTTGTTTTATTTAATATTCTAAATGAAAAGCACAAATTAGCGCTTGCTTAATGTAATTTAAGTCATACAATTTTTATGATGTAAATTTTTCAAAATTCGACCCATAAGGGGGGTAAAGAGGGGCAAATTTTAAAATCACCATATCTCATAAACCAATCCAAATAAAATCGTGAAACATCACATGCCTACTGAATGACTACTGTTTAGTGCATTTTAATGAAAGCTTGTTTTTAAAAATTATTTTAATTATTTTGTTCTTATGTTTTGTTTTTGGTTTACTCGGTCCATATTACACGAACGTATGTGTAATATGGACCACCAACACGAAAATAAAAAAAATTATATCCTCCAATTATTAATAGTTACCAGAGTACTTTACCACGTTTTATTTATGTAGCTATACAATTGTTATGAGCAGCCAACAAATTAAATCTTTTTATTTTAATAATTTAAGTTTTATGAGCATTTCTGCTTAGGGGGTCCATAATACACAGATCTCCTCTCTCTCTCTCTCTCTCTCTCTCTCTATATATATATATATATATATATATATATATATATATATTACTAAATGTATGCATTAATGATCTATCAGAGATATTTTAATAGCCTGCATATAGAAAACGCTTTATACATCGGAAAACATATGCAGTGTGTTAAACTAAAATTTAATATAAAAATTATGCTGACTAAAAATCTTTGATTTTTTGGACTTCTTTTTTTGTTGGTTTTGAAAGGTCGTCGCTTCTTCCCGCTTTTTTTTTTTTGGTTGGATGTGAGATCTAATGAAGTCTCCGCTACATAACATGTAGTCTTCCTTTGGCAAAACGTTCCCCATCCCTCTTCTATATAATTCTCGTTTTATTCAACTGAGGTAAATAGACGGAAAAAAAGTAATTGACAAAATAAAGTTATTTATTTATTTGGAATTGTTCAAAATAATGCATTGGTGACTTTTAAATCAAATATTAGATTTTTGATAAGTTAGTGATTTTAAAACTAGTCTTAATTACAAGGTTCGAATCGCACTTCGGTTTTGTTTCTTTTTTCTTGTACCTGTCACTAGGCGAGAGAATCACCTGGAAAGGTATTCTTAAATCTTCCATTGAATTCTATCGCCTATTCTCGCTACTTACAAGACTTAAAGCTCTTATTGAAGCTTAGCTTCAGTTATTGACTAGCATATGAGGTTTGTTATTACTATTATTAGAAAATAATATTATTTATTTATTTTTTTTTTCGAATTGCCAAAATCTTAATAATTTTTCTTTAAAAGAAAATAATCTTAATAGCAAGATAATTCTGAGAAATATATCTTTGTATTTAGCTTAACTTTTCATTTCCGAGTTCGATAATTTTCAAAACTTTTCGATATTTTGGGCAGAAATATCAATACAGTAAAACAGTGGTCGGCAACCTTTTGTTGTAAGAGGGCCAAATATGTTATGTGGGGATTACTGCGTGCCGCACTTGGGCCAAATCTTATTTTAACAACCAAAAAAAAAGGAAAATCTTATTTTAACAACCAAACAAAAAAAATCTCCCAACACGCCTCGCGGGCCGCGCGTTGCCGACCGCTGCAGTAAAACCTCGTTAAGTCGTCACTCAAGGGACCAAACATTTTTGACGACTTAAGCGGAGTGACGACTTATTAGGCGAAGTGGGTATTTTTGAAAAAAAAAAACAAAACAAAAAAACACTGACATACAGTATTTTCATGAATTGCTGTAGGATTAGGTGATAAAAACAAGATTTTCAGAAACGTGTGTCTTTGAAACGTTCCAGCCAACCATTGCTGACGCCGAAATCTTCAATGTTCAACTCCTTAGCAATTTCCATGGATTTTTCTTTGAGAATCACGGCATAAATCGGCACATTTTGCAATCTGGAATGTTTTAGCCATCGAACTAAAACCTCCTCGATCTCGTCAAACTTCGATTTCCTCATTCTCTTTCGTTGCAGTTAGTTTCTTCAATTATTTATTTCGATGAAAGAATATCGTTTAATGTAGTCCTGGGAATATGGTGTTCTTTGGCAAAAGCTGTTTTCAATACATTTGATTTTTCAAAAAGTGCAATTAAGTTTTTTTTTTTCTTTAAAGGATAACGAGGTAAGTTTTCGTTTCCCTGGAATGTTAAAAACGTAATCGAACCACGAAATTGCAAGGGAAAAAAACAGCCCTTTTAGCGGGGCTTACTCGCTATAAAATGAAGTTACACTCAGGAGCGGTCAAGAAAAACGTCTGCACTAGATAAAGTCGCAGCGAGAAGTGTGCTTTGGATGATTAGCAGCGAGATTCCAAGAACCCAAATCCTCCGAAGGGGTAGGAAAGGAATGAAGTGACAGGCATGGTCGAAAATTCCCCACAAAGGCTTGGCTTTCTTAAAGTGAAGGGGCGGGGCTGAAAAGACAACACGATGGTATGCAAAATGGAGAATAAAGATGCTTTTGTCCATTTTTGAGAGTGACGGGTTATCCGGAGTAGAATTAAATTTGGTGACGGGTAAAAGTGGGTTATTTTACATTATTGTGTATGAGACCTTGTCGGGACCAAAGGAAAACGACGACTTAAACGGAGTGACGACTTATTAGGGTGACGACTTAACGAGGTTTTACTGTAGTTGTAGTCTGTATTACACAATAAGCGGCCTTCAACAATTTATTGAGACAAAAAAAAAATCTGCAATTTCTGTATCTTCTGGATGAGGATAGCTCTCAAAGGATAATAAAGATTAAGTCTACTATTTTTTTATTATTGTAACATACGGAAAAAAAATTCTTCCATTGAAAGAGTTTTGGAGTGCAAATTTTCAACTGAAATATTCATGTCCATGATTTTCATCTGTTTGCGAAAATTAGACATTTTGGTACAAATTAATTCATATGTAAGGGTCGTAGAAGAAAAAAAGAAGTTAAGCGGTAGATCAGTTAGTGCAGTTGTGTTCTTGTGGAGCCGGATTCAATTCCAGCACAGGTATGGTTTTTTTTTCCTAGATTATTTCTTCTGTGGAAGGCCATCGGGTTCATCCAGCCCACTGTATAATGGGAACCGAATTTCCTTCCCGCGCGTACAGGTGGGCTAATCACAAATCTCAAATAGTTGCCTTGGTCACTGATACATACATTCGGCGTCCTGTAATCCATCAGAGTCTCATAACAGGAAATATCTAACAAATATCTAACAATGAATATTAATTGAAGATAATTCTAAACTTATTTACCCTGGCAAACCGAAATTTATATTCTAGGTTTAGTCGGCGAGAATGAAACGCGTTATATTCCAGTAATCATTATTTAACTTCTGTTTACTCAAGATTAATTAATGCCATTGAATGTATTAAAATAGAAAACTAATTAATAGTTACGAATCAAAACAATTGAAGTAAACAACATCAGAATTCAAAACAACATTAATATTAATTAATAAATAGAGAAATGTATTTTCGGGCAAAAGCTCTTTGATTTGTGAATGCTTTTGACAAGTTCCAATTGCCTAATTAGTTCGTTCTAAGAGTAATTAAGTTCGGGCTTTGATGTATCGTAGCTGAAGCAAGATTTCTTGAGCAATCCATTCTTCCTTCCCCTCCTCCTCACAGGCAGTTCATAAGATCTGAAATATTGCGCAAGGTCTCACCTTGAAATGGACCGAGTTTTCTACTACGTAACCTTTAATAACAAACTAAAATTTATTTCCTTACCACCGGTTAATCCCCTATTTTTTTTTTTTTAGATTCTCACCAACAAAAAGGAATTCTTAAATAAATCCTAAAAAAATTTAACTGTTTTATTAATAAAGCCTAAGGCTTACAAGATTGTTTTTTTAATACTTTAAATTAAAATTCTTTCCAGCTGTACTAGTTCTGAAAGTGTTAAAAACTATATTCATATTATTATTAAAATTTAGAATAATGTACCACTAAAATTTATCTAATTTTAATTTTATATACCTTTGTTTTATCGTTATTGTTAATTAATATTACTTATATTACTTTATTACAGTGCAAAAGAAGCAAAAAAAAAAATTGGAAATTGAATTATGTACGGCTTTATTTTAATTTAATTCTGTCTACATCAATGTTCTGAAAAAATACAATACAAATCTCATAAATTCTCAATTAATTAGCCTTATAAAATTAACAATTTTAACCTAAGGTAAATTTTAAATTCCGATATTTAATTATTAAGACATTATAGTTATTTTACATGTATTTTTTACTCTTACCAACTTGACTTATTAATGTAATGAAATTTCTTAATTAAAAGTAATTTTAAACTACAAATATTCAAACAACAATAAATTATTTCAATAAAATATTTATTTTTATTACTTCGCAATATTCATAACAATATTAAAGAACAAAACCTATGTAAAGAATCCTCAATATCTAAAAAGTTACTTTTGATTTCGAGATTTAACTGATTATAATTAATTGGAATGTTTTCTTTTTAATTATATAAAATGTAAAAAATATGTTTAATTAAAAATTATATTAATAACATAATTTTAGTTACAATTATAATTTTAATATAATTTATATATTTTAATATAATTTTAATTATGCTAAAGTAAGTAAATTTCTTTTTTATTATACTTTTTTATTTTATTAAAATTAATCTTTTTTTTTGTACTAACATCAATAAGGAAATAATGAATCTTACATTCTTCCTGTTGTTGAAGTTCGTTAGTTCCATTCAGATGTTGTTTTGAACCTCTTAGGTATGTTTAATGAAATATATATTGCTTCTTTTTGTTATGTTCTAAACAAATATTAACGACACTAACTACAACTTATTGCATGTTTTTTTTCTTCTTTATTTTTGCTTCTACTGGAATTTCACGTATAAAGAAAGTTATGGTCCAGGAGAAAAAAAAAAAAATGGCATTTAATAAGAAGAAATCCCTGATTATTCTAAAGTGTTTACAAGACATAATAATGGTACGATAGTTTTATCAAAAATATTTAAAAAACGAAAGTATTTATTTGTCTCAGTGCTTCTCAAATGTTTTGAGGCAGAGGAAAATGGGCAAACCGTATGGGAAATTGCCCCACCTTGTATAGTGATAAGATATATACCTACAGAAAGATCTCCATAGAACATATGCTATTATTACAATTATTAGTCTCAATTATTAGTCCGTTCGGAGTTATGTACGTCTAGTTATGACTTATCTCGTTAAATCTTACTTCCCGGATGTATTAATTAATTATCATTTAATACTTATTTTCAGAAACAGTAAATATTATTTTCATTTATTACATGTAAATAATTATTATTTCTTTGAAATGAATGATAATATTAATTATTAATTACGTGTGATTAACAGTGTGATTGATTATAGCCAAGCACCCCCCCCCCCACTTCGCCTGTAGGTGGTTGGCTTCCCTGCCACCCACATTCACCACAATCAATCACTCAAACGTTATATTTAAACTTATATATAACTCCGAACGGACTAATAATTGAGATAAGTCATAATAATAAAAAATGTTCTATTGATGGAGATCTTTCATTACATATACATCTTACGGCTAAACAGTGGTGGGGCAGATCTGCCCATTCTTCTTTATGAATCTTATACAAAGATTCAGAAATATAGAAGTAAAACACTGTTAAAATGAAAGCTAGGTGTCTGGTATCCGCTGTACAATCTGTCTTAAGATCGATTTTGTTAAAAAAAAAAGAAAAAAGATGTTTATTCAAGAATATGTAATTGCGAAAAGACAACAAAGCTTAGTTTTCAAAAAATATAAATAAATGACAAAAATGAAAAATATCTGAGCTTTCATAAGGGGAGAATTTGGGACGGCCGTTTCGTCCTTTTTGTGGACTCGTCAGCCAAACCCACTCATTAGATGAAATGCTCAGATATTGCAAATGTGATAAGGGAAACCACTCCCGCACCCGGCTGTGGCTCCCTTCAAAAGAAAACACATTTTTACAAAGAACCCAAAACTGGCAAAACTTCAAAACAACAAATAGAGCTGGTCAAAAACTCTATTTGTACCAAATATCAAAAACAGATCATTGAAAAAAGCAAGGCAAACAATTGTTTCACTGCTTTTTCTAGTTTCGCTTTGTATGGGCTTGAATCTTTTTAGTTTTAACTAGGCCATCCCCCTGTCTCCCCTTGGTAAGTATGAGATAATCCAAGAAGAATCGATTCCAAGCGGTTAAGGCAAAAAGTGATATTTTATTCCTTTTTGAATGAACTCATTATTTGATAGCGCGAGAACAAATAGAATAAAAGTAGGATTGAATGTTGGGGGATCAGCAGTAGTCCAATGGTTAGCGTTCCTTACTGCGAGGACGAAGGTCCTCGGTTCAAATCCCATGCAAGGTGAATAAAAATAAAAAAAAAGAAAATTTTATAATCTGACTTTCTCAGCAAGGGAAACTAATAATTAACAATTGCGCCGGACAGACAGAGAAATAAAAGATTTTATTAATATAGATTCAGTCTGCAGACGGACCTGCAATTGAGAATCAGAAGCAAGCAATAATTATTCTAGTACTTCCAAAATAATTTATAAACTAAATGTAAATACGTTGGTTCATCCTGATTGACTGGATCCCGAATATCAATTAACGCTTGATGATATATGGAAGAAAAACATTATTTTATTATTTAGAATTCATTGAAACTTGTTACTAAACACTTTAATTAATCATTTTAAAAGCAAGTCTCTATTTTTTGCTTAAATATAACTCATCAGCTTAGGAAAAAAATTCATATTATTATAGGCTAAGATTTTATTAACACGTGATGAATCCTCCATTCTCCAGATACTAGATAATAAGGCGGCAAAATAACTAAAAACAAGGCAAACAGAAATGAAAATCTCAATATTTATTAAATTATGAGAAGACAATTTAAAAAATGATTTAATATTCTACAAATTAGAAATTTGATGGTTGATTGTTTGCATTCCGAGGTGTGTTAATTGGCAATTACGAAAGTTTTTCCTGCATAGCTTAAAAAAAAAATAAAGAAAATATAATAAGCAATATATTAAGAATAGTAGGATTCATGTTCTTCTATTGACTTCTTGCTAAACCAGCTGTCATTGCGAAATACGGTTCTGTTCTGAATGTGACTGTACTTTTAATGTAATTTAGATATATCTGATTAGAGCTGTAACATTAAAGCAGTTATTTGAATTCTTTTGTTTATACTTTCCCGAATCTAGAAGCGATTCTTAACCGATCTCGAAGCTCTTTTTTAGCGCAAAGAAATATAAATAGGATTTTTTTTAATGCTGTGCCTGTGTTAAAAACGTGGAAACTATACATACACTTTGTGATTTACAGAAGAAACCTTTTCTCTTTTTTTGTAGTTAACGATTATTTTTGTTTTTGTAAATTTTTACATTTATATGTTCATTTCAACTTACTTCTGTAAGCCTTGTGGTAAGGTGACCATTTTTTCTAAAATAAAAAAGGAGGACGCAAATAATTTGGAGAAAAAAAAAATGTTATCAGGGGTTTAAGGGGTATAGACCTATCTCTTCAACCAAAAAAAAAAAACCCTCTAAACCGATCTGTTCAACCAAAAAAAAAAAAAAGGTTTTAAACTTCACATATCAAAAAGGAGGACATATTACTCTTCAAACATCAAAAAGGAAGGAATTTACAAAAGGAGGACATTTAGGAGGACATTTCTCAAGGGAGGACAGAGCTTCAAAAAGGAGGACGGTTGGTCACCTTACTTGTGGAATACTTGTGGAACACAAGATATGCCTTTCGATATGTAAATAAAAAAATAAAAAAATATCTCATCTGGTAGATGTACTTGTTACGAGATTGATATACTAATAAACACATAATGAGCTCTTTCTTTTTTAAAATCAAAGAAATCTAAAACCTTGTTCGTTGAATGCATCTCAAAAGAAAAACTATAGTCGAACGGTTATAGAGAAGGACTCTGAAACTTGAGAGCAATGTCTTCATCTCAAAGCATTTTTAAGGAATCTGGAGATTTTCTGAAATACGTTAAAAAAAAAACGGAATAACCAAGAAAAATCCAAGAAGAAACGCAGGACAAGATATTTAGAAGAAGTTTTCTAATGTAAGATACAAAACAAGCGAAATTAAAGAAAAATAAGTTACAAAGAACAACATGAAACAAACTTATAAATTATAAATTATATATTATAAATTAAGTAAAGTGATCGTGCACATTTTGATGTACTATTACTGTTGTAAGTATTTTGCTTAAAAATTATAAAATGCTAACAACAGTAATAGTACATCAATATGTGCACGATCTTTTTACATAACTCAAACACACAAGCATGTTTTTGCAGGTAACTTATCTGACAAACTATTAATTTATTTATGGAACAACTCAATGCAATTAGAAGATTAAATTAATAAAATGCCAACACACAATTTCAAAATGAAAAATTTTAGTTTATAAAAAGTTAAAATACTTAGCATGAAGATTTCGGGTTCCTGTGCGGCAGTCCCTCATCAACATGATGAAATTTTTAATATCAAGTAGGAGATTCACAGAATTCACACTTTACTGAGATTCATACTTTAAATGTTAGGAAATTCATCAGAAAAGTCCACGGTTAGAATATTGGCAGTGTGCAAGAGTACAAATAGTTCTAAGTTGCAGCTTCCTCTCATCCTTTACTTTCTTAACTCTAATAAAACTTTTACAAAATTTTTTTTTCTAAAATTTTTGAATCTTTTCTTCCCGCCAACTTTTCCGTAAAAAAAGTTCCCCCCCCCCCCCATAAATCTAATTTTTAAGATCTTTCAAAAATGTATTGGTAAATTAAATATTTTTTGGCAATAGAATGCATCAAATAAGGGAGAAAAAGTGAAATTGAATTTACAATATTTACAATTGAATTTAAATTTGATAGAAAAAAAATGTCCTTTTCTGAGAGAAGATATAAAAACCTATCTATCTTTGATCAACTTTCAGAGTGATGAGAAAACCTGATATAATGCTCTAATAAATTTAAAGTGTAAGGGGTAAAAGCTCATTCAGATAATAAAAAAACAAACAAACTTTGGATAAGTAAGCAATATATTTAAAATATATAACACAACGTTTCGGCAATTATAGTTCCAATTGCCATTTTCAAGTTACAAATAAACAGACAGAACGGAATAAATAAACAATCTGAGATTCAAAAAAGAGGTCGAATACATTATTGATGGGGGGGGGGGGAAGGAAACAAAAAACAATATAAAAGGAGTTACATATAATATTTATAAAATAACAAAGACTTGATATGATATAATGAATTAATACAATAAAAATAGCCATTAAAAATATAGATAATATATTTAATTAAATAATTAAAAATATATAAATAAAGGTTAGAATTAACAAGTAATAGATTGAAAAAAATCAGGAGGAAAATCGTTGTGATTTAAATAACATCGAGTACAGATATTTCTTACTTACCCAAAGTTTGAATGATTCTTTATTATCTGAATGGATGATATACTTGAAAATAAACTTGAAGTATCTGAAGCAAAATCGATTTCTAGTTTTTGAAATAATAGCTGTAATTGTTCGAATAATCTATTCCCAGACGTAAATTAATGTTATGATTTTTTGAGGTACATTTGTACTATATTCATTAAAGAACGTAAATGAGTCATTTGGGGAAATGAAGAGGAGATCTTCAAATCTGTTGCAACGCAAATTAATCTATTTAATTGAAGGAATATTTCTTTCGTAAGTAAGTTAACAGCAATTCAAAAAAAAAAAAAAAATACATGAAACATTAACTTAGCGAAATTGAAGTTCCAATGCAGAACTAATTTTAACATTGTTAAAATGCCTTTGTAAACTAATCAAGAAACACAATGAACATGCACAAACTACGCAAAAGGATTTATTTTATAATGAAAGATAAATTATCTTTTTATCTTTGATTATCTTATTAATTTTAGAAATTTTGTTGGATAATATTTTTTTTTAAATTATTAGAATAAGTACAAACAACTAGGCTCAAACATACTCAATTACATACATGTACGCTGAGATAGTCTCACATGAGCGTATTATATGAGTCTCACATGAGCGGTACTAGTAAGCACTATTTTCAAAAATGCTCTGTAATCAAATTTGAAAAATTGCATGATTTATTTTAAGATATATTAAATAACCAACGTTTATTTTGAAATTCTAAAAGATCCAAATCCTTAATGACATTCAAGCAAGTGCTTCGAAATTAGACAATCATTAAACTCCGATAATTTGCAAACTTAAAAAATAAAAATTGTTAGAAAGCATTGATTTTGAAAGAAGTTTGTTGTAATGTAGAATATATAGGGATTATGAGAATAGCTGTAGTGTTTTTATATAATAGTGGCTTTGTATGTCTTTCAAACAAATTCAAAATATCATCAATCTCTGTCAGTCAGCAAACATCTGAAATGGATTTAACCTGAATCCAATGCAATCGATTGTACGTCTACCTTCTTAACTTCCCGGTGTCTTTATTTGAGCGCAAGGAATTCTGGGTCGCTTCTAATGGTTTCCTACAAATTTAACATAAAAAAAAAAACTATCGAGGAATAACAGCTACACAAAAGATCTAAAGCTGAATTTATTTAACCTAATCCTCATTTATGTCAATTCTTTAATATTGGTAATGTAATTCTATCGCTGTATTCAGGTGCAAGTCTCTAGGAGATTGATTATAAGTTGATTCATTTATATGAATATTCTAGAAAGTTGATATAAAAATATATCTAGATATTTAATCTTCATGCTTGATATATTTCCTAACATCTTCCATATAATGTTTCTTATTTATCGATGCTATTATCAACAACAACAACAACAACAACAAAAATGATTAATTAGATTGAATACGATTTATTACGATGATTAAGAATAAATCTTTTAATGTTTATTTATTTATACCAAATGGAATTATGCAGGGAAAACAGAAAAATAAACCCACCAAAGTAAGTATTAGGAAAACAGCACCCTGATTTATCCGTAATTGTAATCTTAAAATAAAGAAAGAAATGCCTTGTATACATTAGAAGTCTCATTATCATTCGTAAAACTCACTAAAATATCTCTGTTAATTTCAACATTTTGAAGAAAAAGTTGCCGGAATTCTTAAAAGTTTTGAGTAGTAAAGTTTTTATAAAAGCACTGTTTTTTTCTTTCGTTTTTTTATGAGTCTGTTGTTTTGATGAGAATTTACTTTTCTCTAAAAACACGAAATCATTCACATTTGATTAAAGATCATCCTGAAAATTCAGTTTTTTCTATCGTAAAAGATTTTTTAGACTGGAATAAATAATTTATCGGAATCTATGGTAAAAGTTTCCAAAAAAACTTTTCTTTGAAAAGAAATACATTAATTCCTTTTTGCAATAAGCTTATTTTTATTTAATTCGATTTTAAATAAAATTATTTTAATAATTCTGTATTCTGTTATACTTTTACAGCAAAAGTCTAAAAACAACTTTTTAGACGTTGATAATACTTGTTATGACAGAAAGAGCCACAACTCTTAGGGAGATAGATTACAATAAAAATTTCGTAATATTTTTTTCTTTTTTTCTTGATATTTTCCTAATACTTTTTTGACAAATAGATAGCTTAAAATAATTGCCATTTTACATTTAAAAACAGCTTAAAGTAATTGAGAATAAAATTATAAAATTCTATTAATATTTACGTCACTCGAACTGTTAATAAAAATAAATAAAATAAATAAAAAAAAATTTAAAAAATGATTTTTCTTTGAAAACAAAGTAAAATGAGAAGGTGGAAAAAAAATCTTGAAAGTAAAAATAATTATAAAAAGAAATCATTTAAAAATGAACTTTCTCTTAATACAAATCTGGAGCTTCATCTTTGTTGATTTTTCAAATTGAAATAATTATCTTGGATCGTATTTAGCGAAGCGTTTTGCTGTCGCTCCATTACGTCTCTATCAGTGCGTGGAAAAACAATCTGTACTCACCGCGCTCACGAGGCAGCCCAGGCGACCACGACCAGTGCGCAACCGGTGAATTCCCTAAATAAATTCGCCTCGTGGTCTGTTGGCGGCTTTGGAGAGGGCGTTTGGGATTGTCACACGAACTGCACGCTCTCTGGCGGCAGCGTCCGCTTCGTGAGCCCTTTCTCTCTTTTATTTTTTTTTCTTTCTTCTCTTCTTCGCACCACGTGACAATTGGATTACGACGTTGAGCTCATGCACACCGGGAGATGATGAAAAAAAAAGCAAACAAAGAAAGAATGAAAAAAAAACATCATTGGATTCACATAAAAAATAAATAAACAGATAATTAAATGAAAGAAGCAAATAAAAATAATTAAATTGCAATAAATACTTTAAGAAGCGGTTAATTAATTAAAGAATTCTTAATAGTAAAAATTAAAGAAACTTATTAATTTATATATTAAATTCATTTTCGTAAAATTAAATTATTAATAAGTTAATAATTGTGATCTACATTATAATAATATTATCGTATTGAAAATTTAAATTAACTTTTAATGTTATTTTAGTTCTGTATAATAGAAATTTAATATTTTAATGTTATCTTACACTAGTTATTTTTTTTTATTTATTTATTTTTTATCATTGTTGTTATACTCAAAGATAATAGAAAATTACAATAACAAAAAGAGAATTAAAATAACTAAAAATAATTATAAAAAAAAATATTTTTTTAAAAACAAAAAGTAAGAAGAGAAGATGAATAAATCTTCAAAGTAAATAATAATAATAATAATAATTAACTTTCTATTAAATTATAAATATGGAGCTTCATTTTGTTGATATTTCAAATTGAAATAATTATCTTAGTTAATTATCAAATTAAAATAATTATCAATTTTTTTTTCAAGCTTTCTTTTTTTAATGCTACTTTTCAGCTGTCTACAAGTAGTAGAATTTTCTGTAACTCTGTAATTAAGGAAATAAGTACAAACTACTCAACAAGTGAAATTTTTGAACTATACAATGCATTAAAGCAAAGAAGAATTGACTTTTTACGTTTTTGAATGGTTAGGAATATCTGAAACAATGTGAAAAATTGTGAAAAAAAATGTGAAAAAAAAATGCGCATTTTGGTAACTATTTCAAAAGAATCAAAATGAAATTTAAAAAACTAATTAAAAAATATTGAACTTCATTTAGATCATTAATGCTACATTAATTATGATGTATTTTCACATTAAATATTAAATTATATCGTTAAACAATGTTAAATTATAAATTGCTACTGTTTTTTAGCAAATTGTAATTAAAAGAGTGAAGAAAATTTTAAGAGCTGAAGGGTTAAAATCTAATTTTGTCATTGTGTGCATTTCTGAAGAGTTTTATTGTGTAATTTCTGCATTTATTGATATATTTACTGGATTAATATTTTAATCTTGTTAATTATTTTGATCTTTTATTTAAGTTTATTATTTATGTTTGTCTTAGTGGTATTACTTAAATAGAAATTAAAGAGAAAGTTAAAGAAGACACAACAATTAAAGTTATAATGCATTTCCATAGTAGATGGAGACAATTAAACAAAAAAAAAATGCAAATTGAGTTAAAATCAATTAAAATTATAAAGTTACATTAATGACAATTTATTATAGAATTACATCTACTATGTCACGACTACTTTAATTCAAGTTACTGAATTTGTATTTCATTAAACAAGATATTTATAAATTGATTATGTACCTCAATAACTGACAAAATTTTATATCTCAGATAATCTAATTATCTAATTATGTTTTACTTCTAAAACATAAATTACAAAAAAAAATAAAAAAAATAACCTTTTTGGAATTTTAATTTTTATTCTTGTTTTCATATATACATACTTTGGACAGGTTCTAAAATAATTTCATTCATAAAATTTGAAGCCTATTAATAAAAATTAGCTTTTTGGAATTTAATAATACTGATGGGTAACAATTTTAGATTTTTTAAAAATTATATTTATTTAGTTTTAAAAGTATAAAAATTTCTGAAAGAATAGATTGGTTGGAATAGGTTGGAATAGAATAAAATATTAACGAAAATATATGTAAGTTTTAATGAGATTACTTATAATAAACTGAGCCTCAGCCTTTTAATTAAAATATCCTAAAAATTATTATGAATTAAAAATAAATTTCCTACAGAATATATTAAGTAAAACTATAGATTCTGAAAATATTACAAATATAACATTCGAGATGGAAACAGTGACTGACCCCTCAGAAACTAAAAACAAGAAAATAAAAAAACAAGAACAAAATGTGGAATACAAAACCTTGGACAGCCTAACTGCTATCTAATTTCAGTTAAAAATATAAATTTATGTCTGATTAATTTCGTTTCCTGATGTTTTTTCCAGTCAAATCTCTTAGAGGAAACGAATTGTTTAAGAGAGTTCACTGTTTATAAAGAAATTAAGAAATCCGAAATTATATTTTTTGATACAGATTAGGCCTATTTAATTTCGAATTTTATGTATATTTATACATGCATATACATTACACGCTCGATATCTCGAAGTCGAAGGGATGCTAAAAAAAAATTCGAGACAGCGAGTTTTCGAGATTACAAGGCCATATCCAAAACATTAAAATTCTCGTAAAAATACAAGGTACGGAATAATATTCTAAAAATTAGTCTTGATAGATGAGAATAAGTATAAATACGTAATGATAGTTAGACTAACAATAAGTCTAAATACAGCAATGATAATTTTAATTTTTGGAAGTAGTCGAAAATAATTACAGTAAATTGAAAAGAATTAGTAAAATACAACGAAATTACATTGCTGGAATTTCTTAAAAAATTCCTCTACTTGCTTCGACACAACTGAACGGCGATTTTTTCCGGATAAATTCATTTTTTACTTCGAAAAATATTCGAATAACAAGATTTTGAGTAAAAACTCTTCGACATAAGAATCAAAATTAACATTAGATGAATACGTAATATTACGGAGAAAAATAGTTTTTCGACATATC
This sequence comes from Thereuonema tuberculata, assembly GCA_023159025.1. Classification (NCBI taxonomy): domain Eukaryota; kingdom Metazoa; phylum Arthropoda; class Chilopoda; order Scutigeromorpha; family Scutigeridae; genus Thereuonema; species Thereuonema tuberculata. Next base: position 22,096,299 of record JAFIDM010000002.1, read on the forward strand.
AAGGTTTTCGAGATATCGAAGTTCGAGATATCGAGAGTATACTGTAATTTATGTCCAGGCCCATGCAGGGGGGAAGGGCATGGAGACATTTGGCGTATGATTTTGAGGGGGCCTACTTCCCCTGGTAAATGCAAAGAATATTGTTTGAATTTAAATTCGAAATGGGTTTCCTACATTTCCCATCTGGCCTGGACCTATTACCAGCTTTGCACGAGCCTGTTTATGACAAAGAACAGAAAACCAAGAATGGTGTTTGTTAACAGAAATCATCAATTAAATTAAGTTAGCAAATTTGTATATTTCTGTAATTCCAAATATAGCCTGTATATTCAACTTTAATATAGGAATGTTCCAGGAAGAAAGGTCAATGGGTGATTATGATATCCATCATTCTAAGAAATAACATATATGTATAATATACAGTATTTTGAATATCGCATAAAGAAATATAAAAATGGAGCTCAGACAAGCCGTACAGCATGTTCCCACATTGTCCATCCATGTAGCCGTAATATCCTACTGTCTAAAGCACATCTGAAGTAAAAGGTATTGATGTTGAGGGTGGAATTTTTGAAAATTTATTATAAATTATAACAAATTTGTCAATTGAACAATGAATATTAGAAACAGTCGTTTACATCTCTTTCTTATCAATAATTTTGATACAACGCCGTATTGAAACAGCACTATCTCGGAAGCAGCTCGGAATAGAACACAGGTTGATAGAAACTTTTTTTTTTATTAGAATGTCCAATATTGTGATTTCCAGAATATTGACACTTCTGGGAATGATTTTTCTTTCTTATTTTATAATAAGGAATATTTTCCAGAATATTGACCTCCTGGGACACTTACGATATACAAGATCTGAACTAAAGATATCCCAGATCTTTAATTGAGATTAACATATCTGAATTATAAATACGAACACACGCAAATTGTTGGTTATGTTTAGAAACATTCACAAAGACTTAACGTTACACATTAATATTAATATCATAACTATAAATAGTTAATTGATTATTATTAATTTTAAAATTTTGCAAAAAATACCGAACAGAAATGATTTCTATTATGGTTTTTCTTTCGTATTTTATAATAAGACATTAGTACAAAGTAATCTAGGAAACTACCGTATGTTTTTCTATATATACTAATTTAGTAATAGTAGCAATTTCATAATTCAATAAATTACTTATGTATTCAATAATTACTAATATAGTCTGTTGGACCAATAATTCTCAAAATATAGAAGCCTCACGATTTATTTATTTAATTAAATACAAATCTCTTTTCCCACTGTCTAAACCAATCAAAGCAATATTCAAAATTCATAAATCTTTGCCCAATTTTGTAAATTAATTTTTCTACCAAGAGATTCGAAATGGAAAAACTGAATTCTTACGTAACATTATAGTTTTATATTTTACAAAATTTTAAAATTTAAAAATTAAATTTTACAAGAATTTTGATTTATGGTTATATTTAGTAACTTATAAATTTAAAATTAGTTTGTTTCTTTGTCAGGCTTAAAATGATAAATCTGAACAGAGATGTTAGAATTACTGAGTTTGTTTATTAAAAAACTGAAATCAATTATTAATTACTAATTCTTTTTTTCTGTTTTTTTTTTTCCTTCCAAATTCATTGGACGTGGGAAACCTTCTGGGGTCAGTTAAAAAGGGAATTCCTGTGATTCAAGAGCGGCTTCAGAATGTCAATTACTCCCGTTTAATAAAGGAAGAGGAAAAACAAGACTTTGCGGATTCGACTAATGAATGAGTCACTTGTAAGGGACTCTCGCTGCAAAGCACGCACTGGTGCGCCTTCAGCAAGGCCATTCCACAACCTCCACATCATCGGTTATATAGCATCGCTTGTAGAGAACTTCACTGTAAGAAAGAAGTTCATCCTCTGCATTAAGTAAACTTTAAACTTTTAAAATCACTAGTGTGAAACTATTATTAATAGAAAACTATGGGAATGCAGGACAGGTCTTAGGACAAGGCGAGCGGTGCCTACCCCTTAAATAAACTGAAAAAAAAAAAGATAAAAAAAACAGAACTTTTTTGAGAAAAATGCAAACACCTCAGTATTGTCACCAAGTAAAAATAATTTAAAACACTGTGAAACATGGCGGAGGGTTGGGCGATAGTGGTACCATCCCTATTCTAAAAATGGGACAAATTCCAGCCTTTTCTTCTGCACTTTCTTTTAGGGTGGAAAGCCGTCATTTTATTTGTAAACCTCCTCACCACCATCCGGTAAAAGGATACAACATTTTTTATTTTGATGCGGGGGAGGGGTTTCAGTTGCTAGGACCATCATAACCTCTCTTTTCAGATTCCTCGGTATGTCTCTGATTTAAAATGAAAACATTGAAAATGGGTTTTAGAAAATTAGGAATCTAAAACATACGGTACTAAGGGCTCTGCAAAGAATGTTTGCCGGTTTGACAGACAATGCTGATAATTAAACATTGATGAACTTAATTGTTTTTCCAAGATTCGAAAATATGTGAAAAAACGAAGAAAGCCGAATGCGGAAGAAATTCGAAAAAATAAATTAAATATAAAATTCCATTTTATTTAAACAAAAGTATGTTATATCTGTAAATAAAAAAATAATACACGAAAAGTCCCATATTACTAAGTATTGTTATCACATTATTACAATATTAATAAGAAAAATAATTATATATGTTTCTTCGAAATAGAATCTTAAATTTCCATGGTGACAATTTCCATCTCTAAATATGAATGGTAAGAATTAATTTGGTAATTAACAGAAACATCACGACGTTCACAATTTCTTTTCTCTTGGTCTCTCTTAATTTAACCAATAAGATACGTCTTAGAAAAAGTAAAATCTGCTTTGATTATAGCTGTAAATATTGAAACTTGAGTGACAGGCTTAACGTAGCTGAAATCACTAAAAGAAATGGTAACTAGGTGACAGAACTGACTTCTGGGAGATTTTCTGGGATAAAAAGTATAAAGATTTTCCATGACTGTACTTGACTATCAGTACTTAGTTTTCTCCATCTCAATAAAAGGATACTTATAAAAAAGAGCAGTAATTGTTATTTGAATACAAATGGCGTTAGTCTAAATCTATAGATGTTATGTCAATATCAAAATAGCTTCACTTAGATTACTTAGAAGACTGTCCTAATACTTAGATTACTCTTAGCTGATCCAATCAGAGCATTTCCGACAGAGAACTGAATACAGTTTACTTATTACAGAGTGATACTAAAATGAAAACAAATAGTTTAAGGCATTTTACAAGAGAACCTAAGAGATATTACAATGAATTGCCGCTACATAAATTGTTCTGTTCCAAAATTTAGCAAAGGTATATTTTTTTTTTTTTTTTGTATTCTTTGCATTTACCTCACCATTAAATTTCTACGATTTGCAGTTTCAGCTTTAGAATTGCCGATGACTGTATCATTTACAATATTAGAAATTATTAAATGAAATAAAAAAAAATATATTAAAATTCCGGAATATTTGAGCAATCGTATAAAATGCTTTAGTTAGAAGTAATTTAACTTTCTTTCTTTCTTTCTTTTTTACTGGTTGGTTGGTTGGTTGGTTGTCTTTCTTTTTTATTTCCTATGATATTACTTTATCTGATCTCTTAGTGTTGATCTCTCAGATTCATTCAATTATTTTCCCTGTTTTGACAATTGCGTTTTCCTGATTGTATTTATTTTCATTCAGATAATAACGCCAGACAATTGAAGAAAATCAATGGCTGAAATTGATCTTCCAATTACAATTCTGCAATTTATAGAAAGCAATGTTTACTTCCCTTCTTATCGTAAAAGCAGTTATCGATCATCCCGCCTTAATTTAAAAATAAAATAAAAATAAAAGTTGGTAATGATCTGATATCTTAATGTGGGTTCGTCCCTCAATCGCAGATGGTCTTCATTTATAACTTAAAGAGATTACAACCTTATTTACGATACAGCTTTCTTTAAACCTTACTAAATCAAACCCAGAAAAGAAACAACTTGTAAAGGTGAAACAAATTTAATAAAAGTTGTATTGGGTTCGCCAAAAAAAGTTCGTTCAGTTTTTAAGTAAAAATAAAAGACACATTTTTCATTATCACCATAACTTTTATTGAAGAACGTCTTCAACAGTTTGTTGAAGTTTCATCTTTCAGCCAACTTCATAATTCCATTTTCCCTTTTTATCTTTTTGAGCAAAAAAATGTTCCAGGTGCCTTTGGTGTCTTCCAGGGAATTATTTTTTTTCCATTAAGAGAATTTTGTAAAGTCCGAAATCGATGGAAATCCGAAGGTGCAATGTCAGGTGAATACGGCGGATGAATCAGAACTTCCCAGCCAAGCTGAAACCGTTTTTCCTTCCAATTATTGTCTTCTATCTTCAATATTAAATTGGCGACACAAAATTCACCAATTCTGATCAATTTTTGTTTTAAATGCACTCTGATATGACAACTGTTAAAATATAATCTAACAAAATGGTGTCGAATGACGTTAAAGACACCTAAGCGCTACTAGAGCCAACTTACCTAAAAAAACCGAACGAACTTTCAAAAGGTTTGCAAAAACTCGAAGCATAGTAGATTGTAACTAAAACAATAAAAAAATAAAAAAAAGAGAATTTCTTGAGAACTTTAATTACGTCTTTTTTTTATTTATTTAAGCTAATAGTTGCTGTAAAAATCTTTCTACAAAATCAGAAATTCACTCCAGGAATTGGTAACTGTTGGGGTAATTATGAGACATAAATTCAACTGGCCTTTACAAATCATTCTTAATAATAATAATTTCGTGTAATGATAAATTAATAATAATAAAGGCATTCCCGTTTTTCTTAATTCTCAGTCATTTAAAATCAGGAATCAAAACAACAAATATACTTAACTTTTTTCCCAATTTTATAATTTTGTTTTCAAGGCAAAAACCGTTAAGTAAAAATAGGACCTAGGAAAATGAAAATCCCTAGTTTTAAATTCATCTGCAATTTTTACCTCCGATTCAGAGTTGACGATCAAATAGGTGATATGGGCTAACAATTCCAGAACCAATTCCAGAAAGATGTACAGATAAAATTCTTTTAAAAAAATCAATGTATTTTTTCATGACGTTGGAGATATGTATCCCAATCATTCCCGACCACCGCACCGGGAAGAAGTAGCGGTCAATAGTCAGTCTAACGCCTTCCACCTTTCACCCTGAGAAAGAATCCTATTTTACAGAGATCTGGATGAATCCTAGGACAGCCGGAGGAGAACCACTCTGACCCCGTAGCCCACTCGATGAACTGGGCCTTTTATGTAGGCTAATAAATATATTTATTTTCTCACTTAAAAATTTGTAATTATAATAACAAATTTTCAGAAATAAATACAAAACGTAAATATTACATAAAATAATAATAATAATAATATATTTATATATAATATTAATTAATAATATAAATATATTATTATTATATATAATATTAATTATTAATTACTAGTTAGTTTTGTAAAACTATTTAATCCCAGAACCCGTTGATAGGAATTCTTATTCCTAACGGGACTGAAATGTAATTTAAAATAATTAAGAAAAAAAAGTATTGTTATTATTATGTTTGTATGTTTCAAACCTTGGGTTTCCCCAGCAAAA
>JAFIDM010000002.1:22116951-22145277 GCA_023159025.1 Thereuonema tuberculata
CTTCATGAGTCATTACTGATTTTTGACCAAACATTAATTATTATTAATTACACAATGATATTACCTTTTCGCTTATCTATCAAGGCTGATTAAAATAAAAGATTTATGCTATGTTGTTTTCTTTTTTTTGTACCACAAAGTTAGACCTTCCATCTTGCCCTCCTCTCCCCTATGTAGTTTAAGGACAGCCCCAAACAACTAAAAAACAATATTAAAAGATGGTTGTAACTAAAATATCTGCAAACTTACAGCTACTTATTGATGGCTTTCTTTTGCTTTTCGAGATATTAATGAGAAAGTTATTAGCGAGTGAAATTTCTTTTTAAACAAAAACCTTATTGGTTAGGAGAAATGTTGATATTGGTTAAGACTTTTAGTTTACCGGGTTTGGCGTATAAACAAAAATGGGGGAAAAAAAAAATCGGCTTGATTAGTTAAAAATTAAAGCAAGTAAATTAATGAAAATTTAGATTTTGTTTAGATTTTAACTTCTTTAAAGTCAACTAGTCGGCTACCCGTCGCTTCGTTCCGGAAGCCTCGGTTATGTAACGGAAAACAACTTTTTATTTATTAAAAAAACACACACACATACACAAATTACATCAAGGAAACTAAAACTAAATTTTTTAAAAGTTTTTTTTTTTTAATTTAATTTTTGATGTCTATATTCTCTCAATCTACGACTGCTTTTAGAATCAGCATGTAAATCATACATCTATGATATATTTTTATTTTTTGTAGAGATTAGAATGTAGGCCTCGTGCTCTAATGGCTAAGACGTCTAACTTCTGAGCAGTATTCTACCTAATAGAAATAGTGCATCTTTCTTTCTTGACTATCTTTTTTTTTTTTATTCCTATTGATACTTTTCAGTGGTTTTCGAGTTAGAAATAGTGATGGTTTTTGAGTCACAAATAGTGATTTTTCAGTATTCTACCTAATAGAAATAGTGCTTCTTTCTTTCTTAACTCTCTTTTTTTATTCCAATTGATACTTTTCAGTGGTTTCTAAGTTCAATAGTGTTCAGTATTCTACCTAATAGAAATACTGCTTCTTTCTTTTTTGAGTCTCTTTTTTATTCTAATTTTCACTTTTCAGTGGCTTTTGTGTTCCAAATATTGATAGTTTCTGAGTTACAAATAATGATTTTTCAGTATTCTACCTAATAGAAATAGTGCTTCTTTCTTTCTTGACTCTTTTTTTTATTCCAATTGATACTTTTCAGTGGTTTTTGAGTTACATTAGTGTTCAGTATTCTACCTAATAGAAGTACTGCTTCTTTCTTTTTTGACTCTCATTTTAAATGTAATTGTCACTTTTTATTGGCGTTTGAGTTACAAAGATTGATTGTTTTTGAGTTACAAATAGTGATTTTTTCGGTATTCCACCTCAAAAAAAGAGTGCTTCTTTCTTTCTTGACTCTGTTTGCTTTACTCCAACATCTGCCGTGTACACGCACTTATTTTTCAATATCACATAGAATTTGGTTAAGTAAGAATATTTATAATATTGCAACGTTTCGGCAATTATAGTTCTAATTGTCAGTTTCAAATTACAAATAAACTGATGGATGGGAAATAAATAAACAATCTTGAGATTCAAAAAAAAGGTTGAATACATTCCTTATTGATGGGGGAAGAAGGGAAAGGAGATATAAGTAAAAAAACAATATGAAGAGAGTTGTAGTCCCTATGGTCTAATGAATAAGACATCTGACTTCGGATCAGAAGGTTGCAGGTTCGATTCCTGTCGCTGATGTTTCATTATAAAAATTATTTCTATTTTCCATTCTCACAGAAAATTGCTCCGGACAGACAGACAGACACACGACAGAGAAATAAAAGATTTTAGTAATGTAGATTATCGAATAGTAATACAAAAGTTTTAATATCTCTTGTATTGCCACATCCTTCTTTTTTGATGTTCTCAGTTTCAGAGTTTCCCCTCAAAACTCACTCCTCGCCACTGATAATTTTCTAGACAGATGCCTATAGAGATTAAGGTCAGCGTCCTCCAGCTTGCATTAAAATTGGATCTCCTCTTATATTGGTTTGTACCCAACATTCATTGGTTACTAAATCGCTGTTGAATCATCAGAATTTAGCTGCCCTATTTTCTTCTATTAAATCATTCCTCAATTAGAATCGCCTCTAAGCCATTTCATACTGTTCACCTTTTTCAAGATTTATATACTACTACTAATAGTCCCTAAAAAAACTCTCGCCCTCAACATTCTTGGCTTTTGTTTTTTGTTTTCCTCCGAGGAAGATGACATTTTAAAAAATACTTCCGCATCCGAAAAATGTTATTAACCAATCGCAGTCAACGACTCATCAGTCCGTTTCGTATAATTTTCCTTTGTATAAACTTTTATTTGAAGACCGATAGAGTTTCGAATACGAGTCGAAATAACATGTAATAATTTTAAGTTATTATATTAAAAGTATATTACAACTTAAATAAATTATGAATCATAATTTTCGAATTAATGTTATTTCGTAAGTGATAGCAACAGATATTGATAATATTAAAAAAAATAACGAAACAATTAATTTTTTAATAAAGAAAATCATCGTCGAAACTTTCTCTCTTTCTTTTTTCTTGATGAAAGTTTCAAATTCAAACTTCAATTAAAATGTTTACTGAAAATCATTTTAATGCTTATTGGTTTCTGGCAATTCCAGCTATCGAGAATTATTAGTTACAAATCCTACTAATGAATAAAAGAATTTTACTAATAGCAGATCTAAAATTTTCATACTCACAGCAACTTTTTTTTTTAAATTTTTTTTTTTTTTTTGCTATTTTATGGATAAAAAAAAGTAATTCTTCATTATTACTATATTTATATCTGAAGATTGACGAAACGGTAAGAAACATTTAAATATTAATTCAAATATTAAAAATATTCAAATTCTACTTGAACAGTACAGTGCAGATTTAAAATACGTCATCTGTTTGAAATATACTATAATATTGTTGCCATAAATATCTTCTTCTTTAATATCCTTAAGCAATATTTTGTTTTTTATAAACAAGAAACTTCATCAGGTTTCTTTCGAGGAAAGAAAATTTTTTTTCTTTCCTCTAATACTTCGTCATGAATAAAAATTACAACTTTAAAATTAACTTTAACAATAATACATATTAATTGACATCGTGCTAATAACATATTAATTGATATAGTGCATACAATACTTTGTTCAATTTGCTTTATTAACAATACTTAAGTTTCTTGTTTATAAGAAACTAAATATTGTTTAAGGATATTAAAGAAGAAGATATTTGTATGCAAAGATGTTATAGTCTATTTCAAAATATGTATAGGATTTGAGAAAATTGAAATATGTCGTCTGTTACAGAACTTATATTTTTTCCCCAAAACTTAATTTCAGATTTGTGTTATCACTTGTCTCGTATTTACCGCCAAAATTCTACGTCCCATTTTATAAATCGATTGTGCCTTATAATCATGGTATTTAACTAAAATGTAAAAAAAAAGAGTAAAAATTTCTATTACATATTTTTATTAAATCTTTAATGGTTTAGGTGTGCTAAGTAAGTTAACGTATTAAATAATCAATCAGTTAATGTTATATTGGCCGCGCGGTTGGCGATGTCGCTACGATACTGGCCTCCCACCTCTGAGTACCGGTTTCGGTTCTCGTATGGGTTTCGTTGATGGTGGCGATCCGCGCTGGACAGGTTTTCCCGGGGTTCTCATGTTTCCCCTGCATTTCTCACGCCATCCTTTCTCAGTCTTTCTCTCCGTCTCTCCTTCTGTCCGTGGGATAGTACAAAAGATCTATCAAGTCGACGTGCTCGGCAGTCATGCCACCCACTTTCAATTAATCTAATCTAATCTAATGTTATATTCATTTCCAGGTTAGTTATTAAATTAAAAAAACAAAAAAAAAAAACAAAAAACAATTCTAATTACTAAAAATATGAAAGAATCTTGCTTAAAACAACTTCGATTTCTCTTATCACTTGTTAAAACTGGGTGAGAATAATAAAAAAAAAAAAATCACCACCTATTAAATCTTATTTTTTAGATGGAGCTAAATTTTCTTTATTTCATGAGGTGGCAACTCTATATTAGGAATCTTAAAAATGATGAAAATGAATGAAGTTTATAATCTCTTCCTTTTTTACAATAAGAAAAAAAGCAGATAATTCTTCTATAAAGAATCTTTTTATATAATAAAAGATTTAAAGTTGAAAAGAACTTCCAAAATAAATTTTCATAAATGGACTACTTTAAATTATAATTTTTGGTAACGTTTTTGTTTTGTAAGTAGTACTGCAAGGAATTATTATTTTTATTAAAATTACCTTCCTTTTACTCTGATAATATATACGAAGCAGATAAAGTTGAAGTAGCGATCGTTACAAGCTGCTGGGTGATTATCTTGACTCATTATATTCAGATCTGGGTTCGATTACGAGCGAAGTAGTTTCTTTCTTTCTTTTCTTTTCTTTTTTATTTTCTATGTTTGTTTCATTTACGATGAATTGGACAATGACTTCGGGAACGACTTATTGAGCAAAACAGCCCACAAGGGACAGCGGACAGCGAATTCGTTCGAACAAAATAAACAAAAAAACATACCTTTTAACTCATGAAATCCACTCCAATTATGGATGAAGACTCGCCACAGAAAGTCATATAATGGAGAACAACATTTTTCCCCAGTCCCTAAGTAAAGTAAGGTATTTCTGCTGATCCTAAAATGAAATCAAAAGCTAAAGCACTTGGATAATTTCATCTAAAAATAATGCAGATATAAATATTTTTATATTTTGCCAAATATATTGAATTGCCAATTGTTAAAAAAAAAATCCCTCCTTATGTCTGTTTAATTGGGATGATCCAAATTGAACTGGATTACCAAATTTTGTGATTCATCTAACTATTTTAGTTAATTAAAGTCAAATAGGATTTGATTGATTGATTGATTGAGGTGAATGTGGGTGGCAAGGATGCCAAGATCTGTAGGTCTATTGTGCTATCCCACTGAATAAGGACAGACGGAGAGAAAGACTGAGAAAGTATGGTGGAGAAATGCAAGGGAAATGGGAGAACCCCGAGAAAACCTGCCCAGCGCGGATCGTCCAATGTCACGAAACACACGTGAGAACCGAATTCCGGTACTCAGAGGTATTCAAAAAAGATAGTACTTAACACTATTACTGCAAAGGAATATAATTACAGATGCAACTAATTATATTTAAGAAATGAAAAGATAATAATTAATAAATACTATAAAATATTAAGCAAGTAGATACTTGCGGAAGATAAATGAGTCCCTATTAACAGTTGTAATAAAAAAAGGGCGTCTTAAACTCAGTCAACTTTCAAACAATAGCATGGCGGATTTATTTCCTAGTAATCAACCGCAAGTAACTACTTATATCCTGTAATGTTTATTAATTATTATCTTTTCATTTCAAGCAGTAAATGAAACTAGTCAACTAAGGTAGTACTTAACACTATTAGTGCAAAGGAATATAATTACAGATGCAACTAAATATATTTAAGAAATGAAAAGATAATAATTAATAAAAATTATAAATATTAAGTAAGTAGATACTTGCGGTTGATCCAAATTAAAGAGAAAGGAGGTATTTAGATCTTTCTATAAGAAAAACTATTGAGTGAATCCCAATCGAATTTCGTACACATACTGTCCTGAGGATGCGGTTTCTATTTCTGAAGAAAAAAAAAATAATTTAAGTTTCAACCGCTAAGCGTGAATTGTGGTGTTATTAATAATAACACAAAGGAATTGTGTTGACAATCTTCAGGCTGGATGTTACAGCCCCTCACAAAACTTCATCTGTGAATGCCTTACTATGCGAACATTTTCGGACGACAGAGCAATTAGCAGATTACAGTAAAACCCCGTTATTACGCTCCCGCTTATAGCACTATTCGGTCCTTTACGCTCCTTTCATACGGTCCCTAGAATTTTCTATGTATCCCTGTATACTTTTACCCTCTTATAACGCTTCAAATCCCGCTTGTAGCGCTTTTTTTATATCTAAAATTTTGTATCGAAAAGAAACGTAACACTGTAAAGATTCTTTTCTTTCCCTGGTAGGAGGGAATCTTTGAACTCTTTGAAGTGCGGGTCTGTGATACAGTAGTGCAAAATGTCGAAGCGGAAATCCCTTTCTATAAGTGAAAAATTGGAAATTCTCCGTAAGTACGACGAGAATTCTACACTAAGTCAGAAGGATTCTAGGAATCTCTAGGAATTCCCTCATCCACTCTGAGAACAATAATAAAAAATAGGAATGGAATTACCAATGCAGCGAAGGGTGGTTGCAAACGTAAAAAAGTAAAGTGTGGAAAATATGAAGATGCCGAGGAAATTCTAATTGAATGGATTCATCAGTCCCGTGATGCATCAGTGCCATTAAGTGGCCCAATCATTCAAGAAAAGGCGCGTGAAATAGCGGGCAGTGCACTAAATCTGCTCCGAAAATATATTAGTCTTGCTCCTAGTGGTGTATCAATTGATGTTAATAGTTACTTGAACCGCATTGAAAAAGTCATAATTCATAACAGTAGCACACACACACAGCAAACAACAATCACAGATTTTTTTAATAGGAAATAAGCTCACATTTGCACTATATCTATTTCAGAATCAAGTATCTTTCCTGTAAAATGGTGTCTAAATGTTTCCCCATCTCATAAATCATTTCCCGTCTATAGTTCTATCCCGCTTATTACGCTTGTAGGTCATGGTCCCTTGACGAGCATAATAACGGGGTTTTACTGTATTTCCCAAGGTATGGCCGTCCCGATCACCAGATCTGAGAGTCTCGTTTTATCACAGCAATGCTCCAAACTTATCTCTGTTAAAAGACAGAATTACGCAACATGTGACAAACGTAATGCCAGTTGCGTTCTCCTGTCGAGTGTGTTGAGTAGCAATCACTTAGAGGTCTGGTCTGAAGGGATTGAAGATTTGGGTCCTCTAGAGCTATCTTCCCTTCACATCTCCGCCCCTTGAGGAACATATGTTTTATTACAGCTTAACTAGAAATGGCCGTGCTGGCGTGGCCGTGTGGTCTCGGCGGCGGTCTGCCGTGGCGGCCAGTGCGCCAGTACCTGGGTTCGAATCCCGGCAGTGGCATGGTTGTTTCAATTTCCTTTCCTGAGTTGTCCAGCCTCTTCTTCACTTTCTCTTCGGTCTGACGTCATTCCTTAATGGCGTCCTGGGGAAGGCCACGGGAAACCATCCCAGTATCTTTCCCTTGAAATTCTAGGGAGTCTGCTAGGGGTTCGCCATCTTGGGAACACTAGCGCTCCCTGGAACACGGAGGCTTCGGCTACGAAGCTCGCATTTCGGTACGTACCGGCAACACAACAAAAACTAGAAATGTCTTATCCCTCGGGTTAACGGATTATTTCCGGGTTATACCAAAACTCTGTGCTAAGCAGGAAACCCTTCAACCCTTAGCAGAAATGACCTTCCAATTGAGGGTGGATTTGGGAATTTCAACCCAACTGAAATCCTGAAAGTTCCCTTCGCTTGGCACAGAGCTCTAGTAGCCGCTTAACTGTGTTTAAATAACAAATATTTGTTTACATAAAAATTTCAAAAAATTTACAAATTGTAACATCATGCAAATAATATTAAGTATTTGGGTATTATATTAAATGACATTTTATTTGGGATGCCCAAATTAAAACTTTACAACAAAATTAAATACAATTTCTTACATTTTTCGTCATATAAAAATATTATACCAATAAATTATAAAATAATGATTTACTTTTCCTCTTTTGATTCTTATTAAATTCTGCAAATTCTATTTGATCTAATGCAATAATGGAAAACTTAAAAGTACAAATATTTTACTAAAGAGAATCTTAAATTTAGAAAATTCTAAAAATACTTCAAATAATAAAATAATAAGAGAGTTCTTAATGCATAATAAAATACCTACTTCGGAACAAAAACTATCTACACAATTTAATAATAAAAAATTATTAACAATTAATTTACATGAATAATAAAAATTCGAACAACAATTATAATTTTGGAGATATAAATAACTTCGTATTGGTATATCGAAAACAAAATTAATATTTATGGAGAATTTCACCCATACAAATTACTATAGGATGTAATAAATAAAATAAATCTAAAAAATTTACCAAAATTTTCTAAAATATCAAATTAAAAAAAGAATCATTAGAAATTGGCTAATAATAAATACAAATCCTCTGGTTGACTACATTTATAATTCAAGAATTTAATTTTCACTTAGGATTAAGATTTTTTTGACTGTCGTATTTAAATGTAGGCGTATATGACTTATTTATTACGTATTTAAATTGTATCTTGTATTCTTAATTCCTAGCACCTGTTGATGGGATTTTAATTTGTAATAGGACTATATTTTGTAAAAATAAAAAAATAAATAAATTAAACTTCACTGTAAGAAGAAAAGTGAAAATTTCCTATTGCAATTCCAATTTCTTGTAACTGTGTTTACAATTATCAAATGAATAATACCTATAAAAGTTCAAAATATAGTTATAAATTTAGTGCTATTGTCACTATCAAGTCATTTACATAATCCATTTGTCAGAAACAACATTTACTTGTCATTTCATGTTCGAAAGTTAATCTAGGCAAGTTCGAAATAACTTCCTGTCAACTGATAGTTAAAGGAACTGATAGCTAATGAGAATCTGCTCATTAAGCTGCGCCTAAAGGATAGGAATTTGTGACTTGGATCTGAAAAATCTCGACCCCCACCTATCACCTATCCTGCTTATGCTTAACATAAGTAACTATCACATGAGAATTTTAAGGCCAAAATCAACACTTTCTAAAATCCCCTTGGATTTAGGAGGTATTGCCGAAACTCACAAAAATCTTCTACTTGTGTGGGTAGCTAATTGTACAGCAAAGCGAGGGCATGTGAAGCCGATCTGTGATGTTAGTGTGATTCAACATGTGATTACAATATGGGCACTTTAACACTTTTTTTGCCGACATTTGTTAGATAAGTTTGGCAATATGCAAATAAGGGGACAGCAGCGCCACAATTCACTCTTGAAATGACTAAAATTAACTCGATTTCGAAAACTTAAGTAACCAAGGAATTTTTTTTTTTTTCCAGAAAATGCAAAAAAAAAAAAAAAAAAAAGTCTACTTTTTGTTCTTAAGAAATTAGAATTTGAAAATAACTATATCCTTTCCATCGTTTTCAATATTTAAAAATAAAGCAGCTCAATATAAGGAAAGTAGGCTTAAAGTTCTTCGAAATTCTTTTTTTTTTATTTTATTAAAAGGTTGCTTTTAACCGAATTTTTTAAGCTTAACTTTATTGAATTTTTTTTAAAATATTCACAAAGCCCACACAATCAAAAACTTTTAACTTTCGGACATCCTGGTATATTAAATATTCCCATTCTCTGACTATGGTAGATTATTGAGGCGTGCAATAAATATTCTGTGCTTGAATCGTTTTATGCTTGGGATTAGTCATATTTGTATCTCAATTACCACAGTTAAATCCTTGAAAGTGATACTCGTACTCCGAGGCTCTTTTGTTCGCTTCCTAGAAATGTCTTGGTGCGCCACCTGGACAACAAACTAACAAACAATCGGTGGCTTTGTAGTGAGAGCAGCGGCCACAACCCAGCATCTTCACTAAGAATCACAGCTTCTCCGAACGATTTCGGTGCTCGCCTTCGTTTCTCCACCCTGGTTTGCCTTCGTCAATCATGTTTTATTGCTAAATAATTGATGAAGTCATAAATAACAGAAAATTACAAGTAATTAACGAACGTTTTAGAAAAAGAGTACAGGGTCTATTAAAAATGCTTTGTCCATCTTGTCTTTTAAGTAAGAAATAGTAGAACAATTAGACAGATTTCAATGAAACTTCATATGTAAGAAGAACATATATTTATCACTCAATATTAAATTTCATCAATACTGAGTAAACATGAAAGTCCATCATTTAAGAATTAACTCCATTGCTAATATTATACCCCTCACTCCAATATAAACACACTTGCATCTGGAAAAAAAAAAAAGAAGCCGGAAGAAATGATGGAATTTTGTGTTTTTTTGCTTGGTTGAACAGTTTGAGCTCCGACAGCAAACACTATCTTCTCACTCAAACTTCCTAGTGAATGTTATATTACATTTAACAAATTCCAAAGAATTAAAATATTTGTAAGTTATAAATTGAAAACTTAACTTATAAATCTGATTAAGATGATGGTAATAATGGGTATTTTTAAAATAACAACAGATGGATGTTAAACAAAAACTATTTTACTTAAAAACTTTTTAACTGCTTATTATATTTTCGTACATTTGCACATTCTTCAAAATGAAGCCGTAAATAAAATTTACGTATGAAATATAAGAGAAAGATCACAATCACTGTAAAAACAAATTCAATTTTTTTTTCTTTTCTTTAAAATGTCCCCTTCGCGAAATTTTCATGACGAACTTTTTTTTTTGGCTGTTGAAGGAGACTTCCTAGCTTGGCCCATCCCAAAATAAGATCTTAAAATATCGGCTTCTGATTCTTGGGCTGCTGCTAGGCCACCAGTTTCCATTGTGTGGTATCATCAAGTAATGGATTATTGATATTAAAAAGTCATCTACCTCGGCACACGTCAATAATTTATTGCGCTTTCTTTTTTAATTATTGACGTGTGCCAAGGTAGTTGGCTTTTAATACAGCGCAATAAAAACAATCAATGGATTATTGATTTTTAAACTAAGAATAGTTCTTTAATAAACAATTAGAAAGGGTTACAATTTCATCATTCAAATTAATCATAAAACATTCAATTAATATCCATTATTACTGCGACCAGTTAGAAACAAAGCATTCGTCAATAGCATTGTTAACTATTTACAATCTTAAACTGAACTTAGCGAAATTGAATCAAATCTTTCACAATATATTTCGTCCATTCTGTGATCAAGATAACTTAAAAACTATGTCCTAGAAGCCTCAAATGGGTATGAGGAAGATAGTTAATTGTAAATGTTTTACCAAGTAAAATGGGAAACATTCAATTTTTTTAAATTTCTATGTTTCTGATCTAGTTTGCGATGTAGTAACAAATACTCGTTCAACTTGCTTTTGTCGCTATTTTCATCATTGAAAAAGCCTAATCTGCATAAAGTTCGTGATGATGATGATGAAAAGAATATAAAACTTGCTATAAAATTCCTTTCAATTATCAAAACAGTGACGACAGCTGTGATCATGTGATTTGAACGTGAGAGATTAAAATAATTTTGAATACAAAGAAAACTTAGAAGCTCTAACTAAAGTAGCTTTAAACAAACGATTGTCCGTCCTTAAAAGCTTTTCTTCAGAATTAAAATTTTGTAAGATTTATAAACAATGGATAATAAAGGAAACTTTTTAATTGCTTTAACTTGTTTTTCCAAATGAGATTTTCTTGTTTAAAAATTAGTTTTGAGTTATTTTGTAAAAACTGAATTTGGGGATTTGTTGATTAATCGTTTACTTGAGCTAAGAATAGCTCATTTCTTAGAACCTGAAAGAAGAAGGGATTTGTAGGTCAATCCCTATTTTACCATTCCGTATGTGTTTCTCTAAATTGAAATATCAGCTCACAAACATCTTAATCCTAAAATCGATTCCAAAGCGGTCTGGTTGGTGCGGATTCTCGGCAAACATGGATTATTTACTTTAGGTGAAAACTCCATTAAACTAAATCTTATTCCCCCACATTGGTCTCCATTAATCATCGTACAAAGTGGAAGGAAAAAGAGATAAAGAAGGAATTAAGAAAATGCTTTGCTTTCCTCTTTATGTAGAGCTAAGATTTAGATTTGCTCTGAATTTAAAAAGTTAGGTACATAATAAAACAGCGTACTTTTTTTTCATTGCTGTTATATCTCTATATTTTTTTTAAATCGTGAAATAAACATAAAATAAAACACTACGTTTAATTGAGTGAATATGCCAAGCCTTACTATTTCTTTTCAATATCTTTCATTTCAATACCAGAATCCTGGCTAAAGTGAACACAGCCTTTACACCTTTTTTTTCCATTTCAATATGATAATTTTGGTCTCAAACGCTCCCCTTCACCCCATTTGCACATGGATTTGACAGACCGAATTTCGGATTCATGTGAAACGCCCTTTACTATTTGATTCAATCTTATTATATCCTGCGAGGTACATCTATGACCTGTCTGCAGGGTACAGTGTAAAAGTGTGAAATATAATAAATTAAATAACAAATAATAAAAGTAACAGAATTGAAACAAGGTTACATACAAATTGAAAATACTATGTAAATACATAAAATTAGGTTACTTCTTATTGGTTACATTGACAATTTTAAAATCTATAATTTAAGTACTTAAAATTTTAAAACATAATGGATAAGTAAATCAGTTATATTAGAATCTAATATGCAATTTTTTTAATGTATATTAATAACATACACTTATACTTATTTAATAAGTATTATTAATGCTTATTAAAGAAGTATAAGTGTATGTTAATAATATACACTAATATATAGCACTAATATACATTAATAATATACATTAATATATAATAAAGGAAAGTTTTATGAAATAATTAAGAATATGTTTAAGGAAAATTCAACGAAAAATATCTAAAAATGAAATATGTACATGTACACATACGTAAATACGTATATACATATATATAAACATATAATCTTTGTAATTAAGAATCTTTGTATTTAATTATAATTTGTAATTTTAAATATAATTTGTATGTAATTATAATCTTTGTATTTATGAGGTATGTGTGTAGGCAGAAGTGTTATCCTATATTTTTAATTTTTGCTTGGTCATTTGTCTGCTTGTTTGTTTCAAATGGATTTCTAAAAAAATTAGTAGTTAGCTTATTTGTAGTTCAACATAGGTATATTTGTTTGATATCTAACCCTCTCATCTCTGAGATAGCTTAACTGATTTTTTTAAAAATTTAGTGTGAGGCTTATTTATATCTCTGATGATTAGGTACCGGGGTTCTTTCTCGGGGATTAAAGGCGGGAGGGCGTCGTCCTTTGATCCCGTTGGCCATGGCCAATTCACACGGAAGAAGTTTTTGTATGAATTTTCTGCCTTTGTTTTATGTCTTGTGTTTCTGCCGCTGAAATAAATTGAGTAGCGTTCAGACCAGGGGCGGCCCGAGGTATAAGCGAACTACGCGGCCGCGGGTGGCGCCGCGACACGGGGGGCGCCGAATGCGCCCTCCGCAACATGGGCGTCCGCGGTAAACTTTATGAATATAGTTTACGACAAGAGAAAACCAAACCAACAACACAAACTATTTGGCATAAAAAAAGTTATTTTTCGTTTCATCGGGTGCAGTTTTGCCAATTAAAATCAACCAACCGAAATTATACATAAATTTAAATATATAAGAGAAATAAAATACAACAGTACAAAGTACAGCATAGTAACGAATCGCCACTCTATTTGTTTTGCTCAATTGAACTGTGAACAAATGACGTTTGTAGTAAGATTTGTCAAAATTGTACAAAATGAAAATGTCTCAATAAAGGAACATTTCTTAGGCTTTGTTCCTGTTACTAATTCTTCAGGTGAAGGCCTTACCGAAGTATTACTCAAAGAGCTAGAAACAAGAGGCATTCCTTTAAAAGACATGAGAGGCCAGGGCTATGATAACGGTTCCGCAATGAAAGGAAAAATGTTGGAGTGCAGAAGAGGATCCTTTATTTAAATCCTAAAACTTTTTATGTGCCTTGTGGGAACCATTCCCTTAACTTGATCATTAATGATGCAGCTCTCTCTTGTATTAGTGCAGTAGAGTGTTTTAGCACTATACAAGAAATCTTCAACTTTTTTTCAAGTTCTACCCAAAGATGGACTATTTTGCTACATCATGTCACATCTGTCACAGTAAAACCACTCTGCAATACTAGGTGGGAAAGTAGAATCGAGGCATTGTTGCCTTTGAGGTACCACATTGAAGAAGTATATGATGCATTATATGAAGCTTCTCAAGATCCAAAACTTTATGCTTGTGATAGGAACTCTTTTAGGACTTTAAAAAAAACAAACTGCAAAGCTTCAAGTTTCTGTGCTGTCTAGTGACGTGACAAGAGATCCTGCTTAAACAAATATGGTTAGTAAATTGTTGCAAAATGTTAGAAATGAACTGCAAAGTGCAATAGATCTGATTAAAAGTGTAAAATCATTTCTAGAAAAAATGAGATCAGATCAAGGTTTTAGCAGCAGCATCGTAGATGCAAAGGAACGTGCAGAAAAAATCAACGTTCCTGCTGAATTTGAAAAAAGAGAGCCTAGTTCGACCAAGAAAAATAAAAAGACAATTTTTCTATGAGGCTCAAGACGAAGCTGTGCATTCTAGTCAAGATTCATTTAAAGTGAACTCCTTTTTCGTTGTGCTTGACACAGCAATAGCCTCTTTACAGGAGAGATTTGACCTCATGGAAAACCACAGCGCAAGTATCAAATTTATGTATGATATTGATGGCCTGGAGAAGAGTTTCAGTGACAGAGTTGAAGAAATCATGTAAACGACTTGAAACCATTTTAAGCGGTGGGGATGGAAGAGACTGTGACATCAATGGTGATGACCTTTTCGACGAGCTTAAACTTTTTTCGACTATATTGCCTCCAAGAAGTCACCCTGCTGAAGCATTGTCCTTCATAACCAAGCGTGGTTACATAGACACTTTCCCCAACATTTTTGTTGCACTGCGAATTTTATTGACTCTCCCAGTCTCAGTTGCCAGCGGGGAAAGAAGCTTCTCCAAGTTAAAACTCATAAAAACATATTTACGTTCAACTTTGAGTCAGGAACACTTGAGTGGGTTGGCAACATTGGCAATTGAGAATGAATTGTTAAATGAAATGGACACTGACTTGCTATTTAAGGAGTTTTCAAAAGTAAAAGCCAGGAAAATCCACTTTTAATTACAGGATATTCTTAGTTTGATTCTAAAGACACGATTTTTGTAATTTTATTGCAGTTGAATATCATTATGATAACCTGTAAATTGTAATGTAATTATAATTCTTGTTTGTAAGGTTTTGTGTGTTGTAATAAGTTACCTTCTACCTTTCAAATTTGATCAAAATTACAATTTGATAAAAATGCTCTGATTGGTTAGTTGAGTTATGAGGGGGAGGGGGGGGGGGCAAAAAGTTGTTGGCTTACACTTGAAAAATACCTAGGGCCGCCCCTGGTTCAGACGATAAGAGAAAAACGAAGGAATGCTGTATGTGATTGGTGCTGCTTTTTTATTCAAAGTACCAATGAGCGCCGAGATCCAATGTTTTAGCGCCATTTCTGTCTACACTGGATCGATGGCGTGTGGTGATTTAGTTTTATTAGCTTCTACTTTTTTATTAATTGGAGTGTTTGCATGAAGATATTTTCATTCGATGTTTATGACCTTTAGTTTTGTGTAATTTACAAATTATAGAAAATATTTAGAATCATGTTGATTTTTGTTAAAAAAAAATCGTAAAAAATTGATGCCTCCTGGATCCCTGTTATTGCATCCACTTACAACTAGTGGTTGAATCTGTTCACATCTTAAATTCATTTTCACTTAAATATGATTGAAAGATCTTATTTAATCTGAATCGTCACTTATTTTGAATAGGATGAACTATATTTCTAAGCGTAGAATTTCTACAGATTCTACTTATACTAAGATAATTTATTATTTTCCTACCTAACTCTTAGATTTCCTACTGTTACGAGTTGATAATGAATGACAAGTAACAAACAGAAACTTATTTTGTAATATAGGGCTGTTACATGATGTAATTGCATTTTTGATCACTAGGTTATATTTTGATACTACTTTGTCTTCCAATGTAACACCTTGGTTATTCTTATTTGCCTAAACTTTGACTTAATTTTGTGTATGTCACCTATTGTGCTGAGAATAGGTGATGCTAATTGAACTGTGAATAGTGTATTTAGATTGAGTAGTGTAAAGACATGTAAATTCAATAATATAAATATATGGAAATATTATCTTCAATTGGAAAATATTTTATTGTAATTGGCAGCATGATTTACTCTCTTTTAGAATGAAGTAGTTCTGAAGTTTGTTCAGAAGTAGTTGTATTGCAGGGACAAGTGATGAAACAGCTGTGTAGAAAACACCAAAACATGTCTCAAGTTGTAGAATTCCATCGAGATGTTGACTGGTTTTGGGGAATTGAATCTTCTAGACCAGCGGTTCCCAACCGGTGGGTCGCGACCCACTAGTGGGTCGCGGAAGGGTTACAGGTGGGTCGCGACTTGATCCAAAACTATCAGAAACCATCGAATAAACCATCAGAAAAGATCAGAAAATCGAAAATCGATCATATATAAGGAAGGGATACGATACAAATATGGTTTTATTCTATATTCTTCTATTTCTATAGATGTGGAGGTATTCCGATAAGGAAAGGTGGGTCGCCAGCTGAAAAACGATAAGGAAAGGTGGGTCGCCAGCTGAAAACGATAAGGAAAGGTGGGTCGCCAGCTGAAAAGGTTGGGAACCACTGTTCTAGACTATACGAGTAGTCCCAGTTCTTGGATGAAAACTTTCTTGCTGGTATTTTGTTCAAATTGATCAGAGGCATCATCATCAGAGTTTGAAATGTTTTTCTTAGCTTTGAACTTTCTTCTCAGTTGAGGAAAACATCTCAAGCTCTGAAGATCTCTCTGACACTCAGGAATGAAACATCAACAAGGAAGTTTATCTCCATGATGTCGCACCATCCAGATAGCCAAGAAAATTCATTAGAGAATTACTGCAGAAGCTCCAGTGACTGTATTTGGTGAAACTGGAAAAAAATGAATGTGTAAATATAAATTAAATATAATATCCATATTTAAAAATATATGTATAAAAATAGCATTATAATTATTAATTTTTCTTGTAGTTTGTGTAATGATTCACATCATAAGATGCTACTTACCCTTACATAAGATGCTGTTTATTCAGAATCCAATTCTTAAATGTTCAGCTTTAAATAATCATGAACAGTCATGAATTTCAGCTTATTATAAAATCATAGCCAAGGCTGGTAAATCTAAAGGAAAAAAAAATTAAGGATATACTAATCATGTTGTTAGTAATAAAATCTATATATATAAAAATGAATGCATCTTTCTTTCTTTCTTTATTTGTCTGTCCTTTATATACTCTTAGGCCCTTTGACCTATCTGGACCAAACTTTGCAGAATTACTCTTTAGGACACTGCGGAAAAGATAGGCTACCTTAGAACCCTGACCCACCCCCCGAAAGGGGTTGAAAAGAGATAAAAGCCATGAAAAACCCAATATCCACCTGGTGGTTAAAATAAGAACTACACAAATATTGTGTAAAGTGAAAAATTCGCTCTCCTATGGGGGGCAGGGACACCACATTTGGGTGGGAGGAAGCCAACACAAAGGCTGAAGTGTCCCACCCCGACCGACACCGGGACCTTATATTTAGGGCCCCTTCTCGGGCCCCCAAGTCAATTGCAAATAAGGAAAAATTCGCTCTCCTATGGGGGGCAGGGACACCCCACTTGGGTGGGGGGATGGCGACACATGGGCCTTATAAGTGTCCCACCCCCGATGGACACCGGGACCTTATATTTAGGGCCCCTTCTCGGGCCCCCCAAGTCAATTGCAAAAAAGGGAAAAATTCGCTCTCCTATTTGGGGCAGGGACACCACACTTGGGTGGGAAGAAGCCAACACAAACGCTGAAGTGTCCCACCCCCGACCGACACCGGGACCTTATATTTAGGGCCCCTTCTCGGGCCCCCCCCAAGTCAATTGCAAAAAAGGGAAAAAATCGCTCTCCTATTTGGGGTAGGGACCCCACACTTGGGTGGGAGGAAGCCAACAGAAAGGCTGAAGTGTCCCACCCCCGACCGACACTGGGACCTTATATTTAGGGCCCCTTCTCGGGACCCCCAAGTCAATTGCAAATAAGGAAAAATTCGCTTTCCTATGGGAGGCAGGGACACCACATTTGGGTGGGGGGATGCGACACAAGGGCCTAAGTGTCCCACCCCCGATCGACATCGGGACCTTATATTTAGGGCCCTTTCTCGGCCCCCCCCCCCAAGTCAATTGCAAAAAGGGAAAACTTTACTCTCCTACGGGGGCAGGGACACCACACTTGGGTGGGGGATGGGACACAAGGGCCTAAGTGTCCCACCCCCGATCGACACCGGGACCTTATATTTATGGCCCCTTCTCACCGAGCCCTTTCTTTCTTTGAGTGGCATTGCAACGCATGCCGGGTACAGCTACTCCCTTATAAATTTTTAGGATCATGCAAGATCCATCTATTGATAGCTAACCATTAAAATTTATTCACATTATTTAGAATACTTTGAATGCATAGTATCATAAATATATTCTGCCAGAATTGATGATTTAAGGTTGGTGATGGAGAGGATAGAATTTTTTTATTTAATATCTTTTTTGGGTTCATCATTAATTTTATGAATCAATTACAGAAATTATAGTCCTAATTCATTTTTAGCGACCCGTTTGTCCTGTCTATCCACCCCTAACAACTCCCGAACGGAAGGTCGGATCAACAAACGGATTTCACCATTGTGCTCAGAGGCCCAAAGAATGTAGGGTGCAGGGTATTTCCAGAGACCAACGCTCCCCCACCCCATGTTCGAATATTTGGCATTGTTTTCATTGGACTTCCTCTATAAGCTTAAATGTTAGAAATGCAACCATACGATTTTAGTTGTCAGATACAGTCTCCGACTCATATACTGAAGGTTGTTGGTTCAAATCCGTATATTTGCTTTTTTTTCTCTTAATCTTTATTTCTCAATGTCCGCGAGGGTTAAAATACGAAAAAAAAAAAAAAACCCTCACTTTTTTTATTTTACCTTACGCTAATGTACTTCCTTTTTTATTATTATTTTTAATTTTTTTTTTAATTATTATGGGTCACCTTTAAATTTATGCTGTAGCACAAAATTATACGCACTATTTTTTTTTACAAGAATGTCTCATTTCTACATACATAAACAAATCTTTTGCTGTAATAAAATCTTTGGCTAAACCGGAGAATACGGTATCCCGCACAAGGATACAATGGCATTTGCATAGTTACCACTTCCAGGCGAGAGGGAAAAACAGTTAACTTAATATGAGCTGTTGGTGCAAAGCGATTGTGCAGATTAGCATTAGCTTAGGTAAACTGAGGTAACAGGCAGTCCAGGATGTTTATATTGAAAACATTTTTAAAGTACAATGTCCCGCGGATGGTTCCTTCATCGCCAGCCTGATACCGTAATCTCCGGTTTACCATTTCACAGCTCATAGAAGCTAAGGTTTGTAAATCTGTTGCTATTCACTTTTAACATTCAGTTATTATAAAATATGATATAATTAAATAAACATTTACTATTACGTGAGGAAAAAGTTAATAGATATCTAGATGCTTGTATGAATAGTTTGATGCATTAAACAAGGCTAGTTTCTAGAAAAATTAATTAAAATTAATATACAATACATGTATTTGGTTCAAATTTTATAGTAGCTTACATGTATTACATGTAAATCAGAAAAATATAACAGTGTATAATAAGGTGTAGACTATACTAAATCATTACATCAATTAGTAATCAATTGCATTAAATGAAAGCAAAAGTTTGAGGGGAGAAGATGAGGAGAGAAAAAAATTACAAAAAAAAAATCTTTTATTTTTATATTTTATTTTTAATTTTAGTTTGTTTGTTTGTTTGTTTACTTTTTCGGCTTCCTTTCTTCCCAGACCTTGCCTTGAAGTTATTCCGATTCACATTTATAGATGCCAATTTCTCAAAGGGAGCTTCAAATTCCTCTCATTTATAGAAGTAGGTCGAATCCAGAGACCAGATCCTCAGGTTACGATGAAACAGTCCAGATGTGCGCCTATTACATGCAGTCGCCCACCTCTATTGGATGGACTCATCTTCATTTATCACCAATCACCGTTCCTATATCTAATTTGAATATGGGATTTCTTCTCCTGCTTTATATAAAAGTCAATATTTCTCAATTTTAATTGTGTATCGTCCGAAGACAGCTTCATACGGGGTTGAAACATGTTGCTTTTGATTAAAGCGGAGAATAGGATACAACCAATCACCGTCTTCGTAAGGATATATCGTTCGGTGCAGTTTTGCAGTTCCGCCTCAGCGGAACGATACACAATTATTTGTTTTTTAACACCATGTGCTTTTTTTTTTCCTTCGTTCTTCTGGAACATGACTTTGACACTTGGAGTTGTTTCTGTTAACACCACGTCAAAATGAATGGTAGTGAAAGGTTGTCTGCGGGTTTGAGTGATATCCAAAATAAGGTAAGCGTTTTTTTTTAATACCTTCCATAACAATTTCCACCAAAAAAAAAATTAGCCTTCAAATAATTTTGTGTCTTGTCAGGTCAAGCTGTCTTCGCGGAGGGACGTCAGCGCTAGACCGAATCATCTGTTACGATTAGCTATAGATTAGAAAAAGTAAAGCTCCACCCATTGCAGGATTTTAAAATTTCAAAATTTTTTATCTTCCATTCGAAATTTACCACCCTTTTTAATATAGCGCTAACACAACCATTACGTCAACACATTTCCCGCCAGCATTAGGTCAGCAAATTTCCCACCATTTTGAATATAGTGCAAACACATCCATTACGTCACAACTTAAAAAAAGAGTTCTAAAATTTTTCTAAATTTTAATTTCCATTTTTGTCCCTTTTGCAGCTGATGACGTTAGAATAAATTGGCCGTATCTTCACAGAAACAGTGATATGGTGTTTGTATTGGCATTTTCAAATTCCACATCTCTGTTCGGCTTATATATAAATATATATATATATATCTGGACCTCAGAGCCAAAGGGTATTAAGTCCACCTTTTGTCAAAAGTGAAGTTTTGACGTCTTTCGTTATAATTTTTATACATCTTTCCCGTACTGCTTAGTATTAAATCCAATGTATGCCCGTTTTTGAAATATTCATCTAAAACACGCATTAAGTCTAATAACCAATAGAGACTTTTTGAACTTTCAAACAGCTCTCCTGGATAATAATGAAAATGGGACTTAATACCCTTTGGCTCTGAAGTCCAGATATAAGCTTTGATTTTGATAGCGCTTACAGACGCCGATAAAAGTTAACTTAAGAAAAGTGAAGAAAAATAAAGAATACAAATCGAAAAAAGCAGAAAAATAAAAAATAGAAAAGTAAAAAAAAAATGCATAAGTTAATTCTAAGTTTATGTAAGTTACGTAGTGTACGTGTAAGGTACGGAACGAAAGCAAGTGTCTATGTACGGGCCAACTCTCTTCCCTCCCTCCCCCGCACATGCCGCCATTAGCCGTTACTGTATCGTCTGTCAGTAAGAACTCATAATTAAAACCATATTATGTTATATCACAGGAATCCTTATATATTACAATATATTTGTGTGTATGTCTGTATAGCAATAAAATCATGTTTTTTCCATTATTATTAGCACTAACGGAGTTTTTTTAGAGGGCCGGAACGGATTAATTTTTTTTATTATTTCTTATGGGAAAAAATGATTTGAGATACGAGCACCTCGAGTTACGAGCTCGGTCGTGGAACGGATTATGCTCGTATCTCAAGGTATTACTGTAGTTGATTTGATTTCAGATATCATGAGATTAATAAGAAAATCTAGTAATCTCTGAATTAAAATATCAGAAATGCAATGTAGTTTGCAGGCATATTTACTGAAATGTTATTACAGGCTTCCTCTGCTTTTCGACCCTTATCAATTATAACCGTAACTTACGGTGTCCGTTCTTTCGATTCATTACCTCACGTTTCCACGATCTTTCAAACGCTTATGGGATCAAGCGTTTCTTTTGCTCTGAATCAACTTGGCGCCATCTTTTCGTTAATAAAGTTAAAAGTTAAAGAATCCTCCTGCTGGCTTCTGTGGCCTTGGGTTCGCGGGGATTAAGGTTCCCGTCGTTTCGTAACCAACGGGATTCAGTTGAGGTTGGGTGGTCAGACAACGGCCGCCCGGAAGTCCAGTGAACCCGTCTGGATGAGAATGCAGGGTAAAAAAATTGCCGACCTCCGTCGGTGTCAGGAACTGAATTCACCAAATGTGTATACTGAATTTCAAGAAGATCCATTCCAGAGGTTCAAAACTTATTAGAGACGGACACAAACACACACAATGTGAAAACATTAAAAGATCGTCTAATTTAAAAAAAAAAAAATGATTTATGTAAATTAGAATAATTATTTGAAAAATAAAGATTTCACAAAAGCTAACTCAGAAGCAAGTAATTACATATTAGGCATTTTTTTTTTTGAGATATTAATCTTTTCATCTTTATTCAGAAAGGTTAATAACAATTTTATTTCATTTCAGTAGAATTCATTCTACGTTACTTAGTTATTGCGCTTTAACCGAAAACTCGGATACAATGCGTCAATTGTCAAAATATAAAGTTGCAATTGATTCTGGTATTTACGATATGAAAGATCAAGTCCTTATGATTATGTGTTGTATGTAAAAGAGTATTTTAAAAAATGAATATGTTGACGATTGAAAATAATTTGTCCTGAGAATCTGTGAATATGCTTGAATCTTTTTTATATTGCGCTTTAAAAATGAATTTGCAATTTTTACCGCTAGGTGAAGAAAAGATAACTGTTCACTTTCAGTTTCAGTTTCTACGTAAAAATGCTTTGGCTAAAGATATTTATGAAAAAGTTATGATACAACAAAAGATGAATGACCGCTAAATATTCATAAAATGGAAATTAATTTTAAATTAATAAAATGTTTTAGGTCTTATTTAATAAGTAAACTGAAAGTGTTTCTTTTAGAGCAGTTTTGACAAAGTATTTCAACGTTTCGTTAATATTTAATATTTCAATAATTTCTTTAATAACCGGAATTTAATATCTTTGTATTTCACTGTTTAATTCGTATAATATTCTCCCTTAACAAAATTTGTTTTATTTAATTTTACTTCATATTTTGTTTGTTTGTTTATTTGTTGTTTAACTTTTGTTTTCGCTTTACAAGGGAACCTTTCGAACCTTATAAACGCAGTTTGTAATGAAACTTTGCAGAATGAATCATTAGATTGTGTTAATGAAATGACATGAATCTTAGGTGCCCAATCAATCGCTAAGGGGGCTAATTTTTGTCGAAAAGTTGGGTCGCTTATTGAACTACAAAATTTCTTGTTTTTGATTCAATAATATATTTCTATGTGCCCTAAAAGAAAAACAGTAATTAGCATTTATTTGGATAGCTTAACTAACATTGATATGCTAAAATCTAAAATCACCCATCCCTATACTACAAACTTGTTCTACTTAGAAAAATTAATCTACGATACTTAATTCAGCTACATCTTCTGGTGCCTAAACAAAATGAACTTTAAAACAGGTGAATGAATACCAAGACAAATTTATCTTTGCGAATTTTTGGACGGAATCCTCTTCCTGGAACATCCTGTGAGGAATCCCAAGATGTTGTTATTGACCAGCTAATGAATGTCCGACATAGAACTATTACAAACGATGTCCGTAACGATGGAAAGTACATCAACCATGGTTTATTCTACAAGATTGTATTTTGTACAAGAGAAATCACGGCCCCACAGGCGATCAATCGCTACTCGTAATAAAGCATCTACAACGACACGTTCTGCAGGAACTTCACAATGTACCCACAGTCATACACCTTGGCTTTGCAAGAACTTACGAGCGAGTCAGACAAAAGGATTGTACAGAAGGATTATTTCTGACCAGGATTGTACAGAAATATAAGAAGATACGCCAGAAATTCGCGTAACATTTGAGCATCAGTTGCTGGCATTAATGACAGTTGATATCACTTGGCCTTGAAACATTCTTTAGAGTGATGAAGTCTACTTCTACTGTAATGGGCAAGTGAATGCCCACAACTATCGCATATGGGTAACAGAAAAACCTTTGTGTTATCCAAGAGGTCCCGTTGCATTCTCGAAAAGTGACTGTGTGGTGTGGATTTATGGCTAATTTCAACATTAAGTCATATTTTTTTGAAGCATATTAGGCAATTAAAAATACGGTAATTAATGCTTTTAGACAGTGTCAAAAGCAAAGCGGGCCGATAATATGCACAATTGTATAAACAAAATAATTAAAAGCAAGAGCATATAAATGCAAGACCGTTACTTTGTTTCGGGCAACAGAAGACCTTGTTATCCAAGAGGTCCCGTTGCATTCTCGAAAAGTGACTGTGTAGTGTGGATTTATATCTAATTTCATCATTGGGTCATATTTTTTTGAAGCATATTAGGCAATTAAAAAAAATCATTCTTAATTCTCCAAAAATAAATACCGCCAAAGAAATTCAAATAAAACAATAATACTTCTTAATTAACTACATAAAAAAAAAAGTTTTCTGCAGCTTTTTACGAACTTAAATAAATTTAAAAAAATTAAATCTAATTGCAAAGAATATTTTGAATCAGTTTGCAATAAAATACGGATTAGAATAATTAATATATCCCGCGGCAGAGGGAGAAAATATCCCGCGGCAGTTGAACGGAATCCTATCTGCTGCCGGCCAAACACCCACTCCCCTGCACAGGTGGCACTAATCCGCTGCGTAGCAAGTCAGCAAAACTGTACCTTTAAGAATATAGTTCCGGTGTTCTTGTTATTTCATCCTGAATTTAGAACATTATTGTTGATTTGTAAACATTACATATTTTAAGAGACAGTAAGTGTAACTGTTCAAATTATTGGATTTTTTTTTATTTTATTTTCGATCACACAGCAAGGGAACATGCGATTGGTTAATGTTGCTGAGGGGCTCATTTCAACATGGCAGCTTCCAGTGAATCGCACTCGTCTTCTTATAAATATTTCAATAGTAATTGTGAAGGTCAGTCTATTCACAGAGTGCAAAACAAATAATTTTCAATATTTATTCCAAGTTAAGAGAATTGGAACAGCACCTGACAATTGATGAAGTCATTCAGTCATGCTTGATATTTGAGTAGTCATTAATTCTTCTGATTCTTCTGTGATCGTTCTGTGATTCTTCTGATAGTACGAGCGATACGTACTCATCAATTGGATGTGAAGTTCACATAGCGAACAGTGATATTATTATTAAAAGTTAAAACAAATCTAACAAGGGAACCTTTCGAACCTTATAAACGCAGTTTGTAATGAAACTTTGCAGAATGAATCATTAGATTGTGTTAATGAAATGACATGAATCTTAGGTGCCCAATCAATCGCTAAGGGGGCTAATTTTTGTCGAAAAGTTGAGTCGTTTTACCGTCAGTCTCCAGATGGCGACAGCAGTCTTCAAATAACGGAGATGCAGTAGAGTTTCCGAAGTACATAACGCCATCTGGTAACAAGTTCTGATATAACCTTATTTTTCGAAAGTCAATGATGAAATTTGAATGTTGATTCGGAAAGATTATTCAACTTATTCTAAATGGAATAGAAGCAGATAAAAGGGAAACTACATGAGTTCTACATTTTGTATATAATATAAAGACACTAATGATATTTATTTATTTATCGATGAGGCGTCGTAAAATCATAAAAAAAAAACCACACTGCTTGTGAATTTTAATGTATTTTTATTGTTTTAAAAGTACGGATGGATTACTTAATAAAATATTTTATATATTTGGTCCATTATTAAAAAATGTTCTCGTTATTTATTTTGGTATTATTTTTTATTTCTTTAATAGCTTAAAAATGAGAAGTGCATAGCTTTGACAGCTTATAACTTACCTTCGAAATCACGAATCAAATCCGTGGAAAGGATTTTATTTTTATAATAAGTATTATTTTCTCATATTTTCTTTTTTCTAACAGTAAGTCCCCTTTTTTTTTGGTCATATTTCTTTTCTTTGATTATCTTTATGTTAAGATCTTTTATTGTCTTATAAGATTAACTTGGTGAATAAAGAAATGTAAGCTAAAATTAAGTAAATAAAAACACTTTTAAATTTTAAACAGCAAAATGAACAAACAGAAATACAATAAATAAAAGTAAACACTTTGTGCAAATTCGTTTAATATTTTTGTTTATTGCAGTAAAAAATACTCTGTAATTCACACTCTTGTGTTATATGATTAACTTAGTGAATAAAGAAATGTACAATCTTACAAAAAAGAGAAAGAAATTGTTTTGGCAAACAAAACAAAAAGCAAAAGAAAAACAACTATAAATTTGTTTGGATTAAGAACCAAAAAATCTTTGTATAGAAAAAGGAAAATTCCGTAATTTTACAAATTGACAATAAAAATGATCTTATATAAATTCAATAAGATAAAACCAGTGAAAGAAAAGAAAGAAGAAATTAATATTCACCCTAAAACATATAATTTTGATAGTTTATATAACTGGAAAGAATACAATAATTTGGTTAATTGTCAAACTAATTTGAATTGTGTGTTTTTAAATATAAGAAGACTTAAGAAAAATTTTGATTATTTAAAGGCTAATATAGTGCAACTTATTGATTATATTGATGTAATTATTTTAGCAGAGGTTAATGTTAACTTGGAAGAAATCAAAATCTTTAAGCTAGATTTATTTAATACTATATTTAAATTACGTGAAACTAAAAAAGGTGGTGGGTTAGTTAATATTTTATAAAAAATTTAATAACTATAGATAGTTGGAATATTGATTCTAAATCTTTTGAAAATGTAATCTGCACTGTAAAGAAAAAAGTAATAAATTTATATCAACGTAAAGAAATAGAAGCAACTATAATAGCAGTTTACAGACCACCTAATAGTAATAAAAATGACTTTATTATAGAATTAAATGAAGTTATACAAGAACTTAATAAGAAAGTTAATGACAAACATCCACTTTTATCAATTGGTGATATAAATATTAATTTATTAGATAATAAAAATAATCCATTAATACAAAATTATATAGAAATGTATCATAATCTTGGTCTTAGGAACTATTATATCTGTGCTGTTACCAGAGATGTTAAAACAAATATCTCTCACTCCAAAACTTGCATTGATCACTGCTTTGCAAAAGCAAATAAGTTTAAAATTATTGGAAACATTATTAAAAATGATATATCAGATCACTATTTGGTTTTATTGCAATTTAAGAATTTTTCACTTGAATTCTCAAAATATAAATGAAATTCTATATAATTAAATTAATTATATAGCACATAATTAAAAGCCATATTGAAGAATTTGGTTTATCTTTCGCAAAAGCTGTTTTTATTCCTTCCTTTCATATCAGTTTAATAATTTGCAAATTTTTCTGGGGGGGGGGTTATTCTTCATTCTTATTTATTATTTTTTTTTTGTATTTATTATCATTATTTACTAATTTTAGTTTAAAAAAATTATTTTATTTAAACCTAATTTAAGGAAACAGTCTGCTGTGGAATGGTCAGTCTTTGATTTTTATGATGGTTTTTATGAAGGGTGGATGCACGTTTTAATTGTTTCCAAAACAAGTGCTTGTTTTATTGTTTTATTGTCAGTCAATCGGTGCCTCTCCCATTTTAACTGTCAATGCTGTGAGTGATCTTTTAAAAGAAGCAATATCCTCGGGCAACCAATTCAAACGTCTAGAAAGAAATCCCCAATAAACATTGGTTCTCATTGGCTAATAAACCCACCCCTGCTATCCAAATATTTATGTCCTTTGCTATTTCTCAACAACATTTTAAAGTAATTTTCGTTGATATAACATCCTTGGAAGTGCAGCCAGTGAATTTTTACCTTAACACGTTAAAAAAAAATACGTTAAAAATTACGAGTTTAGTAATTGAACAAATTTTCGCTTTTAATTCTGTGAAACTCAAATCAATCAATCCATCAAACAATGCCAATCAATCCAGCAAATATTATTTTACTGCTTCAGCTGCATTTCACTGGATTTGCAGCAAGTGAACCTTCAGCTGACGATTAACATTTATATAAAGAGTTTTCAGATACCATCGAGAAGTGCATTGAATCTTCTGAATGCTATATCGAAGCAGACCAGGGATTAGTTTTCGATGAAGATGTTGATTTCCTTAATCATGAAGAAGAAGAAGACGCAGAAGGATTAGACGATGAAGAAGCGAATACAGGGAAAGAAGAGGAGGAACAATTACCAATAGGATCACAAGAAAGCTCAAGTGCAAGTGAGTATAACCCTTCCCCATTGAAAAAAGCAAAAACAGTAGACGATGAATATTTACAGAAAGCGCTAGAATATTATCGATCATCGAAGAAAGGAACTAGATCAATTCAG
>JAFIDM010000002.1:22165277-22178308 GCA_023159025.1 Thereuonema tuberculata
GGATTCGCAAGTCTAACTGGTTTATGTTTTATAGCTTATAGATAAAATAATCCATCGCCATTGTGAATAAACGGAAATATAAGAAGATAAAGAAAATTCTTGGATATCAAATAATGAAGAATCGAATGGCAGAATGTTCTAAGGTGACAGAATATATTTCAATCCTATGGATACAAGAATTATCAGGATTAACAGAGGACAATTTATCAGGATCGATAAATCGAAGAATCTGTAAGTAGAACATTATTTATTATTTTCGAATTCTACAAAAGAAGAAGATATCGGGAAACAAGAATTTTATAGTTAAGTTTTAGATCGGCAGATTTAGTGTAGGACTAATGAACTGATAATTGTGTGATAACGATTAGAAATGATTCTAGTGAACTTTATATAGAATAGAGAGAAATATCATTTCTAGATTCATTGTGATTAGATATAATTCGCAAGGTGGAAAGTCATTTAGGTTAGAAATATAATATTTCTAGATTCATTGCGAAGTAAAATATAAATCACAAGGTGAAAAGTCAATTGGATATAAGAAAACTGAACTTATAACAAGTCCAGAAGAATTAAGATTTAAGATAGTGACACTCTTATAACAAGAACTGTCAAGATAATGGAAACGAGGGATACAAGAAGATTTCCTTGAACTGTTTAAATATGTGAAGATTGATAATATGTGTGATATTAAAGTATAATAAATTTGTTATTGTTGAAGCTCTAGTTAAGTAACTTTAATTATAATAATTAAAGACATGTGAATTTATTCAAAGTGGAAAACAGAGGTTAATATTTTATATGTATCTCTGCTGGATGCATACTAAGGTATTACAAGGTTTAAAATGGGTTTAGTATAAGATAATCACCAAATTATAAGTTATCAGGTTCTATCGAATATAATAATAGTAGTTTTCCACATAAATGGTTATGGCTTTGCCCTATGAGCTTCAACTACGCAGGATGGTAAATTAGCGAAATGCAAATTAGCAAGATCCAAGATTAGTGATATTTATTACATCGAACTTGATTGATCTATAAGAGACATTACAATTATAATAATTATAGTGCAGCAGTTATGGCCAGCAACATGTTATCGTTTAGAGGAGACAATTACCTTAAATGGAAGGTTTCCATAAGAACTACTTTGCAAAGAGAAGGTCTATGGCTCTTAGCCAACATTCCGCTTTCTGAAATTACAGAAATTCCGGAAGCAGATAAGAGAAGGAAACTTCTTATGAAAGTGGAGAAAGCAACAGGTCTCATTATTAGTTCAATAGACGATAAGTTTAGAACATTGATAGATGAAGTGGATGATCCTCAGAAACTTCTTTTAGAATTAGAAGAAAAATTTAACACTACGGATAATTTGAAGATCACAGATCTTAAAAGAGAACTGTATACTAATAGTAAGATGTGAAATAATGATGATATCCCCAGTAAGATTGTACATCTTAAGATGCTGGTAAAAGAAATAGAAAATAGGGGTAGACTTTTACCAGACACAGAGTTTTGTTGGATATTACTGTCAGGTTTGCCAAAGGACTATACAGCTTGCGCTCAAAGTTTATTAACTATGCAAAAGCAGGAAGGTTTTAACTCCGAGTTAACTATCAGTAACATATTACTGGAGTATAAAAGAAATCAGAGTGATGAGATAAAAGAAACAGAGTTATCAAGACAGTGTCACAGTGTTGAACCAAGTCCTAATGTTAAATATCAAAAAAAGGATAAAGATAAATTAACCTACATTGATCGCACTAAAAGGAAATGTTTCCGTTGTGGAAAAATTGGTCACATTGCCAAACTCTGTAAGCCAAGGTGAATATCGATCAAGGCAAAACCTCTTCTACAAGCGGCATGAAGCAAAATAATGCATCATTCTGCGGAATGATAAGCTTATTCGGAAATAAACAAAATTCATTCAAAATTAAAGACGTGAATTTATTCAAAGTGGAAAACGGAGGTTAATATTTTATACGTAACTCTGCTGGTTACATACTATGGTATAACAAGGTTCAAAATGGGCTTAGTATAAAATAACGCACGTAAAAATTCACAAAGAAACATTCATACTTGATAAGGATGGCAGCAATACTGGAATTGGTGCCGCTTTA
Organism: Thereuonema tuberculata; assembly: GCA_023159025.1. Taxonomy (NCBI): domain Eukaryota; kingdom Metazoa; phylum Arthropoda; class Chilopoda; order Scutigeromorpha; family Scutigeridae; genus Thereuonema; species Thereuonema tuberculata. The sequence continues at coordinate 22,167,392 of JAFIDM010000002.1, forward strand.
CCACAGATACAGAATGGGCAAGAAACATTCATTGCTTTGAGGTTTGTTTCTTCGATGAACACAACTTTGAAAAGCTATTTGGGTTAATTGAATTTCTTTCATATTGAAAATGTTCTCTACGTGCCAGTGATAAACAAGCTCGCAGCAAGAGACCCGCAGCAGCAGCATAGGAGGACTTTTATGGACTAACAAAATTGTGGCAAAAGTCCCTGCGAACCGGATCATACCCATCCTTGGGAGTGGTTTTGGCTTGAGGTTTGTTGTTTGTTTTATTTTTTGTTTCTTTGTTTTTTTTTTGCACTGTCTGCTTTATATTAATCGTATGTAGACTTTGATTTTATTTATGTATGCGTGTGTAATATGCATGTATGTACATGTTTATTTTTAATTTTTTGTTGGTGATTTAATAGCATTGTTTGTTCTATGTATATTTTAAGATTTTTTTTGCTTACATCTTATTTACTTATTATTATTAATGTTGCTTTGTTTTTTTGTTATTTTGTTTATTTATGTTTTGTGTAAGTTTATGTGTTGTGTGTTGTTAAGGGAACCTAAAAAGCTGCTTTGTAGGTACAGGTCTTCTTTGTTTGCTTCTTCTATATGTATGCGCCTACAGACTCTGCTCCAAGAAGGAATTCTAATCCAACGTCGAGGTCGCACCCCTTATTGTCGATATGAACTCTCAAATAAAATTACGCTGTTATCCCTACAGCAATAAAAAAAATGGGATCCTGATTAGTTTTCAGCTCAACTCCCAAGTAAAATGAAAGTGTTGTACTTTGTTTTGTACTTTTATTACGTTAATGATGAAGTTACTATTGGGAAAACACTTATATTAGACTTATATTAAACAAATAGCTACGGAGAGTTATTCTTTCAAAGAAATGTGGAAAGAAAGGTTTCAAAATTCAATTTGAACCCTTGAGGGAATTAATCCCGCTGTAGTTATGTTTGTATTTCAAAAAATATAAATTGAATGTAAAATATGATAAAACTTTTCCTCACTGCAAAACTAACATGATTCGAAGATTATAATTCACCACCTATATTATTCCCATTTTATGCAATCGGGGACCCTCCCCTCCGTTTACCAATGCGTAGTCAGCTCCATGAATTGAATGAGGTTCCTACCGACCATTAGATAAATCATTGGACTACATGAACCGTTAAAGATAAGATATAATGTAACTTTTTTCTTTCCTTTTTTTATTTAAAAAAAAAATCTCCATTAAAAAAAAGGTAGACTGGAAACAAAGAAATCCTAGCTTCATCAAGATCTGATAGACACTTCTCTGAGAGTGTCTTTGAGATCATTAATATATATTTAGGCAGCTAATCCTAAGTTCCACATTGATAGTAAATTTAATTAACGTCTCAACCTTTATAATATTATTTTATATTAGGCTAAGTAATTGCAACAGCTTAAGTAAATGCAAATGATTAACTTTTCCAGAAAATAGAAAATTGACAGTATTTGTATTAGACAGATGTTGTATTAGACAGATATTTTTTTTTAAATTCTAAATATTGGATTTTAAAAATAAATGAAGATTTTTCCTTTTGTGGAAAGACAACGACAAATGAAACTGTTTGTTGAAAGTACAAGATTAAATCAATTGGATTTTAGCGACAGTGCTCTGTAGACGTAATATGAAGACATGATTGAACAGAAATTACGAATTATTATTCTTTTCCATAATTCTTAGCTGTTCACTCTTAATTATCAAACAATGATAACCAATAATCTTAATTATCTCAGCTCTACTCTTTGGCTCCAACACAAGCGACTAATAGTATTTTAATACCACAAGGCTTCTATGACTTTCAACAATTTTCTTCTCTGTATTTAATTTAGAAATACGTATTGATATAGAAAGAAATGGAAAAAAAAATTCAACGATAGTGTGATGTTCGATACAATATTTGCTATTTTCTTATCACTGCTCATGAACTGTGGAATTACTTAGAATTAGAAAAGATATATATAATGTTACAATATTAATAATTCAGTTCATTCGAATCTTTAAATTTTTTTACATTCGTTTCCATGTTAAAGATGTTAAAACAAATAAAATAGAATTACCTTTATTTAGAATTTCTAATCGTGAACCATTTCTGATTTCAATACTAGCATTCTTGAATGTACATTCTTCAGAAACGGAAGAATTCTGTTCAGAAAAAGAATGAATGGTGCAATTTTCCATTTGATTTGGTGTATTTCCTACGACACAAGCAAAGTCCATAAATAGAATAAACCATTGAATTATGGTGAAAATCTCTGAAATGAATAAATGGGAAATATTATTAATTAATCACAATTCATGTAATTACATATTCAGTATTAAAACAAAAAAGTCAAGATGATGATGGTAAAAAACTTTCTTAAAAATTTTCAAATGTATAGTTACAAAAATAATAATAGGGACTTCAATCGTGAAACTCAACATTGAAAGATACTACAGAATACATCTCCATTTTGTTATTTTAATTAACATTGTATGAAGTATTCTATTTTTTCTTCAACTTATTTATCTTTTCATGATAAAGCTTTTTACTGTGACATTTTTTATTTTGATTTTGAATTTTCTATTTGTAAGATAGTTTTTTATAAGGTTATAAAGATCTCCTCTTATTCCATATCTTCTTAATTTATTTATTAATATATTGTGGTTAATTTCTAAAATTCTAAAATTCAGTAAAATGCTTTACTGAAATCAATATAAGCTATATAAGTTATCTGGCTATTATTTAAATTATTATTTATTTTATTATTTAAGTTGTTTAACAGATCATTAGTACTTTACCGATCTCTTATGCATATTGATTTTTAGTCAAAATATTATTTTTATTATAAAACTATATATGAATTTAGTTAAATGACTTTCAATAATCTTAGAAATGTTGGATAATATAGATAATAGCTTGTAGTTTCATTATTCTTCAGTGTTCCCTCCATTATAAACAGGTATTACATATGCAATTTTCCATAGATTAGGATAAGTTTTTGTTTGAAAAATATTCTTAAAAGTTCAATCAAAAAAAGTAAAAGATTTTCTTCGTTATTTTTTATAATTCTCGCAATATATTATTGATAATATTATCTGTAGCAAAGGAATTTTATTATTTAAAGTCTTTATTATTTTTAAATTAACATCATAATTTGGTAATAAAAACACAATAGTATTCGGATTCTGCTATTGATTTTTGTGTGTTTCATCAATCTTAAAAGATGTAAATTTTTTTTTGATCAAATGTTTTGTACAAGTTATAAAAGATAGTATTTCTATTATTTTCCTCATATTCTTATCAGAAACGTTATTATTATTTAAAAGTTTATTTAAGTATTGTTTTTTTTTTTTTTTTTTTTTGATTTTGTTAATATAATTTTTTTAGACAATTTCTTTTCTTTTAATAATTATTCTCATATGTTTTATTTGTTCTATTATTCTTATGTTGAATAAAATATATTTTTCTTTTATGTGCTTCATTATGTCATCATTCATCCATAACTGTTTAAATACTTTATATGTGTTTTTATTATTATTTTTATATCCTTTTTTTATTTTATCAATTGTATTTTTTAGTGGTTATTATTGATTTATCTTGAATTTATATATATATATATATATATATATATATATATATATTTGAATCTGTATTATAGTCTTTTTTAATTTCCAGGATGAGATCTATTACTTTAGCATTAAGATAATTTTCATTGACAGTGTAATTCTTTTCACTTTTATAATTTAATTATTTTGATTTTCAGTTTCTATTAAATTCCAAAATGATCAGATGTATCCAATTGTATTATGTTAGTTTCTATATTATAATTATTCATTTGTGTGAAACAATAATCTAAACATGTTTTGGAAGAATTTGTGTTTTTAGTGCAATTTCTTGTTGTTTTGTAAACTTGATTTTTATATCCCATGTTATAATTTTTTTTTTAATATTTATTGGTTACATTCCTTTTTGTACTATTCATATTTATGTCTATAATAAAATCTCCTGCACACATACAATAATAGCGATTTTCATTTTTAATTTTAATTTCTAACAATTTCTTTTAATTCATTTATAAATAGACTTCTATTAGTCAACGGAGGTTTATAAATTACGTCGAAGAGAAAATCATGTTTTATTGATGAGTGAGTAATAATGCATTGAATGTTTTTATAAGTAACAGTATTTTTAGGAAAACTTTTTACTACAATTTTGAATTACAAAACATTATTATTCTACCTTCTCTGCATTGTTTTTAAGTTTAAATATTTTGTTAAAATCAGTGTTATTAAAATAGTTAATCTTTTCTTCTTTAATATTGACTTCAACAAAAATTATAAAATTAACTGACTACATATAAAATGGTGATAATCTGTAATATATATATCATATCATTATTTGCAACAATAAGAATGCAATTATTCAAAGGTACAAGTTTAAATGTTAAATTTCTCTGCTTTTTTTTTCCAAACACAAAGCCCCCCCCCCCTCCCCCGGGAAAATTCTCTAGTTAGGCTTCTGGTTACAGGGCTTCTTTCTCAAAGTTAAAAGCGGATGAAAGTTGGGGTGAGCACCCGACCTGAAATTAGTCCCGTTGGTAACGAAAAGCCCAATTTGAATGAAACTTAATGTGGATGAAGAGAATTAGAATTGATTCAAATTTCACAGTGAAAACACAGGTTTTTATTGAACATCTGTTGAATAAACTGTTTTATCAGTTATCTGTTGAATCACTACTGGCTGCTATAGGCTACATGAAGTGAAACATAGTCCTGATGTTCTCTCTGCGACAGATAAAGTCACGCTTGCTGAAACGCTGCTCCAAATGATGGATGCACTTGACATGTTTTAACTTTTTATGAGAACATGTGTTATATTTTCGGATGAAGCTGTTCGAATGTACAATAGTTTGAATATGAAGTCTTTGAAGCACAGGAAAACGTGTGCATTGAAGTGTAGAGTTGTTGAAGTTGGAATTTTGAAAATTTAATATAAACTGTAAGAAATATTGTCATTTAAACAACAAATATTAGAAACAGTATGTACAAGTGGCGTAGTCATTGCGCGGGAGTAAGGGGACCCCCAAAACCCAAAAAGTAAGGAAAGAAAGAAAGAAAAAGAATTTATTAAAGCACTGACGTGTTTGTATCTTATTATTTTAGAAAGTGAAACAATTTATTTTTAAATAGGCCTATACTCTGTAACTCTGTTACTGCGTGGGGGTACAGTTTTAAATGCTGTCCTATGACACGTTTTATATGTAATTCCCCTCTCAAGTTCAGTTTCAAATATTCCGCCCCTCAAACCATAATCTAAAATTCTAAATACGTCACTGGTATGAAAATATCTCTTTTTTATCAATAACTTTACAACTGTACATTGAAACAGCTCTGTTAGGTATCCAGCTAACATTACCTATCATTATCGTAAGGAGTACAATTAAAGCGCAGATGAATAAAACTAATTTTTATCAAAATTTAAAACGTTAGAAAAATCAGATTTAAGTTTCAATGACATTTTATAAAGCCAGGAAGTAGCCTTGACAATATGTTAAGAATACGATTTCATAATAGGTTCTGTGTTGTAATATTTAAAACTTAGAAATACATTCTTTTCTTAGAAATTAATTATCCGAACAGTATAAATAATTTAATGATTTACTGTATGGAATTCAATGACGAGAAAATCTTCAATAGTATATAATAATTAGAAAAGTTTGATTTGTAAAAAAAAAAAAAATAAAAAAAAAAAAATAGAATAAAATCAATGTTGGCAAGAAGAAAGAAAGAAAAAAGATTCGTTACATTTTCATTTCAGACAAAAAATAATTTCGTTTTCTCTATGCTAAAGTTTAAAAATTCCATTTTCTGTTGCACTTAACTTCATTGTGAAATAAGGCATAAAATAAGTTCCAAGTTTTCCACTATAAAGATATGCGACCCTTAAGTCGCGGTAGGTAAAGCTTTAGTTGTAATAAGACTTTGGTTATAATAAGGCTTTCGTTATAATAAGACTTTCATGATTAGGTTATACTGTAAAACCTGGGTTAAGTCGTCACTCAAGGGACCAAACATTTTTGACGACTTAAGCGGAGTGACGACTTAGGCGGAGTGGGAATTTAAAAAACAAAAGATAATAATAAGATAAAAGATAAGAAAAAAAAAAAACACTGAAGTACAGTATTTTTATGAATTGCTGTAGGATTAGGTGAGAAAAACAAGATTTTTCAGAAATCAATACATGCAAATGAATGAGTGGAAAATAATAATAATAAAAAAAATACTTTTTATAGTTACCACATTTTAACCGTTTTAAAAGAAAGGCAATGTCTGTCTTTGAAACGTTACAGCCAACTATTGCTGCCGCCGAAATCTTCAATGTTCAACTCCTTAGCAATTTCTATGGCTTTTTCTTTGAGAATCACGGAAGAAGTCGGCACATTTTGCAATCTGCCATGTTTTAGCCATCGAACTAAAACTTCCTCGATCTCGTCAAACTTCGATTTCCTCATTCTCTTTCTTTTGTCTTTGCAGTCAGCTTCTTCAATTACTTGTTTCTATGAAAGAATATCGTTTAATGTAGTCCTGGGAATATGGTGTTCTTTGGCAAAAGCTGTTTTCGAAATATTTGAGTTTTCAAAAAGTCAATTAAGTCTTTTTTTTTTTCTTTAAAAAAAAACGAGGTAAGTTTTCGTTTCCCTGGCATGTTAAAAACGTAATCGAACCACGAAATTGCAAGAGAAAAAATAACCTTATAGAGGGCTTACTCGCTATGAAATGAAGTCACACTCAGGAGCGGTCAAGGAAACGTCTTCACTCGACAGAGTCGCAGCGAGAAGTGTGCTTTGAATTATTAGCAGCGAGATTCCAAGAACCCGAATCCTCCGAAGGGGTAGGAAAGGAATGAAGTGACAGGAATGGTCGAAAATTCCCCGTAAAGGATTGACTTTCTTAAAGTGAAGGGGCGGGGCTGAATAGACAACACGATGGCATGCAAAATGGAGAAGAAAGATGCTTTTGTCCATTTTTGAGGTGACGAGTTATCCGGAGTAGAATTGAATTTGGTGACGGGTAAAGGAGGGTTATTTTACATTATTGTGTATGAGATCTTGTGGGGACCAAATGAAAACGACGACTTAAACGGAGTGACGACTTAACGAGGTTTTACTGTAATAAGTAATTTGCTTAAAGTGCACATGTATATTAGACATATTTATTTTTCAATATATAGTTATATTATATATATAAATTAAAATAATAATTAATTTAAATAAGACATACTAACTGTGTTATTTTTTAAAATTTAATATCAATACAAAATTAAAAGTTTCTTGCAAGTTTCAGAAAGTTTAAGAAAGAAAAAGTTAAATAAAAAATTTCAAAGAAATTTCAGGAATGAAAAAGCACGAAACATAAAATATTAAATGTGACAACTTACCAATATTAAATTAAAATAGCTTACTTAAAAATTTAACAAATCCGACAGTACAGGAATTTCATATTTTTTTGGCAATTAAACAACTTCTAAATGTATTAATTAATAAAGCTTCTTTTATTGACAACCTAAGCCGATTATTGAGTTTTGACAATATTTCAACTTCCTCTTGACAACACTGACATGATTTAATTATGATTTTCAGTCAAATGTTCTTTCATTGAAGAATTGTCGGATTTATGTTTAATTTCGTTTAAATAATTACTTTAAGTGACTTAATTGATTATTAGACATAAAATAATTAATAATTTCTGCTAATTCTTGAAAAATATTTTAATGAATTAATACTAAGTAATTATTAATAAATTTGTTTACAACAATAATTATGCAAAAATTAATAATTAAAAGAATAGCAAATTCAGATATTTAAATTATTAACGTTACACTCAGTGGCGTAGCGTAGCGGGGACGCCCCGCCCCGGTCGGCACTTTTTTTGGGGCGGCAAAATTTAAAAAAATAATAATATCTTGTAATTTGAACTAAAAATTTGAACCATTTCTTTTCATATTTTTATCGCACCTACAATTCGAACCGATTAAAATGAGCAGAACTTTTTATTTAATCTGTGACGGAACCGGGGAATCCCTTTTATTTAAGTCGGTCTAGCGACTGACAACGCCGCGCCGTCTGTGACTAACCAGTTTGCCTTGCGGTAATTCCCCGTGTTTTATTTTGTGCTCGGATTGTTCACGACGAAAATTCAGCAAGAATTAATTCTTTCATATAAAGAATAGTGTTTAATATTGTCTACCTGCTATAATTCATGAATTTCTTTCCGTGCGGCACTTTTTGGGGGCGGCAAAATTTAAATTCCTAAATAAGGAGGCGGCAAATTTCGCCTACGCCCCGGGCTACTAAAACCCACGCTACGTCACTGTTTATACTTGCATTCTTTAACTTTTAATTTTATATTCATTTTAAATGTTAAAAAAAACCCAGTAGTAGTACTGTCATTAAAATATAAAGATGTTTTTTTTTTCTTATTTGAAATAATATTCATTATTATTATTATTAGTAGTAGTAGTATTACTAAACTATATACCCCTTCCCCCTACAATTTATATAAGAAAAACTGACAGTGTAATTTTCACAAAAGTTATAAACCGTACAGGAATGAAAAGATTAAATTATTTTTCTTTGAAACCTTCAGCTAAAACAGAAAGATTACCTCCTCTTTCAACGAAAAAATGAAATTTATTTTTTTGGTTTTGTTAAGTTTTTACACTAAAAACTCGCTAATCCGAATTTCATGGGACCGCGATTGTTTCGGATAAACGAAATTTCGGATACGGAATGAATTGTATTAAACATGTACTGTACATGTTATTAATATTAATTGCAGTAGGCCTACATTAATGTTATAGTTAGATAGTTACAGTTACTGTTCCATAATCGTTTGTGTACGCTATTAAATATTGATTAAAGCGACAGAAAATTGTTTTTTGTGTATTTTTAAAATATTCTAAAAATCGTTTCGTATAAACCAGATTTTCGGATAAATGCGATTTGGATAAAACAATTTTTTAGTGTATTACTATTTGAAAAATTTCCTTAACGTTTACCATTATATTAATCAAAAAATCATTCCGTTATTTCATTATTTCGTTACGTTGTGTTTTCCAGAACTGAATAAAATTTTAAATTTCGAATTCAATTTATCATTTAGTCGAGAACTTAAAAATAGATTGGTCTTACCTAAGATGAAGATGGACTGATTTGTAACCATTTTTTTCAGCATTATTCCATTATTAGAGAGAGAATCCTAATTTTCACAAATAGTTCTGCGTGACTATTTTAAATAGACTACTTAAAAGATATCTTGATTAGTAAAAATAATAAGGAACTACTGATTAACAGACGACAACGAAATACAAGGACGTTTTAGCATCAGAAGTTTTAGTAACAATGATTTCTATTCGTTGTTGTTGTTGTCCTTGATTTCCTGGGAAATACGTGTTAGGATACAAACGTAACTTCCTTACGAAAGTTTAGCCTAGAGGGATTTTGCAAATCGTTATTAAAACTTAAGGGTTGACGTAAGACTTAAAACAATGGAATCGTAACTTAATCGTAACTTAAAAAATCGTAAAACAATGGAGAAAACTCTGGAAGCTGTCTGGTTAAGTTATCATAATGACAAAAATATTTTACGCTGCTATATTATTAAACAAATTCTGCCATTTTGAAAGGGAAAGTAAAATCTGTTTTTAAAATAATCAAGGTGTTCTGTTAAGGTGTCGTAGTGTAAAAAATTCATGAATGTAATACATAATACATAGTAATATTATATAGTAGTATTTTAAATAATATAAACACCAAAATATTATGAAATTTTCAATTATTAAAAATTTATCAAATAAATCTCAAATAAATTAATTAAAATAAGTAAATAAATGTACAAATAAACTTCTTTTGGCTAAACTTCTTTTTAGTTCACTTAAAGAGTAATTAATATATCTTTTTTCAATTGAATTGGCAAGGCTAATGAAGCAATGTCTTGTAAGTAACTAAAAAAGCAACTTTTTTTATTTCAAAGTTATAGATTGAGAATGGCTTTGGTGAATTATCCGAGCCCTATGAAACAAAATAGAAAGTTAACTATTAGTAATTGCATCGTTAGTTTTGTAAATTTAATATTGGTTGAATACATTATTATTAGGAAAATAGCGTTCTGTTTTAGTTGTATATAATCAAATCAATGATTATTTTGTGAAGATTAACCTCTTTTTTTCTTCTTTAGGCCTTTGCATTTAATGTGATAATGTTTTGAAGGAAATAGTACAAAAGAACATTTTTTTTCATAAATTTTATTAAATTTTTTCATTTGAGATATATTTTTAACTTAATTCTAAAGACTCGTCTGAAACGAAAGGTATATTCAATCAGCGATCTAAGTGATGATAAGTGAACCCAATACGTTCCCAGAAATAAAGTTACGAGTCACTTAGACATATCGGGGATGTATTTGAAGGAGATTTGCTGAATCATATTATCTGATTTAGAAGAACTCAAATAGTGACGAAAGTTCAGATCGCAGGAAATCAAACAAATGGCATCTTGACAGTGCGTCGATCCATCACACTGTTAATGATCGACGCATGTTCATATATTATCACAAGTTCAAAGAAACAAAAGATCTATACGGTTCATCAATAACTCCAATTAAAGCCTGTGGAAGTGGTATTGTTGATCTCGAAGTGTAGTACTAACCAGGAAGAGGAAATAAGAAGTTAAGATTAACTGAAACACACTGAAGTGTCTGATATGAAAGTAAATTTCCTCCTCTCAAATAGCTTTAAAGAGTTATCACAAATTATTGCTGGAAAGAATTACCTTAGAATAAAAAAATTTTAACGTGCGTGAATAGTGTTTACACAAATAAAATCAAAGCCTACGCACAAATAAAATTACAAAAT
>JAFIDM010000002.1:22188308-22198658 GCA_023159025.1 Thereuonema tuberculata
TCTTATTTATATTTTTTCAACAAGTGCGACGGCATCCCAACCGCTAAATTAGTTTATTTTTTATTATTTAATTTCAATATTTTTTTTATTTTTTATATAAAACGGAAATGAAAATATTTTATTTATTTATTATTTAATTTCAGTTTTTTATTTCATTTTTTTTGTGTAAAATGTAAATGGAATCATTTAATTTTTTTATTATTTAATTTCAGTTATTTTTTAATCTATATTACTAAAATTTTTTATTTCTCTGTCTGTCGGGCGCAATCTCCTGTGAGAATGGAAAATAGATATAATTTTTACAATGAAAAGTCCGCGACAGAGATCGAACCTGCAACCTTCTAATCCGAAATCAGACGTCTTATATATTAGACCACCGGGACTCACTTCATGTTGGTTTTTGGCTTATGTGTCCTTCCCCGCCCCCTCTCAATAATGAATGAGGGATCAACCTTTTTTTTGAATCTCAAGATAATTACTTATTTCCGATCCGTCTGTTAATTTGTAATTCAAAAATGACAATTAGAACTATAATTGCCGTAACGTGTAAATATTTAAAATATAATATTCTTACTTAACCAAATTCTATGTGATATTGATAAACAAGCGCGTTACACGGGAGATGAAAGCACTATTTCTATTAGGTAGATTACTGAAAAATCACTATTTATAACTCAAAAACCACTGCAAAGTATCAATTGGAATAGACAAAAGAGAATCAAGAAAGAAAGAAGCACTTGTATTAGGTAGAATACTGAAAAATCACTATTTGTAACTCAAAAACCATCTCTATTTAAAACACTGAAAAAAGTATCAATTGCAATAAAAAAAAGAGAGTCAAGAAAGAAAGAAGCACTATTTCTATTAGATAAATACTGAAAAATCCCTATTTGTAAACGCAAAAAACCTTCAATATTTATAACTCAAAAACCACTGAAAAGTATCAATTAGAATAAAAAATAAAAAGTCAAGAAAGAAAGAGTCAAGAAAGCACTATTTCTATTAGATAGATTACTGAAAAATCACTATTTATAACTCAAAAACCACTGAAAAGTATCAATTGGAATAAAAAAAAGAGAGTCAAGAAAGAAAGAGGCACTATTTCTATTAGATAGAATACTGAAAACTCACTATTTATAACTCAAAAACCATCACTATTTGTAACTCAAAAACCACTGAAAAATATCAATTGGAATAAAAAAAGAGAGTCAAGAAAGAAAGAAGCACTATTTCTATTAGGTAGAATACTGAAAACTCACTATTTATATCCGGCCTTATTCCTTGTCTACATCATAAAGGGAACCTCTGTGCAACATTTCAGCTTTCTAGGTCCAAGGGTTTGGTCTGAGCGTTGATGAGTCAATGAGTGAGTCAGGACTTTTCTTTTTATATACGTAGATATTATATTTAGTTAAATAACTTTCAATAATCTTACAAATGTTGGATAATATAGATATAGGTCGGTAGTTCGAATATTCTTCAGTATTTCCTTCTTTATAAACAGGTATTACATATGCAATTTTCCCTAGATTAGGATAAGTTTTTGTTAAAAATATTTTAAAAGTTTAATCAAAAGAAGTGAAAAATTTTCTTCGTTATTTTTATTATTCTCGTAGTTATATTATCTATACCAAAAGGAATTATTATTATTTAAATTATTTATTATTTTTAAAATATCATCTTGATTTGGTAATTAAAACACTATTGTATTCGGATTCTGATATTGATTTTTGTGTGTTTTTATCAACATTAAAAGATCTACAATGTTTCTTTTTTGATCAAATGTTTTATACAAGAAAATACAAACTTTAACTCCTCAACTAAACATTGTTCAGAGAATTGAAATATTGAGATAACGATGTTTAGTTGAGGAGTTGATGTTTGTGTTTTCTTGTAATATCATGAAAGATAAGAAGATGGTGTTTGTTAAATTTTGTTTTATACAAATTATAAAAGATAGTATTTCTATTATTTTTCAATTATAAATTATTTATTTCTGTATTTTTATTATCTTTTTTATAATCAGTATCTCTTTTAATTAATTTCCACATATTCTTATTCGAAACATTATTATTATTTAAAAGTTTATTTAAGTATTGTTTTTTGATTTTATTAATATAATTTTTTTAGTCAATTTCTTTTCTGTTTATAATGATTCTCATATGGTTTACTTTTTATATTATTCTTATATTTCAAAAATAAAATATCTTTTTCTTTTATGCCATTCATTATGTCATCATTCATTCATGACTATTTAAATAATGACTGTATATTATATGTGTATTCATTCTTATTTTTATATTCATTTTTTGTTTTATCAAATTTCTTTTTAGTCGTTACTGCTTTATTGATTTATCTGTAATTCTCTTTAACTTATTTATATATTTATTAGAATCTCTATTAAAGCCTTTTTTAATTTCCAGGATGAGATCTATTACTTTAGTATTCAGATAATTTTCATTGACAGTTTATTTAATGCTGTAATTCTTGTCTCTTTTATAATTATTTAAATTATTTTATTCTTCAGTTTCTATTAGAATTCCAAAATGATCAGATGTATCCCATTGTATTATATTAGTTTCTATATTATAAGTATTAATTTGTGTGAAACAATGATCTATACATGTTTTGGAAGAATTTGTGTTTGTAGTGCAATTTCTTATTGTTTTGTAAACTTTATTTTTATATCCCAAGCTAATTTTTTTTTAAATATTTATTAGTTACATTCCTTTTTTACTATTCATATTTATGTCTATATTAAAATCTCTTACACACATACCATTATAGCGATTTTTCATTTTTAGATTTAATTTCTAACAATTTTTTTTAATTCATTTATAAATAGACTTACTTGAATTAATTGCTTTTCTTTTATCCATCATAGGGTTTGCTATTTATTTATTTGTATATGCTTTTTTTTTTCTCTTTTTGTCGTCAAATACCTTTTGTAGTAGCCTGAGTGCTGCCCAAGGATTTGGATTCCAAATTTTGTTCTTGTTTTTTATTTTCTTGCTTTTAGTTTTTGAGGGGTCACTGTCTCCATCGTGTATTCATAATACCTCCCCTCGTACGCCTTTTGAGTCTTGCACTGGCTGATTAGCTCTGGCTGAAGAGAACCTAACAAGCTCGAAACGGCCGTTCCAGAGTATCAGCTCGACTCAAAAAGGCATTTTATTTGAATTAATTGCTTTTCTTTTACCCATCAGAGGGTTTGCTACTTATTTATTTGTATATTTTTTTTCCTCATTACACAGTGAAGAAAAACACTGCTGGTTCACTGCAAACAATGCTATTAGCAGTGTAATGACAATAAAAGTAAAAAGACGTGCAGAAAGAAAACTCCATGCCTTGGTGACGGACAACAGTTGGAAAATTCTTCTAGAATTATACAATGTTGCGAATAAATTGTTTAATTTGCCAATTATTGAACCATGATCCTTACTTTCCAGAATTAACCTTTGTTTCTTCAAGTTTCTGTCCTCCTCAAATTAAGAGTTTTTGGATTACATTAGACATCCAAGTTTAACCAAAAATTACAAGGAAAATTTAATTAAAATTTAAAACTGAAATTGCAGCCATTGTTTTCAAACAAATGCCCTAATTGATTCGAAATTGAAAGGTCTGCTGGAAAACAATTGATTTTGAATAAAATGTTAAAAAAAAATACACAGCGGCTAAATTGTACGTCCAATTTTTAAAAATGTTTTAAATTCAAGAGAATTTTATGTCTTTTGTTTGAACGTTATTTCTGGATTGTGTCATTAATATTCAATTTTCATTTATATTTCAACCGGTGTTTACTATTCCTGAAATACCATTAAATAAATAAATTACTTATTTTATTTTACAAATTACAATTTATTTCAAAAGAAAGTGGTAATTTATCAAAATTATAGGTATTCCTGAATCAGTTTCCTTAGGTTATACAGAAATGCATTTAAATCCCATTGACGTCCTACTATTGACGTCAATTGATTGCAAATGAAGCAGTTCCGGATATTCTTAACAAATTCTGCCAAATCTCCAAATTTTCTCCAAATCTCCAAATTCGGCATTAAAGCTCATTCATGCAGTCAACGTCTGTAGTAATTTCCATATTCAATACAAAATAAAATAGTGTATGTTTTAAGTTAGACAATAAATGAGGAGCTTATTTTCAAAACCCGCCATTTCCAAAACTCAATTTTAGAAAAATAGGAGTTTGTTAACGCATTTCCATTTGACATGGCGGGATTTGAAACAGTATTTCTATCGAAATCGTATCGCAATTCATTGTTTTTGAAGTTAAACTGTATGTAAACGGCGGATTTTGATTTGAACTTAGCAAAAACTTCATTGGCTCGGAATTTGCAATTTTTGGAGTTTGCGGGTTTTGAAACTAAGCTCCTCAAATAAGATATGCAACCAATTTTATGGAAATCCTTTCAATCGTCTTAAGAATAACAAAAGCTGATGTAAGAACAACAGAAAAAAACACACAAGTGAAGAATCAACGGAGGAAAATGTTTGTAGTTTAATTCTGAGACCTCATATACATAAAAATATAATATAATATGTATATATTTTTGATCGTTTAAATGTTTTAGATCTCTTGTTCAAAATTAATAATTTAAATGGAAATTCAATTCTCCGACCAGATAATCTTTAAAATTTGGACAAATATTGAACTTACCAAAGCTAACAAAGATAGAACGTCTTGATAAACGTCTTATAAACATTATAAATACCGGATGAAAACTTGAAAAATCTGGAATTCGAAGTAAAGTATTTGAAAAATAACAAAATCTTCACGATTGATAAATAAAACAGATAATAAAAGTTCCCAGGGAAAACAATTACATTGAATGAAGTATTGAAAGAAGCCTAAACTAACTTCGACACTTGTCTTGAACATCTTAGGTATAGACAATGATTGTCTGTTCCTAGCTCTGAAGATGATTTTGGTCTTTCCATCGTAGTTTTGGTCGTCCTCTGTCTCTTTTTCCTTTGGGCTGATATTTCAAAATCAAATTTGGAATCTTGTCGTTAGATAGCCTTTTTACATGGTTAAGCCAATTTTTTTGGTAATTTTGAATTTCTTGAATTAAACTTGGAGTTTTAAGTTGGGCTCGAATATCATAACTTTTCTTTTTGTCGAGACGTGTAAATCCTAATAAAGGTCTCAGAAATTTCATTTGTGCAGTTTCCAATCTTTGTTTGTTTCTTTGTTTTAGTATCCAGGTTTCACTCCCGTATTTAATTGCTGCTTTGGCTGTAATATTATGTAATCTTAGTAGTGTTTCTTTCGTCATTTGTTTTCCAAATCTTCTTCTAATTATTCCATTCATTCTGTTGTATGTCTGTATGTTTGATATCAGGCTTGCCTCATCGTTATAACATGAAATTATGTTTCCTAAATATTTAAACTCTGATACTTGTTCTATTATTTTTCCATTAATTACAATTTTCACTCTTTGTATTTGTTTTCCACACATTGCCATGGATTTTGTTTTTAATTCCGAAATTTTCATTTTATAATTTTTTGAGATAGTATTTAAATGATTTGCTCCAATTTGAAGTTCATCTTCTGAATTTGCTATCAAAACTTGATCGTCAGCATACAGTAATGTCTTCAATTTTTTATCTTTTGTGATCTGGATACCATTTTTATATATTGATTTCCATTCTTTTAGAATTCTATTTATATATATGTTGAAAAGTATTGGGGAAAGTCCACATCCTTGTCTTACTCCTTTATTTTCAGTTAAAGGCTCTGATATTTTCCCGTTCATGAATTTTATATTAATTTTTGTTTCTCTATATATACTTCTAATTACATCAATTAATTTCTTCGGAATTTTATCTTCTTCCATAATTTTTCACAGTAAATTTCTGTTTAGGTTGTCATAAACTTCGACACTTATTTCCAGAATATAATTTATTGATTTGTAGAATCTAATAAATCGTTAAACTCAGAAAAATCAAACAAAAGTAAACAATTAGTTTCCTTTTTCCTGGATTAGCAGATTTTCTAGGAATTGCTGAACGGAAACTGTGGGATTATATATAAGAATAATTGTCACTGAGGTTCCACACAATAAATTTTCTAAACGGCATTTTAATTTATTCACTTGCCTGTACTAGTTTAGCAGAGTATATTCAGTCTTTAAGACTAAGGAGAAAATGAAAAGCAAAACTGATAAAAATTTAACTTGTTTTATAAGCATTAAACAATTACAAAATGTGAAACAGTTGTTTCAAATAGTCTAAGAATCTATCATGTAGATTTCAATCAATGAAAGTTCTTTACTTTAAAACTTAAAGTTCCTTTAAATTTTTCTTAACATCAACTGTTCAATTAACAACTTTGATAAATGGCTATTTTCATCATGTGTGATAATTACTAAAGTTTATCTTAATGTATAAACTCATTAACACATAGAACTTTCTTATATCTCATATGTCTTTGAACTTGTATTAAATGGCTTTCAATAATGTTCACCGTATGTGCTATAACAGTATTTAATAATATGAATGTTTAAGTTAACTTGATTTCTCCAATCCTTTCTTGACTAAACATTCTAGTATTATAGTCTTTATCAAAACACTCTAAACAGTTTATAATCATAACTTGAATACTTCAATCGAATAATCTTTGATATCGTTGAAATAATCTTTAAAATAAAACTCTTGCTAATAATCACAAATGTTCCTGTATAAATACTTAAATACTTTCAACTTTACAGTTCTTTAACTTTAGTTGATTCAGTCCAACATTTGTAATAAGTCGATTTCCCTTGACTTTAATAAATCCTAGCAGTAATGGTTTTACTTGAAATAAATAACTTTACTATTTCTTTAATCTACGAACAAATGTTAATGTGTTGGTAATGTTTAATCTTTAATGTTCATTAGTATACGTTCCGCTTTGTCCTAAACTTCATTTTCTTGTGTTCGAAATTCTAACGTTGGCTCCTTTTCAAATTCTCGATGGGTGAAGTAAAATAGAAATCCTACTTACAAAAGGTTCAGCAACAATCCATCAATTTCTCGTCAATCCCTGTCAAACGTCGAAGATAATATCTTGGCAAAATTCCACTTTGGTCTGCCAGTCTTCATTTGCGAGATTGCATCTTTTGGGCCTAACCGTTTATTAAGAATTAATTTAACTTTACTATTAATCCTTACTTATTTAATTCTCAAGGCCGTCCGCCTTTTACTGAACACAATATGAGTTTAAAATCAAAAACTAATCTATAGCACAATCGGAAGGAACTCATCCGATTCCCATTTTTAAAACCTTAGCATCGTTGCTATTTGGTCTTCCATCCTAACGCCATTTTTTTTTTACGATCTTCTACTATAAACCATTAACAATTGAACATCCGCGTTCATGCTGTGTTCAACACATCCATTGTGTTCTCACGTGCTTACACACAACAAAAGAACATACTCTTAACTTTCGGTTTTAATGAAAATAAAAATATAAATATTTCAAAGCCTTGATGTTAGTTTTAATTCAATTTTATCAGTGATTAAAAATTGAATTTCTCACAAAACTCCCTCTGCTTTGAACATATTTAACTCATTACTTCAATCCTAGTAGTTCTTTGAATCTATTTAACTTCGTAGCTGTCAAAGGCTTTGTTAATCCATCGGCAGTGTTCTTCGTGGATTCAACATATTCCAAGATTATCTCTCCGTTTATCTTATTTATTCTTCGGTTCCTATTTCCGCCTCATCTTCACTACTAGTAAACAGATGTGTCAATCTTCTTATTCGCTCCGCTTCACGATAACTTTTGGGTTCAGTAATCTCAATGTGATAAGAAGAAATACTAGTTGCATGTCGTCTTGTAGTTTTACCTGACCTTAGCTTCATCCCAGTGTCTTCACTGTGGTTGGATTCACTCGATTCATCTTCCGACTCAGGAACCTTTTCTGTTTCCTTTTCTTCGTCTTCTGAATCACTTGATTCGTCCGTTTTAGTCTTCGGTGACGAGAAGGCTTCCACGTATTCTTCTGACGTAACCTCTTTGGTTTTCAGAATGTCCACTCCCAATGAGTTTTCATTTACGTACGCATTCCTCGTTTCTTCAATGCTACGCTTCCCAGGGATCCAAATTTTATATCCCCTCACCTTTGGAGAATAACCCACGAATATTCCTTTAATTCCTCTTTCGTGGAATTTAGATTTCCTTTTAATCTTAGGAACTTTTACATACGCCACACTTCCAAATTTCTTCAGATGTTTCACGCTGGGGCAGTACTTGTTGTCGTTCCATACCATTAAGGGAATTTTATCTTTAATTGTTTTGCAGGGTGTTCGGTTAATCAAATAGTTTGAACATTCGATAGCAAATATCCAAAAACTCAGAGGTAGCTTGGATGCAATTAAAAGAGTCCTTGCGGTGTCTAGTAAAGTGCGATTGAAGCGCTCCGCAATTCCATTACTCTGTGGACTGTAGGGACTTGACTGAGAGTGTTTAATGCCCTTTCTTCTCAGATAATCTCGGACATCATCGTTGATATATTCCCTGCCTTGATCCGACATGAGACGCTTGACTTTCTTATTCATATGGTTCTCGATGAAGTCTATGAAGTTCTTTATCTTCTCTGGTACTTCAGTCTTTGACTTGATCAAGTAGACAAAACTTCTTCGGGAGAAATCGTCAACGAATGTCAATATGTATTGGGATCCATAAATATTATTGATATGTATGGGGCCACATACATCAGTGTGAAATAATTCCATGGTTTCACTTGTTCGAATCTCGTTTAACCTGTGATGATGGGCAACAGTTAACTTCCCCAACTTGCAAGATTCGCACACTGTTTTAACATTTACTGCTTTGATATCTACTCCTCGCAAAGGTTTGTCTTTCACTATTTTGTCCAACTTCTGAAAAGACAAGTGTCCCAACCTTTCGTGCCACAAGGTATCTCTGTTGTCATCTAACTTTACATAGGCTTTGTGTTCCTTGTGTTTAACTCTTACTTTGGCATGAAATAGTCTGTTGCTGAGATATCCTTTAACAACTTTCCTTCCTTGCTTGTCAGACACCAAATACTGGTTCCCTTTTATAGTTTGGATAAATCCTTTAGTAGCCAGTTGAGTGGAGGAGATAAGATTTACTCCTAACTCAGGAACATGGTAAGTATTATGCAGCGACAAAGTTACAATTCTATTGCGATTTATATAACATGATAAAGTCACAGTGCCTTTTCCTACTACTTTGATAGGACTCATGGAAGCTCCATGGATACTGATTGGTTCAGGTAGCTTATCATAATCTTCAAAGTCCTCTTGTTTGCAGCAAATGTGGTTCGTGGTTCCACTGTCCAACAGCCAAATGTGATCTTTCATGTTGGCCAACATACATTGTGGTTCCGTTGCCACGGTCACTACGCCTGCATATTTACCGCTCTTTTGATCACCTCTCTTTTCTTTATACTCAACTTTTCCTTTCTTGGTACTGGATTTCTTCAATTTGCAATTCCTTGCAATATGACCATGTTTGTTACAGATGAAACATTTCCGTTTATCTTGATTTCTGTCGGTTTCTGATTTATAACTGCACATGTCTATTTCACTTGAGTCACTTTTCTCCTTGCGCTTTCTTTCCACATCGTGCAATATTTTGTCTACCAAGACATCAAATGTAAACTTAGGAGTATCCTCCAATAACATTAACCCTTGGGCTGTCGTATCATATTGTGGAGGTAAACCAAACAAAAGTATCCAACAGATTTCATCTTCTGGAATTGATCCACCGATCTGCTCCAGTTCTCTAACAGATAATTTAATATTCATGATCATTTCTTCAATATTGTGATTATTCTTAGAATTGGCTATTTCATAGACTTTTCCTTTTAGTCTAGTTATTTTCAATTTGTCCACTTTATTATACTTTAGTTCTAGTTCATTCAATAAAACAAAAGGATCACTTTCTTCCTTAATTAGTAATTTGTACCTGTCCTGTAACAAATTTACTATGGCTCCATAAGCCTGTTCTGATTTATCTTTAATCTTTCTCTTTTCTACTCTGTCTTCAATTTTCTCTATTTCCTCCTTGGAAAGATTTGCAGCTTTCCATAAGCCATCTTTCATTAAAGAGTTTTTCATATATATTCTCCAAACGGTGTAATTCCTACCGTTGAATAAATGGACCTTGTTCTCACTTTGAGCCATATTTGTATTTAACACGTTTATCAGTTTTAATCTTTTACCTTCATACTCTCGTACTAACGTACATGCGCAGTGGAAGCGTGCTGGGCCCATAACCTATAATATATATTACTGTGGGAGGATTATATATATATGAATATAATTGTCATTGAGGTTCCACACAATAAATTTTCTAAACGGCAT
>JAFIDM010000002.1:22227295-22243037 GCA_023159025.1 Thereuonema tuberculata
AACAATAAAACAAGCACTTGTTTTGGAAACAATTAAAACGTGCATCCCCCCTTCATAAAAATAAAATCATAAAAATCAAAGAATGAGCATATCCTTAAGTTAGGTTTAAATAAAATAATTTTTTTAAACTAAAATAAGTATAAGTATAATAATGATAATAAATACAAAAAAAAATTAAATAAATAAATAAAAGTAAAGAATAACCCCCCCCCAAAAAAAAAATAAAAAAAAATTGTAAATTATTAAACTGATATGAAAGGAAGGAATAAAAACAGCTTCTGCGAAAGATAAACCAAATTCTTCAATATAGCTTTTAATTATGTGCAATTTTTTTTTTTAAAATTGAAAATTTTTTTCTTCTTACATACAATTTGTCCACATGGCTTTGTTTACGTTAACTGTTGCCAATGGTTTGGATTGCATTGTTCATTTCTATGTGTTTATTTTGCGATCTGAATTCAGGAGTATTTTTTATTGCAATAAACAAAAATATTAACGAATTTGCAAAAAGTTTTTACTTTTATTTATTGTATTCCTTATTTTTTTTTTTTGCTATTTAAAATTTAAAAGTGCTTTTATTTACTTAATTTTTTTTTTTTGTATTTCCTTTCATCGACTTTGGCCAACTATGGACCACGGACTAGCCCTACCTGACAATGTTAGGGTGAGGCTTGGAAATTCCAGAGGGGGACGAGATTCACATCCCGTCCAGAAATAATCCTGAGATAGTGAGTCCCAGGGAAGAAACACAGAAGAAAAAAGATGAAACATCTATGCCCTCGACTGGGATTTGAACCCGGGTGCCGGCACACAGGCCGCTCGGCCGACCGACGCCAGAGACCGCACGACCACGCCGGCACGGCCTTTTTTGTATTTATTATTATTAACAATTTTATTAACAATTTGTTATAAGTTACAAAAATAAAAACATAAACAATTTTGAAACTTTATACACATAAAATATATTAATGAGAACAAATTTAGGAAAATCTACTAAAAACAAGATGATCTGTAAAATAGTAATAATTTTTGTTTTTGTTTTGTTTTTTCAAATTAACCAACCCATTTGATTTGTCCCAGTATTATTTTTTTCATAAAGAATTTTTTTTTAAGTAGACATTTTTCCAATTTTTTTTTCATTTTTACTGAAAATTGATCAAAAATTTTGTTAATTAATCTATTTTTTATTCGCAATCCAAAATTATTTTTTGGATTGCCAAAATCTTATTTACTATATAATCTATTACTTCTTGTTGAATTTCTATTTTCACAATTATAACGTATTTTATAATAAAACCGTAAAATCAAGGTGAAAATTCCTTTTGGTTGTGGAAACAAAATTTTATTATCTATAAACACTTGATTTTGTTGATTGTTTGGAAGCTTATTAAAGTTGTAGAAATTAAATTTAATATTTTTTTTTTAAATTCTATAAATATATTTATTTCATTTTTATTTAAATAAATCCAATTATCAACGCCATAATTAATTATAGAATCCATGTAAGCTTTATATATGATTATTTTTGTTTTAATTGGAAAAGTATCTTTTATGTGATAAAAAAATGTAAATTAAATACTTAAGTCTTTTTAATATATGAATACAGTGGGTATGCCATGTGTATTTATTATTTAAGTATAGACCAAGGTATTTATAGTTATACAGTATATTACTTCTAAGTTTTCACAATTACAATTAATAATATCTTCATGGCTTTTGTGTAAACACTGAAAATCATGATATTTTATTTGAGGTAAAATATTTATTTTTTTGTTTTTTGAATTTATGATTATGATATTTAGTTTTGTCTTTGTTAATAGTCAATTTATAATCATGTGTCCACTTTATAATATTTATGAAATCAGTTTGCAGTTGTTCTTGAGCTGTGGAAAGATTTTTATTTGAGTTTATTAATAACAGATCATCATCATATGCAAAGATATTTGAATGTTTTAAATTGTTGAAAATTGTATTAAAATATATCAAGAATAATAATGGATCCAAAGTAGAACCTTGAGGCACACCTTTTTTTAGATTATATATTTTGCTTAGTTTGTTTTCTAGTTTAATCCTAAATTTCCTTTTTTTGAAGTAGTTCTTTAGTACAATATACATTGGATCCCTTATACCAATAGTATGTAATTCTTGTAATAAAATATTGTGGTCAGGACTATCAAAAGCTTTTTTAAGGTCTATGTAGATTATTAAAATATAGCTACTATTGTTTAGATTTTTATTTATGATTTCATTTAGATTGTCTAATAATAATGTAGCACTCTTATTTTTCTGATATGCATACTGGTTTTTATTTATTAACTGATATTTTTCTAAGAATTTATATATTGAATTTGTAAAATAGGTTTCTGCAATTTTTGAGAGATTTGAGAGGATTGATATTGGCCTGTAATTAGTTATGTCAATATAATTTCCATTTTTGTAAA
Organism: Thereuonema tuberculata; assembly: GCA_023159025.1. Classification (NCBI taxonomy): domain Eukaryota; kingdom Metazoa; phylum Arthropoda; class Chilopoda; order Scutigeromorpha; family Scutigeridae; genus Thereuonema; species Thereuonema tuberculata. The sequence continues at coordinate 22,229,737 of JAFIDM010000002.1, forward strand.
TAGGAATTAATTTAGACATTTTCCACTTATCAGGATAAACACCTTTAGTAACAATATTATCAAATAGAATAGTTAAAATTTGTGGAATGTCATAAGTAAATTTTTTAATATCCTTTACCATAAAGTTATCAAGACCTACAGAGTTCTTATTTTTCATATTTTTAATTATTTCTAATATATCATTTTCAGTAGGAGGTAATATAATCAATGAGTTTGAAGACTGAATAGTATAATTCCAGTCAAATTCTTATTACAATTGCAAGTTTCAACATTTCCAATATTTACAAAACATTTTCCCATTTCTAAAAGTGTGATATGTAATCCTTTTCGCTGAATAAGTTTCTCCAAGCTTTTTTTTATAGTTAAATCATCTTTATTATTTATTACAGAATGTATTATTTTCCAATAACTTTTTCCATTTTTAACATTTTCATTTCATTTATTATAATTTTTTTTTTTTTTATGTAACTGTTAATCGAATTCCTTTTCATTTTATATTCTTTATGGTATTGTTTATTAGTTTTGTTATTTTTATACTTTTGAAATAATTTATCTTTTTCTTCAATACGTCTAAATAAATTATCAGTCATCCATATTTTTTTATATGCATTTTTATTTACATTTGAAGGAAGTGAATTCATTGCTATGAATTTATCTTTTTCTTGTACCTCACTCAAATATTTTTTTTTTTGATTCATGAATACATTTCATTAATAAATTCATAATTTTATTTGGATCATTAATTTTATATAACATTAATTTATTAGTTCATGACTGTATTTTGCTTAAGAAAAATGATTCATTTTTTATATAATTTGATTTATTGTATTCAAGAATTTCATTTATATTTTGAGAATTCAAGTGAAAATACTTAAATTGCAATAAAACCAAATAGTGATCTGATATATCATTTTTAATAATGTTTCCAATAATTTTAAACTTATTTGCTTTTGCAAAGCAGTGATCAATACAAGTTTTGGAGTGAGAGATATTTGTTTTAACATCTCTGGTAACAGAATAGATATAGTTCCTAAGACCAAGATTATGATATATTTCTATATAATTTTGTATTAATGGATTATTTTTATTATCTAATAAATTAATATTTATATCACCAATTGATAAAAGTGGATGTTTGTTTCCTTATGTAGTTATACTAAATACTTATATAGTTATACATAATACTTATATAGTTATACATGTAGTTATTCTAAATACTTACGTAGTTATACATGTAGTTATACTACATACTTGTAGTCCATTGATATCTAAGATGCTTTTAATTACTTAATTAAAATCATAAATGGAGAGTTTCAATTTTGGTTTAGTTTTAGTTTAATTACTGAATGTAGCTTTAAAAAAGTAATATTGAAGTCATGTGCTTGACTTCAGTATTTACTCTTTTAAAGACTAAATTAAGTAACTCAGCAGAATGATGTTTGAAATAAAAATAGGATAAAAGCGAACTAAAAATAGGATAAAAGTGAAACAAAAATAGATAAAAGTGAAATAAAAATAGGATTTAAAGTACTTTTTATTCATTTTAATAAGAAATGAAGTAGAAACTTTTAATTTCTAAAATAATTAAAAATTAGTAATTAATATACACAATTCAGAAACACAAATATAAAACAGATTGAAATACAAAAATATATGCAAGATGAATTTTAATAATCGTCATTTGTTTTACTTCATTGTATTGATGGTTATTTGCAATTAACAAAGTTTCCGTATAAGAGTTTTTTATCAATAGTTCTTAATCTTTTTTCAGTTAACCCTCAACTTTGCCATAAAAAATTATCGAATTTCTTTGAAATAGCATATTTTCCAGATATGTCTCATATCAGGAAAAATAAGTTTCTGTGAACTAGACTGTTAAAGACCATGTATCTATCGTGCCAGATGGCAACAATAAATTTGGAAAGGGATGTAATTGTGAGGGGAAGGTTTTCTGTCACACAATCGGTTCTTTGATACTTCTACAATTAGGTCTGAACATGCAAAGTTCATCCCTTAATGGCTACCGTTTATCTTCCCTTATTGGGATGGGCACTTCCAGCATTTTAATGCGCCATCTCACAAGATCCGAATCCCCTAGTGATTTTCATTGTTACATTCTTAAAACATAACAACGAGTTTTCATTGATTCAATGGACTGCACAGAACAGAGACCGTAACCCTATTCGATTCTTTATGATGAAATAAAAGGGGCTGTTGAAACTGTGACTTCTTCCACTTTGCACAACTGTGAGGCATAATCATCGTCTAGATAGTAAGCATTTTGCACAATTCAAATAATTCTGCATAATTCAAATGCTTCCAACATTTTGTAGAATACATGACAAAACTAATGCATGCTCTTTTGATGGCCAAATGAGATGGAACATGCTTTTGGATAGATGTACCTAATAAATGGACTAGGTGATTTAAAATTCGAAACTTTAAAAAAAATTACTGAAACAACTAACAGAAATAAAATAATGCATAAGAAAGTAAAATAATCTTACATTTCAAATAATATACACTATAACACAGAGAGTGAAACGGCTGAGGCCCAGGACAGTGAGTTTATTGAAATTTGGTATAAACAGAAAGAAAGAAAAATCAGATATCAATTTTTCATTACAAAGAATACAGGTATACTTAAAATATAAAAAATAAATACATTCTAGATCTTTATTTTCTTGAAGGTAAAAAAAAAAAGACAAACTGATGAACTTTGTGTTTTATGTATTATATTTCAGAAAATAATTTTAAAAAATGATAATTATTTCAAGAAAAAAATATAATATCTAACATTTCTGCTATATCTATTACTGTAGGATCAAAAAGCAATACATTCAGTGCAACTCAGGTGACAAAAAAATTCATATCTCATCCTTATCAATATTAAAAATTGAAGACATGCTCTTTCTCTTTTCCTTGTTAGGCCGTTTTTTTAACAATAATGACAAAATGTGAAATTAATTTAACCTGATATTTTAAGCGTAAGGAAAGATTGTGCATTCTTACAGTGATAGTGAGTTATGTAGATAAGTTTCGTTGCAATTGTGAACCTAAATGTTCTATATTCAAGTTCTCACCTCCTGTTAAGACCTTCATTCAAAATACCATCACTGAATAGAGCATTTTTGCTTCCAATTATAATTTCTATCTCTGATTTACTACAGGCATTAACAGTTCTAAAAACGTTTTAGCAGAATCTAAACTCTTTTAACAAAGGAATTGACTGTTGTATGTTAAGTTTAATTCGATAACCTAAATAAGTTAGCATTCATTTTAAGGCTTTTTTACTAATTAGAGCTAAAATGCACTTAGATACTTTCACTATTGTTTTCAGTCACTAATGAAAAATCTGTAAAATAAAAAAAGCATATTAAAATGGACAAAGCGTTTTGAAATGCTTTTCTTTCATATTTGGATTTTGTTTGAAAAGTGCAAGAAAATATCTCAATAAAGAAAAACAAACAGCTCTTAAAATGATAAAATTTCAAATTAAAAAAAAATTAATATGTTATTCAATAATTTCCATTTGTATTAAATTCAGAGTGCTATCAGAAGTTTCATTTGTATTTGGTGTATTTGTACATCTTTTCCTTGGCATTACAAATTTTAATTTATCAAAGAATTTACGTTCGCCCCATTGAAGGTAAGTATACATATCAATATGCATTTTTAAATCTGAGGTCATTAAATCCCTTGATGGCAATTCTCCCAAAACAATTATAATAATTCTATTTATCTTGTCTTTAAGTGACTGAAAATTAGCTGCTTGAAATTCAAGGATAGCCCAACTACTATTTACAAAATTCTGTGATAAAACGATTATGATTCTACGACTACTTGATATAGAGTTTATAATTTGTTCTGAGATTAATTCTCCTGCTCGCCAATCTCGTTCATGAATGCATAATTGAAAAAATGGTGACTCATCCTCTAGTGCAGGAATCAAATGATCGAATACAAAGTCATGATCTTCCGAACTGTAACAGACGAAAGCATCAAATGTCTTGTCTGCATCAATCATATCTTCTTTAAAAAGGCACGAACAGAATCCTTTACTATATATCCAAATTTGGATCATCCTTTTATGACGAAAATATAAAATTACTAATGATATTATCAATATGGCAACTATTAGAGATCCTATTAGTAAGTAAGTGATCAACATCCTATTGCATAAGTCAGCACTAAGTAGCAACTGATCACTATCAGAGCACATGATCTCAAGAACATCTTCAATATGGTGACTTTGATTGATTGAAAGCCACTTTTGAAATGGTAATGTGTCACAATCACAAAACCACGGATTACCACTAAGATTCATACCAAAGAAAGGTATATGTGATTGAGTGACGTATTTTTCCAGCCACCCTGTAGGCCGCTGTAAATGATTTCCAGTTAAAGAAATAAAACTTAAATTACTCCTTTCTTCTAAATCTGAGAATTTAGGAAGCTCTAAATCTGAAATGTTGTTGTCATCTAAAAGGATGACGCTGACAAATCGTGGGATGTCTTTTGGAAAATGAATCATATTGCCTCTAGAACAATTCATGATGGTTTGGTTTGTTTCAAGGATTGTAATACAATTACAAGGGTCAGGACAATGCTCTTCCAAACAAATATATTTTCCAGCTTCAAAATGCATATCATGAGTATGAACTTGTTGCTCCAAAGTGCAAAATTCTTCGGAAATTACAATTTCAACTGAAGCTGTTATATTTGAAGCGTTTATATCTATGACTTTATTTCTAAACTTTACTATATTACAGTTACATAAAACTGGGTTTCCATGGAGGGAAATAGTCAGAAGTGGATTCCATGGCTCTGGAAATAATTGTGAAATATTCACGTCAATATTTCGAATGTTATTGTCATCAAGATTAAAAGCAGTTATACTGCTTCTAGATAAAAAGAGCTTCTGCATTTTAAGGTTTGAGATGTTATTGTGTGCAAAATTAAGGTTTTGTAACTTATTCGCTGGAAGATAATTCCAATTTCCCTCAGGAATATCTTGGAGCGAATTATAAGAATAATTTAGTTCAAGCACAGATGCTGGCAAATGAAAGGTTTGATTTGTTAGAAAGATAAACTTATTGTGACTTAAATCTAGAATTTGTAACTGACGTGTAAAATCGAAGATATGAATGGGTAATAAAGTTAGATCATTAAAAGATATGTTTACGAATTGTAATGAATCCATATGAAAGAAAAAGTCAGGATGTAAATATTTAAGTTTGTTTCGGGATGCAGAAAATTTTTGAAGGTTATAAAGTTTCTTCAAAAAATCATGTGGAAATTCCCGAATAGAGTTGTTGCTTAAATCAATTGAAATGATCCGAGTATTGTCTTGAAATAACTGAGAATTTATTTGTTCAATACAGTTGTCAGTTAGAGATACAATGCTTAAATCTCTCAAACCAAGTAAAAGATTCTCGGATACATTTGGAAAGCAATTCCCAGATAAGTGTAACTCTTGTAATTTGTTGAATTGTTGAAATGAACTCTTCAAGAAATTGCTATCATTGCATATTTTACAAAAACTATTTATTATGGAAAGCTTCTTTAGTTTATTCCAGTTACGATTATGAATTTCTGTAATTGATAAATTAGCAATTTCTTCAAGTATTAAGACTTCAGGTTCGAAGTCACTTCGGATAATTGGGTACCGATTTAAGTTAATGTTTCGACAATCAACAACGTTTCTGAACAACTCATCATTATCAACTCCAGATGAATAGCAGGTACAATTGCCATAACAAACATCTTCGTAAAAACAATAAAGGTCTGAAATTTTAAGGAAATCTACTGAAGTATTTGCTAAAGCAGGAGGACTTGAACAATGTAAGCTAAACGAACGAAATAGGTTTGTATTTGTCTTCAGCAAAAGAAATCCATATATTTTACAATCACAGATTAATGGATTATTATGAATAGCTACATGAATATCTTCTGGAAAGTTCCGATATTCGGTGGGTGCTAAAATATTCTCAATCTTATTATCATTTAATAAGATTTCTATATTGAAAGTCAGAAAACTTATTATATCAAGTACAACAATTTTAGTTATGTTATTAAAACTGAGATCAAGTAATGTTAGAGGTAAATATGTGAGAGCATTAGGAAATTTCTCAATACTATTTCTTGACAAATTAAGATTTTCAATGGAAGTACCTTTTAGTTCGAGATTGTTTATTTCTTTAAAATCGAGTGAATTTGAGGCTAAATTTAGAGAAAGCAGGTTTTTACATGGTATAAAAATATTTGGTGAAAGCTTCCGAAGTTTGTTTTTAGATAAATCAATGATAATTATTTTTGGAGAATTCTGGAGAAAATTAAAAGGCAGGGATGAAATAAGATTGTTGCTGAGATTTAAAACTTTCAGTTGTTTCATTGTTAGAAATGCTGACGAAGATATATTTGAAATAAAATTGTTAGAAAGAGAAATATCTTCGAGATGAATTGTATTTAAAAAAACTGCAGAATCAAGGATTTGTACTTTGCAATGCTGAACATGAAGTTTCTTTAGTTTGGGAAGATTTCTAAAACCATTTTGAGAGTAAGTATTAGAACATCTTTTTATATCGAGAATAGTCAACTCAGGTAAATTCTGCAGCCCTTCATGAAAAACATCACTATTATTACCGGATAGTGTTGAAATTTCTAAATGACTGAGGCTTTGCCAAAATGTCTCGTAAAATCCTTTTACCGTCGCCGTTGATAGATTATTGAAATATGCAATATTAATGAAGTTCCATGGGGCATTGTTTGGCAAATCACCAAATTCCTTTTCAGAACATTCAAGCAAGTTGATTGTTTGCTTATTATAACATCTACATTTCTCTGGGCAACCGGATTCTTGTTTACAAAACAAGTCGGTTTCTGTTAAGGAGCTAACAAAGAGATCAGTCATAACAGTTGGTGTATTGCAGATCAAAGAATCATCAACAAAACTAATTCTCTTCTCAATACTATCTTTTTCTCTATGTACTATATAAGATTTTAACTCACAGTCACATTTTAATGGGTTCCAATTGACTAAAAAAGTAGTAACTGGAACTTCTGTCCTATTTATACCCAGTTTCGAATCAACGAAAATAGTTTGGATTTCATTGTAAGTTAATTCAATAATAGCATTTCCAGACACATGAGAAAGATCATCAACCTTTAAAATTCGCATTTCATTATGATTCAAGGACAATATTTTAATTTGAGGTGGAATTGTTACAAACTCTATTGACTGAATATGATTACGGTCGGCATAGATATATTGAAGGTTCACTGGCCACGAAGGTGATATTGTTTGCAATTGATTATTATTTAGATTTATTTCCAGAAGTGAAGGTAAGTTGAATTCATTTGATAATTGTTTTATTTGATTAGCTTCTAGATTTAATTGCTTTAATGATTGGCAGCAATTATGCAGAGGAAAGTACTCGAATAAATTATATGATAAATCAAGACTTTCTAAAGATCTTAAATCAGACAATGAATTAGGATAAAAAGAAAAGAGCTGATTATGCTGCAAATACAATTGTTTGATTTTGGACATATTTATTAAACCAGAGGTTGGGAACTGAGTGAAATTATTGAATGATAAGTCCAGATGTGTAAGTTCTTGGAATAACTTAATCATATTTTGAGACAAAGAATTAAGAACATTGTGTGAAAGATCTAAAAATGTTAAATTTCTTAAATTTGATAATATTTCATTTTCAAGTGCTCTTTTTTGAGATATTCCTTGCATTTTCAGTTGATTCACATGAATTAATCCTGGGTTTGGAATCAATCTCATGTTACTCGGGAAAATTGAAAAGCTTAAGTCCAAAAGAAAAATATCAAGTACATTTTCAAACAAAATTCGGTGTTTTAAAGAAGCCCCTTTACAATTTACGTAGTATCCTTCTGTACTTGCAAAGCATTCACAGTCTTTTTGGCAAATTTGTGGCTCAGAATCACATTTCAGTAACTCGATGTTAACTTCTTTGAAACGTTTTCTATTCAAATTCTTTGGAGAATGACAATATAGTTCATCAACACTTACCTTAAAATGTCTACCTTGGTAATTTAGATAAACGGTAAAATTATTACCTTGGATATACTTTTTAAAAGGAACTGAATTACCTTGGATATACTTTTTAAAAGAAACTGAATAACAGTCACATTTTAAAGGATTTCCAGCAGTGAATACATATATATATAGATGTTCATGTGGTAAATTTCCGATGCCCCGTACATTAAAGTAAGAGATGTGGTTATGGCTTAGATATATGGAGGGAACTAATTTGTAGTTAAAAGGTTGGATTTTTTCGTAGATAATTTGTTTTACATCATCATCCAGATACTTTATCCTATAAAAGAAGAAACTTTTGGAAATGGATAAAAAAGCATGTAAGTCAATAAATTTTAAGAGGTTGTAGCTAAGGTCTAGTGTATAGAGTTCAATAAGAAATTTCCAGTTTGTTGGCACTTCCGAAATGTGATTGTGAGAAAGATTTAAAAATAGCAGTTTTTCAGGAAACTGGGGTGAATTCAGTAAATTTAGCTTATTAAAACTTAAATCTAACAAAAGTAATTCTGAATTTGGAAAGGCATTTTCTTCAATAACTTCTATACGATTGTGAGAAACATCGAGCTTCCAAAGATCTGATAAATGAAGAAATTGAATTTCAGAAAGCAAAGATAAATTGTTATAAGACAGACTTAAGCCCCTTAGTGTTCCTACATCTGAAAAACTATTGACAAATTCAGTGATGCTATTTTGGTCTAGATTTATGTTTTTTAACTCAAGGTTACTTTTGAAGAAACCGTGTGGAATTATGGAGATACTATTTCCTCTGAGATCAATGTTTTTTAATTTTAAATTCTTCTTTAAAAACCTATTTGGTTGTAAACTGGAACTGTTTTTGTTCAGATTATCTAGACGGTAAAAAGTACTCTCCTCAGTGTTGAAAAAACCTGAGTTATTTAATTTATTAAAGCTTAAATCTAAAGAGATCAATTTCTGTAAATCTTGAAAAGCTGAATGTTCAATATATTTTATCTGATTGTTTGAAAGAAAAAGATTTTCTAGATTATGCAATTTGAGAAACATGCTGCTAGAAAGAAACGATAAATGATTGTGAGATACATCCAGAACTACTAAGTTCGGCAGATTTTCAGAAAAGCTGGAAGGTAATTCCTTGATAGTATTGTTCTTGAGATATATTTCAATCAATTCCTGGTTATATTTGAAGAAAGACTGAGGAATTTCCAAGATATTGTTACTGCTGAAATCAATACTTTTGAGTTTGATGTTTTTCTCTAGCAATCTTTTAGGCAACACTGTTATATTGTTTTGACTTACATTGATGTGCAAAACATTGGGCAAATTTTGGAAAGTAAATTCATCAAGTTCGGACAAACCTACAACTTTCAAATCCAGATCTTCGATTGTTGGAAAATGACTGAGAAAATCACTGTTTACGTAATCTATATAAAAAGAAGGAGAAGATATTATTAAGAGTTGAAATCTTGCAAATATAATAATTTAATGTAAGATAATAAATTAACATAAGATAATAATTTAACATAAATAAACATTAATACGCATACTTGATAAATGATCATAATAACTGATCCATTTTTTTATGTTGTTTATCAGAGTGGAATTGATTTTGAATTATGTATTCAAAATTCCCCTCCGCCTATTTGATTTTATAGAAGAAAGATATTGTTGGTGTCTTTTGCAGAATGATTGACTGTCGACGAATCATTAATCCAAAATTATCCTTTTAGGTTCAGAACTAATCCGTACAATGAAAATGAGTAATATTCTTCTAACTTATTCTTCTATCTTATTGTTCAGCGAAGACATTCTGAGCAGTTATCTGAATTTCTGCTGCATTGAATGGAATTGAAAATTTTATTGAATACCCTTCAATCCTATAAACGTTTATTATCTTCAAACGCTTCAATCATCACCTTTTTTATTTTTGTGTTATTTCTATCAATGAGATGTAAATAACCTCGTTCAGATAAACGTTAGGTGTTTTACCTATTCGAAGAATTCATCTTTTGTAAGTATTAAGATTCTTGAAAAATTCATACAAAAATTTGCAAAAAATCTAAAAATATTAACTGAAAATTATTGAAGGGAATATTATATTTTGTAATAAGATATAAACATTGTACGGATTTTCCTAAAGCTAATATTTGCTTAATTAAAAATGTTCGATTTGTAGCGTATTTTATTTTTCATCCATTATTTTTTAAAATAAAAAAATTACCAATTTGCAAAGTAAAGACTTCAACAATTTGGGCTTTGTCATTTTACAAACAATTATTGTTTTATTCTAATTTATTTGTTTATTATTAATATTTTTAAATTTTATCTAGAATTTAGATTAAGTAAATCTACGAGCAAAAAATAAATATAAGCTACACTGCATTGTTGTCAGATGACAAGTTATCTGTTAAAGTAAGATCCCAGCCCTATTCATGTTTACTAGTTGAAGAGAAGTATACAGAAGACTTTCTTCAGTTTTCCGACTTTTCGTGGAAACTTACTACTGAAACATTTAGTTGAGTAAGTTCTGAATTTCCAAATCTAGTAAAGTATCATCATTTATGATGTAAGTATGGAAGATATGAAAGAAATAAAGATAAGTGAAAAATACAAAAAGATGTAGGAGAAACGGGACAATGTGAAGCCGTTTAGTTAGCAACATTATAGTCCAGTGGACAGATAGTTTTAGGTGGAAAAACGTCGGATGTTAATGAAACTTTGGGATGTTGTTCAGGGACGGTTAATTAACATTTTCTCAAGTTTTTGACCTCGAGGACCCTGTGCGAAAAGAGGGGGGGGGGAGGGAAACTGCCAAAATTTCGACCTTTCTCCGGTTTTTCCTCAATAACTTTTTTCCCTTACGTCCTACGGCAAAAGCATCCCTATACTAGTTTGTAGAGCGTTAAATTTCCTGCAATTTTCACTATTCAAACATGTTTGTATGTTAATTCGTTATCGAGATACGGTGCTTCGAAAAAAATGTCATTTTTCAAAATTCGCAAAAAAATGCCCAAAAATGCAGAATTTCACCTTATTTCTTCTGTTATACCCGAATTATGATGAAATGTTGTTGTAATTATGGTTCCTGGTTACAATCACTAACTTTGGACATCCCCCAACCCCACCCCCGCTCCCCCCTTTCCCCACCCAACCCCAATTCACAAAAGCTAATTTTCTTCTCTGATGGATGCCAACCATATTCACATCACGTTGTTATTGATATTAGTAAGTTTTCGGATAGATACCCCCCCCCCCTTTAAACTACAAAATTATCCCAGGGCATGTTTAAAAAAAAGACGTAGTCCTTTCGTGGAGAAAATTAATGAAATTAACAATATTAAGGTATTCACAAGGCATACATTATATTGAGGAATAGAGATATTATTATTGAAAGATACTCATATATACATGTACATATCATAGTAGGTACTCATTTGTACTCATTACAGTTCATGTCGGGATTTCTTAGCCGTTGATTCTGCTTCTAACAACTCGTCATCCTCCTGAGCGATCAAGCTGTCAATGACGTCCTCGCCATCGTCGTATTCATCTACTATGTCTGGTGAGTCCTCTTCGTTCAAATCATTTGCGGGGGCTATTTCGCAGGAGTGGCCTGTGCAGATCTTGCACATTGCTGAGCACCGGAGACCTGCTTTCTTGCAGCTGCAAGCTCCGGTGCTACAGCCTTTGCTGCACTTGCAGGAAACAATCTGGAGGATGCAATCTGGTTGTGGGGATTGGTAGTACCCCTCGCGTGGTTAGGCTCCATCCCCAAACTGATGGGAGAAGTTCATTGCCTAACTACGCCTGTATTTGCTGTGTACTTGCCTATACGGAGGGAGTGGCACTTGGCAGCGTCCCTTGTTGGTGGTAGGCGGGCTAGTTGCAATTTAGCCTTCGTCACTGATCGTGTGAACAATCGGTACCGCAGGTCGTCGAGATTGTCATTGTTAATGTCGCCTCCATAAACTGCTACCAGGAACTATTCTCCAGCGTCGCTGATCTGCCGAGGAGTAGCGTTTGGTGTAAGAAACGGAGCCACTGCTGCAAAGAGGGAAGTATTCTTCATGTAGGTGCTGCAAATTTTGTTCTTCATCAATCCATACGGTGCTGACGTGGTATCACAACCACTCACTGCGTGGAGGAAAAGAATGACCTTGGGTGGAAAGGAGCAGGAACTTGGCGAGTAGAGGACACTGGGACCACTGCCTCTTCCACTTTTCTGAAGATAGATGTTCTTTGCGGACATACCTAATGCTGTCAACAGAATAAGTATGTCCACATCTTCAGCAGTAATGATGACGCTGTCGAATTCGCTGGCCTTGGATATGGCGGTGTTGACGATCATCACGTCGGCGTCCTCATATGCCTGCTTCACTTCGATGCTAGCATCCGCCATTCGTGTCATCAACATCGAAATGAATGCGCTCTTATTGTGATCGTTTGCCAAGAAATTTTCTTGTGCTATGGTCACCATAGTAGATGAGGAGAACACGACTTTGGTTGCTAATTGTAATGCAGAAAGGCGAGCTCGTTCTGCGGCTTTGGTGCTTTGATAGCCGGCGTTAGTGGGGTATCCATCAAATACAACAATCACATTGCTATCAAAGTGTCTCTGCACGTAGTTGATGTACGTAGAGCACAGCATCTCGAATGTGGTTGTGGGAGTTTTGTTCCACAACACTTTATGTAACAGGTATCCACCATCAATCACGTTATATTTCCTGTTGCCAAGGTTGACTTCCTCTTTGGGAGTGAAGAGTGAGTACATTGCAGACTTTGTTCCCTTGCGCATTCCCTCCTCATTGAAGAGTGACATGGGGAAGGGTGCGAGTTCAAACTTGAAGAGTTCTTTCAGATCTGCTTCAGATTTTTTGGCTATGCAGACACGCTGGAAGAGAGTGAGAGGATCGACAGTGAATTTTTTACCAGCAATTTTCAACGAGCAGGCAACGGAAGCGAGAGTCACGACCTTATCCTTCCGTTTCAGTTTCAATTCTTCAAAATTTCCCCCCACCACTTTCTTCATGCATGATATGCCTATTTCTCGTGCTAAGTGACAGTTCACTTCGCCATGACCAATGATTCCTGTGCTCAGAGAAACTATCGCCTCGATGTGAAGGAATGGGGGGTGTTCAGTGAACTATCCGCGCAGTTTCCCAATGTCCGTGTTGTCTCTCACTACTCGGGTTGGTCTCATGTCCACATGCTGTTCAGATGTCTCTGAGCGAACATCAGCGAACAATTCTATTTG
>JAFIDM010000002.1:22260912-22303516 GCA_023159025.1 Thereuonema tuberculata
GCTTTTTGAAATTAATTTGGTTTTTAAATTTCAGAAAGCTGTCCGGCTAATTTTATTGTATATATATATATATATATATATGTATATATAGCCGGACAGCCGGACAGCAAACTGAATATATATATGATATATGATGTATATGATATATGATGGCCAAACTCGAAGTGTCACTCTTCGAGTTTCGCAATGCAAAGATTCCAATCAATCATTTGCAATTTAGAAATTTAGGACGTAAAGAATATAAGAATAAAATTAACTTATATTACTAAACAATTATAGCCGGACAACAATCTGAAATTTAAAATTTCAATACAAAATTCAGAATACTGTTTCTGTGTGTATAAACGGGCAATTTTTATACTCATGTCATCAGCGGCACCTAGTGAGAAATTTTGAAACTAAAATTTTGAAAACCAAAAACGCAATATAAAGAGATTTGCTCTTTTTTTAAAGTTTATTTTTTCAAGTTTGATATTTATATTTTTATATCTTTTTTTGTAATTTCTTTTATATTATATACTTTTTTTAACATTTTTTATTTATAGCTTTAATATTATAAAAAAAAAAAATAAATAAAAAATTGAAATATAAAAAATAAAAATTTAAATTTAAATAAATAGATGACAGTAATCAGATCGAACTCAAAACTTCCTAAAATAAAGGATTTAATTTTGAATTATCATAAGATAACTTAAATGATTATAAATCAACAAATCCTATTTTGAAGAATTAAAATGATTAAATAAAATTATGAATATTTTTAACTTTATATTTTTTATAAATTTGAAATTTAATTTTTTTCTGAAAATTGTAAAATATATGTATTTAAAACTTGAATTGGAAAATTATTATTTATAAATTCATTAATAACATAATTTAAATTATGTAAAAAATCTTCAAATTTAGAATTAATATCAAGATATCTTTTGAGTTCTCGGATAAAAATATTTTTAAATAAATTTAAACTCACATTACTAGTAAAATTTATGAAATCTATTGATTTTTAAGGGAAATAAAAATGTTTTATTAAATAGTTTAATATATGGAATTTGTTGATGATAATATATTCGTAAATCTAAAAAATCAACAAAATCAGAATTATTATTAGAATTATTATTGTTGTATATATAAGATTGTATCCTTTATTAAGAAAACAAAACAATTATTTTTTCGATCCTCTCTCTTTATAATTTTGAAAAGAAAATTTTCCATAAAAACAAAAGAAAAGATTCTAAAATCAGCTAAAATAAAGAAGTTCTACTAAATGAGGATAGAAAAATAGTTTTGAATTTTAAAAATCACTTTACCTATTTTGTAAACGATATACACACATAAAGTGCAATCTTACAGTAATGCTTTTCCCTTTCGGAATCCAGTGTCTGATTATCTATCCCCATCAGCCATATATCTGCCCTTAAATTCCTTTCAGTAGATTATTCAGTAAGATACAATGAAAGATTATTACCTAATCTGGAACGAAGGGTACCCTTATTTAGTATAGATGTAAATTCTGAACTTGATTGAGTTAAATACTTTTCTTCTATCACGATAGATTAAACAATTCTAAGAATATCTTCTTTTAATCTTCTTCAGGCCAGGATCAATTCCCTAAAAGAAATGTTTATTATTTCTTTTACCTGAGGACTTTTTAATCAGTTGTAGATTTCCTCGATTACTCTAGTGGTTTACTTTAATTTGGTTGAATCTCTTAAATTCTTTATCGACTAAATAAGCTCCGGTAAAACTGTCGTTTATGGTATCGGGATTTTTTTTTCCGCGTTGGGAAACATGACCGTTTCGGAACTATTTTCAGGAACCGGAAGCGGAAGTTGACGTCTGATGTTTCAATTTCTAAGAGAACGGCCGGAAGCGAATACAGGATAACCATTATTTGCTTAAAGGAGCCATCACCATTAAATCAGAAAACAACCCTGAATATTTACGAAAAGCCAATTCTTGCTAAAAGGCGCTATCACCATTAAACCAGAAAAAACAAAAACAAAACAAAACAAAACAACAAACATGGATATTTAAGAAAACCCAGTTCTTGGAAAAAGTGGCCATCACCATTCATCATTCTCTGCCAAGGGCAGGTCTTTCACTGCAAACCCAGCATTCTCCAATCTTTCCTATTGTTTGCCTTCCTCTTCGTCTCCACATAAGATCCATTTACCATAATGTTGTCGATCATCTGAAATCTTCGTCTTCCTCGAACTTCCATCACCATTAAACCAGAAAAAAATATTTACGAAGCATCCGATTGATTAGTATTGTATTTGTTAGTATAGTCCAAAAAAACATAGTTAGGCCTACCTTTCATGAGTACCATGTGCTCTGAATGATATTCGTTTCAGCTCCAGTAATAGGATGTTTGAAATGGATATTATGATTGACGATGAAATGTTGGTATCCTCCATCCTGTATTCTGCTGTAGGATCGCTCTCTCATTTTCAAAACCAAAGTAAAATCACACAAATCAGCACATATTTCCTAAGGAGATGACAATTGCAGAGCCACATAATCTTGGACCACCATGTTAAATTCAGAAAAAAAGAACACACGTGGTTTGGCGATCACGTGATCGATGACGAGAAATATCATGAGGTAATATATCCTTCAGCAAAATCATAGGCCGGAAACAAAAAAATGCCCATCCGCAGTGAATGCCAACAAAGCATCCTATTGGCAGTACCATAAAACACATTTTAACCATAAGCTCCTTTTGTCCTTGTGTCGTTCTGGAACCAGTCATGTTTCTTTGCCTGATAACTAAGTTCAATGAACGGAAAAATTCCTATCACAAATCGTTGGACATATTTACTGGATTAGAGATGTCTTCAAATGATTGCATGACTTAAATCATTTGCTTTCAGAAATTATTTCTGTATAATTTTACTGCGGGAGAAATAAATAAACTATGTTTTTTGAACATTGAGATTAGTACAGAATTCGGACTTCAACTCACTACTTCTTTTTTTGAGAGTAACAATATCATATTCTCATGTTACTTGTTTATTGTTAGAATAATATCCTGTTACATGCTATAACATCTGCCACTTTTAACAATAACGTATTATTTGTTAACTGTTGTCGTTTCTTTAGGCACTAAAAGGATGTGTTCATTTCACTTGTAAACATTTCAATTTATTTTTTGTCTCACAATAATTAATTGCATGTAATATTTTCAAGTCAGGTATTTTTTTTTTACTCAAGTATTCACATTTCAGCTTTTGAGTTTTGCACTTGCTGATTAGCCCTAGCTGAGGAGTGCCCAACAAGCCCGAAACGACCATCCTAATTTTCTCCCATTGAATTTTTTCTTCATTTTCTATATCCATTCCATAAATAGTTCTTTCCATATCAATAAGAAACCCATTTTCAATAACTGCTAATAATGTTTTTCCTGTCTTTAAATAAAGTTTTAATTTATTCTATATGAACGATTATTTTTTTTTTTAAAATAGATTATTTTGAAAACTTTAAACTTTGCATTTTTTTTATGAAAAGTTTCTAGTTTTCAACATATCCTATTAAAGAGAAAATAACCGTTCATATAGCCCAAATTAAAACTTTATTTAATGAAAGTTATGATGACAGATTAAAATGTCAATTCCAATTTATTTTAAGACTTTAATTTATAAAATATAAATAGCATCTTTGAGATTCCAACACCAAGGGGAAGCCATATTTGTAAAAAAATTGTTTTATTATAATGTAGATTTAAAAGAAAGTCAATTTTAAACTAAAGAAAACTCACTTTTAAAAACGCACAGTGTAATAAATAACTGAACAAATATTTTATAACTGAAATTACTAACGTCAACCTTCGAAATTGGTTTTGTTCATCCTAAGGCTAGTGTTATCATCAGAAAAATTCTTTGCAATATAAAAGAAATGATAATTGAATTTATGTTTTCAAGAACTTCAATAAATCAGTTATGTAACTTGTTTTGTTTTGCTAAAAAATGATTATAAATAATGACCACTTTCAATATTATACTGTAGTATTATTAATCTCGCAATATTAGGTTTTTAAATATTTTATTTCTATTCTTAAAGCACTTTCTACTCTTCATTATAATGAAGCCATCTTTAATTGTCCTGTAGTTAGTAGGGAAATAAAACATGAGGCTCATGATAGTCCGTGGAAGTAATATTACCCTGCTCCATGGTTTAAAAAATGGCACTAAGTTGGAGAAAGAAACCAGATCCCACTTTTTAAAGAGGTAAACCATAGGATCTGTTTGGAGAAGAATGAATCTGGGAAAAAAATCCCTATCTCTAGCGAGAAGTTAATCCGACTCCCCAGCCCTGATCTCTTACTGTTATTTGCCCATAAAACCAAATGAAACAAATAGATTAAGGGGTTAAAATAATAATTTTTTGTTGTACTAGACGAGTGCTCAACAAGCATCGCATATGCAACGAAAAACAACATTTCATTATTTACTGAAAAACACAAATTACATCAAGTATACTAAAATGAAAAATAATTTAAAGTTGACATTCTAAAGAAATACAAGCAATATATAATTTCTTCTTTATATTGCAATCCATATAACAATCCAAAATTCGCGCAGTTAATTTAATCATGTCAAATTACTCCTGTTGCTTGGCATCACGCATGCGAAATTGCATTGTTGAGGACAGAGTCGAAATACAACAATACTGCTGTTAAATGGCAACGCGCTTGAGAATTGTGAAATTCCGTTGTTGGATGGACGTACGCACGCAAGCACAAACGCATACAGTATGTGTTTTTTTTTAATAATACAGATAATTGAATATATTTAATTTTTCTCTAGGTATTTGCAAACAAGTTGCCTTTCCATACGGCTTAAGACATGGCTGAAAACTCACCAAGAGAAGTCATTTTTCCAGGTATTAGCATTCCAGGATATGATAGAATCACCAAAAATTATTACAAAATTACTGGTCGTTGCCTGTGGAGCTTATTTTTAGCAGCATGTTTTGTATTTACCTTATATCAAATAATAATATGTACTTTGGAGTATAAGTATGCTGAACCGGCAATAAGAACTTATTTTAAGCCAATGGAAGCATTAATTCCTCCATCTTTGTTGATCTGTCCCGCAGATTTAACTGCAAATAATCCAATAACAAAACCCCTTCGAGATGACTACAAACGGATGTTCAATAAAACATCTGATGATGCGGAGTTTTTTGACTTGATCCGAATACCAGAAGTAAATACAACAACACTTTGGGATATATACAACTTTAAAGAAGATATTACATCACTGGAAATGCACGTTAGTATCGAAACATTTCTTTTTTTTAAAATTCAGTTACTCTTAATTTTAATTTCACAGAACACCATCTCATTTCATTTTCACAATTGTCATATTGGATTGAATGTAGGAAATCAAATGGATGCACATCGAGGATAAAATATCTTTAACTTAAATACTTGAAGATTTCTTCAATGCACTTATTTCTGAGCACTTTCTTATTCCTTTGCAATTTCTGACGCTTTTTGAATTAAGAAAAACAAATAAAATACAAAAAGACAAAATTTCAGTTCCGATTTTGGAAATGCGCCATTAAATTCGAGATAGGGGAAACTGGGGTCAATTGTAACATTTTTCACTAATATTTTTTTTTCAAGAAAATAATTAGACATATACAGAAATGAAAATTATGTAAGCTTTCTTCAACATTAGGTGCATATACACAAAAATTGACAACTCGTCAAACCGACATAAAATTGACAAAAAATATGTTTATATCGACACATTACAAGTGTTACATTTGACCCCAAATCGGGGGCAATTGTAACAGTAGTAGGGGGCAATTGTAACAGATAGCAGGAGGAAATGTAATTGAGATAGAGCAGTATACCAAGGTTACTTTTTGTTTACAATGTTCTGTATTTCAATCATCATCATCAGAATCACAATTTTGGCAGTAATATACTGCTTCACTAGGAGTGCTATCTTCATGTGCCAATTCGGAGCAAAGCAGGCACTGAACCCATTTCTCATTGGGTTTGCTGTTTCTGTAATCTTCACAGCACACTAAGCAAAATGTTTCTTCCTCTTCTTCATCTGAGGTATCTATTGCAGCCTGATTACTAGTCTTAATCTTCTTGCAGAGTTGTTTTGATGAGTCTTTTTTCTTTGGCCGTCCCTTTGCCTTCCATTTTGACATGTAGATATCCCTACTTGCAGTGCTCTTGATATTGTTGCTTTTGTTTTTGTATATTATAATTATATAATTATAATTACTAAGATGAATCAGAAAAGGCAATTGTTTTGTTTATTCTTGTGTTGGGCCTTACTGTCATTTTCCAATAATTACTTCAATAGGCTTTTAAATAAATATGAGTTGGGCTCATGTAAATAAAATGAGTAGGATAATATTTAATATTTTTTAATTATTCATGTATTTATATCTTTATTTATTCATCAGGCTTTGCAACGTTTGATTTTATATTATTTTTCCATTTTAAACTGTAATTTAATGTTTATTTAATTTAATTATTTAATTTAATTTTTAAAATGTAGGCCTATCTATGCAGAATATTGGCCTAAAAACAAAAATATAAAGAATCAGCTCAATTGTAAAGCTGTTACAATTGTCCACATAACAATGTTACAGTCGTTCCCAACAGCTCAATTCACATGTGGTGTTCAATTATTTAGCGCAGGATACAGCCATAGCGTATTTTGTGACCAGAAATGTAGCTTTCTATCTGCCTTCTTTATATATAATTGTCACATTTTTATCTCTAATACATTTGGTTGAGTTGATAATTAGTACGATTAAGGAAACTTACTTTTAGCAGTAAAAACCATGTTTTTGTAATTATCTTCAGAACAAATTGAATGGCCGATGTCTTTTTTCGGTGAATCAATCTTGTGTATAAGACGAATCCCCATGCCATCTATCGGGATTGAATGAAAGTTTGCTCAGGCTACAGAGCGCTTGTTACAATTGACACCAGTCTGCCCTACCACAAATCCAATTTTTCACAAATAAAGGACCTTCCAATCCAAATAGAACAACCACTGAAGGAATAGGCCTAACCAATAACCATTGATGTGCTAAATCAGGACTTTCAAAACTTTTATAGGCGAGATCCACTTTCGAAAACTTTAAGTTTTCGCGATCCACTCACTTGTAATGAATATTTTAAAAGGAAGGGAAGAGGAATTGAATAACAAATATCGTTTTACTATTTTTAAATTTCTTTATTGAATACACTAATTGATACATTAATTTTTTAACCAGATACATAATGAGGTGTACTGAAGAATATTTTAATATTTACATATTTTCATATTTAATAATTAACGCGACCCTCACTTTGTGAATCGTTGTTCTAAATTATTTAGAAGCAACATGGATGTCTGGCACTAAATCATTGAGAAATCTTAAGTTTTAATATTTTAATTAATTAGAAGCGGATTGATCGAAAGACAAAAAACAAAACAAAACACAAAAACAAAAAAATATGGCTGAAGGTGGGCAGTTTAAGTATAAGATTCTCAATTTATACAATTCTTTTACTGTACCTTTCATCTATTCCAAAGCAATATACATAGAAGTAACTTCACAATTATTTCGTTTTTTTCAGACCAAACACAACAACAAATACAGCTTATTACGATTTGGAATTTTTCAACTTTTTCTATTTCCTACTTTTTTTCTACTTTTTTTATTTCCTAAGAATAGTCTATGAATAATAGTTTTGAATGAAGATATTTTATTTTTAAATATCGCCTATTTTTTCATTAGGAATTGTATTAACACATTCATTTTCTTCAGTTCCATCAGCAATGTTTTTTTCAATGGCTAATAAACTTTTTTTTGCGTTTATGTTTCTCTATTACATCAATTTATTCTCTTTATAGTCGAAAAGAACGTTCAACTTAGAAGTAGAATTACAATTACCTGCTAATTAATGCAGTTCCTTGAAAACCTTAACTGATTTTTTTGCCTAAATTTGATTAGATGATGCACTGTTTTTTCTGTCTAATTCTTCAAAAGAAAAGAATGCTTTTACTTCATTTTTCTAGCGAATATAGTCAAAGATTGGTACATAGAAATACTTTAATTTTTTCAGAATGACTTGAGGAAACGTTTTGGCATTCTTATTTTATCTTTTGCTATAAAGGAGTTGAAAAATAAAATGCTGAGTATCTTTATTGTATTTCCAGGTACATGTAGTCGACTATTATCCGATATAATCAAAAATACCTGCTTTGTCTCCTCTTCAGATTCTTTTCGTCTTGTAGGCTTGGACTCCTCAACTATTTCTCTTGCAGAAAGTCAACGATCATCAACTCAATACTCTGTTATTCCTAAGCTGTTTAATACGAGCAGTATAAGATGAAGTTTGCAATATATTAACATATATTCAAGACATCAACGTAGCCAAGAGAAGAAAACAATGTCTAGAGACAAAATTGTTTGAGAATCTTACAAGAATTAAAAAAAAAACAAAAAAACAACCTGATTTTTGATTACAAATTACAATGTATTTAAAAAATCCTATAAGTTGACTTGTGTGACTTTGCTTGTTAAAAAGGAAGTGAATTCATCTGCGACGGAGAGTATTTTTTTTCACTTTTAAATTTTGCAAAGCATTTTTTGTTTTCGGCGACTTAAGAAAACAAGCTGCCAATGCACTGATAGTTTGGTAAACAATCTTCATTCCTTGATATTTGCTTCAGAACTAAGAAGAGTAGACTTAGCAATGCCTCAACAGACTTAGTTAACTTTACTCTGCAACACATTAATATAGCTTTTCATTAGAGAAGCACTATCATACGTTTAGCCAACGTTGTCCTTAGGATAAAATACTTCAACTTCATTTATAACATGTTTAAAAATACCATTAGATATTATATCAAAAACAGACGGAAAAAAGTAGCAATTCTGACATGACATCGGAGGTTTCATCCCGAAAAATGGCCACCAATCTAGCTCAAGAAATTTCTTTCTTTATAGAATCTTTAAAGAAATCAAATATAGCGTTAATGATACCATTTTGTACTGTAGAAGAATTTCCTCGGAATATGGTCGATTTCTTTAAATGAGTGTCTTATAGAGGATCATACTCACGGCGCACATTAAAAATTCTGTAATTATTCCATCGATTAGGTGAATAGTCAGAGTGTGACCTCTCACAGGAAGCTCTTGCTTAGCCGAATAACATACAGAATCAATTAAACTTGTCAAACTTTCATTTTCCTTTAGTAGTTTATTAGGATGGCTAATTTAAGTTTTTCTTTGACTTCAATGATATTGCCAGTTAGTTGTTTTCCAAATAACTTAAGAATTCGAAATGTCTGAACATGTGTTTCAGAGCGTTCATGTTTTTGCACTGCTGATGTTAAATGATTTTCTAACTGAAATGGAAAGTTTCCACAGTAATAATTATTTTTCACTTTTTCTTCTCGATTGAAATATTATTTTTTGTATCGTTTATTAAGGATTATTTAATAAAGCAATGGAAAAAAAATGGTAGGATTAATTAAGTTAAATTATATTTTTCTATAATTACAGCAAAATTTATTTTCCCTGCCGGTCATCTTTACATGTATTTTCTTCATGTATTTAAAAGGGAAATTTTTGAGCAACATTAAAAGGAAGTAAATCAATAGGTCTTTTATCAAATGAAAGTGAAAGTTTACAAGCCATTGAAAAAAACATTGCAGATGGAACTGAAGATGTGTTAACTGAATTTCTAATGAATAAATAGGCAATATTCAAAAATAGAATATCTTCATTCAAAACTATTATTCATAGATTATTTTTAGAAATGAAACAGTAGAATATACTTTCTAAAAGGTTGAAAAATTCCAAAGCCTAATAAGCTGTATTTGTTGTCGTGGGGATCTGAAAATAACGAAATGTGTTTTTTAAAATTCCTTTTTTGAAAAGCTTTTGTTTCGAATTATTTTTTTTTCTTTCTTTTGTAAATATGTTGTTTTGAACTTTATTTATTTAATTTTCTTTGTATTACTTTAATTCTTCGTAAATAAAAATTTTATTGTAGAAATGGAGTCCTACTTATCATATGCAAAGAACAGTTACGCTGCTGACTCGGTAACGTAATGTTATAGGATAGGAAACAGATAGGATACAGATTGTACCTCGGAATTCACATCCAGTTACTAAAAAGGAAATTAACGCAG
This sequence comes from Thereuonema tuberculata, assembly GCA_023159025.1. Classification (NCBI taxonomy): domain Eukaryota; kingdom Metazoa; phylum Arthropoda; class Chilopoda; order Scutigeromorpha; family Scutigeridae; genus Thereuonema; species Thereuonema tuberculata. The sequence continues at coordinate 22,271,079 of JAFIDM010000002.1, forward strand.
CTAAGGATTGAATTGCCAAAAACTTTAAGTGGAGTCCTTAGCAGCAATAAATACAACAGTTGAGTTTAAAAATATAAAATTTCATTGTCATTTCGATTTCATGGGCGTGCGCCACAAACTTAGCACATCCTAAATATTTGCTTCTGCTCCTATCTTAACTAACTGCCTGGGAAATGAAAAACATAAATAGCAATGTAGTCCTTACAATAGTTTCCCTTTATGTAAGTATTTTTAAGAAAATATAAATAGGGGGAGGCCGGGGTTAACTGGTGCAAAATCATTAGGAATATTTTTGGGGATTGATGTATGCACAATAGGTGGTTTTAAATAGTTAGAATAATTTAATTATCATCAATGTTCAGATTCTAGATTTTTTATTTTTGTACTATAAATTTTACAATCAGAAAAAATTATTTTATAAAATGGTAGAATGTGTCCCAGTTAACTCCACTATGGGGTTAACTGGCACACATTCTACCAAAATAACCCCACTATGTGGTTAACTGGAAACCATAACTGGATAGCATGATAAACGGCATTCTATCCCGAATGCTGGCTAAAAGCAATGAAACATTTTTTTGAAAAAAGTAAAATGATTTTATTATCTTGATTAATGAATATGATTAGGCTTATGAATTTTGATATATGAACATTCCGTTTTGATTTTAGACAGTTAAATAGGAAGACAGGTCAACTTTAAAACTAAGAATGTTTGCAAATCGTCCACTTCCTCCATGAAACATGGGTTCAGATAGCTTTATGACCAAATCTTTGTCTGGTACAAAATCATGGTCTTCGACAGATTTGAAAAACTTGAAAGTACTGGTGTTCTCGTGCATTCGATTGATAGCCACCATTGGGCTTGTTCAGGACATTAGCAACATAATTTCGTTTTGAAGTTTTTGTCTTCCCACGAACCTTAGCAACTATGAATCTATTTTTCTTTCAACAGTTTTCTCCTCGGAGGAGGATGCATCCATGTTGCTTGAAGAATCATCCAGTGCAACTTCTGGCTCTGATTCTTCACTGCTATCTTCCAGTTAGCACCATGATCACATGGCCCACTTAACTCCACCATACACATTCACGAAAACAGGCTAATGTCTCACTTTCACTTGAACATTTCATTTTAATGTTTATGTATAACAATCCATTGATAAGTACTGACCATTTGACATAGGAACAATAATTATAAATTCAATTTAGCATCACTCACCAACAAAGAAATGATGACAGACGAATTTACACCTCGTGGTCTGGGCTGCGCCAGTTCTGTGGCAACGTTTTCTGTAATCGTGCCTTCACGTTTTTTGAGTTAATAGTACAAAGAATAATAGAAGGAAAAGTGGAAGGAAAGAGAGGAAGAGGAAGAAGAAGGATTGGCATGCTGGATGGTGTTAAAAGAGGAAGAAAGTATGAACAATTGAAGAAAGATGCACAGGATAGAAGAAAATGGAGAGCGTCCAATTGAAACCTGTCAGAAAGACAGTTACACCAGAGAGAGAGAGAGTACTGCCCTAGAAGTGGCAGAAATTGTAAACACAACATGGCGCCGAAATTAAATTTTTCAGTATTTTTTTTCATTAATGTCCCAGTTCACCCCCGTACCCAGTTAATCCCGGTCTCCCTACATCATTTATAAAGTGCTATGTCTTTTTCATATCAAAACAAGCTTGTATTTCACAACAAAGAAATATTACTGAAATCTACAAAAACTATAAAAATATTATACTAGAATAAAATATTATACTACAAAAGCATAAAGAAATGAAAAATATCCGAGATTTCATCGGTGAGAGTTTGGGACGACCGTTTCGTCCTTTTTTTAGACTCGTCAGCCAAGCCCACTCACTAGATAAAATGCTCAGGTAATGCAAAAGTGATAAGGGAAACCACTCCCGTAACTGGCTATGTCCCCTCCAAAAGAAAGCACATTTAAAAAAAACACACAAAGAAAAACAGACAAAACTTCAAATTCTGGCCTGCGGAACAGTCAGGCGCAAAGGAATTTGAATAAAAAAAGCCAAGGCTGAACCAATCTGTTTCAATATAAACAAAAGATGTAACGTGCCAGAAATAAATATAAAAGCATAAAGAAATGAAACAGAATGAAAAATATAATGCTCACTTTTGCACTATCTGAGCATTTCATCTGGTGAGTGGGTTTGGCTGAAGAGTCCACAGAAAGAACGAAACGGTCCGTCCCAAACTCTCATCGATGAAAGCTCAGACTTCTTTTCATTTCTGTGTCATTTCTTTATGCTTTTATATTAATTTCCGGCCAGTTAAATCTTTTCTTTAAAATATAATACTATAATATTTTCTAATATTATATTAGAAAAACTTACTTCTAAAGTTTAACTATACAGAATTAGTTACGAATTCAATTGACAGGAGTTGAATGATCATTGAAGTAGACGTCTCAAAATCAATTAAGAACTAGAAAGTATGAAAAAAAAATATTCTTATCAAAGTTCTAAGCAGCTAAAGTAAATTTCTAAATAAGGTTTTTTGCTGATCATTACAATATTTTTAAAATTGTTGTAAGTCCAAAAGATGCAGCGGCGTACAAAATAGGTCCTCAATGGCATTGAAATCGATCGGCACTAAATATTAAATTTGATACTGAAAATTTAATATTGCTTTCTATTATATTATTTAATAAACCTAATAATTATATTCATATTAGAATAATACTAATCCAGCAATAGAACTACTTCAAAAACAGATTGGTGATTATTTGAAAATCGCATTTCCAAATTTGAAATTTGTTTTTTTCTCTTTCAATGTAGTGTGGCTCAAGTGCAGATGTCTCTTTGTGTGGAAATGAATCTGCAAAAGAAATTTCAGTGATTAGAACAGCAAGTGGAACTTGTGTTCAACTAAATTACCGTAAGAGATTTTTCAACTATTTCTAAAATATAGTTAATTTTCATTTCATGAAGATACAGTGAGTCCTTAAATTCCCTTCTTTCAATAATTTTAAATAGGAAATTTATTTTACATTACTGCGTTTTTTTTGGTTGAGTTCTGAAACGCATATTTTTAACCTTAAAAGGAAAATAGTCGGTGTAGCAACATTTAATTGATGTAGATACTAAAATCAAACTCTTAATGGGAAATTAAATATAGATGAATGCATCAATCTTTGAACTATTGAATGAGTAATTATTTTGGCCTTAATAGGTTTCCTTAAATTTGGATTATCAACACCAAAATGTAGTTAGATAGAATTCGATAATTTACAATAATTAATTATTTAATTAAATTCTGAACACTGCTTTTTTATTAATATGATCTTTATGTAAGTTTTTAGTTGCTGAAGGATCCATTATATAAAACTGTTTGATGAAATGGAATTACAACGCCAAAATTTAATAACTATCAGTAAGATTAGGATTTCAGTTGTGAAGTTTGAAGTTGATTAGTCATTGTTCGTTGAATTGCTTTGATCACAGAGCTTTTGGTCCATATTCTGTAATGGATCTTAAAACGAAAAGAATAAACAACAAATCTAAAAGGAGTATAAAATAAAATAAAATTATTAAGTACGAAATTTGATAAAGGGTATTACTTAATAATAAATATATATCTGTAGTAATTTCTATTTTTAAATGGCCTCACAAGACTATGAATACGAAAATCCAATCTGATAAATATTAATATTAATATTAAAATTGAAAATGTTAAATTTGATGCAAGTTAGTGGTGTGGTCTTTAAGTTACTTAATATATAGTTTCGATAGATAAGACTTTATCCTTGAGAACTCGCGTTCAATATTTTTCCATTCTTGAATTTTCATCCAAAAGGACAGTAGGGTCCACTTAGCTTTCCCGGAGATTAGAGATGGCGGGAGTCGAGCTGATCGCCTAACGGAACACTCTAACTACTAATGTCACGAACACTCTAGAGCCTTACCTTTGGCAACCCAAAGGGCCATAGGGGGATATTTTAACTTTTAACTTTATTTTATTCATATTATTTCCAAAACACTCTAAAGTCAGTTTCAGAAAAAGATCAGGCGTGACTTATTTCCGTCAGTCCGAAACGTGGTTCCACCTTTCTGTAAATATCGTTCTGCAAGCAAAACATTTTGTATGATGTGAAATTACTATATGTTTGTACTGAAATGTAATAAAGGGTTTAAAATTATCTTTTGTGGAAATTTTCAAACTAAAATAAAAATCAATCATGCTATTTGTTATTAAGTTGTCGAACTACATGATATCACGGCTGCCACCATTAGCTCGAAAGTGTCTCCTCAAATGTACTTTAAAAGTAATCTTTAATAATCAGTCTTTGCGTGGTTCTGTGATTGGACTGGCGAGAATAAAATTAAACCACAATTTACTTAAAAATTGTGTATAATTTAAACAGGATTAATTAAAAAAAACTGGAAAGGGAGAAAGAAAAAAACAACAAAAAAGAAAACAGATAGGAGAATCGATCCAGCGAACCTTAACATGAAAGACGCTGGACCATCTCGCCACCACAGAATAGATTCCTACTCCTGACGGCACTCCCGATCTTTTCAGGAACTGGCTGTAGGCGATATCATAGGTCGTAGTGGGATACTTTTACTTTTTAACTTTATTTTTATTCATATTATGAAATACTGCATTTATTGCACATTTCAAATATTTTATTTCGAACTGCTGTCGACTACTTTTTAAGTATGAGATACGATACTTAAATTCCAATTCTGTTTAGCAAGCTGTATACAAACACAGACTTTATTTATAAGAGTATTCTTGATTAAATTTTCATTCCCTACATGCTGAGCAAGAGAACAATTTTTATGCAAAACATTCACTCTCTCGTCTATTTCATCATTAATGCCGCTCTCTGTCTTACTGAATAAAGTATACAACTATATTCATCTGACTTTTTATATGAAATCGATTCACTTCGTCATCTCATCTCATTCAAACAGAAACAATTTGTCTTATCTAAATTTATGCCGAATCTGTTATAGAGAACAACAACATCATTATACATATAAGAACCCACGTTATGAAGATTCAGAGTCCTTCTGATACAGGCATCTGCGTATGTCAAAATATATTAAACCATAAACTACACTAGTAAACTAAACTCTCTTCTTATGTATCTCTCTACACATAAAAGGTTCTCGTATCTTCTCTTTTTAATTAATCTCTCATTTCTTGCTCTATAAACGTTTCTGAATCCAATTAGTAGATTTACCAAAGAGTTTATGCCCAATTTCAATAACTGACGAATCTTGCATCAGCAATCTCACACAATCTCTCATCATAAAATCAATGATGCTCCTTAGCTATTTAGTATGATATCATAGTAATTTATAATATACTTATGGGTTGATGTTAGAAAGATGTTGGAAACCAACGAATACTTTGCAATATAGATTTCCAAAGTAAATTTACTTTTATCATTTATATCAGAATAATGATACTTTTCAACCAAACTACACACACAATTCTTTCTAGGTTTACCTAATCATTCGTATGACCGGTAATAAATAACACGATTTCCCCTGCAGAAGTCATTAAATAGCCGAATTAGTTTATTTCAAAGTCTTTCTCATCCTTACACGGTCCACAAAAAGAAAGATTATACAAAATGCAGAAACATCTTCAGAAAATCTTCTCATTCACAAATTTGTATCGATAGGCATTTCGTAGATGTCATATACTTTGGCATATCTAAGCCAGTTTTATAAATTGGTAAATTTATAAATTGGTAAAACCTATATTTCTCACATTTTAAAATGTAGAATCCTTAAATCGTTAAGGATTCAACAAAAATAACATCCAACTTGTATTTCAATCTCCGTTATATGAATTAATTCTAACAGTATCTCTAATATTCCACACACCCAATCATTTATCTTTTTATAAATACATACTCCATTAATCCTTCAGTAATATCTTTTTGGTAGACATTTCTTCTAGTTCAATAAGTCAAAGTAACGTATACTATTCTGCGGATATAGTAGTGATATCTATCTTGTTGGATAGCAGTTTTTAAATAGGTTAACAATAACATTTTCCTCCCCACTGCGCAAACTATCTTCACCATTTGTATAACAGCAAAGGAATGGCAACGAATTTCTATTAATTTCCATTTTATAAATCTAAACAAATCTTATCTTTACATGAATCTTCAGAGATTACTAGTAATGTTTAATTCATTTATTATTTAATCCAAATTTAATGTTTTCAGGTTACCAAATTTCTTTTTTTGGATACAACAGTTTTATTAGAATTAAATTTCCAAAAATGCCAAAGAATTGGTTTGTTTATAACTTATACTCAAAGGTTAGTAAAATTTCATAGTCATTACAGTATTTGCTTAGTTTATTTGCCTATTTTTTTCTGTTTTCTAATATTCACGTATGTCATATTAAATTAATTTTCAATGTGCTGCTGTTGAAGTAATTGGAACTATTTTGTTGAAGGAAATTAAGAAAATTTATTTATTTATTTGTCTAATTTTATATTTTAGAAGTTTTTTTTAACGTTACTTAGTATCTCATAGGCCGCGCGGTTGGCGTTGTCGCTATGACATCGGCCTCTCACCTCTGAGTACCGGGTTCGGTTCTCATGTGGGTTTCGTGATGGTGGACGATCCGCGCTGGGCAGGTTTTCTCGGGGTTCTCCCATTTCCCCTGCACTTCTCCCACCATAATTTCTCAGTCTTTCTCTCCATCTGTCCTTCTTTCCGTGGGTTAGTACAATAGATCACCGGTCGCAGTGCTTGGCTTCTCCACATTCACTACATAAACATAGTATCTCATAAATTTCGCGTGAGGATTTAAATATTAAAATTAAGATTATAATAAAATCGTAAAAGTTTAAATGTATTGCAAAAAAAAAAAATGTTAATTTTGCAGAAATCTTGATTTTGTAAGTTTCCAAGAAAGCCATGAAACCTTGATGAGATGCAGTTCTTTTGAAAAAGTATTTGAGCTTTAAAATAAAACAAAATACTGAAAAACAAAGATAATCAAAACTATTATCAAGAGATACGATTATATAAATTGAAGATGGCATAATCTTCGTAAATTGAAAAGGTGTGGTTGAAAGACTTGACTTGACGCCTCATCACCCAACGTGGGTATAGGCGACTTCCATGGTAATTCGATGTCTTCTGTCCTGGGCGAGAGTTGTCAGGCAACCGATGTTGTTTAGCCCTGGAATAGATACGGCGATCCATGGAAGCTGTTGGGGCTGGATACACCCAAGGGGGCGCCAGTCCCAGAGGTCGACAGAGCCCGTTTAGTGGTAACAGGGAGCACCGCGAGAAGACCGGGTTGTCGTCTGATAGCAGAGAGGCTTAGCAAATAAGGTTGAAAGCAGTTCAGAAAAAAATCGCTTGTGTTTTAAAAATACCTCTGTATCTCATTCTGGTTGAAGTAGGAATTTCCGTTCACAGCCTAAATCCATCTGATTAATAATATGGACTTCACGTAATCAACTGTAAGAAGTAACAAGAAGAAATAAAAAATTCTCATTACTTTATAAAAACCCAAGTGATCATGATAGAAAATAATCACTGATCACTATTGTCATTAACCGGAAAAGATATAAACGAAAGAAAACATTGTGTATTGTGAATGCACAATTAAAACATGGATGACGTCTCAAACAACAAGCTGAAAAAATCATGGGATAAGAAGAGAAACCTTGAATGAGTGAGCAAGCGAAAGAAATGCGAAAGAGAAACTGCAAAGAAATGCGAAAAAGAAACTTCAAAAACTTTCATGAAATAAAATTTATTCGCTCTGAGGAATCTTCTTGATTACGGCTTTCTCGTCGTCTGCCGTCTCTCGGAACCACAGGAGTTTATATTGAAAAATTAGTTACTAAATGCACCTACAAAGAATTTCCTCTGGCTTCGAGAAACATCCTGATATAGGCCTATGCAAATTATAAATACAGTTATTTGACTGTTATTATATAATTAAAAATAAATACAATAAAAATCAATAATAAATAAAATAACATAAGAAAAAAATAATTAAATAATAAATAATTCTTGATAATATTACTTTCCTCAAATAGAAATTAGTAAGAGGGATTTTTTTACAAACCACGATCCCTGAAATCAACAATTAGTTGGAAATCAAAACCTCCCAGATTCTTCTTGCTTCAATCAGTTGAACATTTTACTTCTTGTCATTAGCAAACACAATATCTTCAAAAACTTTCAATATCTTCAAAGTCAAATAAACAGAATAATTTTTATCGTCTTTCTTCTAAGTAAATGCTTCTTAAAATTCAGAAAGACGTAAGTATGAAAATATACGATCTTCAAAAGTTTTGGGAGCCTTCGATTAACTCCATTCGAAATATTTATGAAACCAAAACTTGAAATATTTATTGATTTCTAATATCTATAATAATTTTCTATATTCTTAACTAATCAAAATACTTGAAAAATACTGTTATTGAAGAATTGAAAAATCTACTGTTATTAACATTTCAGATGTAAAATATGTAAGATGTGAAACGAAGCTTTTCTTATTCGAACTATTATTTTCGTTTTATTTATAATTTTCAGGTTTTGTATATGGCCTTAGAATCAAATCCACGCTTTCATTCTCCTCAAGACGGTTTTCCTCTTTTGCCTCTGTTTTCAGTTAGTGTTGATATCAAAGTCAAACAGGTAATTATACTCCTGTTTTTTGTTGTTTTGTGAAAATCAAAATCTTCTTTTGGAAATCATTAAAACAAACGAAAGACAAAAAACAAAAAATTAAAAATATTTGAAAGCGAAGTTGAAATTTTAATGTTTGACTGCATTAAGAATAGAAGTTTTTCACAGCCCCGTATCTTTTAAATTATCGCTGATCTATTTTTATGTAAAATTGTTTAACATATAGGAATTATATTTTCGCATTATTATTTATTCATTATTATTGAAATTCATTTCATTTACGTTCAACATATCAATGTTTCGTATATTAAAAAAACCTTTTGTGATATCTTTTAAACTTTAAAAATCTGTACCCAACACTGAAGTGATCAATTTCTATTTCCTAAACTTTTCATTAACGTTTTGTTTTTGTTTTCATTAAATACCTTTTCTTTTCTTTTAGATTTAACTGTTCGTAAATGTTTTGTGATAGAATGATATTCTAGAATATTCCGTGATATTCCAGAATGATGGAATGAAATTTTCTATTTCCAAAATTACGCAACTTTTAGATATTACAAAAATTATTTTCATTTTGCATTTCGTACTTAATTCATCTTCTGAAATTTATGTCGAAATAACATGGAAATCTCATTGAGATCTCACAATAAAAGTTAAAAGGTAGACAAACCTATAATTTTAGTTGAATTTCTGGAAGCTGGAATAATATGAAAACAGAATACTAGACTGAGTATTTATTTTGCATTTCGATAGAAATTAAGAGCTGTGAAAATTCGCTTTTTTATCCTTTTAATTTTTTTCTATTTTTTCTGAAATTCATTAATGAAAATAAAGGAACAATCGGTATTATGCAGTGTGCGATTTGTCACTTTACCATTGGGGGGGCATGAGTAATGGATTCACTAACAAAATTAAAATTTTAAAGATGTATACCATGCTCTCCTGAAAACTGACTTCCAGGCACACAGAAACTTACGTGTTACATAGGGATAGGCCTAACAGATTATTAATTTATTAAATCATGATTTCTTAAAATATACTTATTGGTTCAGTTATTTATTAAATAAATTCTTTGGTCCTGGAAGTTCTGAAATTAAAAATTTAATAAACTACAAGACTTACATCAAACAGTTCAAGAGACGAGATGAATGTTGTTCCGTCTGGTTTGTGGTTTTCCTATTGATTTATCCGAGGCACTATGATGTTTAGACGTGATCCATTTTGTCACAAACGTTTCTCCATTGAAGCAGTATACTGGAGGACAATTTATTGAGATAAAAAGCAGATTGAAAATGTGTTGCAATTTGTAACTTGTTCCTTTGATCAGTCAATAAAGATCAGAAGAAATAAAGACAGACAAATTCCTATCCCGGAAAAATACAAATTTTAATTTTGTTTCAGCGAAACTAAGATTGTTATTCAATAATTAAGTATTTATGTAAATTTAACATATCCAGTGGATGCGAAATACTTATGTCTGGCAAGGATATCTCATTGATATCCAGAGGTTGGGATGGTCCAAATCAGTGGAGGGAAAATCTCCCCTATCCCCCCCTACAAATCACATCCAGACATTATGTTTACATGGGTCCTCAAAAACTTTATTCCTAACTATCAAATAGTATTAAAAGTATCATTTTTTACTATATAAAAAAATGAAGCTAAAATTAAAGAAAACAAATTGCCTTTGATATTAACACAAGCAATCTTTAAAATATACTCAACCAAAAAAAAACAATTATGTACAGGTGAAAAAAAAGCAAGCTTAAAGCTTAATCTTACTGAAACAGAGTTCATAACAATTTCAATAATAATTAAAATTTAATTATATTCTTTTCGTCATGGCCGCAATTGAATATCTGTAACTTAATTTTATTCCAAATAATGTACATGTTTGCATTACTTACATTCATGCAATTTACAATATTTATTCGAATTTTTAATTTTAATAATTGACTAAATAAATTCAGATGTGTATTAAATAATAGTGAATATGGAAAATATCACTTGGTTTCATTCCGTATCAGAGAAATAAGACATTAACAATAAGACTAAAACAAGACAAAGGTTGACTTTTGATCTCCGATTTATAACTTTTCTAACCAAATGACGGGTTGCTTTACAACACTGAATTGTCAGTAAACTTTTTATATTACCTATAAACGATTTCAAAAAAGGCAATTTAAATCCTCACGGTATCGCCAGATTTTAAGAGTCGGGGGAGATCAATGATTAAAAAGCAATAAACGTATTTATTATTATTTATTATTCCATAAATAATTATTCTTAATTATATTTAGATCACCACAAAAGTAAATAATTTTTTTATTTTTTTTATTTTCTTAATTATTTAAAATTACATTTCAGTCCCCTTAGGAATAAGAATCCCTATCAAACGGAGATAAGTAATTTTACAAAACAAACCCGTCTTGCTTAATTTTGAGATGATTGATTATGATGATAGATTAGTACAACTAGTAGGATTAGTACGATTTTGAAATGTTTGATCAAGTCTTAATACCCCTCGACAGTAAATATCATCCCGTTTTCGACTGTGAATCTGACTTCCACCAAAGTTGCATTTCGGAGTTTTTTATGAACCGCCAGGGTGATTTCAGGTTTTCGATATTGGTCATTGGTCGTTCGCATTTTCATTGCTGTGAAATACATCTTTTTAATGACCCTGTATATAAAGCATTTGTCGATTCACTAATTTTGCGATTTTACTTGCATACATTTAAACAGAACATAACTAAAAAAAAGCATTAACAGTAAATTTACAAGCAAAATGGAATCCAATTTTCATTAACTCTCATAATCTACCAACGATGAAAGTTTAATTTAATTTTAATAAACCTAAAACTAATAAATTATTAAATATTACAATTATCGTAATTTGCCATAATTTAATAAAATAAATTCATTTTGTTATTAGCTGCAACGAAGTAGTTACAAATCTCTTAATTATTTTTCTTTTAGATATTCAACTTGAACATAACAATAAAGCCATGCTATGATGCTGAAGTGGTGGAAAAATGCAAAGAAACCTGTATAATCGATCGTCTTCATTCTGCTCTGCCTTGCAGGTTAATATCACATTTCTCTCGAGTCATAAAATATTACAATTTACCATTAAAAGAAATTTATGAAATGAATCAAATAATATTTCAATTTTCCGATAGATCTCAAAGTTATTAATTAAATGCATTATGCTGTTCCTCTTCATTAATAATGTAGATAAAGTAGAATTTGTAAATTTACTAATTTTAAATAATGATAATTTTTTCTAATAGCGAAGAGTCCTTATTAATAAATCATATTTTTAAAAAAATTAATTTAGATTGCCATACATGAATGATTATCTTCCAGAATGTTCAACACCAAAGGCTTTTAAGAGAGCTTACATTGCAGCAATTGAAGTTTTGAAAAAGATGACAGAATGTGAGAAAAGTTGTCCCAGGAAGTGCTTGGAGTATTTAGTTTATCCCATTGCATCTGCGCCAGATTCACCTCCTGATAAACAATATCTTGAAATAACATCAGGAGAAAAGACCATTCAAGTTATTGAAGAGTATGAATGGTATACATTTTCATCATTGCTAAGTGACATTGGAAGTAATTTAGGAACATTTCTTGGATTATGTTTTCTAAATCTTGTGGAAATGTTTGAACTAATCATAATTATGTTGAAGGTAATTTAAGTTTTCATTATTTAACATATGTAAGAAAAAATTACATAATAAAACAACAAATGAATTTATACAATTCTCACTACTTGATGTATTTTAATTATTAATTCAATTGAAATTTAAGAATAGAATTACATAGATTACATGGTTGTTATTTCTATAAAAAGATTTGTTTCAAGAATTTCTTGAATGTTTTGCTTTATATTTTATAATGTTTGCTAAACATTCATCTGATAAAGCTTATATTTTTCCGAATATAAAAAACCAAAATTAAAAATAAATAAAACAATAAAGAAAAACAAAGTTAAATTAATTTTCGCTTTTAAGTGTTTTCTTTCTGAAATTTATTTGCCTACTTTAACATGTTGGTAAATTAATCAGAGGTTTGTTCAATTAAGTAAAACATAAAGATATAACATTGATTTAGAAAAGTGATGTATTTTTAATTATGATTTTGAACTAGTTAAGTAACAACAAAACTTCTAATTACTTAAGAATAATTACTACAATTTTAAAACAATAAAAAGTATTAATAAAAGATCTCAGTAAAAGATTATTCATATTTTTTTTATAATTTTAATTTACAAATGCAATTTGTAATAATATGTTTTGTAAAGTAGCAAACACTTCACATTATTATGTATCGCCAAAACAAATTACGCCGGAACAAAATACTATATAATGTAAAATGAATTCATATCTGTGTTATAAAAGTATATGCGTGCTGTCCGAAACGTTTGACATTCTGAATATGCTATAAACTTGAAATTGGCATATGGGTAGGTTCCACAGTGTACACAATGTAAAAAATATAAAAATAAACTTTTTTATTGGGAGGGGGAAGGATGACCATTGAGTTAGTAGCGGCAACGGCAGTACAATTGAGTTAAGAGATCTGCAATGCTTTCCCCTGCCATCTCCGATTGCGTTAGTAATTTGCTAAATGAACAAAGCGTTTTGTTAGGTTGCAGACACAAGACTTATAAAGGAGCGAAGCGACGGTAACAGGCTATTATCTTATTCAACATATATATATCTGGAAAAACAATAATTGGTATTATCACCATTACTAAAATTGCTAAAATCCATATAAATATTTCTATATAAAATTCGTTACAAAGAAGTAAGCTTTTCCTTCTACGTTTCCTGAAACGATTAAAGATGTAGGGCAAGAATGTTTACCTTTGGGTCTATGTGTCAAAAATAAAAAAAATAAAAGAGTAAAATGAAACAATGAAATAATAATATTTCTATTAATACTCACTAATAGTGATACTATAATGTATCAATGTAATAAATATGCAATTTGATTTGTTAAAATTTCACATATTAGTTAATTTTTCTTTTCTTCTTTTTTTTCATGTGTATTCTATATTAGAAATGTGTGAAAAAGAAGAAATCTTCATCGACAAACAAAATTTATAGAAATTTTAATTGGTTTGACAATAAACTACAAATCCGAAATATAAGAGGTCTTCAGTCAACAAACGATGACAACATTTTCACTTTAAGTATAACAGGAATGGATAGATTACTAAACAATAAAATTGGATTACCTTTAAAGATCTGCTGGACTTTGATACTCATTATTTGCATTGCTACTGCAATTTATCAAACTACTGTAACAGTTTCAGAATATTCGCGAGGATTTCCAGATGTCAAATTTGAATACGAGGTGAACAGCACCATCAAGTTTCCTACCTTTACTTTCTGTCCCGAAGAAGCCTTCAAGAACACAGAAAAGATTTCTTATTTGAAAAGTTTATTGAATCAAAGTGAATTGAAAGAGGATGACATTCCGTTTTCAGATCTTATCGAAATACCGGAAATAGATGTTGAGGAGTTGTGGGAAGCTACAAGACCTGAAAATTTTTTTCGTGCTACAGTTAAGGTAAGCATTTTCTATTTTTTTCTGAAAGTAAATATGACTATTTGATTTTTCAAAATCTTTTTGATTTTTTTTTTGTGCACATACTTTTAACTTTCAATAATAATACAGATTATGATATATTAATCATAACTTAAGCTAGCAAATATAAATATATTTTATCTATTGCCAATATCGTAGTACACCTATATATATATAGAGGGTGTTCCGTCCCGATACTGACAAACTTCGATAGCAGGTTCGGGTGGGTATTGTAAGAGAAAAAATATAATACACATCATGGGTCGAATCGGCTTCTTTCCCTTACTTCGTTGTGTGAAGCCCCAGAATGACAGCTATTTGCTTACCATTTAGTAATCTGTTAATTTTTCATCTGAAATGCAATACATTATACTCTCCACAGCAATTGTTCAATCTGTCTACTTCGATTCTGAAAACCCGCAGTGAAACCTGCATCTAGTGGTTCCATCCACTGAATATCAGCAATGTCATTCATGGAGGAAGCTAAAACAGCATCAGTTTTTGCCTGAATAATTGTTCCCATCTCAACGTGCGGCATCCACACTCTTTGTCATATTGTCAGTAGCACATCTTCTAAATACAGGGTAGGGTTTGCACATAAAATCTGTTTATGATAATACAATATATACAGAGAACCTTATTGGTAAGTGCAGATTGCTAAGGCTCGGGGGATTATTATTTCCAAAATCTGGGAAATCCGTTTGTTATAAATATCATCACGGGTAAATGGGACTTCATCAGTGAATAGGAAGTATAGAAGCAATTTGGTTTGAATCCAATTCATAAAATATCATCAATCGAGAATCTACGCATTACTAGATGTCTCAGTTTTTCTGGTATTTTGGTTTATTTATTTAAACAAATAAAAAATATTTTCTAATCTAAAGCTGAAATTATATTATATAAAATGCATGTCAAGTTATTAATAAGTATCTTGGAATAAATTCCTCTTTTGATGTCCAGTCAACACTCTGGAAGCTACTACCTGGGTTTATATTTCATTGTATTTTTATTTCATCTTTTTAGTCAAGTGCGGAGCCTCTTCAGTATCATCTCTAAATCCTATTCCCACAGCAAAAATAGTATATTTTTTAATAGTTAAGTTTGTTATAAATATCATGAAAATAACCTAATAATAGTAACACCAACATTTCTCAACCAGTATTTCGTTTTTTATTTCAAAGACTTCTTCGAGGTTTTACAAGTATAAAATAAAAGAAATCATATAAATAAATGGTCTTTGTTGAGTGTCATTTATATGATTGTTACTTATTATCTTGTTTGGTTAAAAGAGAGTTTTCTCTTTCTATTTATTTATATGTTTTATTTTACACTTAGTAAAATCTCGAAGAAGTCTTTGAAATAAAAGACGAAATATTGGTTGAGGTGAAAATGTTGGTGTTATTATTATTAGGTTATACACAATCTGATCAATGATTCTTCAGATCATCAAAATAATTTAGACAAAACTTGAATTGCAAAACTTTATAAGAAAAGAAAGAAAAAATAAAAGAATATGATATAATAAGGAAAATAATGGATAGAACATACAAACTTCGTCTTTTAAATTCTTATCTCATATTAAACTTTCAGAAATGTTACATTCTAATTTGAAATTGTTAAGTAACAGTCATTGTTACAGTATTTAAAAAGTGATTGTATGTTTCGTGATAATTGTAATTATATTATAATGATCTTCAGTTCTGTGATTAAGAATAAGAACAAGAGAGAAATTAAAAGAAAACATCTTCGAGTTAGTACAGTATAACAAAGGCCGCGCGGTTGGCGCTAAGACACTGGCCTCTCACCTCTGGGTCCCGGGTTCGGTTCTCATGTGGGTTTCGTTGATGGTGGCGATCCGCGCTGGGCAGATTTTCACGGGGTTCTCCCGTTTCCCCTCCATTTCTCATACCATCCTTTCTCAGTCTTTCTCTCCGTCTGTCCTTCTTTCCGTGGGATGGTACAAAAGATCTTTCAGATCGACGTGCTCAGCAGTCATGCCACCCACTTCCAATTAAGCTAATCTAATCTAGTATATTAATCGACATAGAAGGATGCGGGAGATAGGACTATCAAGAAAATTTTAGAAGGATATGAAGCTGTGAATATAAAAATATAAGTTACAATTCATATTCCAGCAACATAAGATCGAATATTTGAGGGATGTAGAATAAGGAAGAAATATTTTTTTCACAAGTAAATCGTTATGGTAAGGAAAATAAAGAAGAATGAACGATTGTGAAAATGAAAAGAAATAAAAATTGCCATTGTTCTTTCTTTTTTAATAATGCTAAATAAGAAATAAAATCAGATATTATTATTTATCATGATTAACAAAGTTTCGATTAAATTTTTGATGGAGAACTTTATTTTGATCAATTGATTTTGAGTGAAAGTAAAAACAATCCCACACAGCAACAGAAGAACATCAAATTTGAGTCTGGACAGTCGGCAGATTTCTGGAATTTCTTAGGGAGTGATGTCACTCATTAAACATAGAAATCTGAGGGGGGAAGAAAATACATTTAATCTATTGAATCATTGCCTCTATCCCTTTCTTTTATATGAAAACCAACACAATAAATCGATTTGGCTGATATACAGTCATTTGGGGTCAGCTAAATTAAAAGCTGACTCCTTAAAATTTATGCAAAGGATCATTCTTTTCATAAGCAAAAATTATTGCGTTTTGAATATCAAAGCAGTGCCCAGTATCTTTAACGTGTATGGCTGTTAAACCGTTAAAATGCCCTGGGCAAATGTGTGCTGCGCCATGCGTTTTTGGATCGGTTGTTTGGTTTTCCGAATACATTGGCAGTTGGAACCCAAACATTTTAAAGCATAAATGACTTTCCTAAAGATATCGAGATACAAAGGAGCTCTGCTGTTAATAGAGGAAGCCAGGGTAAACTTAATAGTGGCAGTTTAACAGATTGTAAGATCTTTGCAATTGCTGAAAAATGGAGTTATGGAAAGGAGAAACGTAAATATTATCAGGTTTTAATACTTTTATTGACGGATTGTAAATATTTTGTATGACTCTAACAATATATTTATTAAGGAAATGGAGGGGATAATCATTTGAAAGGAGGATGCAGTAAATATTTTGTCTTTCAATATCGAAAATTTTCAAAGAACTGGAAAACCGAGATGCTCTTCCTACTGCCATGTTAACAGGATGAATAGTAATTAAGCGTTAAACCCCAAGACGTGAGTTTTGACAAACCTCAGTAATAAAACGGGAACTTTTTTATAGTGATTAATGCATTGATGAATGGAATAGTTTTATTGCTTTCAAGCTTAATTTTAAATATTGAGATAAATATCCCCTATGATATTCATTATGCCTTATTGAATAGAGGAATAGATGCAGAATAACAGCTTGTCAACATAGTGGCAATAGAGCGTGATTTGAATCTGAACTAGACCGAAAATTTCATACTCAATATCTTCAATAAAGACCATAAAAAATTCAGCTAGTAAAGCAGAGGCCAAAAGTCCCATAAACAGACCAGTGGATTCCCTGTAATATGAATCTTAAAACAAAAAATTTGCATTTGAAATAATGCTTGAAATAAAGATAGTCATCTATATTCCCCGAGGATATAATGTGATAACTGTAATATTTCATTTCAAAATATTAAAATGTTTTATTCATAAATCAAAAAATAGATCAATGGATATGGATATGAACAGAGTCTACGTTCAAAGAAAAGAAATTATAAGAATCAAAATTATGGCAAAACCTTAACCATATTAATTAATTCTTGACTGTTAAGGATAGAAAAATTAGAAGAAGTAGAAGAAATTTGAATAGCTTATTATATATGTGCCAATAAGCTTTCCAATTATGATCCCATCCAATTCCTTAATAAATATATTTTACAATCCGCTAGTTGAACTATTAAAATCTGATAATATTTATGTTTTCCCGTTCCAAAACTCCATTTTTGTTTTCAGCATTATAAAGATCTGACGTCTGTATGCATCTGTTTAAATGCCGCTATTGTTCGACCATCACGAAAAGGTACTTAGCCACGCCTCTTCAAAGAGAGAATTCATTTCACAATACGGTTAAGAGTTGCAAAAGGGTGAAGTCCTTCAACTTTCCTGTCTCTGTGTTGTGACTTTCTTAATCTTAAAATCTTATTTCAGCAAAATATAATCTGTTATTTTCATGATCTACCGAAGTGTCTTCGAAAGGTAAGACAATTCATTTGAAGGAGCGGATGATCATTGGTAATGTTACGAAGTTTTTTGAGGAGAAAGCGAAAGCGGCGAAACCTTTGATTCCAATTTCTGAATCGCAAAAGTGTAGTGACTGGTGTTTCGCGTAACACCATTCAGCGGATTAAAAAAGAAAAAAAGAAAAAAAGACAAATCTTTACAATCCAGGAGAAAACACCCAAGCCTGGCTGAATTCGAAATTATTATCTTAAATTTTTTGCGGTTCCCAAGCTATATCAAAGAAGTCATCATCCTTTATTATTACATCGTTTTCACGGTGTTCTAAACGTTTTAACTGTCATTTCAGATAGTTTCTTCAGCTTAGGTTCACGAATGTCTCCTTGGTCTACTTATTGCTTAAATCGGTAGAGATGTCTCTGCTCTATGAACCATGTAAATCTTTCTTTCATTGAGGCGAACCTATAATGTTTTAATTTTTGTTTGTGGTGTAGATTCTCTTTGGCAATAGCCAATGATCATCTAGAGGTTCACTGCCTCGAATGTGACTTAATGTTTAAGCTTCTTCGGTGTTGACTGATAACTTGACCCGCTGCTGCTACTTTCGATCGTGAATGTTTGGATTCAGTGTCACTGCTATTTTCTGCAATGGTTTCATACTTTTCAGGTCAAAGTGATGAGCAGGTTTATCTTAGCTATCTTGTAAGTCGATGGCTTGATAAAATTCATTCCTCAAGTTCAACATAATTGGTCATCTGCTTATACTGATACTTTGCCATTTTTTCTTCATCTGTAATAATCTCCCCTGGTTTAATTTTGTCGGCTTTCACAAGTGAAAGAAGTTCCTAACTACGTTGTAATGATTCATGTTTACGAATATAAAAGAAAAATATTTTAACAATATGAATTAAGAGAACGTCGAGGAATGACGGAGAGAGTCAACCTCCCCATCTAATTCAATAATACATATATGAGAAGAGGGGATCGTATCCTATGGCTTACATCACAGGAAGGCAAGTTCTAGATACAAGAAGCATTAAAAAGGGACAGAAAGCCTAGCTGACATTTGTTAACAGTTAAAGTAAATAGTTGTTGAGAAGGGGATGAAGGTCAAAAAGAAAAGGACTTGATCTAGATTTACTATAAAGTGGAATGGAAATAATTAGAAAAGGAAAAAGTGGAAAGTTTTGATCGCTTTTAGAATTTACATTTGTGCAGAAATATGTTGAATAATATTTTAATTTGATTTGAATTCTGAAAATACAAACAGAAAAATATCAATTTACTATAGCAACAATGTATAAATAGAAATAAGATTATATTACTATTTTTCAAAAATATTAAATTGGTAATAAAAAATTTATGCTTAATTAAATTTATATCGTGTTTAGACTATTATTCTTAATTTAAAATTGGAAATAAATGTAGCACCAATATACAGGTTTTGAATACAGTAAGATTGGAAAATAATAATAATAAAAAAGAATATGTGTGTGTGTTATTTTGATTCCCACAACTAAATCCCCCTCTTTTCGTTTTTTGGCTCATAATTTTTGACCTAAAGCTCACATGTCACAGTGTTCAGATTTTAATGAAAAGAAAAACAATAATATCCAAAATTTAATCGGATGAACTCTGGGTAAAAATAAATTCACAAGTCATCCACACTCCAATGGGCTTTATTTTCCCTTCTCATGATTTGTATTTTGAAAATTATGAAGATTGCACTTTGGTAATAGAATAAAAACGAGAATTTTCATTTCCCGAAAATTGTCAATAATCAAATGCGCTTGGTGTGAATTGTTCTATGTTTTGAATGTTTATTTGATGAAGTATCATCTAAAAATGTATACAATATGTCAAAGTGTAACATGAATGCTTAATAAATGTATTAAAATGTCAAATACATCTTTAAAAGAACACAAATCTTAAATTGACCCTCAAATTGAAGTTTTTTTACTGTTCACAGCTATGCGATATCTTGCGCATATCTTAGTCAATCCCTTTTTTCTGAGAAATATTTCAAAGCTGCAGCTCACCTTGTCCAATTTTTTATTTCATTATTTTTTTTTTTTTTAGCTCAACATTTTTTTAATTTGATTTATAATGTTGATCTGTTTTAGACAGCAAAACATGTCTCCAAGTAACAGAAAGCTTTACATTTATAGTAAAAAATGTTGGCATTTAAAATAAAATTTATGTATTAAGTGAATTTTTATAGCTTTACATACGATATGCATATACTATGGATTTGTTATATCTATTTGACTTACTAATATTAAAAACTTTTTTTATAATTTTTGTTTTTTATAATTTAACTAATTGTTATTTTTCTTGAACAAAATTTTTAAACATGTTGAATCTCTTTAATCCGCCAACCCTGAGATCTGGTCATTACAGGGCTGTCGAAATTGACCTTCAAGATGCGTAAGTGAACCACATACGTAACCATGTGCTTATTCCATATGCATATTGCACTGTTATAAAGCTTAAAACACGAAAAAAATATACTACCATTAATACTTCCAAAACAGTATTTTTATAAAAAAAAACAACAATGGATGAGATCAAATTATTCACAAGTGACATCCTGGAATCGTTTTTCGAAAAATTCGGCTTCAGTGTAAACAAAGTAGGCGCATTGGCGCTGCTAACAGCGTTCACTCTTCTGATAAATTAAAACATGACGGACCATGGGAGTTGCCAGACCACATAATTCCGGATTAAAGAGGTATAACCTGTTCAAATAAAAACTACTATTAAATTAAATTGAAAAAAAGCTGTAACTGCATTTTTTGATTTATTTAGTATGGAAAAGTTGCAGGAATGATGACTTATGACAATTACTCTGAACTACAGCAATCGTATGTCAATACTGTCTATGGAGCATGTTTATCCATAACTACACGTATGTAATTTTGAAATGTTAATATCTTTATGTAGCTTTTGGGCTTTCATAATCTAAATTTTCATAAAATAATCTGTAGTAAAGATTTTGTAAAATGTCTTCAAGATTTTTATCAAAACCAAAAAATAAAAAAAAAATAAAAATAATAATAAAATTTAAACAGAATTTTGTTGTTGCACAAGAAAACAATAATTAAAGAGTATTCAGAGCGTATAGCGAAAAATGTAGTGAACGATATTCAACCAACTTGATGTAAATACACCCTGTAACATGAGATTTCGATTTATTAAAAAAAAAAAATTTCAAAAAATTACTTTTATAAAAAAAATGTTGCCGCTAAGGTCAATTTCGCACCAAGAGAACGTGGTTTGGGATTATTGAAAAGTAATGGCTAGAAGAGACGCTACAATCAATTTTCTTGTTCATAAGTTGTAGTTCATTACGCTCTCCGTTCAGATATTTTAAGAAATGCATTCTGTTAATGACGTTTTCTAGACGCAACTTAACAGATCTGCATTCATTTGCCTCATATGCTGCGTTATTATATTACAATCTTTCAAGGTTGCTAAATCAGAAACATACCGTTAAGTCACCAGACTTAAGATCGTCCCACTAACCATAAATCACAGAGGTTGAGATCAGGCGGATGAGTTGGCCATGCATTGTGAAATCACGACTAATCACTGTTTTCTCTGAATTGTTTCTTAAAATTCGCTGTTCAGGCAATTCAGTGTGAGACAGTGCTCAGTCCTGCATGGGTCGAGACACCTTCGGTACTACAGTTGTGGATATCAAACAGCAGAGATAGTACAAATCACGGATCCTGTCGGGCAATTTTCTTCGTAAAACTACGGACCAATGATAAATAATACAATGAAATCACATTACATTGTGACTTTCGGTGACTGTAAAAGAGTCTGATCGAAATATGATGGTTTTTTCGAAATTGCGAATAATTTGCGATAGTTATCTGTGTGTATTAAAAATGTGACTTGTCACTACTCAAGATCTTCCAAAGGGCTCCACTGTTATCTGAAAATAGTCCTTGGCAGGTAGCCTGTTATACTCCGACTTCATCATTTGGCAGATGGTGACCAATTAATATCTTGAGGTGCCGTTGAATTCTGAGTAGCACTCTCCCATCAAAGAACAGTATAACAGGTATTCTATTCTGCAGCTTCTCAGTGTCTGATTCTGCCACTGAGTGAAGTTTGTAATGCTGATAGGCCATCATTATGTCTTGTTGGAGGATTCATTTTCCTTCCGGTCATTTCGATTGAAGTATTTAGTATTTTCATGATGATTCACTTTCTATAGTACAACATTTTCCAGTTCTTTTTAATGATTGAGCATGAGTGTATAGTCGCATACATTGCTGATCTTAATTGCATAAATCCCAAAAGACAACATTGAATTTTTTTCATCAGTATTACAGGGATCGAACAGGAAAGAAGCTAACATGGAATCAACATGCAAACAAACTTATCATCAATCAAACAAGATAAAAAAAGAGAATGCAGATACATTATACGTTATGGGAACTTAAAATTAGAAAAATAATAAATTCTATTGTACGAAACCTATTCTTTACGTTAGATTAGATAGAAAGAACTCTTCTTCATCCATGATTGGTTATTCTGTGATAACTAAATCTAGGTGATAACAAATTGGGATAATTCTCTTTTTACAGTATATTTAATTAAAAACTAGAAAGTGACGTGCAGATTGTTACGATGCTAACAGAAGTTAAAGGAAGATTTAAAAAATAATGACAAATTTAAACAATAACATCCAAAATGCGGTGAAAATATTTTAGTTAATTAAATTATTGTTAGCGAGATGAGAAGCTCTAATGTTCCTAGAATCTAAATTATACGGAATTTCGTCAAATATCTCAGTTAGCCAAACACTGAATTATTTACATTTTGGAAGTCCTCATCCTTTGGTTTATCGGAAACTGCATCAAATACACTACGTGATCAAAAATATCCGGACACCTATCGGAAACCTTAATAAGACTTTCCCAGTGACATATTCCCCAGCATTAGACATTAGTATGGGATGAATCCGCCTTTCGCGTTTATCATAGCCGTGACTCTGCCGGAAAGACTTTCCACCAGATGATTGAATGTCTGTGGAGGAATGGTAGCCCCCTTCTTCCTGAAGAGCTGTAGCGATGCTGATGTGGGGCATTGGTTTCTGGAGCAAAACCGACGTTCCAATTCCTCCCATACATGTTCGATGGGATTAAGCTGTGAGCAGGCCAGTCCATTTCCTGAATCTTACTGTCCACAACCATTGCAGCTTTCGCTTTATGACACGGAAAATTTCTCATCCTGTTAGAGGCAATGGTCATCATCGAAATGGTCCTCTACCATAGGCATTACGTAACTGGTCAAAATGTCATTGTACCGCATTTACATGCCGTGCAATGGTGCAACAGGGCCGAGTCCATTCCATGAAAAACACCCCCCACTGTAATGTCACCTCCTCCAAACTTCAATGTTGGCACTAAAAACGATATCATTCCGTGGGAATTCGTCCCACACAAACCCTCCCCTCGGACCGCCACATGGTATAGCGTGATTCATCAGTCCACATTACACGTTTACATTGTTCCACTGCTTAATAGCGTCGTTTTTTACACTTCAGGCGGCGCTTAGCATTCACAGGGGGAATTATTTATTTGTGAATAGCTGCTCGATCGTGAAATCCAATTCCCATGAACTCTACATGAATAAGTATGTGCTGCTAGAGTATTAATACTACTGTCAAGCCAACGGGTGATTGTTTCTATCAATATCCGGGCACCAACCATCTTCTTCAACACTTGATGGTCTGGCTATCAATATACGCGGTTTCCCTGGTAGGGTTTCATAATGATTGCGCCTTTCCGTTTCCACTTCACAATCACGCCACCAGCGGTCGATTTCGGCAGCTTTTGAAGGGTTGAAATCACCTGACAGACTTATTACTCAAGTAGCAGCCAATGACCAGTGCACGTTCAAAGTCGCAGAGTTCTGCTGATCGAGTCATTCTGCTGTTACTTCGTATCATTTAAAAATCTGCCTTCTGTTATATCGGAGCGTCATCTATCTAGGAGCGTGCCATCTAGGCTTCAGTTCACTATTACCGAGGGCTGTCCGGATAGTTTCGATCACGTAGCGTATATAGAACTCCTATATTTGGAAGGCACATAAATTCATTGAAAAAATTCATCTGTGAGGCAATTCTTGGCATCATCGTTCGACCACGAAAGTTCAGGTAACAATAGATGACCGTTGTAATGACCATTAGCGATGAGATGACTGGTATGATATAATTGCCCTAACAGATAATTGCAATGTTGACAATACGACAAATTAGATGGCCTTACTGGATCTTTCTAAAGTTCTAACGGACTGATAGACATATGATTGTTTGGAAGGATAAAAACCAGTGAGATAAAAGAAGGGATGGATTAACGGTGATAAGAAAAGAACTTGAAAAATTAATGTTAAGCATTTCCTATTGTGCAGGTTTTAACCTGTGACTCAAAATTTCAGAAATATTACGTTTTCAATTAAATAACAGACATCTTAGAAACAAAAACATTATTCTCTTTTTATTATTTTTTGACAGGGGATATGATAGAATATGAAGGTATAGCAACCAATTTACTGATGTTATCCATGGTAGACTCTTCTGAGTTTGATCAATACAAGGTATGTTTTTTAAAATTACATTTATTTTTCTTAAAGAAACTTGGCAAATAATTTAATAAAGCCAGTCTCAAATTTCTAAAGGTCATTTTATTATTTAATACGGCACTGCCAGTTGAACAGTGATACATAGAATCTTATCTCATGATGATCAAAGAAAAAGAAACCATTCATCATCAATGTCATTGCTACCTTTTTAAAGCCATTTTAATTCCCTGCCATTCAATTAGTATTCACTGAACAGATTGCACTGAACAGAAAGCATTTTTAACTCCTTTCTACACAATGCCACAGCAGGTTTCGCCATCATTAAAAATTTCCACCATAAAAATTCTACCAGAAAAAATCCTTTTTATTATAAGTTTTATGCTGCAATATGAATTTTTTTGTGGTAAAAAATATTCAACGATTATTCATTTAATGGATCAGAATGTTTAATTAACGAAATGCCTTAATAATAAGGTTTTTTTTAAAAATTTGAATCTCTTTATGTAGATTTCTGAAATTCTCGAGAAATAATCTCAAGGCTATCTAGATTTTAGTACGATTAGAGCTTCAGATATTTTAAAAAGGTTATATTAGATGTTTAACTAATAATGTACCTTTTGCTGTACTAATCCAAGAACATATCGAAGGAAATATTTAGTATGTGTGTAGTTTATGCAGTAAGTAAGTACTACTCCATTTGGATGTAAATTCTCTGTCTGACAGGAATTGCTCTGGTATTAGAATGCCAATACTCATGAATTATTCTGTGACGACTCATAGCAACAGGTAGAATGCTTGTATTGTATCTAACAAGGAATCGAATCTTCTCGTCACATAATAGCCAACAAAATACTTTAAACAATCACAAATGAAAAGCTCTAATAACAACTGTAGAGAGACGTCTGAGACAGACAGACAGCGTAAGCCTGTTTTAGACTTGCCATTGAAGTAAACAGTAATTTTGACAATGTCGGAGTAGATTACCAGTAAAGAAAAAAGCTATAGAATTTAGTCTTATATGCTTTCAAGGTATTTATTACGGGAATATTAATATCTCCGGCTGATGGAGATAGCCCATATCACCTGGATGAAGCTCGACCTCCAGACGACGCATCCAGCTTTTCCAACACGGAAGACGAGCCCCCGCCACTGGTAACACCTGTATGGCCGCTGCCAATTGAGAACCACTGGTAGAACCAGATGACGACTCCATCTTTGCCCCTGCACAACCGGAACTGGACCAACAACACAACATATATTCCCTCCCCTGCACCGCTCGCAGAGTAACGTATCTCACCCTCAACGTTACCCGGACACGACGAGGACGCCGATCCTTGAAGGGGGAACTACGATGCAAAGTCGAAAACCTTCCCGGATTGGTCTGTTAAACTGCACTGTGATTGACTAACCCGGGAGGGCAAGACTTCACACGATTGGTTTCCTCTCCCAATAACGGACCGAAACGAGATCTCCGTGAGCTGGCTGACCTGTGAGTTCAGAATCCGTCCCTTCAGGGGTTTTATTACTTTGATCTGTTTTTGGGATCCACCAACCTTGTACATATATATATAAATATATAATTGCCAGACAGTGATTTGTGATTTGAAACACCAATATCAAAAAAACTAATCACTGTTTTAAAATTTGCCAATAACAAAAAACAAATCGCTGTTTCCATGGAGATATAATTTGAATATCCCCACTTCTTCAGTGGCGTAATTTGGAAATAATTTAGAAACTAAAGCGCAACATAATAAGACTTTGCTGTTTCAAAATTTAAAATTTACCTTAATATTAATCTTAAAAATTAAAATATAAATCTAAATTTAAAATTAAAAGATTTTATCCTAACTATCTAAAATTTAAAAACAAACCAAAATGATTAAATTGATTAAATATAAAATAAAGCAACAAAAAGTGGACCATCCTTTTCAACAGCACTTGCTGTTTGTACTCGAGAATGGCCAGAGTTTTATAATTATGGTGCAATAACTATTAAAATGAATATTAATTTATATAACAATAATTTATTAGGGGCATCAATATGTGCCAAACAAGAAATGTGGATTTCGGTTTCCTTATTTTTAAAATGCTTCGTCTTTATTTACCATCTTTCTCATTAAATCTCGGTAGTAACGATTGTTTCACTAGGATTCGATTGCTTTTCACTTCAGATTTTCAGTCCAGAATTCTGTTTAAATTTTGGTTAATAATGGAGTTTTTCCTGGATACATCTCTCTGAAGAAAACATTGTTAAAAGATAACATCTTTTTTTTTTTCTAAATATCAGTTTTGGTTTTTCAAAGCTTTTTTTTTTTTCATTGCTGACCCCTGTCCTTCCGCTGATCTCAGCAAATGGTACGAGAGCTTGGCGGGAAATTGCTTTCGAAATGCTTCTCCATAAGTAGTCGATCACTTCTCGACATTATGTTTGACTTAGTGGTTCAGTATACAAAGATTTAAAGCACCAGACAAAATATGTACCAAAACATTTCACATATAAAAAATGATCGGGTCCTTTTTTCCCGATCTTGCGTTCATATTCATAAATGATTGCTCCTTTGTAATGATTAATGTAATATAGATAATCAACAGAAACATTAATTATTCTGAAAGTTGGGATATAAAGAGCAAACAAAATCTGATTAAATTAAGCTCAGTGTATCAAAGTCACTGTGATCTAAATAAATAATCTAAACACTGGGATCTAAAGCTACGCGAACACCATACAACTAGTTGGCCGCCAGCAAGTTGGCCGCGATTGTCATGGGCGAACACCAGCCAACTGCCAACTAAAGTCGGGCGAACAATCAACCCAGGACAAAACAGAGTGAAAAGACGTCACGTGTGACGTCACTGACAAAGCGGTATTGTAGTTCCAGACGGAATAACTGCTGTAGTGATTCTTGTACAATTAGCAGTCGTTTTGTCATCGAAAGTAATTTAATAATGCACTGCAATAATGACAGTCGAACACCCAAGAACAATCTCTCCTTCCCGGGCAACAATTACGTCTTATCTTTCCCTGTTACGGCGGCCATTCTTCTTTACCGAGAGAGCGGCTATCGCAGAATACCATGTGTTTCCCGCCGCCGCTGCAAAATCCGAAAATATCGAGGTTTTAATAATTCTCTGATAAATTCGGACGCATAAACTTAATACATTTCAGTATCAACTTTATTTCTGTATGACTGACAATCGCAATACTCATTATATATATCATCGCGATATTCATTGTGTAATAGTTCGCCGTCGAACTAAAGCGGGGAGAAAATCAGCGACGCCATATCTTCAAATGGGCGTGACGTCACGACTGACGTGTTCCAACGCTGTCCTGTGATTGGGTAATTTCCGCCCGACTCGC
Source organism: Thereuonema tuberculata (assembly GCA_023159025.1). NCBI lineage: Eukaryota > Metazoa > Arthropoda > Chilopoda > Scutigeromorpha > Scutigeridae > Thereuonema > Thereuonema tuberculata. Next base: position 22,299,464 of record JAFIDM010000002.1, read on the forward strand.
CAACAGCAATAACTTAAATTGGCAACTTTAATCGGCCAGAATGCAACAACAACTGTGCTCAAAAAGCGCTAACTTCAAGTTGGGCACACAACTCGATAACTAGTTGGATGATGTTCTGCCCTGCTTTACACACTTAAAAAAGCACATAATTTAAAAAATTCTTCATTACATATTGCGGGGTCCATGTTCGGACCCCTTCGTCAGATGACACATGGAGCAAACTGAAAACAAAACCTTAGTTTTATAAACACTACACTGACTTCCTGTCATGTGATGAGGATAACTTATTATTATTGTTAGGGGTTGCAGGGTTTCTATATATATATATATATATATATATATGTGTGTATATATATTTTAACTATTAACATCCCAATTACATACTACAATGCGTTATTTATAGAAATCTCTGCCTTGTAACATTTTTTAGTCCTGATGAGCAGAGACTCATAGAATTTTCTAAGGTAATGGTCACTTCAAGTTCCATATATTTTTAGTTTTCCGAGGTTCAAATTGTTCTTAGTCTCTTTATGGTGTTTAGCCGTGTTGTATTGCATATTACATTGTTTGATTACTTTGGCGTGTTCTTCCATTCGCATCCCAACCTTTCTTTTAATCACCCCTACGTACTGCCACCTGTCCCCTCTTGCTCACATTTAATGCCGTATACCACCCCTGTTTTTCCAATATATTTTTTACACTGTCTTCTGTTTTCTTTTTGCCATTCAATATGCTTGTTAACGTACTTTTTTCTTTATTGGCCACCTTTATATCAAAGTTCGCTAGAACTGGTTTTAATCTGGTTTGTAATCTTTCATCATTCGGAATATTTATAAATTTTAAGTGTTCTTCCTCTTCTTTCTTCGTTGCCTTGTTGTCTTTCGCTGACATTTTCCTTTTTTCCCTACTTCCAATTTTTGATATACTCCTTTCTACTAACCCTAAAGGAATAATCATTTTCAGCAAAATATGGCTTCACCACAGCAGGGTTCAAAATTAAGATAGACAGAAGGAATCCAAGAATTCTTCAACTACTGGATAAAGTGAAACAGCTTACCTTAGGAGAACGGATACACCAATCCAAAATGAGGCAGACACGGCTAATCCAAACCGTAAAAAGGAAAGAAGAAAGCGTCAGAAGCAATGTGAGCAAAGACTTATACTTATTAATTCTACAAGAAGCAGCAAAAAAACCCCCAAAAAACATGAAAGCATACGATAGCATACCGAAAAGGCATTGTACAAAATTAGCAAGATTAAGTTGTAAAAAATGGAAAAAAAACAATGAAACGATAAGTAATAAAAATGGAACAACCCGATTCATTAATGAAAGCTCAGTGGTATTTTCGGAGAATAATTTGTTGATGAGAGAGCTTACTTTTAATGTAGGGAAGAAGATGCTTGTTATATATAAAATTGCCACTCAAATTGAGGCCCAGGTGAGACTTATAGATAACCAGGAAAACAGAAGGAATACACGCAAAAATGTGGATGGAATCTCCATTACTAAAATCTTTTATTTCTCTGTCTGTCCGGCGGAATTTTTGTGATTTGTTAAAATAGAAATAATTTCTACAAGTTCGCTACGGGAATCGAACCTGCAACCTTCTGAACAGAAGTTAAACGTCGTGTCCATTAGGCCAACGGGGACTACATTCTAATCCCTAAAATAAATAAAAATATGTCATAGACGCACTCGCTGGTTCTAAAAGCAGTCGTGGGTTGGAAGAATCATTTTTATCGGGTAGTTGTGAGAAAGCAGTCGCACGTTGGGAGAATCCACTTTTCCGGGGTTGCTAGTGTCAGTCTAAGATATTCTTTCGATCTTATAACCTGTCATCATGTAATTAATTATTCATGGTTAAGAAATTATATTATAATTAGGGAAAAATATGCATAATAATTACATACCGTAAACCGGGGTGACTTTGTGACTAGTGGGGTGACTTTGTGACGCGTGGTCATTTTTTCTTATTTATAATCTCGCGCCCGGAACCTAGGGAGAAGCAGGCAATGGGCACTGCCATGAGTTGGTATCATGTGTGCTGGCGCCTAACAGTCGACTGTCAAACTCTTTGCGCCTCGATCCGGTGAGCCAGAAGCATTGTTGCCAAGGACCACATTTGAAGCATTGTTGTGTTTACCGTTAACTTTGATTTGCACAGCAAAATACAGATGAGGATATCGTTTAATAGCTATTTATTATTGAACATTAATATATTATGTACAATATATTGTAAAATGATGTTAATTGGACGAGTTTTGTATGAGTTATTAACCATTATGTAAAAAATCAAAGATTGACGGGGTGACTTTGTGACAGCGTCACATTCACCCCGCGATTGTTTTACTGTGTTTTAACCTAGATAGTTTGTCTTGCAGTGTACATAACGATGTTTTAAAATGCCGAGGACTTATGTTTAGACTTGTACGAAGAGTTTTCAGATAATGAGATTCCTATCCGAGCTTCACCCACTCCGCCCACGGAAACAGAATATGATCAAGGAGATCACATAGTTGCCAACTATGAAGGAGAGCTTTTCTGAGGAAAGGTGATAGAGAAGAGATAGACTGGACAGTGTAATTGTCAGCACAATGGAAAAGAGTGGAAACAATTCGAAGGAATCTACAGAATAGCTACATAAGTTAGTTCTTCTCAAGAACGAAGTTCAGTGTGAAAATACAAAGAACTGAAACCCGGCTCAATTTTGTATCAAAAAGAAGTTTTGTTTCGTATTGATCCTCCCCAAAAAATTAATAATAGAGGACCTTCTAAAGTTGTTCAGTTACACTAATTTAAGATGTAAAAATTCAGACTGATTTGCTTAAGAAGTAGGAAAAAGTGTTCTTGTTTCATGTTATATCCAGTTTCCTTTTCCCAACCTAAATGTATAATTTACTCTGTTTAAATCTTTTAACCCTTTTATTGAAAACAGTAAAAATGGTTTTAAATACAAAGTATGTGGTTTGAGTTTGTGATATTTCTTTCTCCCATGCATTTCTAACTCAAAAAGAGCTTGTCACAAAGTCACCCCCAGCTGGGGGGTGAGTTTATGACAACTTTTTACATTAATTATTAAAAAACGATTGAGGCAACGAGATTTATATATATACAGTTTTGTAGAGGAAGGATGGGGTAACCCAAATCACCGGCTATAAAGTGGAGGTAACGAAAAATATTAATGTTACATCTTGGAAACCTCAAATTCTGTCACAAAGTCACCCCGGTTTACGGTAAATAATTACATAATTGCATAAATATTAATCTTAAAAATTAAAATATAAATCTAAATTTGAAATTAAAAGATTTTATCTTAACTATCTAAAATTTAAATATAAATTTGACTAAATATAAAATGAAGCAATAAAAAGTGGACGATTCAAGTTTTGTGTGTTGGATTATATATACCTAATTTTGTAGTATTATGTATTCATGACTACTTATTAAGGTAATTCAATATATTTTAATATATTTTATGTTTATACTTTAACTCAACATTTTAGATTTTGCTCTTTTAAAAATTTTTAAATATTTTAATAATATTTTAAATTAATTTAGCATTTCTAATATTTAATAGTTCTTTTTGTAATTTAAATTTGATAATTTAAATTTAGATAATTTGGTAGAATTTAGCTATTAAATTGAATAGTTTAATTTTAATTTTGAATTTAAATTTAGATAATTTGATAAATTTTAATAAGCAATAGAAAGGTATCGTCCACTTTTTATTGCTTCATTTTACATTTAGTCAAATTTATATTTAAATTTTACATAGTTAAGATAAAATCTTTTAATTTCAAATTTAGATTTATATTTTAATTTTTAAGATTAATATTTAGATAAATTTAAAATAAATTTGTATTTGAAAGAGCAAAGTCTTATTATGTTGCGCTTTAGTTTCTAAATTATTTCCAAAATTCGCCACTGAAGAAGTGGGGATATTCAAATTATATCTCCATGGAAACAGTGATTTGTTTTTTGATATTGGCATTTTTAAAACAGTGATTAGTTTTTTTGATTTTGGTAGTTTCAAATCACATATCACTGTCTGG
>JAFIDM010000002.1:22305213-22328176 GCA_023159025.1 Thereuonema tuberculata
TAAACCGCGGAAAGCCCTCATTCGGGCATAATCGAACGGTGAAAACTATGTTCTATCGATTTCTCACGACTAGTTCTGATCTTCCATCTTTTCAGCTTGAGCATCAAATTTAACCGTTAAGTCTTCCTTCACTGCCTTTGATTCTTCGGCCTGAATTACCGATTTTTCAATCATGCATTCCAGTAGCTGCGTTCGAGTTTCGATGAGATATCCGACTTCAGATGTCAGACCAAAAAAAAAATTTCTTCTGGACCAAAAAAAAAAAATTCTCCGTTTTCACTAGAACTAGGCTTAAAAAAACAAAATACAATCTAGTTTTTCCTTATTTCCAATTAGAAAGCTGCTCGCCAGATCTGCAACAATATTTTCTGGTACAACCTGTATTAAAAATAAAAAAGCACATTATCTGATGCCAAGAATATTGCATTAAAGAGGCCTTTGTTCAAACACAACATTCTAAACTGCCATTGAGGATCATTGTACTATATATATGTATATATATATATTTGGAAAATTCGAATTACATTTCTTCTTTCTATTATTGTTTGCCATATCTATCATATTTCATAAACTTGCCAATATATTCAATTCTTGTTTTATTTTCACCGTAAAAATAACATGAACTATGCCCAAGAATCAACATAATATTGCTTAACTAAACGGATTCGCATTGTTCCGTTACCCTATATCTTGTGGAATTTTTCACATATGTTTATTTCGTTTATATCTTCTATACTTACTTGACAAATGATTAAGATGATCATCAGTGGTCCGTCGCAGACAGGTCCCATGGTAAGCAGCAAACAAGGCCAACAAAGTCTCTTTCTCCAATTCGTCCTATCTCTTGCCTCCTCCTTCAGGTCTTGATATCCACTTGTAGTCATTAGATCATCCAGGATCATCTATTTCTTTCTTTCTCCTTGTCTCTTTCCTTCAATCTTCCCCTCCAATACTTTCTTCAAGAGATTTTCACCTCTCAGCACATGTCCAATCCAGTTCTGTTTTCTTCTTCTTATAATCTATAATAGGCTTCTCTCTTCCCCTATTTTTTTCCAGAATTTCATCGTTAGTCATCTTGTCTGTCCATTTAATTTTCTCCGTCCTCCTCCATAGCCACATTTCAAATGCTTCCAGCATCTCAGCATCTCCCTTCCTCAGAGTTCAAGTTTCCGAACCATACAAGGATACATACTCCAAATGTAGCATTTTATAAGTCTTTTTCTTAAATATATCCATATTATTTGTGAATAGGTTCTTTCTATTATAAAATGCAAATTTTCTCTTACGAATTCTATCTCTAGTATCTATGTTGCATTTACTGTCATCCTGAATGATACTTCCCAAACATTTGTATTCTTTAACTTCCACCCTTTCTCCATTCAATTTAATATACATACTCTTTCGGCATTTCTATCAACTCGTAGCACTTTTGTTTTCTTGGTATTAATCTCCATTCCATATTTATGACAAGCTTCTCCAACAAGTGTTCCAAATCTTTCTCATCCTCGGCTATTATTGCTAAAACATCCGCGAATCTAATACTTTTTATTCTTCTTCCACCAATCGTGAGTCCCGTATCATCATCGCAATCAAAAGCTCACTTTATCATTTCTAACGAAAAGATATTGAATAGCACTGGGGATAAGAGCAATCCTGTCGCACTCCTCTTCCAATTATGCATTCCTTTTTGTTTCCTCCCTTTTTGCTTCCTCTCAATTATTGCTGTTTGATTCATGTACAGTTCCACAATTAGTCTACGATCTCGCCAATCCACGCTAATCTCTTTCAGTACTTTCTTTAATTTATCCCATTTCACCATATCAAAGGCTTTTTTCAGACCAACAAAACATATATAAACTTCTCTATTTACTTCGATATGTCTTTCACAAATTGTTCTCATCACTCCAATTGCATCTCTTGTTCCTCTGTTCTTTCTAAAACAAAATTGGTCCTCTCCTAGATAATATTCCACCTTATTGTATAGTCATCGTTTAATAATATTTAGCATCACCTTAGAGGTATGCGAGATTATACTAATTGCTCTATAGTAACTACATTTATTAGCGTGACTAGTTTTTCCAATTGGTATTAGAATACTTTCAGTGAAATCTCTAGGCCATTCGCCCGTTTTATAAATGAGGTTGCACAGCCCCAAAATCTTATTTATTCCATATTCATCCAGCTGTTTCATCATTTCTCCAGGAAGCTCATCTACTCCTTCCATTTTCCCATTTTTTAGTTTATTAATAGCCATTTCCACCTCACATCTCAGTATTTCAGGGCTTATATCTTCCATTAATATTTCTCCCTGTTTTTCCAGTATTATTTTATCTGATTTTCCATTCTTTCCATAAAGCTCTTCTTTATATTCCTTCCATCTATCTCCCTCTCTTCCTTGTCATATATCAGTTTTCCTTGTTTATTCTCAATGGGTAGGCTCCCTGTATTTTTCTTTTTAATATGGGTAAGTTTCTTGGCTTTCATAAACATCTTATCATATAGTTCTTTTCTGTCCATCTCCTCAGTAGCTGTACATTCATTACTGAATCAATTTTCTCTTGCCTTATCCGTCTCTCTTCTTAGTTCATTATTTAGCAATCTATATTTTTTCTTCCTTCTTCGCTTTTTATATTCTTCCATTTTCTTCTCTCTTCCATTTTGTTTGTCAGATCATTTGTTATTCATGGCTTTTTTAACTTTCTACTTTCTATAAATCCAATTTCCTCTTCAGCTGTTTCTTATATCATTTGTTTAGGCTGTTCCACTTTAAATCGGTGTCAAATAATTCTTCAAGAGTTTCCTCTTTGTTTCAACTTTTATTATCCATCTTCTCTCTATATTTAGCTCCGGCTGTTCCTTTAAGCATCTCTACATTCCATCTTTTCTTTTTTTTCCGCTAAATAATTTCTTCAATCTTATTCTTGCTTCTAATATTAGTAGGTTAGGGTCCGAATCTATGGCTGCGCCTGGATAAGTTAACACTTTTTTCACACAGTTTCTGAATTTTTTTTATACTGAGACATCATCCAACTGATATCTTGCGATGTCTCCAGGCATTTTCCAAGTATATAATCTTCATTTAGGTAATTTAAAACCATATGTTGCCCACAATCAATTTATGCCACTTACAGAATTCCAGTAGTCTTTCACCTCTCTCATTTCTTTTCCCAAGACCATATTTCCTTACTATGTCATTTACTTCATCATCTCCTACTACCACGTTCCAATCACCCATTATGATAGTAAATTTCTTGGTTTTAGCTTCTTCCATGACTTCCTCTATTTGGCTATATATCTCTTCCACATCTTCATCATCATACTGACTTTTGGGCATATACGCTTCAATTATCATCAAATCCATATTATTATCTTTGAGTTTGATCATTATCACTCAATGATGATAATTTAGTAGATTTGGAAATTCAGAACTTACTCGACTAAATGTCCCAGTAGAAACTTTCCACGAAAAATCGGAAATCTGAAGAAAGTCTTCCTCTGTACTTCTCTACAACTAGTAAACATGAATAGGGCTGGGATCTTACTTTAACCAATAACTTGTAATCTGACAACAATACAGTGTAGCTTATCATATTTATTTTTTGCTCGTAGATTTACTTAATCTAAATTCCAAATAAAATTTTAAAAATAATGTTAATGATAAACAAATAACTTAGATTAAAACGACAATTGTTTGTAAAATGACATAGTCCAAATTATTTAAGTCTTTACTTTCCAAATTGTTATTTTTTTTATTTTTTAAGAAATAATGGATGAAAAATAAAATAGGCTACATAACAAATCGAACGTTTTTAATTAAGCAAATGTTACCTTTTTGAAAATGTAACTCTATAATGTTTTTACCTTAATATAAAATCAAATATTCATTTCAAAAATTTTCAGTTAATATTTTTAGATGTATTGTATTAAATTTTTTGGTAATAATTTTTCAAGAATCTTAATTCTTACAAAAGATGAATTCTACGAATAGATATAACATCTAATGTTTATCTGAACGAGGAATTTACATCTCATTGATAGAAATAACACAAAAATAAAACAGGTGATGATGGACGCGTTTGAAGATAATAAATGTTTTAAGGATGAATGGAAATTTAATAAAACTTTCAGTTCCATTCAATGCAGCAGAAATCCAGATAACTGTTCAGAATAGTTGTTTAGAAGAATAAGTTAGAAGAATATTTAATACAGTAGTTTATTTATTCATTTTCATTGTACGGAATAGTTCTGAACCTAAAAGGATAATTTTGGATTAATGATTCGTCGACAGTCAATCATTCTGCAAAAGACACCAACAACATCTTTATTCTACAAATCAAATAGACGGAGGGGAATTTTGAATATATAATTCAAAGTCAATTCCACTCTAATAAACAACAACGGAGACCATTAAAAAATGCATCAGTTTTTATGATCATTTATCAAGTAAGTATTCGTATTAATGTTTATTTATGTTAAATTATTATCTTATGTTTAATTATTATCTTAAATTATTATATGCAAGATTTCAACTCTTAATAATACCTTCTTCTCCTTTTTTTATAGATTACGTAAAGAGTGATTTTCTCAGTCATTTTCCAACAATCGAAGATCTGGATATGAAAGTTATAGGTTTGTCAGAACTTGATGAATTTACTTTCCAAAATTTGCCCAATGTTTTGCACATCAATGTAAGTCAAAACAATATAACAGTGTTGCCTAAAAGATTGCTAGAGAAAAATATCAAACTCCAAAGTATTGATTTCAGCAGTAACAATATCTTGGAAATTCCACAGTCTTTCTTCAAATATAACCAGGAATTGATTAAAATATATCTCAAGAACAATATTATTAAGGAATTACCTTCAAGCTTTACCGAAAATCTGGAGAACTTAGTAGTTCTGGATGTATCTCACAATGATTTGTCGTTTCTTTCTAGCAGCATGTTTCTCAAATTGCATAATCTAGAAAATCTTTATCTTTCAAACAATCAGATAAAATATATTGAACATTCAGCGTTTCAAGATTTAAAGAAATTGATCTCCTTAGATTTAAGCTTTAATAAATTAAATAATTCAAGTTTTTTCAGCACTGAGGAGAGTACTTTTTACCGTCTAGATAATCTGAACAAAAGCAGTTCCAGTTTACAACCAAATAGGTTTTTAGAGAAGAATTTAAAATTAAAAAACATTGATCTCAGAGGAAATAGTATCTCCATAATTCCACACGGATTCTTCAAAAGTAACCGGGAATTAAAAAACATAAATCTAGACCAAAATAGCATCACTGAATTTACCAATAGTTTTTCAGATGTAGTAACACTAAGGGGCTTAAGTCTGTCTTATAACAATTTATCTTTGCTTTCTGAAATTCAATTTCTTCATTTATCAGATCTTTGGAAGCTGGATGTTTCTCACAATCGCATAGAAGTTATCGAAGAAAATGCATTTGCAAATTCAGAATTACTTTTGCTAGACTTAAGTTTTAATAAACTAAATTTACTGAATTCACCCCAGTTTCCTGAAAAACTGCTATTTTTAAATCTTTCTCACAATCACATTTCAGAAGTGCCAACAAACTGGAAATTTCTCCGTGAACTCTATATACTGGACCTTAGCTATAACCTCTTAAAATTTATCGACTTACATGATTTTAAATCCATTTCTAAAAGTTTCTACTTCAATGGGATAAAGTATCTGAATGATGATGTAAAACAAATTATCTATGAAAAAATTTTACCTTTTAACTTAAATTTAGTTCCCTCCATATATCTAAGCCATAACCACATCTCTTACTTTAATGAACGGGATAGTGGATATTTACCATATGGACATCAGTATATATATGTATTCACTGCTGGAAATCCTTTAAAATGTGACTGTTATTCAGTTCCTTTTAAAAAGTTTCTAAATTACCAAGGTAGACATTTTAAAGTAAGTGTTGATGAACTATACTGTCAAGCTCCAAAGAATTTGAATAAAAAACCTTTTAAAGATGTTAACATCGAGTTACTGAAATGTGATTCTGAGCCACAAATTTGCCAAAAAGACTGTGAATGCTTTCCAAGTACAGAAGGATACTATGTAAATTGTAAAGGGGCTTCTTTAAAACACCGAATTATGTTTGAAAATGTACTTGATATTTTTCTTTTGGATTTAAGCTTTTCAATTTTCCCGAGTAACATGAGATTGATTCCAAACCCAGGATTAATTCATGTGAATCAACTGAAAATGCAAGGAATATCTCAAAAAAGAGCACTTGAAAATGAAATATTATCAAATTTAAGAAATTTAACATTTTTAGATCTTTCACACAATGTTCTTAATTCTTTGTCTCAAAATATGATTAATTTATTCCAAGAACTTACACATCTGGACTTATCATTCAATAATTTCACTCAATTCCCAATCTCTGGTCTAATAAATATGTCCAAAATCAGACAATTGTATTTGCAGCATAATCAGCTCTTTTCTTTGTATCCTAATTCATTGTCTGATTTAGGATCATTAGAAAGTCTTGATTTATCATATAATTTATTCGAGTACTTTCCTCTGCATAATTGCTGCCAATCATTAAAGCAATTAAATCTAGAAGCTAATCAAATAAAACAATTATCAAATGAATTCAACTTACCTTCACTCCTGGAAATAAATCTAAATAATAATCAATTGCAAACAATATCATATTCGTGGCCAGTGAACCTTCAATATATCTATGCCGACCATAATCATATTCAGTCAATAGAGTTTGCAACAATTCCACCTCAAATTAAAATACTGTCCTTGAATCATAATGAAATGCAGATTTTAAAAGTTGTTGATCTTTCTCATCTGTCTGGAAATGCTATTATTGAATTAACTAACAATAAGATCCAAACTATTTATGTTGATTCGAAACTGGATATAAATAGGACAGAAGTTCCAGTTATTACTTTTTTAGTCAATTGGAACCCATTAAAATGTGACTGTGAGTTAAAATCTTACATAGCTCATAGAGAAAAAGATAGTATTGAGAAGAGAATTAGTTTTGTTGATGATTCTTTGATCTGCAATGCACCAACTGTTATGACTGATCTCTTTGTTAGCTCCTTAACAGAAACCGACTTGTTTTGTAAACAAGAATCCGGTTGCCCAGAGAAATGTAGATGTTACTATAAGCAAACAATCAACTTGCTTGAATGTTCTGAAAAGGAATTTGGTGATTTGCCAAACAAAGCCCCATGGAACTTCATTAATATTGCATATTTCAATAATCTATCAACGGCGGCAGTAAAAGGATTTTCCAAGATATTTTGGCAAAGCCTCAGTGATTTAAAGATTTCAACACTATCCGGCAATAATACTGATGTTTTTCATGAAGGGCTGCAGAATTTACCTGAGCTGACTATTCTCGATATAAAAAGATGTTCTAATACTTACTCTCAAAATGGTTTTAGAAATCTTACCAAACTAAAAAAACTTCATGTTCAGCATTGTAAACTGCAAATCCTTGATTCTACGGCTTTTTTAAATACAATTCATCTCGAAGATATTTCTCTTTCTAATAATTTTATTTCTAATATATCTTCGTCAGCATTTCTAACAATGAAACAACTGAAAGTTTTAAATCTCAGCAACAATCTTATTTCATCCGTGCCTTTTAATTTTCTCCAGAATTCTCCAAAAATATTCATCATTGATTTATCTAAAAATAAACTTCGGAAGCTTTCACCAAATATTTTTTTACCATGTAAAAACCTGCTTTCTCTAAATTTAGCCTCAAATTCCCTCGATTTTAAAGAAATAAATGATCTCGAACTAAAAGGTACTTCCATTGAAAATCTTAATTTGTCAAGAAACAGTATTGAGAAATTTCCTAATGCTCTCACAGATTTACATCTAACATTACTTGATCTCAGTTTTAATAACATAACTAAAATTGTTGTACTTGATATAATAAGTTTTCTGACTTTCAATATAGAAATCTTATTAAATGATAATAAGATTGAGAACATTTTAGCACCCACCGAATATCAGAACATCCCAGAAGATATTCGTATAGTAATTGATAATAATCCTTTAATCTGTGATTGTAAAATATATGGATTTCTTTTGCTGAAGACAAATACAAACCTATTTCGTTCGTTTAGCTTACATTGTTCAAGTCCTCCTGCTTTAGCAAATACTTCAGTAGATTTCCTTAAAATTTCAGACCTTTATTGTTTTTATGAAGATATTTGTTATGGCAATTGTACCTGCTATTCATCTGGAGTTGATAATGATGAATTGTTCAGAAAAGTTATTGAATGTCGAAACATTAACTTAAATCGGTATCCAATTATCCGAAGTCATTTCGAACCTGAAGTCTTAATACTTGAAGATATTGCTAATTTATCAATTACAGAAATTCATAATCGTAACTGGAATAAACTAACGAAGCTTTCCATAATAAATAGTTTTTGTAAAATATGCAATGATAGCAATTTCTTGAAGAGTTCATTTCAACAATTCAACAAATTACAAGAGTTACACTTATCTGGGAATTGCTTTCCAAATGTATCCGAGCATCTTTTAGTTGGTTTAACAGATTTAAGGATTGTATCTCTAACTGACAACTGTATTGAGCAAATAAACTCTCGATTATTTCAAGACAATACTCGGATCAATTTAATTGATTTAAGCAACAACTCTATTCGGGAATTTCCACATGATTTTTTAAAGAAACTTTATAACCTTCAAAAATTTTCTGCATCCCGAAACAAACTCAAAAATTTACATCCTGACTTTTTCTTTCATATGGATTCATTGCAATTCGTAAACATATCTTTTAATGATCTAACTTTATTACCCATTCATATCTTCGATTATACACGTCAGTTACAAATTCTAGATTTAAGCCACAATCAATTTATCTTTCTAACTAATCAAACCTTTCATTTGCCAGCATCTGTGCTTGAACTAAATTATTCTTATAATTCGCTCCAAGATATCCCTGAGGGAAATTGGAATTATCTTCCAGCGAATAAGTTGCAAAACCTTAATTTTGCACACAATAACATCTCAAACCTTAAAATGCAGAAGCTCTTTTTATCTAGAAGCAGTATAACTGCTTTTAATCTTGATGACAATAACATTCAAAATATTGACGTGAATATTTCACAATTATTTCCAGAGCCATGGAATCCACTTCTGACTATTTCCCTCCATGGAAACCCAGTTTTATGTAACTGTAATATAGTAAAGTTTAGAAATAAAGTAATAGATATAAACGCTTCAAATATAACAGCTTCAGTTGAAATTGTAATTTCCGAAGAATTTTGCACTTTGGAGCAACAAGTTCATACTCATGATATGCATTTTCAAGCTGGAAAATATATTTGTTTGGAAGAGCATTGTCCTGACCCTTGTAATTGTATTACAATCATTGAAACAAACCAAACCATCATGAATTGTTCTAGAGGCAATATGATTCATTTTCCAAAAGACATCCCACGATTTGTCAGCGTCATCCTTTTAGATGACAACAATATTTCAGATTTAGAGCTTCCTAATTTCGCAGATCTAGAAGAAAGGAGTAATTTAAGTTTTATTTCTTTAACTAGAAATCATTTACAGCGGCCTACAGGGTGGCTGAAAAAATACGTTACTCAATCACATATACCTTTCTTTGGTATGAATCTTAGTGGTAATCCGTGGTTTTGTGATTGTGATACATTACCATTTCAAAAGTGGCTTTCACTCAATCAAAGTCACCACATTGAAGATGTTCTTGAGATGATATGCTCTGATAGTGATCAGTTGCTACTTAGTGCTGACTTATGTAATAGGATGTTGATCACTTACTTACTAATAGGATCTCTAATAGTTGCCATATTGATAATATCATTAGTAATTGTATATTTTCGTCATAAAAGAATGATCCAAATTTGGATATATAGTAAAGGATTCTGTTCGTGCCTTTTTAAAGAAGATATGATTGATGCAGACAAGACATTTGATGCTTTTGTCTGTTACAGTTCGGAAGATCATGACTTTGTATTCGATCATTTGATTCCTGCACTAGAGGATGAGTCACCATTTTTTCAATTATGCATTCATGAACGAGATTGGCGAGCAGGAGAATTAATCTCAGAACAAATTATAAACTCTATATCAAGTAGTCGTAGAATCATAATCGTTTTATCACAGAATTTTGTAAATAGTAGTTGGGCAATCCTTGAATTTCAAGCAGCTAATTTTCAGTCACTTAAAGATAAGATAAATAGAATTATTATAATTGTTTTGGGAGAATTGCCATCAAGGGATTTAATGACCTCAGATTTAAAACTGCATATTGATATGTATACTTACCTTCAGTGGGGCGAACGTAAATTCTTTGATAAGTTAAAATTTGTAATGCCAAGGAAAAGATGTACAAATACACCAAATACAAATGAAACTTCTGATAGCACTCTGAATTTAATACAAATGGAAATTATTGAATAGCTATTAATTTTTTTTTAATTTTTAAACTTAATCAATTTAAGAGCTTTTTCATGTTTTTCTTTATTGAGATATTTTCTTGCACTTTTCAAACAAATCCAAATATGAAAGAAAAGCATTTCAAAACGCTTTGTCCATTTGAATATGCCTTTTTTTATTTTACAGATTTTTCATTAGTGACTGGAAAAATTAGTGAAAGTATCTAAGTGCATTTTAGCTTTAATTAGTAAAAAAAGCCTTAAAATGAATGCTAACTTATTTAGGTTATTGAATTAAACTTAAAGGAATTGACGGTTGTATGTTGTTAAGAGTTTAGATTGTGCTAAAACGTTTGTAGAACTGTTGTAGATAATAATTTCTAATGCCTGTAGTAAATCAGAGATGGAAATTATAATTGGAAGCAAAAATGCTCTATTCAGTGAGGGTATTTTGAGTGAATGTCTTAACAGAAGGTGAGAACTTGGATCTAGAACATTTAGGTTAACAATTGAAACGAAATTTATCTACATAACTCACTATCACTCTTAGAATGCAAAATTTTTTCCTTACGCTTAAAATATCAGCTTCAATTGTTTTCACGTTTTGTCATTAAGGTTAAAAAAATGGCTTAACAAGGAAAAGAGAAAGAGCATATGTTCAATTTATTATTATTGATATGGATGAGATGTGAATTTTTTGTCACCTGAGCTGCACTGAATGTATTGCTTTTCAATCCTACAGTAATAGATATAGCAGAAATGCTAGATATTATGTTTTTTTCTTGAAATAATTATCAATTTATTTTTAATAATTCTGATAATATGAATTATAATATGTAATACATATTATAGAAAGTTAACCAGTTTGTCTTCTGTTTTTTACTTTCAAGAAAAAAAAGATCTAGAATGTATTTACTTTTTATATTGTAAGTATACCTGTATTCTTTGTAATGAAAAATTGATATCTGATTTTTCTTTCATTCTGTTAATACGACATTTCAATAAACTCGCTATTCTGGGGCTCAGCCGTTGCATTCTCTGTGTTATAGTGTATGTTATATGAAATTGTAATATTATTTTACTTTTTTAAGCATTATTTTATTTCTGTTAGTTGTTTCAGTATTTTTTTTAAGTTTCGAAACTTTAATCACCTAATCCATTTATTAGGTACATCTATCTTAAAACACGTTCCATCTCATTTGGCCATCTAAAGAGCAAGAATAAGTTTTGGCATGAATTCTACAAAATGCTGGAAGCATTTGAATTATGCAGAATTATTTGAATTGTGCAGAATGATGTACTATCTAGACGATGATTGTGCCTCACAGTTGTGCAAAGTGGAAGAAGTCACAGTTTCTGCGGCCCCTTTTATTTCCTCCTAAAGAAATCCTATAGGGTTAGGGTCTCTGTTCTGTGCAATCCATTGAATCAATGAAAACTCATTATTATGTTTTAAGAATATAACAATGAAAATCACTAGGGGATTCGGATCTTGTGAGATGGCGCACTATCCTGCTGGAAGTGCCCATCCCAATAAGGAAAGATAAAAGATAGCCATGAAGGGACGAACTTTGCATGTTCAGACATAATTGTAGAAGTATCAAGGAACCGATTGTGTGACAGAAATCTTTCCCCTCACAATTACATCCTTTTACAAATTTATTGTTGCCATCTGGCACGCTAGATCATGGTCTTTAACAATCTAATCTACAGCAACTTTTTTTTCCCAGACATGAGACATGTCTGGAAAATATGCTATCTCAGAGAAATTCAATAATTTTCTATGGCAAAGTTGATGGTTAACTGAAGAAATAAAAACTATTGATAAAAAAATATTGTACAGAAGCTTTGTTAAATGCAAATGACCATCAATACAAATGAAGTAAAACGATTATTGAAATTCATCATGTATTTATTTTTGTATTTGAATCTGTTTTATATTTGTGTTTCTGAATTATGTATAATTACTAATTTCTAATTGATTATTTTCGAAATTAAAAGTTTATACTTCATTTCTTACTAAAATGAATTAAAATTGCTTTAAAAAAATTCTATTTTATTTCACTTTTATTTCAAACATCATTCTGCTGAGTTACTTAATTTAGATTTTAAAAGAGTAAATACTGAAGTCAAGCACATGACTTCAATATTACTTTTTTAAAGCTACATTCAGTAACTAAACCAAAACTACATCAAATTTGAAGCTCTTCATTTACGATTTTAATTAAGTACCGGCGTATAAGATGACTTGTTAAGCCAGGAACATCTTCTCAAAAGTCGGGGGTCGTCTTATACGCCGGGTGCTGAAACTTCCGAGCCGGACTGGAGAATCTGCGGTCGCCGCATATGGTGGGGGGGAGCTCAAAAACGGCCGCGGCCGCATCCCCGCCGTATGCGGCAACCGTATGAAAGCAGCAAGGACGGCGCTGTTTAGAAGCACCGGTAGAAGAAAATCCACTCATTAGGATTCGTGGAAAGAAGTGACTTAACTCGGTCCCGATGACGAGATGAGAGGGCGCCTCAACGGGAATGTTAGCGAAGGGCGGAGCAAGCTGCAGGCGTCCGGAACGCCCGGGGTATGGAAAAAAGATATAGAGCGGGGACAGAATAAACAAGGCTACTGTTAAGTAATACTATGGTTTTAGTGAAATTCTAAAAAAATGTAGCATTAAAATAATGCACCAGAATAAACAAAGCCACAGTTGCTTGGAGACGGGGAGAGCTGACCAATCCAAGCAGGCGTTGTATACAACAACCAGGCAATCGCCGATAAGGTACATCGCTTTTAAAAGAAAAGTTTAATCCACTTACACTGTTTTATGTTTACATGTTTGATGACAAACAGCGTTGTTTATAAGTGACAGTTTTCCTGCTAAGTATCTGCATGTCATAAGCATTTGAATTAAAATTACCGTATTGAAATCAATCTGATGTTTTTTTTATATTTTTATTTGGTGTGCGTTAGAAGAGGGGTAGTCTTATACGGCGAATATATCCCAAACTCTATATTTTAATTGGAAAAATTGGAGGTCGTCAGTCGTCTTATACGCCGGACAATACGGTACTTAAAAGCATCTTAGATATCAATGGACTGATTCAGTATAACTACGTAAGGGAAAAGAATCTTTAATGAACCAAATAATGGGTGACAAATAATGTGTGACATTACCATTTCCTATGTTGAATATCAATCAACAATGTCAGAAGAATTTTGATATTTTTTATAAGCTATTGTTGTTCATTAATTTCAATCCAATCTCCCATTTATTCATAACTTTAATCCTAATTATGACTTATATTTTGTTTATTTTAAATTAATAGCAGACTTGGTTTTTGTTCTCGTAAGTTATTTCTATTGTTTAATTACAATTAGTAATATCCAACTTATTATTTTGGACTGTTTTTGTGTGTCTGGTATTTTCTGTGACCTCAAGCTTTCTAAAAAGCATCCTGAATTTTTTGTTTTTGTTTTTAATGCTCTTCTGAAGACCAGACAGTTATTAATATTAAGAGAATATAGAAAGAATAGTCGGAAAGGAAGAAGAAAAACAGAAAAAAAAAACGATCTAGCACTGAAAAGAATGCAGCAGATTTCGAAGTTGGATCACTTACGGTTATGAAATAAACTTTCAGACCCGTTGTTTTTTTTTAATTAACTTTTTTATATACATTCAAGCCTATCGTTATTAAAAAGATGTTGATCATCTTCGCATGAAGAATAGAAGACAATCAGAAGCTTTCCCATGTAGTTGTTTCCGCAAGATTGACTTAAACATGCAGAGATTCATCCGTTAAATTTGTCCGTTAAGGTATTACGAGCACATAATTACAAAGAAAAAGTATTAATGTAACTTTCATGTTCGATACAGAAAAATAATTGACTTTTTAAGAAATTTGAGAAAAAAAAAAACAAATATCAAATTAAATCAGCACAAAGACTTATTTTAGATTCTGTATTAAAGCCGAAATGATTTGCCTTAATTTTAATTATGTCTTGATTTTCTAGAATTGTAAAGGTATTCATCTCTTTTACTTTTTAATTGCCGTCAATTAATTTAATTCTTTTCTTAAATTTTAATTAAAATTTATGTAATTGGATATGAAATTAATAGTTACTCCGTATTAAATAACTTTTTCCATTTGATTTTATAATCAAATTGATGTAGTTTCTTTTTTTAAGATAGATATAATTTGGGGAAATTAGGGGTCACATGGTAGCTCGAAAGCAGATAAAAAGGAAATTGACCCCGTTGGGGAATTGTCTTTCTCTGAACTTCTAGACGCGAAAGACTCACTCTCCAAACTCTTTGGCATCCTCGAAGACAAATATCAGAAAGTTGGAAGAAGGCTCACAATTACCGATATTCCCAGGGTTGTTTGGTATCGCACATAAAATCCAGGCACTGAATAGCATTTCAAACGACTGGAATGCGTTCCTGACGCACTGGAGGAGGTCGCGCTCGCTCTACAACTGCACATGAAGAGTCAGCTTGTAAGTCGCCTCCATTCCAGCACTGGAACGAGGTTATCCTGCCAAACTGTTGTTCGATGGTTGCGACATGTAGGGCTATATGCTCGAAGGCCAGTCATCTGTATGTTGCTATCTAGAGAGCATCGTAGAAGACGTTTGCAGTGGTGTCAGAACCACCGAAATTGGGCTATGGATCAAAGGGCCAACGTGTTGTTCTCTGACGTCTGCAATTGGATGCCAGTTAATCTGGCGTGAAAGGGATATGGCGTATCAGCAGGATAACGTGCAGGAAAATGCAATTGACATGATTAAAAGGAAGGTGATACTAACAGCAAACTGTAGAAAGAAGTTATTTCGTAGCTGACACTGGTGGAAATTGAAAAATGAACACCCTGAAACCATGGTCCCAGAACAATGAAATTTTATTCAAACATTCTATAGATCTTACACTATACATAATCTTGAGCACTTGGCATTACGCCTATGTATAGAGGCTACAATGTGTGTCAAAGGACTATAACAGTTACATGTGTACCCTCTTCTAGAAGCAATGAAGGCCAGCACTTTCGCATGGAGACGATCGTAAAGATGCCGAATGTTACCTTGGGGACTGGAGATCCACGCACATTCCTCATGGTGGCACAGCTGGTGAAGGTTTGTCGCCGGTGTTGCAGACCGGGACAGATGCCGTCCTATCGAGCCCAAAGCATGCTTAATGGGAGACAGGTCTGATGATTGTGCTGGCTAGGAGAGGTTTAATCTGATTGGGTTTCAGGAGAGGTGCGTGGGCGGACATTGTCCTATTGAAAGAGCACATTCTTGATAGTTCAAGAATGGCAACAGAACGGGTTAGATGATGTTCTGATGTACGCTGCATCCTTTCAGAAAATTCCTTTTCTTGGATAAATAAAATTCAACTTTTTTTAAATGTAAGAAATTAATTGTTTCTTATTGTCTGAAAAGCTTCTTTATTTTCTTATATGAGTGTAAATAAAAGACTACTTTGTTTTGGATATTATGTATGAAGGTTTGAATTCTCTTGCCAAACTTACAACGTCAGCGTTAGTGATTAATGGACTGTGATGTCAAAGTTTCATTTCAAAGATTTCCTAATATAAATGTTAAATTTAAGAATGTAAAGTTGGCAAAATATATGATATACAAATTGATATTAGCCAGACAAAAAAAAAGGTAAGAATTTGGGGATATTTTGATTATTTCTTTTTCTTCGAATACAATACTAAAAATTACTATCAACGTAAAAACTATATTATAATTAAATTTTATTACAATATGATGTAGCTTATCTGGTTTTAGAGAAATTTTCTATATTGCATTTATCAATATTTATTACATTTCATTACAATATTTTCCTTCCTTCCTTGATCGAATTTGGCCAACTAGGGACCACGGAACTAGTTCTACCTGACAACGTCAGGGCAAAGCTAGTGAAAGTCAAGAAGGGGGGATGAGATTCACATCTCGTCCAGGATAACCCTGAGATAGTAAGTCCCAGGGAGAAACGGACGAAACACAGAAGAAGAAAGAAACACCCATGCCAACACTGGGATTGGAACCCAGGTTCCGACACAATGGCCACACGGCAGACCGGCGTCTAGACCGCTGGGCCTTGCCGGAACGGCTGTAATATTTTATTTTATTTGTTTGACATTTTTTCGAGGATATATTCGAGTGAAAATTAAAATCTTTCCAGAATTCAGTTATAACTACTTTGGAGCTGAGCAAAAAATCATATATGATGGAGTTGAGTATGCAGACTATATTAGAAACGTTATTCGTTACTATACTATTGAAGAAAATATAGGATATATGTGATCATATTATTGAAATTTATTGATGACTAAGTTATATCTAATAATGGAACACATAAATATTAATAAATATTAATGGAACACATAAACATGAGCCGAAATATGATAGACGGCGTCATGATGACTGAATTCCAAGTCTTCGAAGAACGGAAACATGCTTGACGACGTTATGATGACTTAATTCCAATTCTTCCGACAGATGGTAGTCAGAACCCCTTTTCCACAACCAATGACGTAGCTTCAAGTTGGCACCAATTAGAACCTGAATATTTAATTTTTAATTTTATTTGTTGTTTAGAGTTGAAATCATGTATATATTCAGAACCTAAGTAAGAGACCATTGTGTTGAAGAAGAGTTCTGCAGAAGAACTCGAAAGGCTCCAATAAGTATTTTTAATGTTTTTATAAACTTTTTTTTAAAAAAAATTGTATGCTGTTTTTTATCATTTTAGTCACAAGTGTGTGTGGTCGGTTCGCACCGAAGTGCGAGCTTCGTTGCCGAAGCATCCGTGCTCCAGGGAACGCTAGTGTTCCCAAGACGGCGAACCCCTAGCAGACTCCCTAGAATTACAAGGGAAAGATACTGGGGTGGTTTCCCGTGGCCTTCCCCAGGATGCCATTAAGGAATGACGTCAGACCGAAGAGAAAGTGAAGAAGAGGCTACAACACAGGAAAGGAAATTTTTGAAACATCCATGCTCGCTACCGGGATTTGAACCCGGGCGCTGGCACATTGATCTCACGACAGACCGACGCCTGAGACCGCTCGACCACACCAGCGCGGCTTTAGTCACATAAATATTATCTAAATATTTTATATAAAATGAGATACAAAGAATACTGTTTCAGTACTCAATTCGGATCATGCTTAAACTACAAATTCATTATAATAACAAGTCGAGCTTGCACAGGATTAAAAATCTTGAATTAAGAATGTAAGATTTGACATCATATTTCAAATTTTAACTAACTAACTTTTAAGAAATACGATCCTTAAAATATATATTAACTTTTTGAAAGTCTTAAGATGAAATAATTTCGATACAACATTTGGCCTTTCTGAATTTAAAAAAGAAAAGGAGATAAAATGGGTTTGCAGCTTTTGAATAGGCGTATGAGAAAATTCGAGAAAAAGCGGCTGTTTTGAATTAAAAAAAACAAGAATTTTAATAAGATTTTTCGATTATTTAACAGCCTTATTTAACAGCAAGCATGATTGGAATCATGCTCTAAATTAACGTTTAGTTAAGTATCTAAAGGTGATATTTCCGGAGACTTAACAAAACTGTATCATAAAATGACTTTAAATAACGAAATTTAATGGGATCTGAGTATCAAATTTAGATCCCAAATATAAGTCACATAAATCTATTCATTATTATTTGAATTACAGCTGAGGGCATCATTATTTAACCTTCAATTAAAACTGGTCATTAAGGTTGGCTTATTTAAACAACAAAAATTAATAAGATGTCCATATTCTAAACTTATGAACAATAAATTTCATGTTAATTAGTACATTATTCTTTGATTTACTTGAGGGCACAGTATATTGTCCTTATTATGAATTATCCGGAAAAAGAATCTTCAAACGCCAAATACTAATTAGAATTGGGTAAGGATTAACTCAAACAAATAGGCTGATAGTCATTAAATCTTTAGTTATTTTGTATGTATGTCTGTATGTATGTATGTAATGAAGGTGGGTGGCAGAAGCCAAGCACTGCGACCAGAGGTCTATTGTACTATCCCACGGAAATATGGACAGATGGAGAGAAAGACTGAGAAAGTATGGTGGGAGAAGTGCAGGGAAAACGGGAGAACCCCGAGAAAACCTGCCCAGCGCGGATCGTCCACCATCACGAAGCCCACATGAGAACCGAACTCGGGACTCAGAGGTGAGAGGCCGATGTCTTAGCAACAACGCCAACCGCGCGGCCTTTAAATACCACATTGATTCACTGATGGTAGCAAATTCGATTGCGTGTGCCACATATGGGCGTCCACAATGTTGTGAGTACCATCTGTCTCTTTACTCGTGAGCTATCGAATTATACATTCCTATTTAATAATACGTGTTATTAATAGAAATGACTCCAAAAGCATCGCCATTTCGGGAATCATTGCTACACTGTATCTCTTTCCCATATGGGATTCTCATACATCAGGATTATGAAACAGCGTAAAGAGAAGGAAAATCTGTGGTAACGTAGGGAAAAAAATGACTCAAAGGAGCATTACCAAGCTGGTTTTCAAATTCACATGACAAAAGTCTCGTAAAATCTAAAGTAACCTTTTTGAATATTCAAATGCTGCACTCCCATTATATCTACTCTTCTTTTTTAATTTCAGAAAGGACGAATTTTTATTAGTTTTCTTTTCCCATTTTATAACACAAAATTAGGATCACCCCGTATTTGTTTCATTTACAACCTTTAGTACAAAACTTTTACGATTGGTTTCCTATTGTTGTTAATTCATGAGCTCCTGTTAAATATTTATTATCAGAATTTGGATGGACTTTCATTAAAAAAATATTGATAAAAAATAAAATCTCATTCTGCAATATATATAATGAAAGTATATCAGAAAACTAGCTCACGAAGATTACCAATCCTGTGAAACCTCGATCTTTTGGTATAATATATTTGTATTTAATTTCCCTTATTAGTTATTAATATAAAAATCTGTATGGTATTCTAAAGTCTATTCTGATCTTTTCTCTATAGAATAGCTCGACTTCAAATTTTTTAATTAAATTACTTGCGCTGGTTTTCTGCTGAGTCTGTATTTTTGATCTACATCTGAAAGACATTCTTGTATTTATGTTTTTGATCTCAAAATCTGAGTCATACTTTTTTCAAAATCCAAAGGACGATCGCAATTAGGGGTTTCCAAATTCCTGACATTTTCAACATTCGGGAACGGGAAATCGTATTTCCCGGGAATTCTCAGAAATCCCCGAAATCATCTTATTTTAATTTTGTAGATTACCAGTAACAATAACTATAGTAGTAACTGTTAAGAAAGAGAGAATAACTTTCGTTATATTTGAGGTTTTCTCTAAATAAAAACAAAGTAATGAATGTAGACTTTATTACACCAGACCTTATGGCATACAACACGTTTTATAATACAGTAGATCTAACAAAGTATTAATATTTCGAAATTCGTCATGAAGTACAACATATACAGAAAAGAAAATGCAAGTATTCGTTTTAAAACTGAAATAATACCTCAAATTATTCTTATTTATCAGTTTGAAAAATAAGTGGCATAGATATGCTCTTTTTCTACAAAGTCACCTTGACGATTCAGTCATTTGTTACAACGTTTCATCAGTTTGTCTCTCCCAGTCTCATAAAAGTCAGGATCCTGCTGTTGTAGCCACTTTTTTGCATCACGTTGGACTTCTTCATTTCATGTGAAGCGTCGATCTGACATGTGCTCTATTTTAAGGCAGGCAACAGATGAAAATCACTGGAAACCAAATCCCGGCTGTATGGCGGATGTCCCAAAGTTTTCCAGAGGAAATTGTGCAGCAAGTTCTGTGGGTTCCGTGAAATGTGTAATCGGGCATGAAGGATGATTATACGGTTGTTCAGAAGATCAGAATGTTTCTTCGTGATGTCGTTGCAGAATTTCTTTAAGATTTCAATAGGAGACCATTTATCTAAGCCGGTTGTCATTTTGAAATGACAGCTTGTTCCTCCATAACACAAACACTTGATGACCTGACTGCATGACAACGAGAACGACCACGTGGCACTGAGAAGTACAAATCTGTATCAGATATTTCAGCAACCGGCGGTATTATGGCAAATTCATAAAATTTAATTTTAGTGTCTGTAAACTTTATTTCTTATCGATCCACGTATTAATTAATTCTCGTCCCCCCCCCACTCGTAAAGTTCTGTTATCCCTGTTTCCCAAAAATAATTTGTCTTTGAATAAATAACAAATAGCAGTACAAATAATTTTATTACAATAATATCCTGTAAACAGTTTCAGTATTCAACTCAACTTTATGTGACTACAAATATTTTACGCACACAACCATACAGGATTGGAGATCTTTTACATTGTAAAACATCTCTTTCAATTCTTCTTGAAAATGTTTGCTCTTGGAGGTATTGTTTTCAAAATCCACTCAATAAATGGAACTGGTTTAATTTGACAACAAAAAAAACTACATGGGTTAAAATTTTATTTGATGATTTTAAGTATAACTACTAGATATCCTCTCTACTATCCATCATGTAATGAGGAAGAACTAACATTATGAGTACTCGAGAGTACTTGAGAGTAAGAAGGTCAAAAGAATGGTCCTCAGGTTTTAAGTTGGATCATAAATAAGTAAAATTGTAAAGAAATTAATCGAATTGTTTTACCAAGGGATTTCGGGAATTCTTTTTCACGGATTTCAGGAGAGAGATTTAAAGAAATGAGCCTGCTTTAAATTTGATATAAATAAGCTACGCAGGAAATTTTAAGGAAATCCGTTCAGCTTTTTTAGCGTGATGTGGCTCAAATAGACAAAGAAAGAGAGAAGAAAAATATTCAAGTGGAATAGTAACATTTCGTTTGCTTCGTATTTAGAAGAAATTATAAATAACAAAAAAAAGTAATTATCTCCAATAGATTTTACTGGTGTGCGATAAAAAAAAACGCTTTTCAGGATCGAGCTCTAGGAATCCGACATTTCTTCACTGCAGTTGGTAAGTATTGAAAGGAGTATTTATTAATTTACAATTTTGGAAGAATGAAACAAGTGAATCAAGATTTCTAAAAAAAAATTATTTCATTTTCCAAGATAGCGTCATTAAAGGAAAACATTCTTGGTTAAATTTCTCTACATTTTCTGTATCTTAAATTTTTTTTTGTCTCAAGTAAGTTTCTGCTTTGATGACGTCCTTTTCCCACCCTCCAGCCCACAAAAGTGATGATGGTCCAACTGAGTTTTTTCTGTTTGTATCCAACTTTTGCCAAGTTGCTGACGAATTTCCTTAAAATTTTGTACAAAGCATATTTACGAATATAGCCGAAATTAAAATATTATTACCGTTATTTTGGGTTCTGGCCATCCCCTCAAATCTTTCATAAATGATTCCATCCCCACTATGCTGTGCTATGTGAATAGTAGAATTTTTGAAGTGATTCTGACGCATAAATTTAAAAGTGTAAAGAGAAATTTAGTTGGATTGGGGGAAAATAATAGGTCAAAATGGTGAATAAAGCATTAAAATCCTCTGCTACCGTAATCCTGTAATTAAAGTTTATAGTAAAGTTTATAGTAAATGTGGTGAAAAAGAAACCGAATGCATATATTTAAAACATTTAATGTAAGTTAGCTTATTCTGCATTGATTTACATCCTAAATGTATTACATGCAGAGAAATAATGTAAATTAATATCAACATATGAATTATATTATAATTAATTTCATTACAATCTGAAATATTTCTTAATAATATTTACAGAAAACTTACTTCATCGTCTTTATCAGTATTTATTAAATTTGATTAATTTATTTTTAATTATTGCAATTTTGAAAGAATCTATTCCGGTAAAAAGAAATATAAACCAGAATTCATTTATAACTACTGAACTGAGCAAAAATTATGTATGAGAAAGATGAATATAAGGATTAAATTATCAACAGTATTCCGTACTACGTACGGAAGTCTTAATTAATAGACTTAATTAATACAATAAAATAAATTAGACAAGTGTTAAATTTTTAAAATAAACATCTTTAAGTAATTGTTGTATTATCCTTATTTGTGTATAGGAATTGTATAAAATTCAATGAGATGATCAGAATAAATGAGATTTCTCTATTCGGAAATTTCAGGCATCCAAGGTTAAATATAATGACAAAATTTAACATGCGTGGTACGAATATAGCAATAAAAATTAGCATAAAAACGCTCACATTTAAAGGATTCACTGAACTATTTTTGGAATTTACGTACTGGGAATCCAAGACAGACTGTTTAGATGTTCTTACATCTCGTCAGTTGGATTCGCCCAGTACTCATAGCTCAGTGTAATCCAAAGAAAGATAATAGACAAGATTAAACAAAACAATTTTCCCTGGGTTAAAAAAAACAACAAAAAACAAATTAAGGATAAAAAGGGCAATAAATTAGTCTCCGCTAGCAGATCGCTTAGCTTATGAAAGATTAATTAATAACATAGACATATACATAATGGCCAAATTTAA
>JAFIDM010000002.1:22338176-22376257 GCA_023159025.1 Thereuonema tuberculata
ACAAAATCTTATCAAGCAAAATTCCCGGTATGCGATATGTCGATTCCGACAAGAGTAAGTGGTGAACTCTACTGGAAGTTATCCGAAAAGTCAACAGCAGGTTCAAAGACTACAGCAACTACAAAGAAGCCATTACGAAGCTGGACAGCTTACATATTGCTTTTAAAATATTTCAATTTCAAGTTTTTGAAATGTTTGTTTTAAGTAAAGTTTTTGACTAAAGGTGAGTGGATGTCGCTATTGTATTCAACTGTTCTTATTTGCTATAAAATAATCAATAATTCACGACAATTGGTTTAATTTCAAACCAAATGTGGTAATCATGAGTTGAGATTTTTTGTGGAAGGTGGCTAGCTCCTAATATGCGATACCATGCATTAGGCCTATCTTTAGAGACCTTGAATTCGCATTACATCTGTAAGATGACTTTCGCCCATCAAATGAGCCTGGTCCAAGCAATAGCATCGATAATGGACAAGATATTTTCAAATCATCAAGCCATTGCAGGATTCGGCAGGTCAATGAACACCTTCGTGTTCAGGTTCTGCTAAGCTGATAATACCGTCTCCTTATATGGAACAATTGCAACAATCCAAAGAGAAAAGAGCTACAGTCGGTTGAAAGAAGATAGTCGTGAAAAAGTTTTTCGTGAAGAAGACGATTCATATTCAGATGCAGGTGCTATAGATGCAGGTCGCTTTTCCGAAGATCAACATGGAGAGATATGGGCACAATGCACGAAATGTTATCGCTGAGATCATTAAGATTATCATTAAAGAAAAGTGTCGAAGAAGAAAATTTTGTGGGTTCTGACAAAGTGGGTTTTTTGTGTCCTAAATTTAGCCGGAAATAGTAGAAAATGTTGATTAGTATTAAGAAATAATTAGTAGTGTAACAACAATTATTTTTATTTTTTATATTAATCAATATTTGAAACTTTTCTGACTCTCCCATATTAGGACATCTTTTTCTCATTTCAAATAATTGACTTCTTTGTATTTTCTTAAAAATTACACCTTTCTGTTTTGAATAATGCAAATTCAATGAATGTATTATAAAATGTAATGACGAAAAACAATATACATTTCGAAAATAAATTTGTTTCAGATTTTAGCTTTTAAAAATGAATTTCAAAAAGTGTGTCTCATATTAAGAACCTTTCTCTATACAGGTTAACAATGCATGTTTAATTATTCTAGGTTTCAAAATCGCCTCATTTGATTTATTCCCAGTCAATTGGAAGAAATCCATGAAATTTATCCTTGTTTATTTTGGACATAATATTTTATTCTAGTATTAATTATTATTATTTTTATTGAAACTACAATTCAAACATTTAACAATGACTATAAACCATGCACATCAGGCTATGAAAACATTAAACTTCGCGATATTAAATATTCATGCACCACTTTTCTGCAGTATTTTTTCTTCCTTTTGGTTTGTTTTACTAGTAATAACTGCTGATTTATGTAATCCCCCCCTTTGTTCCGATTTGTTGGTGATCTCAGAAGCTTCCATTTCCTGTTTTGCTTACCGGCATTTCGAAAAAGAGTTGTTTTAATGGACCTCCGGTCGCAGTGCTTGGCTTCCCTGCCATCCACATTCACCACATAAAACATATAACGGGTAATTTTCTTAAAAAAAAATATTTAAAAAAAAAATTGGGAAAACGACATCATTTTATACAAGCAAATGAATGTGGATCACTTTTTCCGTATTCTACACAAGAAATGAGAGATTGCTTTAAAATATTTATTTAAGAAATAATTTAAAATAAGTTTTAATGTGAAATTTAGAAATTATTTCCTTAATTTTTAAAAATAGTCCCTTTTTATTCTTTTTTTTTTTTTTTTCAGGGAAAGTGGATGGCCTCTTGTAATTCTTGGATTTATGGTATTAACAATACTTTTAGTGATTTTCGTCTGGATAATAAGTAAGTAGCGTTCTTTTAACTGTTCTTGAATATAAATCCACTATAAGAGTTCTCTAATTTTTCATTTTGAAATATCTTATAAAGTCCTTTTTGAAAATGGTTAAACCAGTGCTTCTTAAGTTTTTGGTAGTACACCTTTCAGAAATCAATCTTATTTCTTTAGAATAAGGAAGTTTTAAAAGTTTTGTCAGAATTTTGATGGCAGTCATCTTGAGTTTTTAGATATTCATGAAAGAGTGTGAGAAACAGACCGAAGGTTCGCGAAACATTATTTAAGCTATTAAATCTATTAGTAATAAGCTAAAAGGTTCTTTAGTCGTCAAAATTTTATGTATAAATTAAACGAAAGATAAAATTGAACAAAGATAATAGCTTCTTTAACAGTTAAATTTTTATGTATAAATTTATGAAGGATAAAATGGAACAAAGATGCAAAAGAAGACTTCAGTAGTAAATTTTACGCATTTAGAATTTTTCCATGTAGTTTTGAATATAAAAAATGTGTAAATACATAAAACACAAATTCCTTGAGTTATAAAAGATTCATATTTCTCTTTCTTGTTTTTCCAGTAACTAAAGTATTGCAGAGTAAATACATCGCTCTCAGTCCATGTCTGAATTTCTACTCTTATTCTTGTGCATGGTGGATTGAACAGGAAAATATATGTGGAGCCTATTACGGCAGACAGTATCTTAATTTAATAAATAACACAAAAGGTAATAAGATCGATTATTTAAAAATAAGATATCAGAAATCTTTAGATTGTAAACAAGGCTGAAAAACTATGTACCTACTATCTTTAAGAAAGCACTTAGTTTTACATCATGAAATCGAAAGTTCACTACGCAAATCACTGTCATCACGAAGTTGTATTGTTGACTGTGCTACTCGATAACTTGGTATAAACTGCAATAATATCATAAAAATACTTACACCATCATATTAATTTAAAATTGGAGTTTATTACATTTTATGCATTTTTCAAAATACGTAATATTCTACATTAAAGCTAATCTTCTCTACAATAAGAATTTTTTTTAATGAAACTCTAAGTTAATAAAACAAAAAAAAAAGTTCAAAAGCACACAAACTTCATGTTATATTATTACTAAATTTTCTTTTATTTGAAACATAAAGCTAGATGATCATGTGTTTGATTAAAGCATAGTAAATCTTTCAAATTCCATATAAGAACTGTTCTTTATAATAGAAAGTTGCGTAGGTCACTTAAGTACATTTTCATCGTAATTTTGTAAATTGGAATAACTTTCATATACCATCCATTCAGTGATAAATGGGCATTCCAAGCCAAGTGGTCTAAACGTTCCCGCCATCATGTCTCCAATTTTGTTCAAATTTTAGCTGTAGCACCGGTAAGGTGTTAAACTAAGTTTCCCAAAATTTAAGGTCCCAAGCTGCAATAGTTATTTATCTAGACCCTGTATCTGGAGGGATATCTGTCCATGTTCGCGCAACATTGAACAAAATGCCACTTTTGGGGTGTAATAAAATTGAAATTAACTTATGAAAATGGCTAAAAAGTTGCGATCCTGTACAATTTTTCCTGCTGATTACAATAAAATTAATTTTAATATTATGAATGCAAAATTCAGTCAAACAAGTTGACTCAAAGTGTGCATAAAAATTTGTGAAAAATACTGCAACAAATTTTGACCAATATTCAGACTTCAAAACTTCCAGGCAAAAAAGGTATGGACTTGAAATTTTGAACAAGCACTATGCTTGGGCTTAACGTGTTACTGCCAAATTTACAACTATCTAGCATCTATAGTCGTGCTGCAGGATCTCTTCAAATTTGGTACTGTTGGCACTCATGGTAAAATTTACCAAGTTTAAAGCCAATTATTAAAAAATTGTCTACCCGAATCTGCTTGTGAATAGTATCATCTGAAAGAAAAAACGTTGCTCTACAAGACTGATATATTTTTTTTTTTTGCAATGCGACCATTAAGTAGCCAAGTAGGCAGGTCAAAGTATGTTCAATTTGTGTGGGTGTTTGTGTGACTTATTGCATCCTGATTATGGTACGTTTAGATACATAGGTATCAAATTCAAAAATCAAACTCAAATATCAAACTCAAAAATTTTTTCCACAGATACCTCTCATAAAGTTCTCTTTATACTGTAAATATCAAATTTTTATTAGGTCCCCCACTAGAGATATTGGGGCTCAAACTTTGAAAAAAATGAAAAAAGAGCATTTTTAAAGCGCTGTAACTTAATTAGGAAGCCAATAACGGAGCTGAAATATTTTTTGCTAAACCTTGCGATGTATATCTTTTCTCAAAAAAATTTATAGCTTTGCTATTTCATTCCTTCCTGCTCAAAAAAAAACCGGAACTTCGATTTTTGTTCAAAAACGAACATAAGTTTTCAATTCCAAATTTCAGCCATTTGTGTTAGAGATATGGTAAAAAGGTATAGAACATAAAATGTAGTTTGGAATATGCTGAGTAATCAAAATATGACCATTAAGTAGCCAAGTAGGCAGGTCAAAGTATGTTAAATTTTGTGTATGTGTGACATATTGCATCCTGATTATGGTATGTTTACTGCAGGATCCCAAGCCTGATTGTGGCTATCTTTGCTTCAGGAAAATTTTGCTCTTTGCAATTTCTATGAATTTGAGTCTTAATAGTCACTTAATAGTCTTAATTATAAATTCATTTGCACGTCATTTAGGGTCAATTAGGTGCCAACATGGACCGACTACTCTCCAGATACAGGGTATAGATCAACAACTATTGCAGCTTGGGACCTCAAATTTTTGGAAACTTAGGTTATCATCTTACCGGTGTTACAGCTAAAATTTGAACAAAATTGGAGACATGATGGCGGGAACTTTTTTTAATTTTAGACCACTTGGCATGGAATGACCCAAATGATTAAATATCTTAAATTTCATAGTGAGCATATTTATTATCTATGTATTACGTTCGGCAATTACATTCAGTGTTTGAAAACTTTACTGTAATTGTCAAATATAGAGATCATCTAGATATTGAAATAGATTATTGGCAGCTATGTATATCTCAGTGAGTATCTATGAGACCACTGAAGATAAGGTTCTCAGTTTCTTCACACCATCTGTGTTCGAATGTTAGCCCAACGTTCGCCTATCTCTAACTCCCGGAAAATAATCCAGGTTCTAGAAAGCTGGGTGGATCCTAGAACAAGTCTGGAGAAGAAAGAGTCAAGAGAAAGTAGTTGACCATCGTTGAAATCGTTTAACCTGGATTCCTCCATGCAGTAAAATATAACAACACTTGAATTACTGAACCTATGAAATGGATAATGATGGCTTAAAAAACATACTAATGGAAAGAGAAAGTTGAATGGCTTTTTTTTTCCTTTCAAAGGAAAAATATTAATAAGTTTTGCAAAAAAAAAATTGAAATTAAATATCGTAATCATAAAAAAATTTCTGAAACAAATGTTTATGATTTGTTTCTCATTACTTTTTATTGTTATTATAAGTATATAAAGCGTGTTGTATTGACGAGAATGAAAGGAGAATATCAAGATAGTAGCGCTCAAATCTCTAAACTTTAAATCCTTAGAGAATTCTTTTACATAATCTTACTACATTTTTCTTTACTATCTTACATTACTACATTTTTCTCAAAAATCATTATAATGAGTATTTGTACTCATTATAATTACTCGAAGTAATTCAGGTGTTGATTTTGGTTTTATTGTTCGTTGTTTCACAGCACGATAATTTTGATTTAAATTATTAATCTATATTACTAAAATCTTTTATTTCTCTTGTCTGTCTGTCCGGCGCAATTTTCTTTGAGAATGGAAAATAGAAATAATTTTTATTATGAAACGTCTGCGACGGGAATCGAACCTGCAACCTTCTGATCCGACGTCAGACGTCTTATCTATTAGGCCACGGGGACTACGACTCACTTATATTGTTTTTTGACTTATGTTTCCATCCCCTTCCCCCCATCAATAATAATGTATTCAACGTTTTATTTTGAATCTCAAGGTTATTTATTTCCGATCCATCTATTTATTTGTAATTCGAAAATTACAATTAGAACAATAATTGCCGAAACGTTGCAATATTGAAAATATAATATTCTTACCTAACCAAATTCTATATGATATAGAAAAACAAGCGCGGGAACACGGGGGATGGCCTAGTTAATATAAAATTTAAACAAAATAATCTAATACCTGTGTAAATTTTAGTTTGTGTTCTTTCCTTCGAAATTTATTATTAGTTCATCTTCCAAGTTTCAGTTCTCCTCAACATAAACATTTAAAATAAATAAAGTAGCTAATCGAAAGGTTTTTCATTAGCACATTTTTAAAAAAATTTCTCTTCCTCTTTCAAAATAAAACAAGGTAGAGATAGTGATTAGTAAACCAATCACAGTGCTTTAAAGTCACCTTTACTTTAGAAGAGACTGCGCCGGGATGGTCTAGAAAATGCTCGCGCGAGTCTGTTTGCGACCTCATGCTGTCTTACCCATCCCTATTCATATGAAATCATCGTCATTCTTAACTCAAACCTTGTTAATACACTGAATTCGTAATAATGATTTAAAAAACAACAAAACAAAAAACCTAAAGTTGATGAGGGGATCGAATCCACGACCTTCGCGTTATTAGCACGACGCTCTTACCAACTGAGCTAACAGGCCACCTACAACATTCAACATTCAGGCCACTTATAACTGAGGTAACAGAAGCCGTTGTGAAGCAATGTGGGATATGTGTCCAGAGGCAAACAAACCGGGGATATACGGCGTCTTTCAGAAGCTAAATATCACTCATATATGAGATTCATGAAGTTGTCCTTAAATGTTGATAATAGGATATAATTAAGATTTCCGAAATATTATTCATTCCTCCTGCATTTATTCAGAATATATAACTTTTTTTTCTATTAACACAGATTTGTAATATTCAAGGCGAGTAGTTGTTTTTAATAAGTATGTAGAATACATTTTAATAATGTCATAAGTTTTTTTCTGTTCTAGCTTATTTTGAATATTATAATGCAAGCAATCGTCTGTGTTTTCCGGCATTTTGCCATTGGGAAAGCCTTGTTGATCAGCATTTTACAAATATTCTAAGAAAATAATTCTTGAGAACTTTTTTCTTTGGAAAAACAGGAACAAGTCCTTCTACCTTCTGGAGAAAACATTACATTAGTTAAATTCATTTCAGATATTTCAATATCATGTTCTAGAGTGGTATATTACTTGTAAGTATCAGCTCTCAGTATAAATGTGATAATATTATTGCGTTACGTTAAATTCAATTAATGAAATTTAATGAGAATTAGATTATCTGAGAACCCTACAATTGATCAATTAGACTATCGATACTATTAGACGATTGGCAGCAAAATTTTAGCAATTTTATTAGTCACCTTAATTTTTTTCCCCTTTTTATAGTAATGTTGGAAAATACCACAAACATGACGAACCTGAAATCAGAAATAAAAGCAAAATCAATGTATGCAGCATGCATGAATCCAGGTCTGTAAAATATTTCTGAATAATTTTAATAATTCCTTGTTATTTTTTTTTTAATTTTATTTTATTTCTTGTAATATTTCTATTTTTCATATATTCAGAACATATGATATTAAAATAAAAATATTTTATGCAGTGAAATTAGTAAAACATACTGGATGTCTCAAACGTCTCAAACGCATCCATTCTTTAATTTAATTTGCAGGTAATTTTTAGCTGGTCATTCATTAAGTACCTAGAAACAGCTAAACTTAGAAATTTCATTCTTCCACTGAAAAGCAAAGATTACAAAACTGATTCTCAAAAAACACGGTTTGTAAAGAATATGATAAATTTTATTCAGTCTTTTCTTAAACCGTCTTCTTTTTCAAAAAAGACAACTATTCTTTTAAAGGCATTGTAAATAAAATACAAGCATATGATAGCTACGAAGTTTTTATTATCATTGTTATTATCAATCAGTTTTTGACTAGTGGTTTTGATATGGTTCTTCTTCGATTTTCTCAAGACGAAAATCGTATGGCGTTTTATGGGTTATAATGTAGAAATTTGCGAACTTTATGACATGTACTTAAGAGGGTAGCTTTTTTTTACTTGATTATATTTGGGTCAAGCATCAGTAGTTTAAGGCTATAATGAAGATTCTTTGGGATTAGACCGGTTGCTGAAATAATGATGGGAACATTGTAAAAAAATTTATGTGCCACTGCTGTTGAATTTCTGTTGTAAGATCGGAATTCTTTGGATAAACTTGATCATATATTTTTTTCCTAAGGATGGCTTCATCAATCCAAATGCTGTTTTCCCTGTTTTATCAATCAATACGATGTTTGGTCTATTGTGTGCAACTGTCTTATCCATAAGAAGAGATTTGTACCAGATTTGTAACTTGTCATTTATTATTTTCAAGTTACAGTTTCAGGTCTACATTTATAATAAGGGGAGGTTGTATGTTGAGAGATTTTGCCTTATACTGAGTGACCGATAGAGGATTTTGAAAACTTGGTCATATATAGCCACTTGTATGCAATCTGGTGATGTTGCTTGCTGAATTGTTTCAGAGACATTATGGCACTGACGACATTCAGTTGATGTTAATATAGGATCTTCAATTAATGTTTTCGATAGTTCCGGGTGTTATTATTATTAACTGTCTCTTCTTGGAACAAATGTCCGGTTTTTAACATGTATTTAGCGGAGTAACTCAAGCTAAACATGTAATTGAGCATGTAATAATTATGCATGTGTTTTGTAACTTTTTAAGTTTTTGTTTGGGCTAAGTTCGTCTACATTTTTATGGAGTATTTAACGAGTCAATGAGATTATAATAGATATTACTTTTACTGTATTCTATGCCACATTGCTTTGATTTCTTTGGAGAATTGTAGATACTTTTGATTTTTTTTTCTGAATTTTTTATGTATATCAAAAAATAAGTTGGATTTGTTATGAATAGCTATATATAAGATATGTTGTGTTTTGATGTAATTTGCTGATAGGTTGTTTATTTTTTCTAGAAATACAGTGTAATATCTCGTGTGTTGTGTGTATTGCTGTATCCATTATCTATTTCAATTAGTTTAACTTGATTATTTTCAGAATTGTATCAGCTTGTATATATACTCGTACCTCGGTTGTGTTTTATAACAAGGGATTGAGAGTATTTTTTTTATAAATACTGTCATATCTTTGAGTAAATTCAAAGGACATTGAATCCGCTTGTCATATGATTATCTATTAATGCTATCATTGCCATTTGTTATGGGCCACTGAAAAATCCTTTTAGATATGTTTAATATAATTCCTAGTTTCTATTATTTTATCCTGTATTGCAAAAAAGCCGTTCTATTTCGGCAAAGAGTTCGCCTAATTCAAATCATTTATTTTAAGCTTGTTTACATATAAGAGCTGTGTGGATTGGTGAGGGTGTTTTCCGCTTTAAGTTTGTTTTATCAAGTCGCTGTTTTAAATTCATTTACAGGTGCATGATCTTTAGAATTTTTAATCGGAATTGCTTAATTTTGATAGTGAATTATTATTATCTATAAAAATTAATATTTTGATTATTTTGCTGTCTATACTTGAGTGGAAATATTGTTTTAGGTTTTAGAGTTTTTATAATGTAGATCTTTAATAACTGCTCAACTTCCTCCACCTTCGTATCTTGCTAAAGTAAATTTATTGGGGTCTAAATGTTCATGATCAAGTTAAAAGTTAAAGTATCCCAACACAGGTCCAATGGGGCATTAGTTAAAGGTCGCGGCAGTTAAAGCTGCTCTGCTTCACCAATGGAACTAAATTGAGATCGGTTGGTCAGCCGGACGCCCGCCATCCTTAAACCCCCAGAAGAGAAAAGTGATATCCACTCTACAGAGGGTTGGGTTGTCCTTACGACCCGTCAGGAGGAGAATTCAGAGTGGAAAGATTCACGTTCTCTGCCGGAAGTGAAATCTGACTCCTCCAGCTCCCAATCAAGCGCAAATCCGTTTAACTACTTGGTTCATCTGAATGAATGTTCACATAGAATTTCATAATGAACGTTCAGATAAGCACTGGCATGCCTTGCCACTGGTCGCAAGCAATGTGATCACTATCATCTCTAGTATCAGGACCAGCTCTATCATTAGGGGGCTCTATGGCCATCTCATTTTTCATTTATCACTTGAAGTCATCTCCAAAAAAAGTCATCTTATTAAAAAAGCAGGTAATCGAAGACAGTCTTAACGTTCGGGAACCGATACTAGTTCCAGCAGTCCTCTCTGTGTCAGTCAGATCAGAAATGATACTCTTATCCTCACTCTTTTTATTATCACTATTATTATTATTTAAAACTTGGCGTCTGGCATTATCTTGTTACCTTAACAGACGTTATAATCTCCTCGAGCTTTTAAGCCCCCAAGGTATAACTAAAAATCTTATTAAGGATTCAAACTTTTTCAGATAGATATGGAAATATAGGAAATATAATAGGCCTCTTGTCAGTTGTATTAACGACATTAGAACCCGATTCTACATTTAATCCAAAATCCAATCTAATCCGGAGTCTGATAAAAGTCTGATACAGCATGGGTATAAGTATAAATACAGAAACTTAATACTAAAAATATTGCATTAAATAACTTGTATTCACTGGATCATCGTCCTTGTTTAAATATTCCAGAAATTAATAAGATTTTAATGTAAAAATTATTTGGAAAAATTCAATGGAAAAAAATATGAATTTGT
Organism: Thereuonema tuberculata; assembly: GCA_023159025.1. Taxonomy (NCBI): domain Eukaryota; kingdom Metazoa; phylum Arthropoda; class Chilopoda; order Scutigeromorpha; family Scutigeridae; genus Thereuonema; species Thereuonema tuberculata. The sequence goes on from JAFIDM010000002.1 coordinate 22,348,858, forward strand.
TTTTGATAACAAATTCATCCTCTAATCAGACCTTATTACTTCGAATGACACAATAAAATTAATATCCCAAAAAACATTCCAAAAGATGATTTCTTCTCCTGATTAGCTGCTGATTCGAAAGAAATGAAAATTTAGCTTGTCTATAGGATTCTGTAACATTCAGAGTTTGGAGTTAATCTTTTGGAAAGAAAGATTAACTGTAGAAAAAAAAAGCAAAAAAAAAACAAAACCTATAATTTCTTCAAAATTTATCTTTGAAGATATTCTCTACCTAATCTTAAAAGTGACATTTTTTTTTTGGTATCTGATGATGTCCAAGTTAATCTTCTATCTATAGGATGGCCGGGAAGTTCCTAAACCCTCTATTATGTTATTATTACATTAAGGAGTACGGGACTTTCCGGTAATCCTGCTATTACAAATACAATCATTAAGTAACTGTTGATAGTGAATCTCTTAAAACTTCTTTATTCTTATCATGAACGACATTTAGATTGAGACTAAAACAGAATGCAGATGTAAACAGATGAATTGATCTCTTGTTGAGTCCAGACGCACTTCCTGATGATGATAGCCTATGTTACAAATGCTTTAAGAATGCAACGATGATAACTTTTGTTTGCTTTTGATCTTTAAAGACAAATCTTTAAGGAATTAAAACTTTTAAGATTTGAAGTAAAACAACTACGGGAGCAGATTTATTGGAAGAAAACCTGGTTCGTGTATGTATAGGATACACCCTACCAAGAGTCAAATTTTCCCATACAGATATATTCAACTGATATACAGGTCATTTACTATATAAAGAGAAGTATCATAATTTAAATATGTACTCCATACCTCTTATTATAATAAAGAAATAAAAGAGGGTACCCGAACTTCCCGGCCACCCTCTACTTGAACATGCTTTTCTACGACAATAATAATCAAATATATTTTTCTGCAATTTTTCAACTAAATTTATATCATCGATCTTGAATGTCTGACTACTCCAAATGTTTTTCAAGGAAAAAGTATACCAAAATCAGTATAAATAAGCGGAAAATTAAAGATGTGTACTTAATCCAGTCGCTTGCTCTGCGAAAGATGGTTTCTCATTACATCTAAAATGCCACAGATATGTTGACTTTCTTAGCTTACAATAATTAATTCAGTTGTGTGTGTTTCGGATCCTGTTTCAGATCTATAAAAATGTTTTAATTTTTTTAAATTGGTTTTGCAGAAGACCAAACGAGAGAATGGGAAGTAGCTACCAAACTCCTTTTGAAAAAACTACAGATTCCTAGAAATCTGACTTCTTCGTATGGCCTCAATGACTGGATTGATTCCTTAGTGATAGCAACTAGGGCCGGATGCAGAAATGGGTTCTTTGATATCAGCATAAAACTGGATTATGTTGAGCAAAGTTTGACGAAGAAATACATAATACTGGTCAGTTGCAATGTATATTTAATACTGTACAATTAATCCAAATGATAGGCAAATCTCTTTCTGAATAAAAAACGATTTTACTAAAAGAAGAAAAATAATTATTTAGAAAAGGGTTAATTTCAGAACATTGATCCCTGTATCTTACAGTGTATTTCAACTTTTAACTTTTTTCCTAAATTAAATAATAGACTATATATATTAAATTTAATTTAAGTTTTAAAAATAATCCAACAAGTTTGCATGGATTCTGCAGGCAGATAAATGCTAATACAATAAACTAATATTAAATAATTGAAATAAAACCTTTAGTCTTATCTTTTTTCTCTTATAAAAAATTCTCTTTACTGTTTCTCTCTTTTTTTTTATTTGGCTTCAAAAGATAAAAGTCGATAAATGTTTACAATTGCAATTTTCTTATATCACTACTTTGTTTCAAATTATAAATTTTTAAATGATTAGTTTCACTTTGAAGATCGTGTTTAATTGTCTAGATAGTGCTGACGTTTCACCCGCAACTGCAGTGGGTATCTTCTGGGGAGAAAGGCAACCAACTGCAAAATCCTCTTCCTTTCACATCGATAGTTGAATTTAAGCATGAAGATGCAGTCCCTATATTTCATGCTGTAATCATTTGCATGAATTTGGCCGTGAAACATTACATTCCTGTTTGTTTATATATTTTTAATTTATTTCATTACCTATTTAGATTAACCAACCTTCGATCTCGTTGGGAGAAAAGATTGATAAAATTATTGATACGCAAGGGGTTGAGCCTCCGGAATTTACAAAACATCTGGCATCTGTATTGTCCAAGATTTTCGATGAAGACAAACAGCAAATCTACCAACTTATCATGTCATTGGAAACTGAGCTACATCAGGTAGGCTACAGTTATGCTTTCTTGAATAATGAATTTTAAAGGAATTTTTAATACTATCAAACCAGTAGTGTCAAGCACTCTATGGAAACGAGCATGCATAAATTATTTTAACTTAAATTATTTACAGAATAAACATATTTCCCAATTTAGAAACAACGAAGTATTTTTATCCAAATTCATTCTTCGATCGAATGTAGTCATTATAATCTGTGGTCGAACCTTAAAGTCGTTAGGGAATCGGTTTTTCAGAAACCCAATACTTTACGAGAATATTAATGTGATCGTAGGGGAGACCGGGGCCAAGTGGACCTAGGGGTAGAGTGGACCGTTGACTTTAGTAATTCGTTTAGGCGCTAGAATGCGCCAAAAATCGGAAAGAAGGTTGGTGCTATTGTGGCGCTGCTACCACAAAAGCGTCAGTGAATTCGGCTAATTGGTGACAGTGAGGTGATCGATTGTTTTGTTTTTGTCTAGGTAAGTAAATGTTTAGTGTTGTTTTTACTTTAATATTGCCGTTCAGCGATGCATTGAATAACATAACCGTAATATTCACATTGAAGGTGGTAATCTAAAGATCATTTTAAGCTGTAGTATGAATTGAATACTTAAAGTAGTCGATAGTTACAGCTGAAGGAAACTCCAAAAAGGCGATGGGGCAGAGTGGACCGAACGACACGGGGCACATTGGACCAGTGGTCCACTCTGCCCCGCTGTTTTTACAATAAAATATTTTGGCACTATACATTATATTTTTTTTTCTACATTATATTTTTTTCTCTACATTATATTTTTTTTCTATATTATATATTTATTAGGCCTATTATATTATATTGTATTATATTATTACATATTATATTTTTTTGTATATTTTTTTACGTAGGCTATTATATATTGTGTGTAGCCTATATTATTAAAGTATATTACCCGTAATAGGGGAAGTATATTACCCGTATTCCCCGTAATAGGGGAAGACTTCGTGGGAAGGCATCTTAATCTTCGAAAATAGTCAATTTACACATTTAACTGTTATTAAATTCTAATTAAAAACTATGCAAACTGTCACGTTGTGGAATTGGCAACATGACACGATTAAAATCTTGATCTCTGAGGGAATATATTTTGATTTTTAATAATTGTATTGTGGTAATTATGTATTTGAATTTTTGTATTTGGTAAAGTCTTGTATATTATTATTGTGATATTTCATGGTTAAATGTTATTTTAATTGTTTGAGCTTATTTAGAAAACAATATGTGCGAAAGAAAAAGAAAAACTTCGAAAAAACAGTTGTGCGTTGATTGAGTGATCAATCTGTGGTTTTATCTGTTTCGTTTTCCCATGGGAATAAAAAGGAGAAACGTTAAGTACACTCTGGCGGGAAAAATCAGATCAGCTGATGAATCTGAAACACACGGGCAAAAAGTACACCCAATCAGTCTAAACATTTCAGGAGAGGGAGCGTATTCTAAAACACATACAATCACATCCCTAAGTGAACTAACACATTTTTCAGTAAGTGAAACTCTAAATTAAATATAAATTCTATACACACTTTGTTACATTAGAAAGCATTAAAAATGGCATAAGTAGTAACATAATCTTAATAATATTAATAAAGAACAAAAAAAGGTCAACGGCACTACTGACGGATACGCCAGTAAAAAAAGCTCTGCTAGAAGAGCAACGAAAATATAAAGAAAGAAAAGAAAGAGTAGCAACATGTTTTTCACATGACTCGGCCAACAGTCTCTAAAAGCAACATAAACAAAAACAAAAAAACAAATAGAAGCAAAGGAAAAGGTATAAAGAGGAAACAATTACAGATGATTAGTGATGATGAAGATGATGAAAATGCTGTGCGCCTCTCCTGTTTGAAGAACTTTAAAAAAAGCAAACCATGGCAGGAGTGGATTCAATGTACGCAGTGCAAGAGATGGGCCCATAGTTCCTGCGTAGCCAGTGATATTCGGGGTTTATTTTACGAATGCCTCAACTGCAAAGAAGATTTCTCTAGTGAAAGTGATTAATTAATTCAATATAAACCTATTTCATGTTATCACTTACGACTTTCAACTGCATAATGATTATTTTAAATTTTCACTAGAATATGTAATACCTTAGGTAATCTATGTTAAGTTAAACTTTATTTCATGATATCCTAAATGGCACGTTATTTTATATTCAATAAAAAACTTACTTTAAATGTTGTTATTCTTACCCGGACCAACGTGACCCATGGGGTGGTCCAGGCTGCTCCGTGGTCGGGACAGGTTGGACCACTCTACCATTTTTGCTTTGCGAATTAATACCAATTTTATTTATGAATATAATGAAATGAAATCAAATAGTTACATTCTTGAATAGTTCCCGATTCTGACAAAAATAAATGCAATGGAAAATCTCTTAACAAAAAAAAAGAAAAAAATTCCACAAAAAAAAGTGGACCGCTCTACCCCGGTCTCCCCTATATAGCTGTTCATTGTTATATCAAGAAAGATGTAGAGCGTTAAATAACGATATGGTATCACAAACTGCTTTACATTTATTGACCACGGTAATTAGTGAAATTATTTAGTAAATCATAATGGAGTTAACATCTAAAACATTAAATCAGGACAAAGATTGGTAATATTAATTCGTCACATTCTTGAAATCACAATAAGTTTATTTATCAGGGTATTTTACTGCATAGCAGAACGAATTCTAGATCATTATCTCTCAAAAGCTGTAGTTTTCTATTGGTCGATAGATCTGATTCAACTTCTTGTATAAACCTAATCAAAAAAAGCAAATTAATTAGCCTAAAGAAGTAATATACTAGAGTAGTAAAATTGTACTTTTCCTCATAAATTTTATTTCCTACAAAGCAGTTACAAACAACAACAAATATAAAGGATTTAAACACTTCATACAGGACAAAGATAACTTTAATCATTGCCTTTTTTGAAATATCAGAACACGGATACACTTTTTTAATTCGTAATTAGTAATGTACGTAAGTCGAAACCTAACTTATTTGTGCACTACACTCAAGAAACGCTGATGTTTCTAAGATGAAATCGATTATATTTTTATTTAATTTATTTTTATATTTTTACTGTGGGTAAATTGTGATTTATTTAAAAAAAAGATATAAATTATAATAAATTGTAATTTAAATTTTAATTAAATATTTGATAATTATATAAATTATATTTGCATAAATAATAGAAAGATCAGGTTCTGTTAAGAGCTCTCATTTTGGTAATCAACTGCTGAAACATCGAACTTTTAAAACTTTTAAAATAAATTGATATTATTTAAAATTAGAGAATTCCTTCTTCATTCATTTATTTCTTCTCTATTCTCTCAATTACTAATTAACAAAAAAAAATTAACATTTCAGTATTGAATGTCGCAATATTCCTTTATGAAAGTCTTAATAAACAAACTTAAAATTGAAACTATGCTTAAAATTGTATTTTTAGTAACAAATATTATAATGAAACTAAGAGTATTTGCCCCGAGAGTGTATATTTTGACGGATAGAAAATTAGAATGAATTTTCCTTGGAAGATAAATCAATTTGTTTATTGGAAGGCTTGATGTGGGCATTACTGGGAACTGATAGCGCTTTAACTTGAATGGCAAATTGATATCACTTAGTTGAAAATCGATCCTGGGAATAAAATTATCTATATATTTAAATAAGATAAAAACAGCATAAACAAGTAACAAGGGCATTTTTTAGCGGCCTCCCGGATTACAGCTTGCTTGTAAGACATAGGGGACCGCTCTTGCTTTTATGCTTGCTGGATGTCACACTCTGTAGTGGCCAAACGGTTATAGATATTAGAATGAAACCTTCACCATTGTGTTCAGCATCAAAAAGTAGGTGGCTACATCGAAAAAAATCAGACCTCTTTGACCACTCCCTGACCCGAAGTTGGGGGGGTCAAAAGTAGTATGCTTGCTAGATGTCACACACTGTAATGGCCAAACAGTTAGAGATATTAGAATGATACCTTCACCATTGTGTTCAGCATCATAAAGTACGTCCAAAAAATTAGGCCTCAAGGACCACTCCCTGACCGGAAGTTGAAGGGTGAAAAGTGGTCGCGTCCGATAAAATTTTATTTATAAAAATGTGCATATTATGGGGCCGCTTTGCTTTTGACACTGTCTAAAAGCATTAATTATCTTGTTCTAAATTTATTAAGCTGTCTAAAACCTTATGGCATTTTTCCTTTAATTTTCTTTTCTTTCTGTGAGGTCTGTTATTGTTAGTTAGTTCCTATCAGCAGGTGCTGTTTTATTTACAATGAAAATTGAATAATTAGTTTTATATCATCATTTTAAAGAATCTTTCAGTTTTAATAGAATAATAGTTGAGAAAAGCCCAATTACAAGTTAATGAAATACAAACCTGTCGCAACCACATTCTAATTGATCAGAGCTTGTAAATTCTACGGCCCAAATTTGAAATTTTGTATTTTAATCTACAATCATTTCATCTTGAAAATTTTCCCAATTAACTGTTTAGTTAGGTTTTTCCGATTTCAAACACTACCCGTATAATCTTTTTATATTTAAGTGGCATTGAATAGAATGGAAATACAAAGCAAAATTACATTTTTATTTAAATTTCTTTTACATAGAACTGTTAACTGTTAAGCAAGCACATAAAGTTTTCAAAACATTTATGACTTAATAGTATTTTTAATGATCATCATTGATTATCTAACTGCAATGAATCCTGACTGTAATATCTTATCTTCTTTTGAAATAGCATGCATCTTCAAAAATGGAAATCTACTCTTATGATTTTCATTCAAAAGCAATTTTGATGATCTCCGGCTACTAGAATCAAAATTCAACGTATACGTAGATTCAAAATTTCTAATGAATTTATATATTAAGATAGATTTGAGTTGGCAAAACGTTATTTATTAATATATTTCTCTCCCTACTTTTACTTAACAGCAAAAAATATTTTTATAATTATTTGTTACAGAATTTAGATAGCAATGAATATAGTAGATCATTTCACCAGCATTATTCCAGGATGACTATAGGAAATTTCGCAAATGTCACACACGTAAGAATTATTTCCTTTTATTATTTTCACTAAAATATAGAAGATAAGCACTATTATTTTCATATCTACTAACAACAATATAGTAATTCAAATATAGTAATCCAAAAGCTATCTGAACATACATTCAATTAAAATTTAAATATTTCTTGAATTTTTACTTCCAACGAGCCAAACATCAAGGGTATATTCTGCTGATGATTCCATAATAAGGATGAAACAGCTGTACAGAATTCCCGTTGATGTTGGCTCAATGTGCGAAGGCATATTTATTGTCCGGTTGGCGATTTTCTCTCCATTTATAAATAATTACGGACGTCAAACTTGCTTTCAAAAATAAATTTACTACGAATATTTTATTAGTAATCCGCTAAGCTACATTCATTGCCAGAAAAACGTTCAAGAATTAGTCCTCTAGCCTCTACCTGCTAATTTACAATTCCACCATCTTAATGTAACGATTGTAATGAGAAAGTGCTCATTACAAATACGTTCTGGTGCTTAATGCTTTATATCTTTGAGAACTCTTAGCTGCAGACTTTAGTGGATTATACGTATCTGTGTGTATTGTTGCGAATTCAGTTTAGTGTTGTTTAATGTCTAATCTTTTATCGGACTCAGAATTCATTTTTTGTTCTTAACTTTTGGTGGCTTTACTTACATTACATTCCAAGATACGTTAAACTTCGATGACTGGATACCGAGTTTAAATTAAATATAAATAAATATCTATATAATTATTCTACTACAGATTTATCCAGGCAGTTTTACTATCACGAGAGGTAAGACTTCCGGTTTTTTTGTGACCCCTGGGGCATCGGCTGACCACCTGAACTCAGCTGTTGGTCCCAAAAGATCGGAAGCCTTATCACCCGTGGTCTTAACGGCCTATTTATTTATATGTATAAAATTATGTAATTACAGTTAGTAACTGCTATCATATTAGTTTCAGTGGCTTCGTTATTTTAAAAAGCTTTTCAAATCTAAAAATATGGAAGACTTCGTAACAAAGATTGACGAAAATTCAGATATATTAGTTGGTGGACTGTCGTATTTTATTAGTCTTTCCGATATTTCAAAAAGCAGAAATCCCAGGTAATAAATGGCATATTTACTTATTTAGTTATTTCTTTTTTTATTGTAAGTTGATAAATAAAAGGATATTTCTACATAAATGCATTAAAAAGTATTCCTCATTTGCATTATATCAAACTTTCAATGCTAGCTGTTAAAATAAAATAATGTGTAGTAATCTGTTGCTTAATTTTGTGGAAATTTGCAGATTTAATATTGTGGAAATATACAGATTTTCTAGGCATAATTTAATTATAATACAAATACTTCATTATAAGTTAAATGTTTTCTTTTTTTGTGGAAGTATTTCTGAAATACTGATTGAATGTTGTCATACAACTACATATCAAGGAGAAGGACTAGCAAATAATTCGGAAATATATCTTATTATACTCTGGAAATGGGAAGAGAAAAAGAAGCAGCATTACAAGAATTTGCAAAATTTCTCATTTACGTTTGCATTCCAAAGATAAAAAAATTTCAATTCAAGAAAGTTGTTCATTCTTCTTATTCAAATAACATGAAAATGAGAGTTTTACTGGTATTATTAATTTAAAACATTTAGAGCTTTCTTCAACAAAAACATTTTAGAGCTTTCCAATAACCTTTATCGTTTCTTTATTGACGCCAGAACCACACAATGGTATTTTAAGGCTATTATTTCAAATAGTCTATAAAATGATGAAAAGCAATTAACATGAACAGATTTCAAATAATTTACAGTTAAGAGTAGCATATTATATTTAAGTTACAAAAAAAATGCAAAATTTAATGTTATTTCTTTACAGAACAAAAAAATTAGAATCTTCATTATATATTTAATATATTGAATCTTGGTTACTTCTTTAAAATTAGAAATTAAAATGTAAAACTGATCACAAGATTTTTTTATCTCAGCGACACACAAAAAAATTAATAATCATGACAATTTAAAAAAAAGAAAGAAAGAGAGAGGAAAGCTAAAAGAGAAAAATATTACCTCTCAAACATTTCTACATTTATTTTATTTTTCTGAGAGTCAGTGTAATGTCCGTCCACCACGAGAAGACGCTTGGCCACACCAACGTCACGTGATAGGCGACGATTCTACGAAACTATTTGAGAGGTCAATGATGTTGTCCATTTTCAGTGCAAATACACAGATTTCGTTTCTTGGTTATAACATAGAGGAATTGATGATTAGAAAACTCCATCTACGGATAAATTTCATTATATTACTGGTGATATTTCGCGGAGAATACCATCTTCCCGCTTTTTCAAACCGTTTTAAATAACAAAGATTAACTTCCATTACATTCACTGGTTTGCACGATACAGACATATTATATTACAATAATTAAAGACATTTTTATAAAATCAATTGTTAATGATTTAACACAACCTATATTTACTAACAATGTAACAATGTATTATAATTGTTATCAGAAACATTTTAACACAGCCAATTGTTGCTAACAAGGAATTGGTTCACTGAAATTTCTCTCTCTGATTTTTTGTCATGTCCTGGAAATACGACAGTGTGTTCGGGTTAACCATGTACCCTTTGTCTTTATTTATGCATTGGAAGGTTTTTATGACACATGCTTCGATTAGGTGGAGTTTTCTAATTTAATTTAATAGGAGTAGAGATGGAATTGATGATATAAAATTCATATATATTTTTTCTGAAATATAATAATAATAATAATAATAACATGATAACTTGCCAGCATCTAAAAATTCATGGGAACATCAAGTTGAAAAAGTTTTAGAAAATGAGGACGTCAAAATCTTGTGGGATTTTAGAATTCAAACTGATAGACACCTGGATCATAATACGCCAGATATAACTGTATTAACAAATAGAACTATTTTCATAATTGATATCGCAATCCCTGGAGATGCAAGAATTTTAGATAAAGAACAGGAAAAAATTATAAAATACAGGGATTTGGCAATAGAAACAACACGGCTTTGGATGAAACACACGACAGTGATCCCCATCATCATAGGAACACTTGGAACAATCTCAAAAAATTTTACCAAGTATTTGAACCAATTACAGTTGTCTGAAATAACAACATCAGAACTTCAGAAAACTGCGCTCCTTGGAACATCATATATATTGCGCAGATACCTGGTTGATACTTAGGTTTCTGGCTGAAACTTGTATCAACTGAAGGCTCCAGTCAGCGAATTTTTGACTGCGTTTCAAAATGTGTATAATAATAATAATAAAAATAATGATAATAATAATAACTATGTTATATTTTAACCGTAATGATATACAGGGTGATTATAATTAAAGTTCAACTTTCAACATGCTATAAAAAAAGAACCATTGCTCATAATGACCTGAAATTTGAACTGAATATACTCGAAGAAAGGGGAGATAGTATGGCATAAGAAAAAAATAGTTCCAAATGTTAGGAATAGATAGCGCTTTTAGCGTCATAAGTAAATGGCTACAAGTGACATTTGAATCACAATATAACGGATATGGCGTGAGGTGTACGTTAAACCAACTGTACTATTCAATGTGCATATGACTATCGGGTTTTTACTGAAGAAATAACTTCCAAGGCATTCAACAGTTGTGGCACTATTAGTTTATTTATCTTTGTTAGTTTATTCATCGGATGGGAAAAATCGATTTTTTATTGTCCTGAGGCCAAAAACCGCATAAATAGCAACAATAAAAACGGTTGTTAATTATCGTGAGACTTGCGCAAGACATGTTCAATACCCTGTCCACAGTTTTCTGCCACAAGTTGAAACCGAGAAAGATCATGTTCCGCAACAGATCGGAGTGTCTCAGGGATCACGTTGTGAATGTGTTGCACAATGCGTGGCTTCAATTCAGTAAAGTTTGGAATCGATCAATAAACACAACATTTTTCAGATAACCCCACAGCCAGAAGTCACAAGGATTAAGATCAGGTGATCTTAATTTGGCCAGGCCAGGCTGTTGGTAAATGACGGCTGATAATTCTGTCATTTCCGAAATCCCTCTTGAGCAGCTGCTTCACTGGCTTTGCAATGTGCGGAGGAGCGCCATATTGCATAAAAATGATGCTACCCACACATGCACGCTGTTGAAGTGTTGGAATGACGGGGTTGCGCAAAAGACTCTCATAATGTTTACCATTGACGATACAAGTAACAGGACCCGCACGACCTATCTCCTCGAAAGAAAATGGCTCTACGATAAACGCTGGCGTCAACCGGCACCACACAGTTACCTTTGCAGAATGAAGAGATACTGGTTCATGTGCGAACAGATTTTCCGTTGCCCCTATTCTGAAATATTCTGAGTATTGAGATGTCCTGGGAGATGGAAATGGGCTTCGTTTGTCCACAAAATGTTCCATGACCATTTATTGTCCACTTCCATGCGAGCAAGAAATTCTAGAGCAAACATCTTATTGGCAGGTCAGCAATATTATTATTATTATGTTTGTATGTTTCAAACCTTGGGTAACCCCCGCAAAAACAATATGGTGGGTCAAGGACCAAAGCACATATTGCCAAGTGTAAAGACATGTGGCAAGAATGATTTGGGATGCGTGGTTGTGTCCATAAATTTTCTAACTATGCATGCTGTGTTGAGTACCACAGCTTTCTGCAGTTGTGCTAAGTGTTTTTGTGAAGTCCTAGTGTGCTGAGACTGTGGTGCAATGTGTGAGGCACCAGACCAGTGGCAGACAGAACGATGGGTACAACACGTACTCGATCCTGCCTCCACTGCTTCTGGAGCTCATGTGCTAGATCAGTGAATTTACTGATCTTGTCTGCGTGAGTTTTCTGCATGTTCTTGCTGATAGGCACTGCAATATCAATTAGATAGGTCTGTTTGTTGAACGTATCAACAAGTGTGATGTAAGGTCTGTTGTGATGTATGGTTTTGTCTGTTGTGATGTATGGTTTTGTCTGTGTGAATGGGGCGGTCCCAGTACAGTTTATATGAGGGTGACTCTAATACACTTTGTGATATGTACTTGTAGTACGGGACCGTGTTCTTAATAAGTGAATGTTTGTGTGCTAGTTGTTGATGAAGATCGACGCTACCTGATTGTGTCGGTGGAGGTAATCTGTTTGAGAGAGAAGGGGACAGCCTATTGGTCATATTACATGGTCGATCGTCTCATGCGTACTGTAGCATTCCTGCATTTGTCGTCATGCGTGTTTGCATCGTGTAGAATGTGTTTCTTGTAGTTGGAGATGACTTGGTCCTGTATTGCAATCATGAACTCTTCGGTCTCCCCAAATAGCTCACCATTCGTCAGCCATCTGTTCGACGCTTCCATGTCGACATGAGGCTGGCTGAGTTCGTGGCGATGTCTGCCATGGAGTTCCTTATGAGCCCATGAGGCGCCACTGCTGAGTGTGGGTGTCAGGGGTGGTAAGTGTTGAAGAGTTTTCGAGGTTCAGGGGTGTGAGGTGTATGTTGGCCTTGACAATGGCTCAGTTAAGTGAGGAGTGTTCTGCTCTTTGGTTGAAGTGTTCCCTAAGTGTGTGTACTTGTTTTTCGAGTAGGGTGATGAGATTGATGAGTTCTCGGTCTCCTTCCTCGCGGGGAAAGTCATCCTTTCCGTAGCGGACTTGGGGTGGTGCATGTTGTTTCGTGAATGTAGTTCGTGTTGCGCGTTGTAGTGCTTCGAGTTCGGTGTTTGTCATGTAATTATGGCAAACGAATATGTTAGTATAGGGAAGGCAAATGTGTTGATGGCTTTCATTTTATTTCTGGCATTGAGTTGTGTTTTGACGATTTTGTGAACTCGAACAAGGTATGTGTTCTTTAGTGCATTTTTTATGTTTGCGTTCTCGATGACGCGCGCCTGCTGGAAGCCCAGGTACTTGTAGGTCACTCCCTCTTCCATGGATTGGATGGCCAACCCATGGTCCAGTTCAAAACCCTCCAAATTCGAAGTCTTCCCACGTGTTATATGTAACTTGCGGCATTTGTCGATTCCAAATTCCATCCCAATGTCTTTGGTGAACTGTGTGGTGGCTTGTAGTAAATAAGTAAGTTATACATTGTTTGTGGCATAGAGTTTAATATCATCCATGTAGAGTAAGTGTGTGATTTTATATGTTGTCAGAGTGCCTGAGGTAAGCCTATAACCGTGTTTTGTGTTATCTAGAATATGGCTCAGTGGATTCAAGGCGAGGCAGAACCAAAGAGGACTCAAGGAGTCTCCCTGGAAAATACCTCTCCTTATGGGAATGGGATCTGCAGTGATGGAGGTGTTGGAGGTGCGTAGGTGTAATGTTGTGTTCCAACTCTTCATCGTGGCAGCTAAGAATGCCGTGATCTTGGGGTGTATTTTGTAAATATGAAGAGTGTGTAGGAGCCAGGAATGAGGAACAGAATCAAATGCCTTCTTGTAGCCGATGTATGCGATATGTAAGTTCTTATTCTTCGCGCGTGCCTCGCGCAGGATTACAGAGTCAATAAGAAGTTGCTCCTTACAACCCTGGGAATTCCTGCGACAGCCCTTCTGCTGTTCGGAAAGAATGTTATATGTCTCGATGTGTGTGTAGATCGTGTCTGTGAGGCAGGAGGTGAGGCAGGAGGTGAGGAGTTTGTAAAGTGTGGGGAGGCAAGTGATTGGGCAGGGTGCGCTGTTTGCAGGGTGCCCTGTTTCAGTGTTCTTGCTCTGTAGGTATGTGACACCCTGTGTGAGGAAACGAGGCATATGTTCTGTGTGTTGGATTACGTCAGTGAGTGTAAGCGCTAGCTTTCCATACACGGACGTGAACCCCTTGATCCAGAAGTTCTGGACTCCGTCTGCACCTGGAGCCTTCCAGTTGTGTGCATGTTTTAGTGCTGTCTGTATGTCTGCGAGAGTAATATCATGGAAGGACATGAAGGGTAAGTGTTCAGTGAGTTGCTGTTCCTCTGTGATCCATGGTGCTTTATCATTGTGGGGGATAGGGTTTGACCACAGAGATGATCAGTATTCATGTAATGCCTCGCTGTTGGGAGCGTTTGTGTTAGTTGTAGTAGAGGAAGATGTAAGTGATCTTTAGAATTTTTTCTCATTGTATTGGAAAGTGTTGTTCTGTTGTTTGCGCAGAGTGCACTGTTTGTATCTTTGTAATCTTTTTGCAAGTGTACTGAGTTTTTGTTTTAGTGTGTCGAGATGTTCCTGAACCTAATTATGATGATTTGAATGTGTATGGCGAGTATTTATGTGCTTGAATATCTTTCTACCTGGGACATAAGTTTCGTTGTTTTGTTCCCTGCACAGTATTGTGTGAGCCTGGCTATGTCTCCTCTAAGGTCGCTGATGCGGCCCTCAAGGCGACGTCTCCAAGGGGGAAATGTATTATTGTGACCGTGCAGTGGAAGGTATGGTAAGTGCCCGAATGGTTCCATGTGCGGCACAATATAGTGTTGTGTGTACGTTTTCTAATGTTTGGATATTGTCAAGGTGTTGGGGATAGTGTGTGTGTGTTGAGATGGTATATGGCTGTGGAGAGTTGTTTTGATGTGTGCACTGTGGGGAGTGGCGACCTGAGTGTTGGGTCATTGCCTGTGTATTGTGCGAGTGCAGTGTAGAAATGATCATGAGCTGCACGTAATATATCATTAATTGTATTGTTGGGGCATATGTACTGAGAGGTGGAGATTGTTTCTTTGTTTTGCGTAATGGTGTCTTTTGGTGGGGTGTGGTTTGGTGTCCTGTGGTTGGATTCAGCGACTTCTTCTTTAATTTGTGCAAGTATGCATGGGAGAATAAGATTGTTTACTACAATGGAACGTCGCTGATTAGCTACCCGCTGTTTGTTAAGCCCTAACGATGGATAGCGTGTGGTGAATGCTTGCTGTAGTGCCTGTCTGTATCCTGTGCGTTGAGTCCCTAACTTTGTAACAGTGGAGAAGTCGCGCATAAGATCCTAGTTCATCTGCGATGACCATTTGTTGTGCTGGCGTGATTTCCCAGTCTTGGTGGTCGCCTGCTCTGACAAAGACAAAACACTTCCGACTGTTCGGGCGGGATGGTGTTGCCCAGGCATTGTGGTAGCCATACTACAGGATGGGGTGCCACTTTTCCCCCCTCCACCTGCGGGAGACTGTAGTATATTTTTCGACGGAGGCCTCTGCCTAACCCCCGAACGCGGGTGATTTTATCCTGCGCCACACCCGATGCAGCATGATCTATATTAGAACGAGTTTTCATCATGGATGGTTGGAGCCTTTAGCCTACCCTAAAGCTAGTGTAGTTCCCGCCCCCACCGCGAGGAGGTAGGGTCCATGGGGGATTATTATTATTATTATTATTATTATTATTATTATTATCAATCTACTTCTATTTTAATCTTTTAGTAAAAGTACAAATGCCAATGGTCTTAATTTGTATATTTGTAAATGTCCTGAGGAATTTAACAGGATTGTTTTTTAAAATTTTTTTAACTGTCAACACTTAATTGTTAAATAAAACATTATTACCATGAAGTGTATATATATTTGTTAATTAATTAATATAATTTATATACAATTACGAGTTTTCCTAATTTAAATAAATTAGAAACAATATAAATATAAAAGTTCTTACGTAAAAATACTGAGGTAATTTTGAAATAAAGTTTAGTTAAAAATACAATATAAATCAATAAATATAAATCATTACATTATTATTATTATTTTATATAAGAAAAATAGATATATAATATCGTATTTTATATCATTCATTTCTCTATGTTATAGCCAAGAAATGAAATCTGTGCATTTGCCTTGAAAATGGAAAACCACACTGACCCTGCAAATAGGATCGTAGAATGGTAGGACCTACCACGTGACGTAGGCGTAGCCAAGCATCTTCTCGTGTTGGACGGACAATACATTTTGATTTAAAAATCATGTTTTCAAAATTTTCATCATCTTTTAAAGATGTAAATATTTGATGTAGCATTTATGTTTTTATTCTTTCTCTTTCCAGTATACTAAATGATTATTGTATTTGGAATTGTCTCTTAACTTATATAATTCATTTCGATAATGCTTTTTATAACAAATATATCACCTTTTCAAACAACATAGAGTGGAGACAGGCTTTATACATGCAGTTCAGTAATTCATCTGATTCTCATATGTACGAAGAAGGAAGGTAATTGATATAAGCAGAACATATAGTACTTATTGATTCTCTCTTGATTCATAAGTAAATAGAGAAACAAAAATTGTAAAACTTTGTATATATGTTTTATTTAAATTTCTTAACTACACATCATAACTATTTCTGTTGATATTTGGAAAACTTCTGGGATATTATGAAATATTCATCATGCATCATTTAACAGTTAGAATCGCAACTACTCTGAAATTAGATATGTTCAATGAAAAGGTGAAAGAAATTCACATTTCGGCAGCCGAAGGGATCGTAAACAGTGCTAAATCCTGCAGTTATTCACTGGTATTCAGTGTCCGTGATTACAGTATCATTATATCTATAACTCACGGTGAGAATAACTTTGAGAATATACATTATTAATTTTTTCTTGTTTCATTTATGCAGGTTAAAGTGACTTATTATCATTATAATATAGTTTTAATTGTTAAAATTTGAAGTTTCAGTTTTCAAATTGAATCTTTAAAGTAGCTTTACTGAACAAATTTTAGAGCTATTCTTAGAGAATCTTTTCTACATTAATGTATATTGTCCATTCTTATATTGTCATGAATTCTAAATACTATGAAATCTTTGATTTAAGAATTATCGTATGGCTATTTTGTGTAATAATTGAGTAGGTTCAAAAACTGTAATAAAATCATAGAAAGACAACTTTATAATCTTTGTTCAATTTCAAACATTCAGTGATAACATCAATTAAGATAATGTTCTTATTACAAATATTGGATAGTTTTTTCGACAGTCGGAGAAAGAGTTTCCCATTTTGTAATACGATATTATAAATTTCGTCATGCCATGATTTGCATTTAATATTATCTCTCAAACTACAGTAAAGATGCTTTATAATATTTTTACCATTATATTCAAATTCTCCAAACAGGAAACTAGAAAATGGAAAATTCAATGGACTCCGGAGTTCTTTACACCTCCAGAAGGCAAGGTCATATCTCAAAGCTGCTTAGCTTTCAGTATTCCACAAGATGCAGTTTACTAAACCAGAAAAATAATGCTCCTCGATAGAAATTACTCCAAATGATATCTGCAGAATCCCCTTGAAAACAAAATGTTACTTGCTTTTACATTTTAAATCAGCCAAAAAAGTTTCAACACTTGATCTTCAAAAATAATATAATAATAGAAGACACAAAGGAACCAATAAGACTTTGCACCTTCAGCTGTCACTGGGGAGTGATTTCGTCCTCTTAGGACTCATCAGTCAGACAAACTCCACCGATGATAGGCTCAGAAGATGCGAACATATAAGATTCCCACTCAAGCTCCCAGCAATGGGACCCCACAAAAACAAAACACAATCAATGATATGCTAATTTAAAATTGTAATGGTTAAAGTAATGTATAACGTAAGAGAAAAGAAAACTTCCTATTATGCCTAGGTTTAGTTATCTATTATTTGTTTCATCATAGATGGAGTCACTGTATTGAGATTGTGTCTGAATGTTTTCCTGTGCTGATAAATCATTTACACGCTCTACAATTTTTAGATCCTGCAAACAAAGCTCAGGTAAATACGATAAGATGCTGAAAAATTTCTTTGCTTGAATTTTCAATCACTATTACCTTCTGCATCAGAAGTTTCCTTTGATGATTTATCTTTTTTTATTTCGTTAGATAATAAGTATGACGGAAAACCTTATGGCATCTGTAAGAAGTGGGTTCAACGCGCCTTATGTAAAACCAAAGCTATCAGTAAATACCATAGCGCATCTGAGGAAAAAGGTAAACTACGAGATTAAAGAATATGAATAATATCAAAGTTATGTTGACACTTTTCTATTCGTATAAAACATAATGTAATTATATATTACTTTATTTTTTACATCATATACCAATAATCTGGAAACTGACAAGGATACTTGATGACAAAGAGCATAGGGTTTAATGGTAGATACATTTAATATAGGGACACGCCATCATTTTACATTTCTTAGAATAATATTGCTACCGTACCGTGTGGGCACGAATGTTCGGTGGCGGAGGCGACTGAACAAATGTTCTTTAAAATAACAAAGAGACTTTTATTTTAAGTGTTAAATTTCAAATACACAGTATCTCATTCAGAATTAGCAATCTTCGGATACGGCCCAACTTCTACGTGGTCTTCTAACCTCTGGCGGGACGTCCTGAGAACTCCACGGCAGCAGGGTTGTCTCTACTGGGTCGGCTACTATCTTTCCGAAGACGTCTGAAGGAATGTGCGCTGTTCGGAGCCTCTTCGGTGACGGGAACTCTCATCTCGGCAAGGGGAACTTGTCCGAAGTCTTCTTTCGATCACCGGGTTTCTTCGAACCTCTGCGGTAATTGGAGCTCTATTCTCGGCTAAGGATGACTTGTCCGTCGCCTTCTATCGTTTACCGGACCTCTTCAGTCTTCTGCGGCAACTGGCGCTCTCCACTCGACTAAGGATGACTTGTCCAAAGCCTTCTATCGTTTACCGGACCTCTCTGCACTTCTGTGGCAAAAGCCGCTCTCTGCACTTCTTCGGCAATTGCGATTCTTCTTTTGGCCAACGATTTTTCCGAATCTTCGAATTGAAGACCTTCTCGTGGCGCACTGCCACTATTTGCTTCTTCTAAATTCGCTCAGACAGAGGAATCCTTCGCGGGGTTCCACTGCTGAAATCTTCTCCTCTATCGTCCCATGTTGGGAATTCTCTTAGGACACTTGTCCGCAAACACTCTTAACTGCTGTCTCCCGGATGGGAGTCTTCCCGCGGCTGTACGCCACACTAACGAACTGCTGCACTTACTCCTGTCGGAGACCCTCTCGTGGCCGGTCGCCACACTCAAACTCCTCAAGCTCTCTTTCTCCAGGCGGAGACCTCTCTCTGGGCATCTGCCCACAAACGAACTCCTACTTTTTCTCTAGGCGGAGAACCTCTCGTGGCTGTTCGCCACAAACCAATCTTCTAAGCGCTCTGCGTCTGTATTTATAGGCGCTGACTGCCTCGATCCTGCTTTCGGACCGATCGACTTCCCACAGGTAGGCTGGGTTGGGCAAGTCGACTTCATTGGCGGGGGAATGGGCAAAATGACAAGTAACAATATCAGGAAAAGTTAATTTAAAGAACATTTCATTTCATTTTCCGTAAATCTGGAAACTAGAAATATGAACGGCAATCACCAGGTGATGTGTGAACGGCAATCACACATTATAAAGAATCGTTGATTGAAAAAAAGAAATTGCGACAGATTCTGTGTATTTCATGCTACTATGTAAAATAATCGAAACATTTACTGAAAGCAGCAGCTTGCAATTATAAAAGTTAAAATTAACTCCGAGCTAGCAAATAGGAATATCTTGCGTGTATAGCTTTTATAACTGATAGAATAGATTTACTATTGCATCAGTGAAGTGCAAAAATAAAAGAAGGCATCCATTAATTTAAATGACCATACAAGCAACATCACAACCTACTAGCCCGATCTTTTTTCTGGAAACCTCTTCTTAATTTTACCATTGGAATCTCCTATTATCTCTGTTAACATCCAATAAGGGATATAGAGATTCATATTTTATACCAACAACTTTCTATTCGGGGATAGTTGCCGATTAAAAGAAAAAGACACATGAACTTCGCAAACTTTACCTTTCTCAGCAAATCACCTGAAGATATTGATCTCCATAGTTTGAATGTTTGATAATTAGTTTCTTATCTTCATCATCAACGTAAGTGGACTCTTTCCAATTTCTGTGAGCAATAATGTAGTAAGTTAGTCCCCAGGGCACAAATCGCAACGTCCTACTGCCAATAAAATTACTACGTAGACATACTTCAGGGAGCTATGCGGCAAACTTGTTAATTTCACGGAAATTCAGCGTGACTTATTTTTTAACCTACTTTAAATAATTTATTTAAAATTTCTCTCCTATCTCAACTCTACGGGTTTTGTAAATGAAAATGTTATTATCTGAATGTGTTTGTTTAGCTTTCCAAGAGGTATCTGAAGATTATATATGGAGAACCAGATGAAATTCGAAAAGATCCTTCTAAAATTGATGAGCTTTATAAAAATGTAAGTATGTAATAACATAAGTCTGCAATTCTAACTTTAATTAGTGATCAATGTTTCTGGTTTGTTATTTAAACTTGTACTGTCTTTATAGCATATCTCATCAAAATCGAAAGGATGATTTTTTTTTTCATTTCTTTTGTTAACATATCGTCATAAGGGGGAGAAACATCTACGAAATGACTGGGATTTATAGGTATCACAAAATGATGACTTTCGCATTCTTCAAAAACATAGCTATTACATTTAGTCCCTACGAGATTTTTAATGGCGACAGACATTAAATTAATCAATGAATGAAATTGAGAATAAGTCGTTGAAAGGATATATACAGATATATACAGATGAAAGATGAAACATCGATTTCCAAGACTCGAACCCAGTTTCTCTCGCATCAGTGTGTGACAGGCCATCTCCTTGACCGTGCAGCTGTGCTCAAAACTATTTATTCTTCTGAATTCTTTTTCTCCTACGTTGTCATGAATTAAAGTTAATTAAAATGTTTTAAACTTAAGGATTTTACATCTATAGTTTTGCTATATTCTGTTTGGTGTTTTTTAGAGATACCGCGCACAAAGTGTAAAGAAACGAAACTATTAATAAGGTTCATCCGTCTGTCTGTCCGTCACATAAGATGTGACCGCCAATGAAATATACCGGGTTGCTATGGTTTCACGTAAAATATGAAACCTTCTTGCCTTGTTTATTATTTGCCATAAAAAAGTCGCATTTAGACATCAAATGTTTAATCCATACTAAATTTACTTTTCATTACATTGAATATTCATGTTAATATACACTGTCCGGCCACTTTATTAGGTACACCTATCTAGTAGCGCGTTGGACCTTGCTTAGTCCTCAAAACAGCCTGAATTCGTCGAGGCCTGGATTCCACAAGATGCTGAAAACGTTGTTGAGATATTGTGTACCATGCAGACATGAGTGTGTCGCGTAGTTCTTGAAGACTTGGGGGAGATGTAGGCCTGGAGAGAACAGCCCGTTTCTGCTCATCCCACAAATTTGTAATCGGGCTGAGATCCGAGGACTGAGTGGGTCACTGCAGCAAGGAAAAGCCATCGTCATGTTTCTTAAATCATCCCATAGTGATGGAGGCTTTGTGCACCGGCGCATTATCCTGCTGGAAGTAGCCGTCTGCATGAGGATAAACTGTTAACATGTACGGTTGCACTTGGTCAGCTACGATTTTTAGGAATGTTGTAGCCTCCTGACGTGCCTGACGTGGCTTGAAGAGTTGTTGTGAGACAAGATGGGTCCAGACATTCATGCGCACAGCAGGGGTGTACCTAATAAAGTGGACGGACAGTATAGATAAGTTCTGCAAAGTAGAAAAAGAAAACAGTAGTAAAACTGTAATTGATAACACGGTTTCTTTCAGCTTTCTATTGAAAACAAGCATATAATGAATCTACTTCAATGCTACTCTTTTCGGTTTAAACAAATGGAGAACTTTGTATTAAACACTCCGAACCAAGTTGGGTAAGTGATATTAGGTTTCATTCATTGCATTTTTCAGCATTAGTTTTTTATATGAAAAATTTAATTTTAATTCAATTTTAGAATAAGAATTCTTATCATTCCTTTCTTTAAAATGCCTCATGTACAGTCTTTCAACTTTCAATAAAGTTATCTTGTTTCAAATTTAAAAATTAAATATTTTATAAGGAAAAATAACAGATGTTGTGAATAAATTACAGTGTACTTTTTATGTTATTCAAATATTCAACAATGTTTCTAATAGAAGTCTTCAGTTCTTCAGTTTCTTCATTGCTTTCTATTCAGTAAGATGGAAATTTGGAAAATACGTAATTTCCAAAAATATTTTACAATATTATTCAAGAAGAGAGAATTGCCTTTATGAGTAATAGCTTTCGTCTGAAATTCAACACAACTTCTTTTTCCTTTAAGAGGCCTTTAAGAAACCGTATCATATATATTTGATGGCATCATTCAGGAAAAAGGGTTCAATTATTCATTCACATCAAATCCAGTGCATTTGTGATTCTTGGATTTTATCTGTAGGTCACATGATCAGATACCGAATCTTGTCTCTGTTTTGAGTTCTTCATAGACGGGTTTGAAACTTTGATCACTGTCTTCAATTTTACCTGATCCTTTTATCTGGTCTAATTTGCAATATGCATCCTATTCTTCTTCATTTCTTCATAATATTTAATATAAAATACTTTAGACTTCATTTCAAAAATACTCCTTCCTTACTGGCAATATTTCGCAAGATTAGAATCATCTTGCTTTTTCAAGCCATCTTTTTGAATTATATTAACAGCAATAAGCTTGTCTACATTTATGACAACAAACAAGCATTATTTGTTATTTATCTTTATTATTTATCATTCGTTATTTGTTTTATCTTTTTTATGTAATAATGAGAAAATCGAATAGGATGTGCACTTAATGTATCATTACTGATGTAAGAAAATGGAAGCATGCTTATTTGTTGTCATAAATGTAGACAAGCTTATTGTTGTTGATATAATTCAAAAAGAAGGCTTGAAAAAGCAAGATGATTCTAATCTTGCGAAATATTGCCAATAAAGAAGGAATATTTTTGAAATGAAGTCTAATGAACATTAATTAAATATGCATTCTACATAATGGATCGACTCTTAGGTACTGCGCATTTTCTTGTTGACTGAGCATCCCCATTGAGCTTGCATTATGATACAATACATTCGGAGTAGTGAATGGTAAATGTTAAAAACTGTTAAAAATGTTTAAAAACTTCTTCAGTATATCTTACTTCAGATATATCAAAACTAATGTTAACTGTCTAACATAAAGTACTCTAGACAGTGATTCGGTTACTTCACTGTATTTGGTATATTGTTTTTAATTATAACTACAACAGAAGTAATATCTGAAGTAATAACTGAAGTTTCCGTAGTACTGGAAAGTTCAAAGATGTTTCAAATAGGCTCAATTAATTGTAACAATTCCAGTTTAGCCACATTCTGTTAGGCAATATCACTGAAAATACGCTTCGGTTTTAAGAAAGTTCTAGTGTAATTAAAGTTTATTTTTTTATTACTCCTCTGGATACTGCATTAATGATGGATCCTAAGCTGAAACAATAAGTTTTTATTTTTTTATTATTTCAAAATATTTATATAATGAATCATTTTAGGATTTATAGTTGGCAAGACTTACCTTTTAAAATTGAAGCCACCATTGAGCACCAAACAAATACTTTAAGTAAGTTCATTTTGAATTAATAAATGTCTTCTTCAAAAGCAATTTTAGAAGTTCTGGGAATTTACTTTTAATATATATATATATATACGATTTGATTAAAAGTCAACCCTTAACTGTAATCTGTAGAATTGAAAACGACAGATAGAAATAATCTCATTAAAATGAAATTGTGAATCTTGCTTACTTTTGAACGCGTCACAAAAACTGTTAAAAATTAAAAATTAATTACGATATAGCCCTGTAATTATACCGTAAATACAGGGTGGTTTTAAACTAAGGGGATAAACTTTGGGAGGGGATTCTTTGGAGGACAAAGAACAAAATTCGTCCTATGAAAGTACGTCTGGAAATGCAGAGGGAATCCACATACAGCATTTATTGCATTACATTACATTGCTAAACAGTATGGCAGGTGTGTATCTGTCCGAGCATGTACTGTCTTCTGGATGCTACACTAGGTGTTCGATATAGCTCCCATGGGCCTTAATACAAGCGCCGGCACGTTGTAATATTGATTGACGCAACCTTTCGAATGTTCCAGCCTATAGTCGAACAGTGTCAAAAGAAGTAAGCATACGTTGTTGCAGAGTCTACTCATAAGGAACAGGCTCAGCTTACACGATAAGTTTCAGATGCCCCCACAAGTAAAAGTCTTCAGTTCATTCTTCGACAGAGATACATATGGCACACTGCTTAGCAATATAATTTTAATAAATGCCGTATTGTGAATTCCCGATGCATTTCCAGATATATGTTCACGGGACCAATTTTGTTTCTTGTCCTTCCAAGAATGAACTCCCGAAGTTTGTCCCCAGAGTTTAAAACCATATTGCTGTATATTGTGACTCGCAGTTGGTCATATTCGGTCAGGTGATATTTTATTTTTCATGTAAGAACATGTAGATGCTTGTGAAATTAAGGTGATTATCACCTTAGAAAAAAATACATTTAAATAGTGAGCTGAACTATAAATTCATATACTCTTATGAGAAAATTCTCTTTTGTTTTTCATTTTCTTCACTTAGTTCTGCCAATGAGTATACTAGAACCACCGATTTTCAATGGAAGCAGTATTAAGTAAGTTTATTTTTTTAAAGTTTTTTCGACTTTTCTTTCGGATCATGGTGTAGCTTTAATGTTGAAAGCTAACTGTGACTAGAAGAAAGTAATTGGTCCGCTTGTAGTCTAAAGAAATAAACTGGTCCCTTTTTGATAGGCTTTCAGTGACTGCTGAAGAAATCAGATGAAATCCCCAATCTCCGAAGGGGTCTAATCTTGCAACTGCAGTCTATAGAAAGAATAATGAAAGAATTGATAGCAAATAAATCTCAATTCTGCTTTAAAGCAAATCTTCAATTTGTTGGCCTTAACAATGGTCGCCGACTAATAAAATATGTTCGGTATTTCAATATAAAATATGTTTTTCTGTTTTTTATCAAAAACTAATAGCTGCATTATAAAAAGAGATCGAGCTGTTTCAATTTCATTAAGTTACAGTAACTTAATATTTATTAATGTTATGATATTAATGTTAATGTTATTAATGTTATGATAACTTAATATTTATTAATGTTATAATTATAGGATAGGAATAATTTTCTTTATAGTTAAGGAAAGTTCGTCTATAGTAGGCTGCAGAAAATTCGTCTACAGCCATGAATACTGACTTAAACCTAAGCAATTTCTGCGAGGTTTTATCATTTCCCCCATAAAAGTACCGCTCATTAAACAAAAATTTTAAGATCCTGACATTGGAGTCGGACTGAAATCAGTCGTCATCTTACAATTCAGAAATTTTAATTTAATAATTTAATTTTGTAATAATTAATAAACGTATATAATCTACATTGATCTATAAACGTATAAATATATGATGTAAATTGTATAAATAGATTTAATATATAATACTAATAATTCTCGGGTTTATTTCAATATTTTTGGGTAATTTTAATGCAATTTTGATACAAATTTCGATATGGAAAAACCTTTAAAATGGAAAACCCTTAGCAATATCTCCAGCAACTTTTATAAATAAAATAATCAACCTTTCATTTTATAGGCCACGAAAAGTGGACACAAATAAGATATGAAGACAACAAAGGTAGAGTATAAATAATTATTTAAAAAAATATTTTTTTAATACACCACGTTTTTAAGACTGACTAAAAAGTATAAAATAATTAGTATAAAAAGTGTATAATGAAAAACGTGGAGCGCATAAAATAGATAATTGAGATGGTATATTATGTTGCGCCCACGTTTTTCAGTGTACTTTTTATATCAATTATTTTATACTTTTTAGTCCGTGCTATATTAAAAACGTGATATATTAAAAAAAAATTTTTAAATAACTATTTTCTGCTTTTTTGTCTTGTGTGTATGAAATTTTTCAATCGATTTTAAACATTTATTTCAATGGTTGTTGACGCACTGACATCTCCCGGCAAAAAAAAGTTAACTACACACATTTTTTTAAAGATAATGACGCTTGAGAAATTTTATTACTGTCGATTTATGAGGAAACTGTTTTTAAAAATGTCCATTTCAGTGGACAAAGAGCGATAAAGGGAGATAAAGGGTTAATATTGCATTGTCATCCAGTTCTGCGTTATGTGTAAAGTTTCAAGTCTCTACATCATCGTTTAAGTCAATTGCAAAATTTGAAACCGAAGAAACTCCGCCATTTGTTCGAATAGTTGTTGACGCACTGACATCCAAATATCATATTCGAACTCTCAGGAAATAATCTGCTAAGCTTGACTACGATTTGTCTTTCTTGAGAGATATATCAAATGTGCAGCAACAGACAAACATCTGTAGCAGAAAAACTTTCACAAATAAGCCTTTTTAAACTACAGAAAAGCTATTGATTTCCTGAACAATTGCTTTATTTCCAATAATGTTAATCTTTGTATTTCAGATCTGTTTTGTATGCAACAGTGGGTTTTTTCATTTCGAGAGCATTAGTACAACAATTTACTGGCGATGGTAAGATTGTTTTGCTTCCATATCATTCAATTAGATCGTGTAATACTATATCGTCCTAATCTACTTCTAGCTTGAAATATGTAGCCTACTTATAACTGACATCATGGGTTTCTCTGTTAAATGAACAATATATTTCAGCATACAACTGACCTACTTTCATCATTTATATCATTATAATTTATATCATTTATAATTTCCTGATAGATTTTAACTGTTCTTTTTTCTAGGTCTTTATTACGATGGCGATGGAAAATATTTCAAAGATACAATATTAGTACAGAATGAATCAGCAATTGCAAAAGGAAAGGATGCATGTCTAGTTGATAAATATGATCATACTTGTAAACAACTGGCACCTTGTGTTAGTAGAAATTTACAGTATAACGAGTATGATTAAATTTCTGGTGGTAAAATAAATGACTTATAATGTTCCTTGGGTATTGAGTAATCTTAAATGTATCACATAAGAATTTGCAAAAAGTGATGTCTGCCAGAGGATTATTCTATACAAATCCAAGTTATTCTACTTCAAGAATCTATTATTCTTGAATAATCATTTATCTAAATGCAGATT
>JAFIDM010000002.1:22376267-22395631 GCA_023159025.1 Thereuonema tuberculata
CATTGGGAGATTCTTCCTTATACTCCTTCTCCTCATCTCTTAACAAACTACCAATCATAAAATGAGACCAGCCATTAATATTAATCAGAAGAGTTGTCACGGAAAAAAAAAATAATCAATATAAAGACGAACTCGATTGAAAAAGAATCTTGAATTAGCAGTGGAATTCCTCTCACCTGAACACGCCGCTAGGGTAAACATGTTGGCCCAATAAATGTCCACCGACACCCGAATTAAAAAAAAATCACACAAATATTTGAAGAGCAAATAAAAATGAATATATTCTATTCTGTAGTTATATGCTTAAATACAAGGTTTGTTTAGGTCAATAACCAACCATAATAAAATGGGAAAGTACGGGTAACGGGGATTACCTAGTGCTCAAATTTAAAGATATGCTTACGCAGGGTTATTATGGTGAGGTCAATTAACGATTAAGGGAAAAGTAAAAACAAAGGATTATGCTAAGACAAACGAAAATACGAACTGAAAAATAAATTTAGATATTAAAGGTTTTCAGCTAGACTCAGGAGAAAAGCTGCACTGGTCAGCTGGCCAGCTATAACTCCACTATCAAATCAGATAAGAAATTCTTATCTTTCCTTAAGCAAAAATAAGGATTTCCCAGAGTCCGATGAAATGAGCGATCGCAGCATTCATCAGGAAGGGATAAAGTACCTTCGACCCACCAACCTCCCTTTACCACCCTAACACCTCAACACATATATTTCTAACTCCTGTTCTCGATTCTTGTTACCACTTCTATTAATATTACTGTCTTCGGTTTCATAGATAGTTTCGTTTACGTCATTCGACAATATCCAATCAGCGAGCTTTTGGAAACGGAGGGAAAATGGCGTCGTTAACATGACGAGGAAGAAAATTGCATTAATATAGCTTCTCGCCAATAACACAATAAAATATGGCGAAAGTTGAGTTTGCCAAAGCAAAAATTTACCAAAATCTTTTTTATGTTGGTAAAGAGGATTAATCATCAAATTAACCTTCGTTGATAAGAAACATTATTCTCATGACTACACAGAAGTCTAATTCAGATGAACCAATAATTAAATAAAAATGTGTTTCTAATGATCAGAAGTGATATCATCCGAGTGAATCTACATATATATTGCCAAAGTTACAAACATACATAATCTTAATCTTAACATAAGTAATTTCACACAAGAGTAGAATATATATTTAGCAAAGTCATGGTAAAATTTAAAACAAATCGGCACAGACGAAGAATAAAATCTTAACAACTGTCAAAAAACACCGTAGTAGAGAGCAGCTTTACACATAGTCTTACCACAAACGCTTCATCATTTTAGGCTGGTCACAGACTGCCTCAGATCACCTCAGAACGTCAGATCAAAAAAATTCGGAAGCTGTGCTTTTCAATGTAACTCCACACACTGCTTTCGTTCAGATCGGAACCGGCCTCTCAGATCAACCGGCCTCTCGAGCAATTCTGTTCTGATTAAGAAACATTCTGAAGGGATCAGCATGCGTAGGAGAGTACCGCTCAGATGTTGTGACGCCTTTATCGTACGTTTTGAAGTGGATTTCTTTCGATATGTCTTTAGATGAAAAGCTTATTTCTATGGTTGAACACTACCCAGTAATCTACGACCTTAGTAACAAGATTACTATAATATTTCATTAAAGGAAACTATTTGGGAGTAAATTTCAACAAATTTGAATGAAAGTGGTAATTAAAATCATTTTTATTGAGTCATTAAATTTTTACAAGTGATTGAACAGAATAAAATCATTAAAATTAAATGTATATTATGTTTGACTGCATGAAGTAGTTTTTAAAATCTAGTTGTTTTCTTTTAAGCCAACTAGGTTTTTTAAAGGTTTATACCTTTAGCATTTTCAGTTATTCAGATGTAGCCTACAAGTGTTTATTTAATATTATAATGAACTCTTATATTGTAAATCATTAAACTTAATGTAGTTAGATGCTTCACTGTAACCAAACTAGTAGAAACAAAGTAACTAATACTGCAGATAATGATAAAATTGCAAGAAATAATATGTAAAAACACAAAGAAATAATACAATAATGAACCAAAGTATTAATGAAAACTTAAAAAAGGCCTACTTATGTTTACTTTAAGTGTAAATTAATCTAACACTATTAATTAAGTGTTATTCGTGTAAAAGTTTAGTCTCCTTAAGTGATCTATATCACTTTCTGAATAATTAATAAATAGAGATAAAACAATACGTTATGATATTATTTAATAACAAAAAACATTAGGCCTTTATGGCTGAAAAAGGTTTTACATAAAGAAGTCTTATAATCACTAATTTGAGAAAATCTACAAAATCAGAATGGTCTAATCAAGTCAACTTTTTTACAGACATTGTTGTGACTTGGCCTTGACTGGCATTCTGTTCTGAGCGGAGCGAATGCAATGTGTGGAAAATTAACTGATCTTAGCTGACATTCTGATCGATCTAAGCTGATGTGAGACAGTGTGCGACCTGCCTTAATCAACGGGAATCATGTAGTTATCAATAAGCAACAACCTTGTAATATTCCACTGTCTTCCGAAGGCTTAAGGGGATATTGCATTAACAATGAAAAGAAATAGATCTTTTAACCTATTTCATGTTTTAAGAATTCATATGTGCAATTACATTAATAAAATTCATATTATCATAAATCTTCCATATTATATAAAAGCGTTATTCTGTCTGTCATTGTCATAAGACTCTACGTTTTTCCAATTTTGTGACCAAACTATAAGAGATAGAGTGGTCATGCAAATGGATAAAATGTAGAGCTTTTTAAGACAAACAAAATACTATAAAAATCTTTCGAAAAAAGTTGTTGATTTCCACGATGGCGCTTTTTAAAGGGTCAAATTTTGACTTTTTCTCAATTTAAATGAAAAGTATAAAAGTTGGAAGAAAACATTATATTGAGAAAATATTGGTATTTGAAAGTTTTATCGAACGTTATATCAGTCATTAACAAACGTTTCTGCGTTTGGAAGATACATGCAAAAATGAAGTATTTTTGCGGCAACCCCCCCCCCCCGTGTGAGTGCCAACGCGCAATACATCTGAGTTAAGCGGAGAAGCCCACAACGAGCTGGGATGTCGTGTATTCTCCGAACTCCATATTAATTTGCTAAATAAATAAAGGTGTTTTGTTTTTTTTAATGCTATATATGCAAGGATTCCGGAGCGAAGCGACAGTACCCGACTAGTTCAACATACAAAATATTGCTTTCGACCAATATTTTTAAAGAAGCCTTGAAAAAGTTCTTTGTTTAAAAGAATGAAATATTGGTGGAAAGCAATATTTTTATGTTGAATATGGAAGATTTATGATATTTTGATATAAAGAGATATTTTGGTTCATATTAATTTGATGTATTCCACTTTTAATTTATCAGTCATTTTTTGTTAATAATAATATTCCAAAACTGATTTTATTTTCAGATTGGAAATCAAACAGTGAACCAAAATCGTTTTGATGTTTATGGGCTTCGAGTTGCCTACCTGGTAAACCAATTGTTATCGATAACGTCTCTAATAATTTACTTAAGCTGAAACATGTTATTTACGATTGTTCACCATACTTGAAAAATTCGCCATTAAGCAATACAAACATGAAATGAAAAAAATGCTTGTTTATTTAATTGTTTATTTAGTAATTATTTAGTAATTTTCTCTAGCAGATTTCTTCAGATTTTACATACATTTATTCCTGCTGAATGGCAGAAGTTTATTGGAATTGCTAAAGAAACTTCCAGAAACAAAGTTTTGCAATCGCGTTTGTCTTAGGACATATGGAAACCTGTAATTTTAAAGAGTAAAATCCAAATGTAATAATTACAATTAAGTCAGTGGAGCACTACAAATTCAAAAATTATTGAATCTCTTCCGCTACTTTTTACTACAATTTCGACAATTGGATAATGACTACAGATTTTGTTCCTTAATTTTTTATTGTATTTTTTATTTTTAATAATTATTATTTCAGTTTTTTGTTTGTTTGATCTTTTTGGTGCACGTAAAAGATTATTATGACTCATATCCTTAGTGTGTGTATAAATATGAAAATAAAGGACCAGACATACAAATATAAAATATAGAAAATAATATGAAAACTTCATTACATGTTACAAGATTATAACAACTTCCTCTTCAGATGATACAAGGTAATAGGAAATAAGAAGAAAAACATAGGCATATCACGAATATACAAGTATAATAATCATGGATTAAAATAACAATATTATTTTAATCCATGATTATTATACTTGTATATTACTTGTACACATCTTTATCGCAGTGAAATCACAAGCTTTAACAGTCAAGAACATACAATAGAAATGATCTGAGTTTTACTTTTAAAGTAAAAACATCAAAATCGATCTTGAAGCTTAAAATAATGATAGTCCTCATTTCTTCATTACAAGTTTATCTTGCTCACGTGGCTCCTCTTAAATATTTCAGCAAAATGTGCGCATCACATCACCTCAATATCTTCGGTTTCGAATCCACGTTTCAAATAATTCACTGAGTATATGTGAAAAAAAAAATCACTTTTCAAATTATAAGGTTTTTACATAACTAAAAATTTTGGTAATACTATCTTGATTTTTGTTTTTGTTATCCATTTCTTTCTTAGACTTATCAAGATCTTGTGGAAAAAGGAATCATTAATGAAACAAAAGAAACAAAGTTTGGATTGGCTCTTTACAACCCACGTCAACTGTTCTTTATGAATTTTGCAGCGGTGAGACGAGTTAAATGTTGCTATATTTAAAATATCATTTAAATATTAGATTCACATCTTCTATACATATTTTTATCACCACTATTTTGTTCTTCGTCACCCAAGAACTTTATCAAGGCTCCGTAACTCATAAAAGCATACAAATATAAAGAAAATAAAAGAAAATATACACAAAGAAAAGAAATCTTCTTTTCTCATAGAATTCAAAATCATTAACAAATAAGAACGTGACACTTTTGAAAATAAACGAGAAACAATCAAATGTTAACAATACAAGTAAAAATAAATGAGAAAACAATCATTATAATCATTAAGTATTCATCAAACAAATTAATAACATAATAAACAATCAATCATTAAATTAACTGACGTACTACCATTTGAGTAATTTCTTCAATCTTAAATCAGTATCTATGAATTATTTGAACATAACATAGAAAATCTCATTAACATCAAAGACCTATCCTTGTTCATGCAATCATACCATTAACAAAGCAAGATTCTAATCATTAATGATTATTATAATGATTGTTTTCTCATTAATTTTTACTTGTATTATATGTTAACATATGTTAACATTTGAATTATATGTTAATATATGTTAACATTTGATTGTTTCTCGTTTATTTTCAAGAGTGTCACGTTCGTTATTTGTTAATAATTTTGAATTTTATGAGAAAAGAAGATTTCTTTGTGTATATTTTCTTTTATTTTCTTTATATTTGTATGTTGTTATGAGTTATGGAGCCTTGATAAAGTTCTTGGATGACAAGAACGAAATATTGGTGATAAAGATGGTTTGTGTTTATATTTATAGGAAATGTGAATTTATTATTAGAAAGTATAAGAAGAGTTAAATATTGATTGCTGAAGCAGTTAATTAAATATTAAGTCCTGTTTTAAAGTTTACAAAAAAATTAATGGTTTACCAGAGCATCATCTGAAGATCTGAGAACATCTTTTATTTTGTATTATTTTGATATTTATTTGATAGTTTTAACTCTAGACTGATATTTCTCAGCTTTGCCAAGATATGTTTAGTAGTAAACGAAATTATGATCTTAGTTATAATTAATAATGAATACTTACTATTAATTGCTAAAAAAGATTTTTCACGTTTTTTAATTAATCTTTATAATTCGTATTCTGCAAAATTTTTATAAATATTTTTAGATTTTAAATAAGATTTTTATTTGATGATTTCCTTTAGATGTTTTGTATGAGTCACACACCAGCATTGCTCCGTTATTATTTAAACTATAGTTCTTTTAGTCCTCCCATAGTAAGGTAAATATTTTTAATCGTTTTTCTTGGTCTGTTAACTTACATATTTTATTTAGTTATTTATTTTGATTAACAACCTCAACGTAAACGGACAAAAACGTTGATCGTACATTAATCAATTCCTGTGAATGCACTCTTTCTTCATGTACTCTCTCGTCTCTTCTTCTACTTCTGGGAACTTCTTAAATGTAATTCAAACATCGGCAACCAATAAATTCTCTATTGAATTAATGGGTTTCATGTTTAAGTTACAGTGGTAATTGTAAAATGTTTAGAATAGAAACTTGTAAAATGTAATGTTTTATTTACAGTAATTATTTTTTTAGCATAACTATTCTATTCCAATCATTTATCTAAGAAACAAATAAAAAAAATTGAAAATAATTATTCTTTTATCTATTAGAGTTCTGACACCATTGGCTGATTTGGGAGAGTTCATTTATGCCTTCCAATGCCCTGCAGAACTTTTGGCATTTGATGAGGAAGTAGCTGAATCATGCTCTTGGTTTTAACAGCAAATGCATATGGAAACTGTTTGTCAATATGATTTCCTGACTAAAAAATATCTGAACTTTCCATAAAAGTACAACTATAGGCTCGTTATTCTAGCTAAATAGTTAACTTTTGAAACTGCATGCCAAAGATATCATATATCTTTAATAATATAAACATCAATTTAT
Source organism: Thereuonema tuberculata (assembly GCA_023159025.1). Lineage (NCBI taxonomy): Eukaryota > Metazoa > Arthropoda > Chilopoda > Scutigeromorpha > Scutigeridae > Thereuonema > Thereuonema tuberculata. Next base: position 22,382,997 of record JAFIDM010000002.1, read on the forward strand.
AATCCCTTTTATAATATTAAACTTCATGTAAGTTAAGTCGTTATTTAATTATTAGATTTTTTTTATTGAAAATTGAGCTCCAAAATGCATAGATGCTTAATGTGCTATTAACAATTGCCCGCCCGTAGTGGGACTTCCCTGCAATGCAAAGCTGAATAAATTGTAGAAAGCTTGGCATGAAGTATGTCCGAATAATTTTCTGCGATTCAAGTGATTCTGTAATAAAAACTGAATTCTTTGAAACAGAAATTACGGGAAGAAGATTCTTCCAATGTTTAGGTGCTTAAGGATTTTCGTCAACATTTATTACAGCAACAAAGAAATGATCTAGTGTCACTTGATTCTTACTGGAAATTAAATTGTTTCAAGTTTAAAGTTTCTTTTCAAATTATATATTTCAAGTTTCTTGATTTTTACTTTGACTGATTTGATTATGAACGAAAATAAACGAAAACAAACAACTAGCTGAAATGATACAAACTAACCCTATCGTAGAATGAAAATAATTCTTAAGTGAAACTTCATGATCATTAAACAGAAAAATAAACAAAAAATGTATTTGAAGTAAAAAAATAAAATAATGGAGAGTTATTATTTTGAAATAAATTCGATTTCCTTGTCACGTTTTGATGAAACTGCATAGATAAATAATTAAAGTTAAGAATTTTAAGTTTGCTGTTCAATCTGATTGTTGTTTTATTAAAAGCAAATTTATTAATTCATATTTTTTTAAAATGAATTAAAACGAATTAGGAATTACTAATTAGGAATTCTTTAATGTGTTTTCCATCACTTGCAAAGCTATATGATTCATATTGTTGTAGAAGTTTGTGTTGCTTTAAACTAAGGCTCGTTATTCCTGTTTTGTTATTTTGAAATTCTTATTCCATCATGTAATAGCTTGGCAAAGGAAAGATGTAGTATTCTTTCCGAACATTTTCTTTTAGCACATTAAATATACAGTATATATTTTTATGAGTGATGAAGCATCTTTTTACGAATTATCCACAAAGTCAATTTTCAATTTATAATATAACTCTAATGTTCTCTTGATAAGAATCCACTTATGAATTTGAAATTTCATGTTTTATATTGATTTACTACCTACTCTGTTTTACACACGTATTTGTGTCAAATCTCTGTCAAAAATCGAGATTTAGATTCTAATATTATTTTACACTTAGCTCTTTTCTTTACTTAAGCTTTTATAAATAAGAAATTTGAGGAGTTTTATTGGAAACCACATCAATTCCAATGGAAGGACGTTTCAGTATTAATTACAAACATAATTTTTATTTAAAAGTTTAAAAAAAAATTAAATTTAACAATGCTTTCTAAAAAGCCGAAATTATTAAAGCATTAATTAGCCATAATTTTTCAACTTATCAATTAATTATTATATTACAATAATGAGTAAATTATAGTTTTCTTAGTTTCCAAATATTTTCTTTTTAAAAAAGTTATTTATAAATCCTAAGTAAATAACCAGCTATCCTTTGGTACAGAATTGATTAAACAAGATGTGGATTATGTGAATTATAACGAATTGGGACAGGAGTGGCGATTAAAAAAATCAGATTTATCTTTTATTTCTTTACATTTATATTTTAAGTAATCCTATTTATATTTAGAGATATATGATTTACGAACTAAAAATTGAAGCCGATACGCTTGCGTGCTTGCATAAATTGAATAATACAATAATTAAATACACGATCTAGGTTTCGGTTCGAATAAGAGAAACCATTAACGAGTGATTAAGTTCACAGAAGTTAAGAATTGATGCATAAATAAACCAATCAAAATTTATTCATAAATAAACCAATCAAACTTTTTATAATAAAAGAGCTAATGAGAATGAAGGAAACAGTCCTTCCCGCATCCCCTTAGAACTTGACCAAATTAGCGTACTTATTCTCCGATGCTGTGGTACCTCTGGCGGTGATCCATAGCAATTTTCACGTATTTCTGCAAATACGTCAACCAGTCCGATGAAAAAATGTAAACAGACCAAAGTGTCTTGCTCCAAAACATAACGGTAAGTTCTTGAAACTCGGCCATGTGGATAAATCTTCAAAAGCAAACATGAGAATCTGATCTGCACTGCGATGTGAAAAGTTCGAAAATCTTTTTTTGTGAAATTGACAGCAACCAAATCTGAAAAGACAAAAAAAAATATGTTAAGATTCCTGTTTTTTTTTCTTTCCGAAAGTCCACATTCAGCTATGACAGGAACTGATAAATTATCATTAAAAGCAAAGTACATACTGAAAATAAAATATGATTCAATACATTTACATGGAAAGTCCTGCTTGCATCTAGCCAATATGAGTGGATTGTCCAGATCAATCTAATATGGGAGCATATTAGGTAACCCATATTATCGTTGATAGGGCTCCCAACGGATGAATTAAAATAAGGATTCCAGTTTATGATAATAAACTAGCAGGATTATGATTCCTGTTGGTAGAAATGAACAAGTAATAGACAGATGTACATCTGATGTTTTAAATTAGTTGATATGCTAACATCGATGTCTACATGTATGTTAGTATAGAATTCTAATCTTCAAGCACATTAAAGGCCTATATACCGATAGAGCATAACGTCGCTACTTCGTCAATTTAAGAAGATCTCAGTATGTGCACATTTATGTAAAGAACTTTTACAGAATTCATTTTAGGGCTGTTTAATGATCAGATTTGTTAACTCCTATACTGTTACTTTATGTTCAAGACAATATAACAATGAATGTCTGCCAATCAAGTTCTATCATGTTCTATTTTAAATTACAGGTGAACTATTATAGTCTATAATAATAAAAGTGAAATTTGTGAATATGTGTATGTGTGACTGTGGTAAATGTGTAGCTTACTTCCCAACATGCTGCAAACTTGAAATTTGGCATAAGGAGGTAGGCATCATACTGTAGACAATGTAAAAATTATAAATTGTAAAAAGTTTTTTTAGTTGGGTGTTTTTTTTTTTTGGGTGGGGAAATGACCATAATTGTCTTGAAAGCACCACATATGCACTTTGAGGCTATAATTGGAAATATAAATAAATTGTTGTGCAGAAAAGCGCTACATATTAACCTGGTGGTGACAATTGGAACTAAAATATTGTTGTAACGCCACATCTTAATCGCGAGGCAAAAACTATAACTATGGGATGTAAATGAGAGGGCGGTGAGAGGATGGATAACGTTATTTAAGGATACTTTGCGGGGTTTTCGGGATAACTATAGATTTTCGCGATAGATATAGATTTTTAATGGTCACATGATTTTTTATGAACTGGGAAAGATTAGAAATGATAGGGGTGTGGAGAAGGGGAGAAAAGAGTGGGAAGTAAAGGATCTCGACTTACAAAATTCTTTATACCTATCACGTGATTTTTATACGAAATGGAAAAGTTTTGAAGTGATCTCTTATTTTCAATATCTTCCTCAACCACATCAGAACAACTCTTTTTTTTGTAACCCGTACATAGAACGGGTACTCAGCTAAAACTAGCTGGGTTTTTTTTTGTATAATTACAGATAATTAACTTTTATTATTCTATCAATACTTGATTTTTTTTTGTTTTTAAAGAAGTTGTAAATTTTTATTTTATTTTATCTTATCCATGGTATATCTCTTTTTTCTGCTGCTGTTTCAGTAGCATGACACTAAGTATTTATGTTGTTCAAACTTAACAATGTGAATTAATTCTCACTTGAGCTGATCACCCTTCTCTGTCATCCGAGCTTGATTTTCATGTTTACGCCAATTCGCTCTCGGTATTTTTTCGCTGCTTTTGCTCTGATTTGGAGCCTTACCCGTAGCTATTACAAAATTAGCTGGTATTAGATTCAACAGACAGGTTTATATGGAATATATAGATGTGATCTAAATGGAATTTTGGCTAAGTGCCGATTGTGAAAATGTAATGTTTAAATTGCTTCTGACAGTCACGATATACAGATTATGCCCTTACGATCATGGTGTTATTATATAAAAGAATATTTTAAAAAGGAATAGTGTGTTGATGATTGAAAAATAATTAGTTTTAGAAAAAAAAGGAAATGTCCTGAGAATCTGTGAATGCCTTAGAATCTTTTATATATTGCATTTAAAAAATTAGTTTCCAATTTTTACCGCTAGGTTCAAGAAAAGATAACTTTTCAGTTTCAATTTCTGTGTGAAAACGCATTAGCTTAAGATGTTTATGAAAAAGTTTATGACACAATAATAAATGAAATGTCCGCTGAAAATAAAAAATGTAATTTTAATTTTAAATTAATAAAATGTTTTAGGTATTTTTTTAATAAGTAAACTGAGAAAATGTTTGTTTTTACAGCATTTTTAGCAAAGTATTTCAACGTTTAATGAAGATTTAAAATAATAAAAATTTAAATAATTTTTAATAATTTGTATTTTTATATTTCAGTGTTTATTTGATAGGGGCTGTCCTTAAACTACGTACGCATGTCGAGGAGAGGGGTGGGGGGGTGGATGTGCTTAGCGTGTCAAAGTGTGACGAGGGCGGAGAAAGTTGTCAGATAATCTGTGACATCACGTTATATTTCGCTGATGCGCATTTTTTAAAATTCAAAAATACCTACTAAGAAATTCTTGAAACACTCGGTGTAATCTAAATTTTAAAGTTCGATATGGAGAATATTTTTATTTTTGGTATTTAACTAATTGCCTAGAGATCAAAAGACACAATTGATTTTCTATTTTTCCGCAGTCTTCTATTGTTCCGCCAGCTAAATGAAAAGGTTCTCATTCAGTTCTACGACTAATTAAACGAGTTAGTCGTTAAACTGATTAATAGGTGTTCTGAAATGAATCTTATAAATACTTACAGTTAAAAATACTTAAAAATTATCGCGGGGGGGGGGGGACCATGACATTATGACATATTGAATTAATTTAATTAAGATAGGTAACAAGCGGAAAAAGGAAAGTAAAAAAGACAAAAAACAATGTATCCTCAGCATGTCTCGACCCGGAAGATTCCATGCTGATTAGAAGAAAAAGATTTAATTATTATAGTGAATATGTTACATCAACATGTGTATCAAAAGAAACATTCTTAATGAAATAATTCATAAATTATTTTATAAATAAATATCTATTTATTTACAAAAGTCACGTTGTTCGTTGCTCAAACGAGAGCTTATTTTATATTTAATTGCTTATTTGTAAATTTTTTAGAAAGAAACTATCGAATTTCTTACCAAAGAAATTTTAAGGTGTACCGAAAACTAAGAAAGAAAAGAAAATATTCACAAATAACAAAATATAAGTTTAAGTTAGATTTTAAAGCAAAAAAACCCATCTGTTACTGTTATAAATTATAGATAATAGAAACATTATCGCATTTCATTTAATAAATAGACTTTGAAAGTTAATGGTATGACCATGTGACGCATATTGTCAATTAGTTTTCAGTGATGTAAAAATTTGTGATAGGCCTATTTGAATGAATGAAATGATTTGTCGAAATTACACTTATTACAACATTTTAGTTTTCTTTGACTTGGTGGGAACTAAAAATGGTGGGAACTAACATCAGTTTGGTTTTGTAGTTCTTCAATGGTTATTCGTGTAAAACATTGATGAAAACTTACCTGGTTCCTCCTTTTCATCCACTATCTATTTTATAAAATGAATTGGAATTAGAAAAAGAAACATAAAAATAGGAAGTGGAATCGATAGTTTAAAGACCAAAAAAATCACATCCTGAGACGTTTGTGCTCACATCAATTGGATAGTTCGAGCCGATGATCGAGAGTAAGCTTGAAGCAGCAGTAAAATCTTCCCGTTTAGAATATCATATTATTGGAAACTTTTCGAAAAAATATAACAACATTAAAGCATAAGATGTAAATAATTAAGGGTCAGTGGATAATTTATTAACTATTTTTTTTGTTATTTCTGATTTCTTTTTCACCAGAAAAATTATTTCTTTCAATTTAGTTTTTGTGAAACCTTCGCTACATTGACACACAAAAGCCGAATTTTATGTTATTATTGCTGTTACCAAATTATCTAATTTAAATTTAAATTAATTGACAATTATAATTAAATAAAAATTAAATACTTTGCTGCAAAATGTGTATTATTAGAAGTTGCGTGTCCCTTCTGGCCTAACTTCTTTATTATGCTGTGTGCTAGAGATACTTCTTGCGATTACTTGAGGCTTTATTTAAAGGAAAAAAGTATTTTTTTTAAAGAAAGAGAAAAGAAATGGCCCTGTCCCTGGTTCCTTCAGGGACAGCTTGTTATATAGTCTATCTGTTAGAGACAAGTTCTTTCCCAAATAGTTAGTTTTATTCTTATATTCTTTACTTTTCTAAATTGCAAATGACTGATTGAAATCTTTGCTCTGCGAAACTCGAAGAGATGGCTTTGAGTTTTGCCTTTTCGATTATATATATCTATATATACACACGGTATTTCCTTATTTTAAAGATCACAAAGCATTGCCATCAGGATAGCAGCTTCAACCAGGAAGTACAGTTTTTTTCTCCAGACTAAGGAACCGTCGGATGCTGAACACTTTAGTGTGAAAGATAGGTGGTGATGAAAGTAAAAATCATGAAAATGGTGTATAAATAAAGGAATAACACAGATGTTCTCCACAATGAACTGTTAAGTGCCGCGAACACGGTAACGACAAATCTAAAACAAAATTCAAAATTCAGCAATTACATATGGTTGCGCTCAAGCGAGAGCTGATAGCTTCACCTGATTGGATGAAATATTTTATTTCAATCATACACGACCACGATCATAACCAATGTGAGGGTGGCATTGGAACACGTCAGTCTGACTTCATGCTTATTCATAGAATCCGCTGCGAAATGTGTCTCCACTTCTTCTGAACGGAGAGCAATTATAAAATTATTATCACAGTATTGAGGATTTTCTTTCGAAAAGAAATAGATTTTACCCTTAAATATATTAATTTTATGCATCATAATTTATTAGAGAGTAATAAAATTCTAGATTTCTTTTCAAAATATCACACCATCGGCTGTGTTCGCATGGAATTTTGGAACTGCCGATCACTGGCTAGTAAATTTCAGGGACCTGCTTCCATATTCCAACAACTATATTGAGATCCAACACCTTCTGACGTAATCATTCCCCGAGTTTCCAACACTAAGTGTACTACGATCTACTGACGCATGGTCTACAGGCTAGGCTGATACAAGAACTCTTTGTTATTTTTTGTTAATTATCAATTGAAAAATGTATTTAAAGTTTTATTCCAAAACAGTAGTGTAACAAGGAATAATGTATTTTATTCCTATGTAGAGTAAGCATAGGCGCCCATGTTTATTATTCTATGTGCCCCCCCCCCCCAACAAAAGTGATCAATATGATTAATTGGACATTTTATTTAAAAACAATATTTACAGAAAGATTTCAAACTTCCCTTTCTTTTAATAATCTCAATTACATGTAAATAATTTTATAATAGAAATTAATGATGCCTAGGAAATTTAAAAACTAGCCAAAATTCGGAATATAATATATGTATATATATATATATATATATATTATATTATAATGTTATATTTCAATTTGTATCTTACGGTTTGTTTGTTTGTTTTTTTTTTCTTTCGAAGGAAAATAAGTTTACAAATCGATGCATATTTACATCAGTATTGTTTTTTGTTTTGTTTTTTTATTTAACAATATTTCACGAAAAAAAAGAAGTTCCAGAAAGAATTTAACATCTATTTTCTATAAAAAAAAATAATTTTTGTGTTTTACTTTTCTTTTTTGTTTAAATTTCTAAAATCTATAAAAAAGAAGCAAACTTCCCGTACTGTATAAATTATAATATCTATTATATTAAACATCTTTCTTCACATATTTCTTTAGCTGAAAATTGATTAAATTAGCAAGTACTTTTTTTAAGTCCTTAAATCCAATTGCTTTTAATTAAATCAAATCAAATTTATTATGAAACGCAATAGATTTTAAGAACGTCAATTGGTTATTGTCAATAAATTATTTATTTCTGTTCAAATACCTTTTGTATGGAAATTTTGAAATATTCGCGCTTGTATCTGTCTACAAATATCAACATTGAAAAATTTCAAATACAAAAATCGATAACATCTTGTTCGTAAACAGACATGCAAAGGTTCATGAAGTTTCGGTGATTCAGAAATTATTCTTCAATTTATTGTTATTAAAGGATACAAATTTAGGGAGTATAAATTTCATAATTTAATTATAGAAAATATGTAATTACTGAATTCATTTGTTTCTATAAATCCTCTCCTCTATTTGAAATAGCATAAGGCTTCTTTAAAATTATGAAGAAATGACTTTTTTTTTTCTATTAAATACTAAAAGTGAATCTTATGTATTATTGTTATTCATTATGATGATATTGAAACACACACCATCCTCCAATTTTTACTTTACCACGATGACTTTTGGAAATATTATTTATTTGTAAAAAAAAATTGCAATATCTAAAAAATTAAGAATAAAATTCTCTAATATTTTGTTTCATACATACATTTTTGAACAAAACTAAGAGAAGTAGTCTTGTGACCAATTGAGAATTTAGTATGTATTTCGAAAACAAAATCTTATACTCTCTCTAATTAACTTTTTGGCAATTTACGACCGTAATTGTTTGATCTGGAGGAGTAGAGTTACTAATGTTTTGATAAGAAAAGTGTATGAATAAATACATGTGAATAAAATCTATGCATCATAGAGATGAGTGAGAGGAAGCAATGTTCTCAGACTGACGAAAATTTAGAAAATATTTTAAAGATCTTTTCTTGAAACATGATTCCGAAATTGATAAGCTTAATGCTTAAAACAGATGTAGTAGCTCTCATTAAGTTTGAAGATGTATCCCTTGATTGACAACTCTAAATTTGTGATAACAGGCACGGGTAAAAGCCTTAGTATATAGATTTTGCGCCTTTCAATAAAAGAAGTAGGGGGGTACAGAAAAAAAGAAATTGATCTAGAAAAATCTATTACTGAAATACACTACAAAGTGTTTGGTAAAGCTTTTGTGTGTGGGCTGCTGGATCTGGGTTTCATCTCTGGTGGAGGTAGGGGAATTTTCTGTGATTAGTTGTTCTTCAGACGAGTATCATGATTCAGCAAATGATACTGACTTTCCTATCTGTCTTAAAAACGGGAGATCATCGAATTGGCTTTCCTAACTTACTTTCCTCGTTTTTTTTCTGTTGAAAATTCGACCATTATATTGTTATAAATGTTATTATATTAAAGAATAAAATTATATCAATGTCTAATAAATTTTACTAAATCCAAAATAAGTAAGTATCCCACTATAGGCCTATGCAGGCCCTGGGAGTCGCTGGAGGTAAGGCTCCCGGCGCTTCTTGATCAACGGGATGAAGTTATGGTCGGGTGGTCAGTCGACGCCCGCCCACCTTAAATCCCCCTATTCCCATTTTACGGAGGCCTGGGTAAACCCTAGGACCAGTTTGGAGGAGAATAGAACGTGAAAAAAATCCCCGCCCTCCGCCGAGGTCGGGATCGAACCCGTCACCTCCACAAATCCAAAATAGATTTCTTAAATAAAAGGTAATTTTATATTTCGAATGTCAGAACTCTTCAGTTCTGCAAGTATTGTATTATTTTCTATCTTACAGAGTTTAGTCTTATTAGATTTTGGTAGGTGTGCATTGATTCTAGGAAGCAATTTACAAAAAGGCTAAAACACTTAAACATAAAAAAGTACTGAAGAATAATGAATTGATCACTATCAAATTCATGAGTTTACTGTCTAATCCTCATAGATGAGTTTAATATTTTTTTATAGCTGTTTAGTATGTGCATTTAACATTGTGATCCAAACTACTGCGTATTTAAACAAATTAAAAGAAAATCATTTGTAGCAAATTTTATATTTCTTAGCTATAATTGTATATATCGAAATCAGCATTTGTTGTTTGTAGATCCATCTTTAGGATAAGAGGACCACTAAAATGTTATTTTAATTATATGCCCAGTAATTTTAAACTAAGTAATTGAAGAACAAAGCACTGATCGACATCTCATTTCATATTTATTAGTTATTTTATCCAGAATTGATTATTTTGATCTTGGTAGAGCCAATGTATACGACCAGAATTCTGAATTCTGAGATAATCGGGGAATAACTCAGTGATCGATAGAAATTTCATCTTATAAGTTTAGTGAAAAGTTTATAGGTTCCCATAATTTCTTGGCTAGGGGCACCATTAGGATCAGATCATTTTTTTCAGGACGCTGTAGATCAAATGAAATAAGAGGTTAAGTTCAAACAACTTTAATAGTTTATGTTCTAACATTTTGATTGTCGTTTGGAAAGTACAGGACAAATTGGACAAAAAATTCTTTCATCCTCTAAAATCTGAAATTTTCGGCGGTGGATACTAAATGACACCCAAATGGTATCCTTAAAAGAATTTTCTCAAAGTCGAGAAAGAGAAATCTCTTTCTCGCACCCGAAAACGATTGATTCGACCTATTTCCTCAAAATCCTTTGGCCCGTTTTCGAGATAAAATTTACAAGAATTGACTGCTTCATTCTATTTCATTGATTTGATGTATATTGAGATTTTAAAATATATATAATTTTAATAGTAACCCAGGATCAAAGACACCAAAACAAAACATAAAAAACTTTATAAACATACATTACATGTTTCGAAGAGTTCAATCTTCGTCGTCAGATAAAGTAGCCTTTATGGACCTAGAACATAAATCAAATCGTACAAACAATCAGATTACATGATCTCACGTACACCTTATTACAAAGTTAAAGATTTAGCAATGCTTTAACAATATAACGTGATATACAATCCAAGCCTCAACTATAAAGAAACAATGCTTCTTGTTACAAATACAAAAGAATTTAGCATTACCATAACAATAAAACGTGATCTAGAAACCATAATCTAATACATTTTTAATGGAAACCTCATTATTATAGCAGCTCTTTGTTTTAATAATGACAGATTCAAAAAATTTTCATAAGTAATATAATAATAATATCCTCCTTGTTCCCTAATTCAGTTCTCTTTCTCGTTATTGAATGTTTCGTAACGAGTAACAGTTGGTTAATTGAAATAATATCTCGCGAAATATCTGAAAATCCTTCACTTCATTCATTCGTTCAAAATAATTTAATTTTTTTTTTTTTAATGTTTTAAATGATTTTCAATTTTACTTAATATAAATAAAAAACTGAAGACAGATGAGGTTTCCATTAAAAATGTATTAGATTATGGTTTCTAGATCACGATTTATTGTTATGGTAATGCTAAATTCTTTTGTGTTTGTAACAAGAAGGATTGTTTCTTTACAGTTGAGGCTTGGATTGTATATCACGTTATATTGTTAATGCATTGCTAAATCTTTAACTTTGTAATAAGGTGTACGTGAGATCATGTAATCTGATTGTTTGTACGATTTGATTTATGTTCTAGGTCCATAAAGGCCTATTTTCTGCTTGTATTTTATCTGATGATGAAGATATAACTCTTCGAAACATGTAATGTATGTTTATACTGTTTTTTATGTTTTGTTTTGGTGTGTTTGGTCCTGGGTTACTATTTATAATTTTGAACACACAATCCTAATCAATCCTAAATATAAATTTAATATTTATTAAAAAACTTATTTAATTATTTAAACTCTTTTAGATAGGAAAGGGTTTCTTATCATTATTAAGTTATGATAATTCAAGATTAAATCCTTTTATGAAGTTGATGTGATATCTGTCTTAATTTTTTTATTTATATTAAGTAAAATTGAAAATCATTTAAAACATAAAAAAAAAACAACTTAAAATTAAATTGAATTATTTTGAACTAATGAATGACGTGAAGGGTTTTCAGGTATTTCGCAAGATATTATTACAATTAACCACCTGTTACTCGTCACGAAACATTCAATAACGAGAAAGAGAACAGAATTAGGGAACAAGGAGGATATAAAACAGAACACAAGTGGTGAAGTTATCATTGCTACAGTTGAATTGCGTCTTCAACTTTTACTTGCTGGTTTTCCACTGATAAAATGAATTCATTTTATTTCTGCTTCATCTCCGTAATTTTTGCAATATTTCTACTCCTAAATATCCCAAGTAAGTTTTTCTTTTCTTTTCTTTTAAAAGAATTTCTTTAAAAAAAATAACAACATATTTGTTTTAGGTTAGATATATCACTGGGGCACAGTTTGCCAAATTGGTACGCTGGAGGTAAGGTTCCCAACGTTTCTTTGATCCCGGACTGACATGAGGTCGGTGGTCAGTCCAACGCTCGGCCACCTGTACCCCCGGGAAAGAAACCCTTGTTTCCATTCTACAGAAGTCTAGGTGGACACGAGGACAAATCTGGAGAAGAATGTAACATAGAGAAAAATCCGTTTCTCTCCACTTGGCTACTGGGCCCATAACATATTCGTTTTAGATTGATTTAAAAGTATACTTTAATTTACATTGGCTCAACATAAACATATATAATTACGAATGTTTAAGATAAAACAACGCATGCAAAGATTCATACGATTTTGTTTACTGTTTTTATATATATATATATATATATATATATATATATATATATATATTTATATATATTTAAA
>JAFIDM010000002.1:22406614-22446501 GCA_023159025.1 Thereuonema tuberculata
CCCCCCCCCCCCGTGTTTATATCCCTTAGTTCAGATTCTGATCTTTGTTGCTTTTAAATTAAGTAGATAAAATTTTAAAAAAAATTAAAAAAGAATATTACTTTAACCCTTTGCGGCCAGATGAATCCAATTGGCATCATGAAATTACTGATTTTTTTAAAAATGGATGCCAAGTCCTAGCATTATCATTTTCACTCACAAACAGTTTACTAACTCTTCCTGAACATGGCAGCACCTATCATCTCTGCTTGGGTATTGATTGTCATCTGATATTGAAGTCACAAACAACAAGTGTTTAATTCTTTTCCACGTGTTCAAAACAGACCATTGTTTCTTTTAAAAAAAACAAGTTCTATTACAAGATTGAGTGTGATCTCCAATTTCTATTACAAGATAAGAAGTACTCTTAGTTCTTTGTCCTAATATTACTTTAAAAAATAATTTATTTTATATAAAAAATAAGCCCCATAAATGGATGATTCCATATGGCATCATTGATCGTTCGGCATACATTCGTGTACCGTGCATTGAATTAGGGCAGTTGTAGAATACCTATAAATTAACAATTAAAATTTTATATTTATTATCTGTTTTATATTTATATTACCTTATATTTCTATATTTTAATAGTATTACATATTTATAATATATTTTATAAAAATTAAGATATTTATTATCTATCTAATTTATATTCTCCTACATTTATAATCTACTTTATAAAAAATAGAATATTGTATTATCTACGAAGTTTATCTTTTATTTATAATATTATATTATTTTTAAAATATTTTTAAAATATTAAAAAAATAATCAAAACTTAATTCATTAAAAGTATACACTGTTCTATATTTATATTATCTTATATTTCTACATATGAAATGTTATTGTGTATTATAATATATTTTATAAGATTTTAAAATAAGACTAATTTATTATATATCCTAAACTTATAATTTATTTTATAAAAATTAAGATATTTATTATCTATCTAATTTATAATAGCCTAAACTTACAATCTGCTCTATAAAAAATAAGATATTGTATTATCTATGGGGTTTATCTTTTATTTATAATATATAATAATGTATATACCATAAGCATTGACAATATGCTTGGACTTTGTTTTGTCTAAAAATATTAAAAAAATAATCAAAACTTAATTCATTAAAAGTATATACTGTATTTGACTCTGCTAAGGCATTATATTAAAAAAAAATATTAAAAAAAAAATTAAATTATTAAAAAAATCTCAGCACCAATAACTACACTTATTTTACTGCATTATACTACTGCTTGCCGAATGCCCAATAATGCCAAATGGCATCATCACGAGTTTCATATTTAAAGATGGATACAAATGAAATAAATGAAATTATTAGTATATTGGGATCATTTCTATGCAAAATTTAGGATTCAATATTTTTTTTTTATCTCTGTATTAATTCGGACCTGAAAGGGAGGGTGAGACCATGTTTGCAAGTTACATCCCAAAACAGCTGTTTCTCTCTATATTGGTGATCATCAGTTGAGAGTAGTCACTGTAAACACACTAGGTCTCAATACCGAGCAAATATTATTTATTTAAAAAAAGAAAAAAAAACAAATACAAAAAAAAAAAATTCTCTTAAGATTTTAGCCGAGCACTTCTTTTGTGAAGTGTATTAATAAGCCATATTTCACAAAAAAAATCGCTTGCGCTTAGGATTTACTACGTAAAAACCAAAAACATGGAGGGTTTTATTTTTTCAGAAAAGCTTTTCTCAAAAATTATAGAAGATAAAATGATGATTCAGACGCATAAAAATACGACAACGTAATGTTATTTATTTTATGAAAAACCAAATCTTTCAAATTCGAATTTTAGAGGGAATTTTAGGGACGCTTATTTCCGAAAATTGCAAATTGTTCCAGCTAGTAGAGAGTTGTACACACTTTTAACTTGAGATTTGAAAAGTTCGTGTTCGATTTCGTCTAGACAAAGGCATTTCAAAAGTTAAAATGTTGTGGAGCATTGTGAAAAAATTTTGTGAAAGATCTAATGGACGTATAGGTTTATAAGTTAAAGCCTTATTTAAGTTCAATATTTTTTTTTCAGAATTCAAAACAAACTGGGTTGCTCTTCAGTAAATAATAATTGCTTTTTTTATAAACGAAGTTATCACTTGTTATAAATCATATTTTCGATCACATCAAAGAAATTGTTTTTGTAGCCTACTGGAAAGATTGTATGCAATAACTCGTAAATATCAAATAAACGGGAGATATAATGATCACATTGGATTGGTATTTTAATTCTGATTAGCATTCGTTTCGAGTACCTATAACATAGAAAGGACTGTCGGTAACGTATTACTTATTATTTGACAGGGAATATGAAGATGACTTCGGAATGTGGGTTTTTTTTTCTGACTGTCAACAACGAAACCTAGATATAATTTAACTAGGGAACTAGAATTCGTTAATTCTAAAATTTAAATTGTTTCTAATAATTACATCAAATAATTACAAATTTTTACGAAATCTGTAACTTTCTATGTATTCTAGATATTTTTATAAATGTATGATACGATAATTAATTCAAGAAATTTTGGATCAGTGAAATTAATCAGGGAACATGAAGTTGACTTTGGAATTTGACTGTTTTTCTAAATTTGCTATAAAAAAATTTGCAGAATTGCTTACACGTTTACAATAAAAAGAAATATACTTTAAAATTTAGAAATAAAGTTACGATTGCTTTTTTTTTCGTTTTCTTTGTTGTTTTCGTTACAAATTATCTGACAAAAGTAAGCTCCTAAAGTTTGTTTCCGAAGTTTTATTATAAAGAAAGTTACTTCGAATTGAATGTTAAATTCTCTCATTGATTTTTTCAATGCCAAGGCTGTAAGTATGAATTTTTTATTTCATTTTTTATTTTAAATATTTACATAATCTTTTTACTTCACCTGTATTTCATTTATTCATTCTGCAGTAAAATTGCAGTACAAATTATTTCTTGTACGCATGATATTTAGTTGTTTACAAACTGGAAATTACGAAGCAATCGACACCATTTACGTTTGAAATTGATAAAAACTAATATTTATTTCTTAAAGTATCTGAACATTATCACTTTTTAAAAATATAAACTTGTGAATACGAAGATATATAATTCAACTTGGGAAAGTTGATTTATAAATCATTAAAGTGCCAAATTGCATTACACTTCAAGAATATATAAATAAAATATTAGGCGTATACTAGAATCCTGTTACACCTTATATACAAATATGGATTTATTTTCTTTGACTTCGAAGCACAACAACAGTACATACTTTTGTCTTTTTCTTCTGTATAGTGTCTACGTACATGCATTTTAACAATTGACCTACATGATAATCATACACAGTGTATACAATAATGAATGGGGTGAAATGTTAAATAAATAAAACTTTCTTAATTACTAATAAGTTTCGTGAAACACAATTATCATTTATTCATTTCTATAAATTAGTGAAATGGCAGCAAATAAATTAATACGTTCTTAAACTGTGCAACTTAACCTGCACTAAGTTGAGGTCGAATTCCTTGCCCTACGCTCTTCCAACTTTAGCCCTTAGAAATGTAATCCGATATTATTTTACAGAGAGGTGGATAATTTTAGAAACTGAATGGCAAGAATTCAGTATGATCAGTCAACTGCCATGCACGTCAGTTATTGGCTTCGGGGTCCACAAGAAAAAAACTATATATTAGCTATACTATATATTAGTAACTATATAATACATGAAAACAAATATGTAGTTTCATTGTTAGTGGAAATTAATAGATTTTCTTTTATTTTAAGCTGTTTTCTATACAATAATCTGCAGAATTGAACACTTTTATAACAATAAAAATTAATATAAATCGATATTTATAGGTAAAATTTGAATTAGTTTTTTTTCTTGTTGTTTTTCCTTAGATTTATTAGGATTGAGTTGAGTAGATAAGTGTTGTTTAAGTTTACTTTGAAATTGTGGCAGAAGACCTGTCACCAATTCCTTTTCGAATTTTATTCCGATACTTAGGAGCTGAATAACTGACTGCTCTTCTTCGACAGTTAGATCTTGTTTTTATTAGTAGAAGAATAAGAATGGGTCTAGTTTAATAAGAATGCGAATGTGGTTTAGTATGTAAAGTAATTAAAGGTCGCAGTTCTTTTGTTTAAAAAGTTTCAATAGGTGAAAAGAGCCAGCTGAAGTTTGTAGATATGTTCGTAAGGAATTATTTTATATTTTGCCGAGAGGCATTGGCTAGAGTGGAGGCGGTGATTTTAATCTTGGAATCTTCGAAAAGACTTTTGAACTTTGAGTATTTTCTTTTTAATTTGGCAGCGGTATCTCAAATGATTACATCATAACATTATTAACATTATTAACAAGTGCGACGGCATACCTACCGCGACTTTGTTTTTACTTGAAGGAATAAACGGATTTCTACTGTTCTTAATCTCTGCAAAGTAACATTTCCCCCTGCGGCTAATTTAAACTCTTTTATTTTAGATTAATATCCTTAAGATATTTGGTAGCAGACTGCGTTTTAATCGATTCATTGTAATATAATTTCCCCTTTTTAATTTTAACTTACCCGTAGCATTAATAGTTTTTACCGATCGCTACAAATTCTCCAAATGGATTGTTGACTTCCAGGTGTAACGCTAGCAATTTCTCTTGTTGATGTTGAAGGATTTAGTGTCGTGTAAACCAAAATATCGATTTCCATGTCTTCAGAAATAATAAACTGTTTCCATGCTTCATTCGGCTCTTCACTCAATTTCTGTTCCGCCCTATTCTAATAATTTCGAGAAGGATGATATCTTCCAGGGTAACTTTCAGCATACAGAGCACAGGCAGCATTCCATTTCGTCTAGACTCCCCAAATATTAATAACACATCAATTTGATCATTTCGCGTATAATTGTTCCATTTTCACCATAACCACACTTCTGTTACGCGTACACACACACACACCTAACTCACTAACACTACGTAGACGGATTACAATATAACTCTGTAGAAACGCAAATGTCGGTGGTTTGATGTATTTCTATATTCTATGACTTCAAAGCACAACAACAATATATACTTTTGTCTTTTTCTTCTGTACAGTGTCTCTATACATGCATTTTAACAATTGACCCACATGATAATCATACACAGTGTATACAATAAATTATGGAGTGAAATGTTGAATTAAGATCACTTTGTCAATTATTAACAAATTTTATCCAACAGAAATACCAAATTTGTTTCTATAAATTAGTAAATGAAAGCAAATCAATTATTACGTTCTCGAATGATAAAATTCAACCGGGAATAAGTGGAGGTCGAATTCACTGCCCTACAGTAGAAAGGTAATCCGAGCGTAGTTTACAAAGAGGTGGTTGAATCTTATGAACTGAATGGGAAGAGTCAATCACGTTAGTTATTGGCTGGAGGGCTAAAATAAAAAACCATTAGTAATTATACATTACATGAATACAAACATATAAAACTTTAGGTGTCAGTTAGTTTAGGTGTCAGTGGAAATTAATAAATTATTCTTGTATTTTAAGCTGTTTCTATACAATAATTTGCAGAATTGATCACACTATACCAAAAAAAATTAATATAAATCGATATATAGATATAAAATTTGAATTATTTTGTTTTCTTTTCTTCGTTGTTTTCCGTACAAATTATCTGACAAAAATAAGCATCTAAAGTTCTTTTTTCAATTTTTATTATAAAAAAAAGTTACTGCGAATTAAATATTAAATTTTCTCCATTTTTTTTTTCAATTCCAAGGCTACTGTAAGTATGAATTTTGTATTTCAGTTTCTAATTTAAATATTTCGGTAAGATTTTGACTGAACCTGTACCAGTGAAATTGGAGTAAAATTTTTTTCTTCTAATTTCGCATGATATTTAGTGGTTTCCAAACTAGAAATTATAATGTAATCAACACCCTTCATTTTTGAAATTGATGAAAACTTTTGCAAAGCATCAGAACATTATCACTTTCTTAAAATATGAATCTGACAATATGAAGATCTGTAAAGCAAGTAGGGAAGTATAATTTCAGTATTCTAAATTTTTTCAAATTAAGTTTTTTTTAATACTTAAATCAAGTTATTACAAAGTTTTGCGAAAACTGTCAATCTAAAAGTGTTCTAGATATTTTTAAAAATTTATAATAAAATTATAGACATTAGAAGACATTTGGATTAGTAAAATTAACATTTTTACATTACGTTCAACACGATTACGGTTATTTTGCATTAATACTTAGTCTTCTTTTATTTTTATTCAAGAAATCGACACTTCATCAACAGCTTTATGTAAACATTTTTATTACAATATAATACAATCAAAATACCTTCTTAAAAAACCCTACTTTAATCAAGGTATTTCGTTTTCTTCAATAGAAAACAATTTCAGGTTAAATTGAGAACAAGAAATCTCTTTCTTCTTCCTCAACCGAATTCATTATGATACATTTAAAAAATTAATGATACTACTCATACAGACATATAATATATGGATCTTCCATGCTTGCATTACAATACAATACATATCAACAATAAATGAACTGTCGATGTTTACAATACAGAAGTTCAATTCTTATACTACACTCCTCAGAAAAATTAGGGGATATTGCGAAATGAATATAATAAAAAAAACCATCCAACCACCCAAAAAACAGAATTTATCTGAATAAGCAAATGAGGTGGAGAATCCATTTCTCGGGAGTGAGTACGATCTGACACATAGATGGGGTTTAACATTCGCATGTCAAACAAAAATTGTGTCGCATATTGGTTGTTCAGTAGGGTCTTTGGTCACCTGAGTCTGCTACAACACACAGTCAGCGATTAGGTATGCAGAGGATCAAATTCCTTGGTAGTCCCTCTGGGATTCGTGACCACTCGCGCAACAGAACAACTTCCAGCTGAGGAAGTGTTATCGGACGTGATTCGTGACTGGAAAAACGTCTTCATAGTGCATCCCAAGCGTGTTCGATGGGATTTAGTTCTGGAGAACGTGAAGGCCAGTCAATCCGCTCCACTCCAGCCTCTTGCAGAATGTTATTGATGAGATACGCACAGTGACCGCGTGCATTATCGTCAATAAAAAGAAAGTTGGTCCCAACTGCTCCAGTACAGGCGGTAGAATTTCATCCCGATATCTTATAGCATTCACCGTTCCATTTCTAACAACCTGGAGGTCGGAAAGACCACCAATGCTGATACCTGCCCACACTATGATTACACCTCCACCAAAGCAATGCCTTTCTTGCTCGAAATGTTGAATCTCCCGTGTTCTACTTTCACGCCAGATCAGGGCACGGGGATTGTCAGGCTGCAGGCTGAATTTTGACTCGTAACTGAAGAGAACCGTGGACATCTGTACAGGGGTCCAAGGAAGATGTATTTCAGCCCACCTTTTGTGAGTTATGCGATGTTCAGTAGTTAATGGAATGCGTACCATTGGTCCGGCGGAGCAGTGACGAAGTCAAATTCGCAGGTCTGAGTACACATCCGTCGTCTGACAGCATCAAGAAACAGTGCCCGCAGCTCAGTCGCATTGCTTCGCTGGTTCCTTCGTGCTATTAGCGTCAAGTTGTGATCATTTCTTGCTGTGGTGGCATGTGGTTGCCATGTCCTGGTCTTCTTCGTACTGTGCCAGTCTAGCTGAAGCGATTCCAGGAGTCTGCTAATCACGCTTACGGAGGTCCTAGCCATTGGTGCCACTTTCATCTATGTTTGGCCAGCTTTAAGACGCCCTGGGACTCTCCATGCTTCAGATTCGAGTAAATTACGTTGCAAGGGCATTTTCAGGTGATGCTCAACGATTCTATCACTTGTTCCTGATCCAGGAAAGTGGAGATAACCCAGCAGCGCCAGCCTCTTTATACAGGATTGTGGGCAAACATGCAAACTAACGTTTTGCCTCACATTTGCATATTCAGTCAACTTCCGTCTTCGTGTCCCTTGTTTCTCTGACGGTGTTCTTTAGTAAATAAAGTCCAATGCCTCTGTTTTTTGAGTGTATTATATTCATTTTTCCTTATCCCCAAAATTTTGTGAGCAGTGTATTTACTGACATTTCATATTCAGCTTGTAATATATTCTAAATTAACATTCTAAAAATCGTTCTTTATTTGAAAAATAATGTTTGAACCATCGAAATGTTATATTGCTGACTTTTAAAAATTTATCTTTATTAATACAGGAAAATTGATTAATTTTACACGATTCTGTCATTAATCTTTCTTTTTCTTTTTTGATTTAGGATTTTTACTTTTGGGTGGGGATCATGCTACAAATCTCTAAATTTATCAGCCCAATCTGATATCACTGGTCTACAAAAAAAAAAAAAAAAAAAAAAAAACATTTTTTCTTTCCCAAGGACTAAATAAACGGAATCTAACTATCTTTTCCATGCTGAGTTCAAATATGTTCTCAGATTTTTTTCCATTAGGCAGGGTTTTTTTGTAACACGAGTTTAAAGTTTTAAAAGAATTAGTACTCACGAAGCACTAAATAATAAATATACAGCTAATTTTGGTTTACTAAAAAGTTGTATATGAAGATTTTCGGCTATATTTTGCCTTCGGAATGTCTCTCTTCTTGGTCCAGCAGTAGTCAGCCAGCATACTGTGGCTCCATTTGCTTTGGTACCTCTATTCCATAGTAGAAATCTGCTGATGTAAACGCTCACAATGCTCATCAGAGACAAACCCAAGATTTTCAGGGAAGAAGTCTAGGTGGGATCATCTGGCTGGTGTTGATGTACAAAAGTCTCCATTACTGAGCAAACATTATTACAAAAAAACTACATGGCCTTCTTTAGAAATGCAGTCACTTAAATCACTATTGCGACAACGATAAACGCATATCCGCGTATTTTTTTGGAGTAGATTCCAACCTTTGAGCCTGGAACTTAAAGCTCAGCCGACTGTTTAGACAAATTTAAATTCCATATAAGATCATTAAGGTCTTCTTGAGATAAAAAGTGAAGTTCTGATGAACTACTTGCTTCAAATGTAGGATCACTTCCCTTCTTTCTTTCGTCTTCAGTATGAGCTGGGTCGGAGTCGGAGTTATCCCTTAGGGTCATGAAATCTGGACACTTTTGTACAGGATAGTCTTCAATATATAGCACAGGTCTCATTGCAGATGCCAAATTGGGATACTAAATTGTATATTTTGTTTTGGACATAATTCCTTTAATGTTAGTTAAGCAGAAAAAGCAGTCGGTTGAATGGCCCTTCTATTCCCTCCAAATCATAAAGACTGAAAACGGCATATGATGAGTACTATTTTTGCATCCAGTGAGAAGCCTAACCATGATGCACAGCATACATTTGGGGCCCAGTCTTTATCGAAATCAGCATCTTTACACCCAATAAAGCTATTTTATATTTTTTCACAAGTGGGGTGAAATTTCGCCTCCGAGACTTGAAAGTCAGTTCTCCACAGACATAGCAAAAATTGTTAGGTTGATTTCAACACTTTCTTGGCATATTGAAACGTTTATAAAACTCTTAAAACTTAAAATTAAAAACAATATATAGCAGAAAACCATTACATGTGTTGTCAGGCTCACTACAATTTCAATACTGGCTACTGGCCATCTGCTTACTAAAACAATGCAATATTTGAACATGTTTGAACAGGAATAAACCTGTTCAGAGTTAGAACAGGCTTCAACAAGAGTAAGTCTGCATGGGGCCAAAATATTAAGAATAAAATTACCACTTCTATAATTTACAAGAATTATAATAAAAAAAAAACCTAATATACAGAACTGTATTATACAAAAATGACTCTCATCGAAAAACTATGCCTGATGGAAAAATTCTGATTTCATATTTGAATTCAGTATACAAAACAACACTAGAATCACTATTTAGTTTTCTTGTGAAAAAATCATATTGACCAGTGTATTTTGACTATCATTCTTAAATACTATTAGGAGTTCTAATACCCGTTCTTTAAGAGTTCTCCCTTTGCTACCGTAATGGATATTATCACAATCTTTACATTTGAATTTTTTAACTACCCCCATACTTTCTATAGTAATTAGCTCTATAGTATTCCAAGCTAATATTGTTGTCTTTACTTACTTATTTGACTGATTTATTAACCTTAATCCCTAACGGTAATGTCTTTTTCTGTAACCTTACTTTAAAGAAACTACTTATTATCTTATTTACAAATATCTTGTGTAATATGACATCTCGAATTTTTTTTTCAGTATATAAGAATTTTACTTGTCCATAATTTCTCATTTTCTATATTATTTACTATTCTTTTAATAAAATTTCTTATAATAGCTCTTTTTATATTTATGATGTGTCCAAAATAAAAATTCAGAACATGATTACTTGAGATTATGAATGTCCATAAGTTACATAATTATAATCATTTACTCAGAAATGGCTTTTATTTGCTTAAACAATTTATCTATAAATTTATAATTGCATGGATAACGAAACATTGATGAAAATTTTTCTTATATGTGATAATAGCTATTTCAAATGTATCTTCCCATTGTCACAGAAATAAATTAATAAAATTGAAACTTTTTTTTTCATAACTTTGTACTTCCAAATAGCTACTAAAGTTGTCCATTTAAAGTATTCTAGATATTTTTATAAACTTATGATAATCAAAAAATTTTTGAATAATAAAATTACCAGTTTTCTATAACGTTTCAGTTTATTTTCCAATTGTAATTCGTTTTATATTATTTTTTTTTAATAAATCAACATTTCAAACACAGACCAAGGTAAACATCTTCATACTAATTCTCATTTACTTATTACTTAAAAATTTGATGTTAAATTTCAATATATGCAGCACTGATAGTTAGCTTCAAAAGTTTTAATACTCATATGAAGGTTCGTTAAAAAAAATAAATGACAGTAAATGGTTATTTTGTTACGAAATATACAGAAAATTTTTTGGTGAACACAACAACCGGATTCTTGATAAAAATGGGAATGGGGTTTAGTATTAAAAATAATTAAAGGGCATAGTTGTTTTTTATTTCGCAGCGATATCTCAAATGATTACATCATTATAAAAGTTTGTATGAATCAGTCTCCAATATAGACTTAGAAATACAATATGGCCCGAAACAAACGACGATGAACAATTTAATCTTATGAAATGTGGCACTGCGAGATTAACATTTAGGCGATTGTTGAATTCAGAACAGGAAAAATTGTGGATGTGAGATTAATCAATGTTACTATCAAAATGGATTAACTACGAATAGAACAGCACTATTCAGAGTATCAGACTACTATAGAATTTATATTATTTTCTATCATAGGGAACAGGCCATGGCAATGGACCAAGCCTGCTACATGTTGCTGCAGATTCAAGTTAAAGAGTGAACATTGAGCCTCGTGCTTGAGTTTTTCCACATTTGTATTAGCAAAAAGAAGGGTTCCGTCATCGGCAAAGAAGATACATTAGTAAACAGGTGATGTGAGAATGAGATCGTTTATAAATAAATTAAAGACAATGGGGAAAAGGATACATCCTCGGGGTAAACATGTCCACTTTGGTATTCTAAAGGGGAAAATGTATTTATGTTCAGTTGAAGAGAATCATGTAACAAGTCGGCTTCTAATACCCATAGGTTATAATTTTCGTAAAATATTGATATAAAAAGATGTATTAATCGATATTTAGATATAAAATTTGGAGTGCGTTTTTTTTTTTCCTGTTTTGTTTTTGGTACAAATTATCTGCGAAAAACGCGCATTTATTGTTAATTTCCAAACTATCATTATAAAGGTAACTTTTACCTTCTTTTTTTCAATGCCAAGGAAATGCCATTTTTCATTTCAGTTTTTATTTTAAATATTTACATAATCTTTTCACTTCGCCTGGATTTCATTTATTTATTCTGCAGTGAGCGTATGATGTTTAGATGCTTCCAAATAAGAAATTATATTCGACACTATTTATCTTTAAGACCAATTTACAAAAAACTTTTTTTTTTCCAAGCATCTCAACATTATCACTTTATTAATTTGAAGCTGTGAATTTCACACAAAAATTACAACCCAGCATATTTTAACCAGCATTTAACGGCTGCTGCACAGCATGTAGGTACTTATTAGAAACTTTTTTGACAAAGTTGCGCTTAAGAATAGATGCAACCAGTGTATTCAAAGCTGCCATGGCTCTTTAACAATTGCAACAATTTTAAATTGATTTTTTATATATCGATTCTGTGAAAAAGTTTTGCTTTTTCTTGTTGTTGTAAAATGTAACTGTCAAAGATACGAATTTTTGAACTGATTTTCAAATTTTTTTTATAAAGGAAGTTACTTCGAATTAAATATTAAATTTCGTTTTTATTTTTATTTTTTTAATGCCAAGGGCGTAAGTATGAATTTTGTATTTAAGTTTTATTTTAAATATTTACATAATCATTTCATTTGGCCTACATTTCATTTATTCATTCTCAACTGAAACTTTTACAAATTCATTCTCATGAATACAAGTTATTTTTAGATGTTTACAAACTAGAAAATACGATGTACCATTCATCTTTGAAAACGACGAAAACTTATTTTTATTTTTCCAAGCATCTGAACATTATAACTTTCTTAATATATTAACCTGTGAACAAGACGAAATATAAATCAAATAGGAAACTAGAACTTCGATATAATAATTTTTTTTCAAATTTAAACATTTTTTTTCCAAAATTTGGGAAGGAATTACAAATAGTTACTACAGCTGTAAATTTAAAAGTACAGTAGATATTTTTTAAAATTTATGGTAATATGATAGGTATTTCAAGAAATTTCGGATTAGCAAAAAAAAAAAAAACATTTTTATATTACAATTAACACATTTAAGGCTATTTTCAAATTCTAATTAGTCTTATTTTAGTTTCATGTAATAAATCGACATTTCAAACGCAGTCCAAGGAAATCAATTTTATAGTAATTTTCATTTGTTTATTATTTAATGTTTGATGTTAAATTTCAACACCTGAAGCACTGTTATTTAAATTAAAAAAATTTAATATGAAAATTCATTAAAAGAAATACTTAATTGATCGTTGACATGTTAGTTCCATAGTTGAATTATACATCTTACTATTCACGGTTTTATATATTAAGAAAGTTATGATGTTCAGAAGCTTGGTAAAAGAAATATAAGTTTTCATCGTTTTCAAAGATGAATGGTGTCGATTACCTAGTAATTTCAATTTGAAAACTTGTATTTTGAAGACAGAAGTGAGGTAATAAGCTTTACTCGAAAATTATAGGAAATTTTGAAGGGGATTAATTAGAGGAGGGAGATGTGTCAACAAGGTTCCAATTGTATTGTTATTAACGCAGGCTTCACCCTTTCTCTATGTGAATCTGCCCAAGCACCAATTTGAACCGAATTTGAAACATATTTTTATACTGTGAAAAGAGGAATTGTATATCTATTATGATTTATTATGATTGAGTTGAGTAGGTAAGTGTTGTTTAACTTTCTTTTAAATTGTGCCAGAGCAGAGCAGTCACGAATTCCCTTCGGAATTTTATTCCAATATAAAGGAGATCAACAACTGACTACTCTTCTTTGATAGTTAAATCTTATTTTTGTTAATAGAAGAACATAGTTTAAGAAGAAATGGAATGGGGTTTAGTATTTTAAAGTAATTCAAATACATTTGCTGTAAAAAGCAAACTGAAGCTTGTAAATGTGTTCGAAAGAAATTACTTTATAATTTCCCCAGAGAGATTGTTTAGAGTGGAGGCGGGATTTTAAATCTTAGGGAATATTAGGAATCTTAGGAAAGCCTTTTGAACTTTTAGTATCATTTCTTTTTAAATTTGGCAGCAGTAACTCAAAGGCTTCCATCATAACACAGGTTTCTATGAATCAGTGACTAATATAGACTTTGAAGTACCGTATTTGCTTAAGAAGAAAATAACGTTTTCTAATTATGCCCAAAATTTTTTGAGTCTTTATGAACGATTTATTGTGCATGGATATTTTATCACAGATCATGTGAAAGAGTAACACCTAAATATCTGAAGGATTGAACTGCTCGTAATAAGCTGTTATAAGTCATGGAGAAATTGTCAGAGAGGAGGTGTTCTATTTTTTCGAAAATAGGAATACATATAAACCGACTCGATTGAAGTAGGGCTATTTGAGAATGGCCAAGATTCAAGTTACAAAAGTGGACCCCGTGCTTGAATATTGCCAGATTTGTATTAGCAAAAAGAAGAGTTCGGGCTTAGAAGATACATTGGTGAGCAAGTTATGTGAGAATCAGATTGTTTATAAATAAATTAAAGACAATGGCGGTAAGGATGCATCCTTGGGATAAACATGTCCATTTCTGATATCGCGAAGATGAAAATTTGATTATTTTCAGTTGATATTGTCGTTCTGAACAGAACCATGTAACAGGTGGGCTTCTAATACCCATATGTTTTAATTTTTGTAAAATATTGATAGAAAAGCATGTATTATACGATATTTAGATATAAAATTTCGATGAGTTTACTTTTTTTTTCAGTGTTCGTTTTTGTTACAAATTAGCTGTCAAACATGCGCTTCTGTTGTTTATTTTCAAACTATTAATATAAAGGTTACTTCGAATTAAATATTAACTTTTCTCTTTCGTTTATTTTTCAATGCCAAGCATGTAAGTATGAATTTTGCATTTTAGTTTTTATTTTTAATATTTATATAACGTGCTCCCAAGGCCTGTATTTATTCTGTAGTGAACACATGATGTTTAGTTGCTTCCAAACAATAAATTATATAATCGAAACCATTTATATTGAAGACAAATTTATTAAAAACTCATATTTCTTTTGAGAAACATCTGAATATTACCTTTGTCTTTATATTGAGTGAGTGGAAAAGTTCTACCATTTTTGGATATGAAAATTTGCAATGGAATTGCCCTCACACATGACATTGTAATGATGCAAATCGTCTGCCAATCATACGTGTGGATGCCTATAAATGCATCGTGTCTCACAAAGTTCATCATCTCAAAAAAAATATCAGAGGGTGTAACATGGAACAAGAGAAGGAGTATATAAGACATTGTTTGTTATATGAGTTCGATAAAAAGAGTACGGCAGCCGCAGCATGTAGCAATGTTTATCAAGTTTATGGGGAGGATGCAATAGACGAAAGCACATGTCGTCGATGGTTTCGTAAATTTAGGGAAGGAAGCTGCCAAAATCAGGCTAGGAGTGGTAGGACATCATAAGTTGGAGAGGACGATATTGACCAAGCCATAAGGAACAGCCCGAACCCACCCGTGCAAGAATTAGCGGAGACCTTCAACGTATACCGGACAACGTTCGAGAGACGGCTGTTTAAGTCTGGTTCTACGATTTCTTGGATCGTTGGGTTCCACATAATCTGACAGCTAAGCAACGGGATGACAGAATCGTCACCTGTGTTTCCTTGCTTTCCCAGTACAAAAATGACCCATTCTTAACACGAATTGTGACAGGAGAGGAGAAGTAGGTTATGTGCCGTAACGTAAAGCGTCGTAGGACTGTGTGTCGCCCTTCTGATCCGCCTGCATCGACTTCGAAAGCTGAACTTCATCCCAAGAAATTGTTATTGAGTGTGTGGTGGGATGTGTAGGGAATAATACACTGGGAGGTCCTGCCACTCAACCAAACCATCAATGCTGCCTTCTATTGTCTACAGTTAGACAGGCTGCATTCAAATATGGTAGCAAAGCTGCCAGGTCTCATCAATCGTCGCGGTGTTATTCTTCATCACGATAACGCCAGGCCACATGCTGCTGTCATCACTCGCCAAAAGTTACTGGGCTTTGGTTGGGAGGTTTTATCCCACCCTCCCTATCCTCCTGACTTGGCACCAACTGACTAACACCTATTTCGTGCGTTGAACAATTCCTTCAGTCAGAAAATCTTTGATAATCTTGATGTTGTGAAAACTGTCATCCAAGACTTTTTTGACTGGAAACCGCCGGAGTTTTACCGCCGTGGGATTCATCTCCTACCAGAAAGATGGCAAGAGGTCTTAAATAGCAATGGGGATTATGCACAATAATAGGTACTGTTCATTTTTCGTTTATTTACTCTTCTTTATGGGTAATAAAAACGGGTAGAATTTTTGCACTCACCTAATATATAAAGTTGTGAATAATAAGATTTATAGTTGATCAATGAAATAGAATTTCAACATTAAAATTTTTTTCAGAATAAGCATTTTATCAAATATTTTCTGAAATAGTTACAAATATTTCTTCGCCTCATGCTCTAAATTTAAAAATATTGTAGATTTTTGTATAAATTTATGAAATTACGGTATTTATTTCCAGAAATTATTGAATAACAAAAATAATATTTTTATATTATATTTTACAAATTTAAGGCTATTTCGAAATTGTAATTAGTTTTATATTATTCTTTTTATAACGAAATCGACATTTCGAACGCAGACCCAGGTAAACACTTTTATACTAATTCTCATTTACTTATTATTTAATAATTTGATGTTAAATTGCAATATCTGAAGCGCTGATAGTTAATTTCATAAGATTTAATACTCGTCAGAAGGTTCAAATTAAAAAAAATAAAATAAATGACAGTAAATGGTCATCGTGCAAAAATATATACAGATAAATTTCTCTGTGAACACAACAACCGGTTTCTTGATGAAAGTTTGCCCCCCCCCCCAAGAAAGTAACAAAAGAAAATAAAAAAAGAAAAGAACAAAAATTTTCACAAAGACTAGCCCAGCGTTTAACTGCTGCTCCCAGGAACACTGTATTTTGAAGACAGAAGTGAGGTAATAAGCTATACTCGAAAATTCTACGAAAGATTGAAGGGGATTAAATTATGGTAGGGAGATGTGTCAAGGTTTCAATTGCATTGTGTTATTAACGCTGTCTTCACCCTTTTTCTATATCAACCTGCTCCAAGCAGCGATTTGGACCAAATTTGAGATGTGGATACTGAAGAGATATTGTATATCTATTAGAATTTATTTGGATTGAGTTGAGTGGATAAGTATTGTTAAGTTTTCTTTTTAATTGTGCCATAGAAGACCAGCCACGAATTCCCTTTGGAATTTGATTCCAATGTATTGATAAACTGAATAACTACTTCTTCTTTGACAGGTAGATCTTGTTTTTATTAGTAGAAGAACAAGAATGAGTCTAGTTTAATAAATATGGGAATGGGTTTAGTATTTAAAGTAATTAAAGGACCTAGTTTTTTTTTATACATCATAACAAAAGTTTGTATGAATGAGTGACCAATATAGACTTAGAAATACAGAAAAGAAACGAAGATGAGCAATTTGACCTTATGAAAAGTGGCACTGCGAGATGAACACTTATGCGGTTGTTGTATGCAGAACATTAAAGATTGTGGATGTGAGATTAATCAGTCTTACTGTGAAAATGGTGGTAACTACGAAGAGAAGAGCATTATTCAGAGTTTCACACCATCATAGTGTTTATTGTGGAGCACTGTTTTCGATCATAGGGTACAGGCCTTGTTAACGGAGTTATCCTGCTACATGTTGACTTGTGGAAACTGTAGATCAAACTTTCTGACTCCGCTGGGTTCGAATATGATCGGACAGAAAAAGAGCAAAGCTTGTAAATGACTAAACAAACAAACAGAATCCTGCTTAAACTAATAGTAACTAAGTTTAAACAACAAGATAAAATTACACGGGTAAATAAGAAATGTATCCAAAAAATTAATCAGCTAGTCTCTGAATTAGACAAAAAGAAACTTACTCGCAGTATTTTCTTGAAATTTTAGTTTATTTGATGGCATGCAGGTTGGGCTAGACTATATCCACTTCATCAGTATTGCCAAAGTCTTGAAACATAATCAGTACATCGAATTAACACACATTCCAGTGGTTGCTGAGTACACACTCTCCTCAAAGTTAAAGAATTAAGTTTACACTAGATCACTAATTCCATAATCATCTAGATTATTGATTTTTATCTCTATATACAAACAAACCATACTTCTTCCTTAAATCTTCTCTTTTATAATAAATATTATTAAACATCATCCACCAGAAAATAAATGTAGTTTATGACATTTATTTTCTGGTGGATGATGTTTAATGATTTTTATCTCTATTGATGAGTTGATAGTCTTATTTATTATTCATGAAGAAAGTGTGTTGATTAAAATGAAAAATAGGGACCATACACACGGAAAACAATACATCTATATTTAAAAAATTCATATTTGTCTCATGTTCCGAGGCCTCTTTACATGCCTCTTTTTGAGACTATAATAATAGATTACAAATTAGGCTTTTCCTTAATTACAAAATATAGTTACGACAATTAATAATATATTTTTTCACAATACTCAAGTATTAAATAAGTGCTATGTTTAGTATCTTATCAGTGTTGATAAACAAAGAAGCTAATTACAATAATCTAAATAATGGAGCTGATATTGTAAAGAATTTGTGATCGATACCTCTGTGTTATTAATAAAGCCATTTTTTGGCTTTTATTAATAATGACTCATAAAATTTCCGCAAGTATAGATCAACAACTGTATCAAAAATGAATGGTTTATCTACCATTAATTCATGACCAGTATTTTTATGGTGGACCGCTGTTCATTGTCCTGCTTAATTGCTCTAGTATGCTCCTGCATTCGAATTTTGACCTTCGTTTTTGTCTCTCCGATATATTGACACCCTTCGTTTTCTGATTTACATCTAAAACTATATACTTTATTTATTTATTTATTTATTTATTTATTTATTAATAATGAAGATACAACGGGCATATACCCAGTTACAGTATCTGTATAAACACAAAAACAAAACAAAACAAAAAACAAGTAGTATACATAAAAAAAATAAATACGGTGAAAATAAGCTTTACAAATTTATATCTATTGAGATAGATATCTGAGTCTTACGGAGAGAGAAAGTGAGTGAAAAGAAAATGAGAGAGAGACAGAGAGAAAGAGAAGGGAAAGAAAAGAGGGAGAAGAAAGGAAAAGAGAAGGGACTGAAGAGAGGGAGAGATATAGCTTAAAAAGTATAATTACATAATTGCTAATTTAAAGGCTTTAAGAGTCATATTAAAAATATCAAGATTACTATACTGTTTATTGTATTCTTCACACATTCTGAATAAAGAAGAATTTTTGTGACGGTTAGTTCATGAAGAGGGGGTGTAAAAAAGTGATCTGTTTCTAGTACGAATGGTAGAGACATTGAAATTAATTTCCGCAAGTAGACTGAGATTATGGATTTTATTATTAATAAGATTATATAGAAAAATCAGTGATGCTTTTCGCCTTCTGACTGTCAGTGAATCAAAAGAGAAGATATGTAGAAGAGTATCGTAACTGATTTCATCAGGATAGAATTTGAATGTCTTCAAAAAAACGAATTTAAGAAATCTTTTCTGTGTTTTTTCAATTAGTTTAATATAAGTTTGCTTGCAAGGTGCCCAAACAATTGCTGCATACTGTAAATGGGAGCGTACAAAGGAATTATAAAGAAGAATGAGAGTGGAGATTTTGTTAAAGATTTTGCCTCGGCGAATCACCCAGAAGTTTATTAAATTTATTTGTAATGAATTCAAAGTGAGAATTAAAAGAGAGATTAGAAGAGAAGATAACGCCAAGATCTTTGATTTCTTTATGAGAAATTAGTTTTTTGCCGTTAAGTTCATAAGTATAATTAATTTGATTACTCCTTGTTGTGAACGGAACAATAGAACATTTAGGAATATTGAAGTGTAGCTTATTAGTGATAGACCAAGTGTAGAAATTATCAATATCTTTTTGAAAATTGAGACAGTCCTCAGTACTCGTAATCTCTTTGAAGATTTTCGTAAATAAGACATTGGGAGTTAGTCAGAACTTCCGGAAGATCATTGATGAAAAGGATGAAGAGTAGTGGACCAAGATTAGACCCTTGCGGTACTCCGTAGTTCACTGTTAAATCCGAAGATTTTTTGATCCCTATAGTATACGAACTGCTTCCGTCCTGTTATGTACGAATGAAGGAAAATTTTGCATTTTGATTTAGACCATAGAATGATAGTTTGTTGAGTAGAAGTTGATGATTAACTTTATCAAAAGCTTTTTCAAAGTCAGTATAGAGGACATCAACTTGTTTGTTTTTGTCAAAGGAGTTAGAAATGAATTGCGTAAATCCGTAAGTAAAGATATTTACTTAATTATTATTGCAAAAGCAGCAAGAAAGAGAAAATGAACCTCCATTCCTATATCGAAAAGACACTGTGCTAAGTTGCCAAGATTAAGTTGTAATAAATGGTGTAAAAATAATAATTCCAATTTTGATTCATTACCAGTACGTTTTTTAAACGCCAGTTCCGTCAGCCTCACACAAATACAACAAGAAATTTTAACGAGAGGTTTGGGTTTCAATATTGGTAAAGAAAAATTGGACATTTACAAAATGGCAACAAACGTTGAAAGCCAAATTAGATTTCTCAATAATCAAGATAACAGAAAAGAGGCCCGTAAAAAGGTTGGAAAGGTTCTTAATAGCTTCAATAAAAAATGTTCAAGTCCAGTATTAAATCCAAGGGAAAAAGGGGAATTGAAAGGCTTGCAAGAAATGAATAATAATATAGTATTTACCAATGCGGAAAAAGGGGGTGCGGTTGTAGCAATAGACGGTTGTAGCAATAGAAAATTATTATGAAATGTGAAACTTTTAAGAAAATACAAATTGTATTACAGTTTTAAAGTATACAGAGAAACTTACCATTGATAGAATGAACTAGCAGCAAAGGCTGTCGGACGACAGGCATAAAAAAATCTGAAAAATCATTTTATTATCAACTATCAAATATAAAGTAAATGTAATCTAAATACTGTGATAACTTGTGAACGCAGCTTCTACGGCAAAAATGGTTTTGAGTTTCGAAATCAACTGAGTAAGTATATCAAATTTCATTAAAATGGATGCAGTGGTAAGAAAATTATTTGGTTTTGAACGTATGTTTTGTTAGAATTTCAGTTGTCGAGGTCAGTTCCTAAGAATAAAATTTCATGGAAACAACATGGAATGACACAATGAACTAATATTTTCATTCAATTTGAATACCCTTGATTCAATGGTACCATTGAGAACCGTTGGATCTATCTTATAAGCTTAATTATATCGAGTTATAGACAGACAGACGAACTTCACCAATTTATATATACACTCATGGACAAAAAAATTAGCGCACCAAGAAGGAGTCGTCAAAATGAAACGAAAATTTACATACGTAATGACTACTTTGATATAAGTAAATGATTAGAAAATCAAAGAAAAAGGATAATTTATTTCAGAGAAAAAGGCAAAAGAACGGAGAAGTTAATACTCCGTTGGACCCCCTCTAGCGCGAATGCACGATGCGATACGATCGGGCATTGAGTCATACAAGTTCTGTATGATGTCTTGAGACATTTCGTTCCATATTTGCTGTAACCTTGCCTCTAGTTCGTTCAAACTCGTGGGATGCCCAACTCGTCGTCCCAAATGATCCCAGATATGCTCGATTGGAGACAAATCTGGGGATCGGGCAGGCCAAGGAAGGGTAGTAGCAGTGCGGAGACAGTCTTGTGACACCCTTGCCGTATGAGGCCGAGCATTGTCTTGTTGAAAAATGGCTCCTGGGAGCCGTTGCATGAGTGGCAACACATGTGGTTGCAGGATTTCATGAACATACCGCTGGGCTGTCGTGGTGCCACGGAACAATACTAGGGGTGACCGTGTATTGTAGGCAATGGCACCCCATACCATCACACCAGCTGTGGGAGCGGTGTGTCGCTGTACAGCAAAGGCAGGATTGAAGCGTTCACCACGGGCTCTCCACACACGAACACGATTGTCATCACTGCCGAGATTGATTCTGGATTCGTCGCTAAAGACGACCTGGTTCCATTCTGCTGCAGTCCAGTTTCCTCGTGCGCGGCAAAATTCCAAACGGAGGCGTCGATGGGTGGGCGTCAAGGGCAGCACACGTAATGGGCGCCACGATACCAACTGTCCTTCAGCCAGGCGCCTTCGTATGGTTCGAGAAGACACAGAGGCCCCTAGTGAAGGTGCTACCTGTGCCTGGATGGCGGCCGATGAGGCAGTTGGCTGTACGCGTGCATTTCTGACTATGTGACGGTCTTCTCGACGACTGGTCTGTCGAGGGCGTCCTGAGCCTGGTCTTCGTGTACATGACATCTCTTGGGTTTACTGGTCCCTCACAACACAATCAGAGCGGCCTAATTGACGAGCTACTCGCCTAGCTGACCACCCAGCTTCCATCATCCCGACGATTCTCCCTGTCTCAAACTGTGACAACTGCGTATACTGTCTTCGAACACGGCGTAATGGCATGTCTACCTCAGCTCTTCCTTTGTAAATGATTCAGCACACTCAAACAAGCTTTGGTTACCTGTTTTATACTCCACAGAGTACGATGTTCAACGCCCTCTACCGGCTATACGTAATGCGCAATCACGCTGCATTTCTAATCATTTGCATATCTCCCCGACATGTACCTTCATTGCAAGTTTCGTTACGATCCCGCAATTATTTCTTTGTGCGCTAATTTTTTTGTCCATGAATATACATACATATATATTTGATTCGATTGATGATTTGATTTGAATTTTTTTTTAATGTTTATCAGACCTATTTAGGTGTACTTCTGAGAGTAATATAGGTTCTGAGAGTTTAATCTAAAGGATCATTTTCCATCCAAAAAGAAAAACGAAATACCAACCATATCTAAAGTTTAATTTATTCAAAGAATAATTATTATTTTTGACTCATAATACCGAATGGCATTTAAAACTCACCTTTGTACAATCTAAATACTGCGCTAACTTGTGAACGAAGCTTCTACGGCAAAAATGGTTTTGAGTTTCTAAGTCAGCGTAAAACACTGGGTAAGTGTGCCAAATTTCAATAAAATCGATGTTGTGGTAATAAAATTATTTGGTTTTGAACGTATGTTTTCAGTTGTCTATGTAAGTTTCCAAAGATAAAATTTCATGGAAACAACATGGAATGACAAAATGAACTAATATTTCATCCAATTTGAGTACCCTTGATTCAATGGTACCATTGAGAACCTTGGATCTATATTTTAATAGCCTAATTATATGGAGTTACGGACAGACAGACAGACAGACAGACGAACTTATCCAATCATATAAGTTGATAAGAAGATCCGAGAGTTATCAAGAGAAGGTTTTTTTGGATAAGGATACCATGGACTCAATGATTAAAGTTAACACAAAGCTTCCAAAATTACAGTAAGTTAACACCAATATTGGCAAATGTAGGTATTAAAATTGCAAACAAAGCAGAAAATACTAATAGGAATTTCCTAAATAGTGATGGTAATAAGAAAATATCTGATGCAGAAACATTAAATAAAACTGGGGTGGTATATGGTATTAGATGTAGATCAGAAAAAGGGGGTGTCAATATATAGGTGAGACAAAAAGAAAGGTCAAAATTCAAATGCAGAAGCATACTACAGGAATTAAGCAGGGCAATCAACAGTAATTCACAGCGGTCCACCGTAAAAATAGTGGTCATGAATTAGTGGTGAATAAACCTTTCATTTTTGTTAAAATTGTTGATCCATAGTTGAGAAAATTTTAGGAGTCATTATTAATAAAAGCCAGAAAATATGATAACACAGAGTTATCGATCACAAATGCTTTACAATATCAGCTCCATTAACTAGATTATTGCAATTAGCTTCTTTATTTATCAACACTGATAAGATACTAAAGTATGTAGCACTTATTTAATACTGGAGTATTGTGAAAAAATATATTATTATTGTTTGTTACTATATTTTGTAATTTAGGAAAAGCCTAGTTTGTATTCTATTATTATAGTCTGAAGAAGAAGCTTGTAAAGAGGCCTCAGAACATGTGACAAATTATGAATTTTTTAAATATATATGTACTGTTTTCCGTGTGTATGGAGTCTTTTAATTTGATAGTAATCCAGTCACGGGTTTTCACTTAATGACCTCCGGGCTTGAAATAAAAAGATATACAAGTCACTTACATTATGTCTTGCATACATAAGATGCCGTCACTTTGACCATCTTTCCAGGAATGTATCCGTTTCCTTAACATCGTTGGATTATTATTAACTATGGCGTCCTTCCGTCCGAAAGAAGATAGTGCTCTGGTAGCCGAAAAACTGCACGACGTTTCCTGCAAAATGTTATATTGGATTATTTCTTAGACGGACATAAAATAGAAAAAGAACAGCGACCAATCACCAGCCGCTTACAAGCTCACTGATTATTATAAAGACAGGCATCATTAACTGGAAAACACTAAAGTTAAATATTATTAAAAAAAGGACCAAGCACACAAAATGTTGAAAACAGAAAAGCAATTCATAATAAAGTACATTTTATGTTTCGGGTATATTCCCCATTCTCAGATGAGATATAAATAAATAAAAACAGGCATAAAAGTTTAAAACTTAATAAATTCAAAAGGAACATCAATAATATTTCATCATTTAAAAACGTGAAACAATCAAGAGCTAATATAAGCAATATAACATAACATAAAGCTAAAAATAGAATAATCAATATTTTATATACTAAAAAAGGAAAAATGAGCAATCTTGAAAGAATAGCTGTGATATACGGTATTGAAAGTGAAGACGGAGAAAAGAAGTGCCGATAAGTAAGATAAACTAAAAAAAAGTGACACACCCACATGAAAGAACATGACAGAGCAATTACGCAAGGAAATCATCCTATTAATAGGCAAAAAATGTATGGATATTATAAATTTGTAAATTTGTAAGCAGAGAAATAACCAATCACAGTGTAGTGTTAGAACACGTCAGGCATGACATCACGCCATGTTTAAACATGGCCTGATATTCGTCCCACTTCACAGCGACAGATCACGATTACACAATTACTATCAGCGAATTGAGATTTTCTTTCCCATATAAATGAAGTTTACACTGAAATGGATGAAGTTCATGCGTCAAAATTTATCAGAGAGTTTCTAAATCCTCGGTTTTTACATAATTTTGGCTGTGTAGCCGCTCGCTCACTACTCAACGAAGTAGGGAACAATGACGAAGCAGGTGCCGTCATTGTTGCCCAGACAGGATTATTGGTATTGGCTGTTGGACATTCGTTATTGTTATTCTTTTTGTTGGAAGTGGTAAATCAATTTTTTATTTTCTTTTATTTTAACAAAATTTGGCTTAGTCATTCAACTTATACAGGGTGGACCAATTAAATTGTTACAGCTAAATATTTCCGAAACGGTACGTGATAGAAAACAAAGTGTCAAGCAACTCCATTTATTTTCGAGGGGGACAGTTGATGGTGTTAGTTTGAATTGGAACAGTTCATTGCTGACGCGGGGGTGGACGGTAACTTCACAATTTTCAATGGAAAGGGTGGTGAAGTAATATATCATTGGAAAGCCTATAAAAATTCATGTTGAATGGCAATTTGGTGTTTGAAATTCCGACAATGAGAACATGAGATATTGTCAATGGAAATTCCAGAATGGTGGATAGGGCGACGTGACGTCGGTTGTAATGTAACGATACTCGTAATTATCCATGGATGGGTGGACCATGTATGTTGCTGTGGTGACATACTGTACATGTCTGTAGGGGCAGTGTTCGATGAACAGGTGTCCAGCAACAGGTATTACACGTGAAATGGGACAACACAGTGATTGTGGTGTGTCTGTTACTGGTGGGAACAGGGAGGGAACGTTACACAGGATGATGGAACGGTCATGTCACCTATCATAAATGTAACATTGGCAGTGTCAGTGGTTGGTGATGTACTTTGCAACGAAATAAACAACTGTCATATCAACAACTATGTACTTTATTGTAACCTTGCAGAGAGGTTTGAACAGTAACAACAGTAATACAGAGGACGACAATCAGTAATCATACTTCTGCAAACTACATTTATCTTCAAACATCCAAAAAACCACATGAAGGTTAACGTAATAAATGCTCAAAGTGATGTCCGTCGACTTCAATGCACTTTGCAAGCCTTGGCAGAAACGATTGCTGAGTACGTAAAAGCATAGTGCTATCAATATTTGCACAGGCATTGCGTATCCGCTCCTTCATATTGTCTGCAGTTGTTGGTTTATCAATATAAACTTTCTGTTTGAGGTAACCCCACAAAAAAATATCTGCCAATGTAAGGTCTGGAGATCGCGCAGGCCAATGTATTGGGCCTCCACGCCCTATCCAACGGCCAGGATACTGTTGATTCAACACTTCACGAGTCGTACGGGCATAATACGCAGGGCAGCCATCATGCTGAAACCACATTGTCCGTCGTTCCTGTAATGGCACGTCTTCCAATAGTAAGAGTAACTCCTCAACCAAAAACTGTGTGTACATTCGTCCTGTTAAATGGTCATCAAAAAAATAAGGTTCAATTATCCTATCAGCCAAAATGCCACACCATACATTCACAGACCAACGGCGTTGATGCTCCACTTCCCGCAACCAATGCGGATTTTCGACAGCCCAATAATGCATGTTATGTCGATTGACTTCGCCGTAATTGGAGAAAGACGATTCATCTGAAAATAGTACTGTCAGGAAAAAGTTGTTATTATGTTGCAGTTTGTCCTGAGCCCATCGACAGAATGTCATCCTGTGCATGAAATCATTCCCATGTAGTGCTTGATGTAATGAGATATGATATGGGTGAAAGTGATATCGTTTCAATATTCGTAAAATACTACTTTTTGACATCCCCGCATCGTGAGCCAATGTTCGACTACTCACATGGGGATCGTTATTCACTGCAGCTAACACCACAATTTCGTGATCTTCGGTAGTGGCTGTTCTTTTGCGAGCATGTTTCTTTGGCTGTACACTACCGTCTTCGGAAAACTGCTTTATAATTCGAGAAAACGACATCTTGGAAGGGGTTCTTCTGTTGGGAAACTTTGCGGCGTACAGATTCCTTGCCTGTTGTAAATTGCGTCTCGCTTCCCCGTACAGGAAGATCATTTCAATTTTCTCGTCCACAGTATGACGTTCCATGTTGTTAACACATCGATTGCAAGGACTGTTCTGTCACTGCCACTGCACGACGCAACAATGCGGACGCACTTTTCATTCCAGCACGCGGAATAGTGCTATTGTTGCAGAGAAGGTAGTAATATTCGTCTGATTCCACGAGTCCACCATTTGTCAATTACCTCTTTCATTACAACATTCTGGACTTTCAATTAGCTATATCTCATGATCTACTTGTCGGAATTTCAAAACCCACATTGCCATTCAACATGAATTTTTATAGGCTTTCCAATGATATATTAGTTCACCACCCTTTCCATTGAAAATTGTGACGTTACCGTCCACCCCCGCGTCAGCAATGAACTGTTCCAATTAAACCTAACACCATCAACTGTCCCCCTCGAAAATAAATGGAGTTGCTTGAAACATTTGTTTTCTATCACGTACCGTTTCGGAAATATTTAGCTGTAACAATGTAATTGGTCCACCCTGTATATGGACTGTTGCAGAAGTCATGGTTTTTAAAAAATGAGCTTAGAACATCTTTTTCAATCTTGTGTTTTTCAAAAATTTCAGGGCATTTCAAAAATGTGGCATATGTTTTACTTCCAATAATATTGGCTCAATTTCGACGAGCCTATTCTTTTAGGGCAGCAGGTTGCCATTATGTTTCATAATGAGAAACCGCAGCGCTGGCTACTACGAAAGTGATAAATCAATTTTTTTATTTTTTAATTTTAACAATATTATAATATTTTAACAAATAAGCCGATATTCAAATTACATATGGGCTGTTATGGAAGTCATGACTTCTAAAAAAATTAGCTTAGAACATCTTTTTCAATCTTGTGTTTTTCAAAAAAGTGGAATTTGTTTTACTTTCGTGAATATTTCACGGGTCACAACTAGTATGCAATATTTTACGGCTATTCAACATAAAACACAGGGCACAAATTGTTAACCAACAAACCCATTGTTTATGCAACAGAGAGAGACAATTATCTACGAAATTTTATGAAACATAAATTATACAAACTTATAATTTTATAATACTGACATTTCAATAAAAAATGCTTTAGAATATGACCTTAGTTAACATACTATTAGTTTGTATGCACGTTAATATGGTAATGCAATATGATTGACTCTACTTGTAAGAAATTATAAGGATAATTGATTGTTTCACGGTTTTAAATGATGAAATATTATTGATGTTCCTTTTGAATTTATTAAGTCGTTAACTTTTATGCCTGTTTTTTATTTATATCACATCCGAGGATGGGGAATATACCCAGAAACATGTAATGTACTTTATTATAAATTGCTTTTTTAAGATAGATAAATCTATTTTAAGATTTTTTTTTATTTTTTTACATACGAATTCTCAACTTATTTTCAAAGTTTTTCTTATAAACGAAGTTACTTCGAATAAAATATGAAATTTCGTTTTTGTTTTTGTTTTTTCAATGTCAAGGGCGTAAGTATGAATTTTTATATTTATTTTAAATATTTACATAATCTTTTCATTGGACCAATATTTCATTTATTGCTTCTGAAGTGAAACTTTCACAAATTAATTCTCAAAGAATACACTTGATTTTTAGGTGGTTACAAACTAGAAATTACAAGGTAATCGACACTATTCATCTTGGAAATGATGAAAACTTATTTTTCTTTTACAAAGAATCAGAACATTATCACTTTCTTAATATATAAAGCTGTGATATATAACTCAACTGGGAAACTAAAATTTCAATATTATAAAATTTTTCCAAATTTAAATATTTTTTTATAATATTTGGTCAAGGAATTACAAATAGTTAGTAAAGGTGTAAATTTAAATGTATAGTAGATATTTTTTAAACTTGATGGTGATACGATAGGTATTACAAGAATTTTGGATTAATAAAAGTAACATTTTTATATTACATTTAACACATTTAAGGCTATTTTCCAATTCTAATTAGTCCTATTTTGTTTTATTTAATAAATCTACATTTCAACCGCAGCCCAAAGAAATTACATTTTTGCTAAATTCTAATATGCATATTATTTAATGTTTGATTTTTAATTTCAACACCCGAAGCACTCTTAGTTAAATTCAAAAATAATAATATGAAAATTCATTAAAAGAAATACATAAATGATCGCTGAAAATCTAGTTCCCTAGTTGAATTATATATCTTATTATTCATAGTTTTTATATTAAAAAAGTGATAATGTTCAGATGCTTGGTATAAGAAATATAACTTTTCATCATTTTCAAAGATGAATGGTGTCGATTACCTCGTAAGCTCACTTAGAAAACTTGCAATTTGAAGACAGAAGTAAGATAATAAGCCAAAATTGAAAATTATATGCAAGTTTGAAAGGAATTAATTAGGGAAGGGAGATATGTTGATTTTCCAATTGTATTGTGTAAAGGCTTCACCCTTTTTCTATGTGAATCTGCCCGAAGCACTGATTTGGACCAAATTTGACACATGTAAGTACTGTAAAAGAGGAATTGTATCTATTAGGATTTATTATGATAAAATACTCTTGACTACTGACTCTAATACCCTCTGACTACTCTTGTTTAATAGTTTGATCTTGTTTTGGTTAATAGAAGAACATGAGTCTAATTTAATATGAATTGGAATGGGGTTTAGTATTTTAAAGTAATTGAAGTACATTTGCTGAAAAAAGCCAACTGAAACTTGTAGATGTGTTCGAAAGAAATTATTTTATAATTTGCCCAGAGAGATTGTTTAGAGTGGGGGCGGGGGCTTTAATCTAGGAATCTTAGGAAAGGCTTTTGAACTTTTGGTATCATTTTTTTTAAAATTGGCAGCGGTACCTCAAATCATTACATCATAACACAGGTTTGTATGAATCAATGACTAATATAGACTTAGAAGTACCGTATTTCTTTAAAAAGAAAATAACGTTTCCTAATTATGCCCAAAATTTTTGAGTCTTTATCAGCGATTTGTTGTGCATGGAGAATCCATCACAGATCATGCGAAAGAGTAACACCTAAATATCTGAAGGATTGAACTTCTCGTAATAAGATGTTGTTCATAAGTGATGGAGAAATTGTCAGAGAGGAGGTGTTCAATTTCTTTGAAAATAGGAATACATATAAACCGACTCGGTTGTTTGAGAATGGCCAAGATTCAAGTTACAGAAGTGAACACTGCACCCCGTGCTTGAATATGGCCACATTTGTATTAACAAAAAGAAGAGTTCCGTCTTCGGCTTAGAAGAGACATTTGTGAGGAAGTGATGTGAGAATGAGATCGTTTATAAATAAATTAAAGACAATGGAGGATAGGATAGATCCCTGGAGCAAACTTGTCCACTTTTGATATCCTGAACGAAAAATGTGTTTGTGTTCAGTTGATATTATCTTTCTGAAGAGAACAGGTGGGCCTCTAATACCCGTATGTTTTAATTTTTGTTAAATATTGATGCAAAAGTAAGTATTATTCGAAATTTAAATATAAAGTTTCGATAAGTTTTCTTTTTTTTTGGTATGTTGTTTTTGGTACCAATTAGCTGTCAAACATGCGCTTCTTTTTGAGCCGTCATTGATGATGTAAATCATTTTGTAATACACTTCACTGATTCTTCTTTCAGGCTCTACCTACAGGGATCTGTACTGGCGATGAATGGGGGGCATAAAAGGATATGGGCCAGAATATTCTCCGTCCTGTTCTGCATCTGCTCCAGGTCTTCATTTCTTCATTTTGGCATTTACATCAGCAGGAAATGGGTCAAAGCATCAAACCTTCTAGTCAAACATTAAAACAATTGGCAATTTTCAAGCATCTTTTGAGTTGAATTAGTCCAAAAACAAATTAAAGGAATCCATGTTTCAGAACATATTAACTCATGTAATTTGTATTACAAAATGCGCTTCTTTTGTTTATTTTTCAACTAATTTTATGAAGGTTACTTTGAATTAAATATTAACTTTTTTCCTTCGTTTTTCTCAATGCCAAGCATTGCCACGTAAGTATGAATTTTGCATTTAAGTTTTTGTTTTAAATATTTATATAATGTATTCCCTAGGCCTCTATTTTATTTATTTATTCTGTAGTGAACGCATGATTTTTAGTTGCTTCCAAACAATTAATTATATGATCGATACCATTTATATTTAAGACAAATTTATTAAAAACTTACATTTCTTTTGCGAAACATCTGAACATTATCACTTTCTTAATATATAAAGCTGTGAATAATAAGATTTTTAGTTGAACTGGGGACTAGAATTTCGTAATTAAAAAGTTTCCACAATAAACATTTTTTCTAATATTTTTTGAAATAATTACAAATATTTAGTAGCCTAATGCTCTAAATTTTAAAGTATTGTAGATTTTATTTTAAATTGATGAAATGATAGTAGTTATTTCCAGAAATTTTTGAATAACAAAAATAACATTTTTATGTTATATTTAACATATATTTATAGAGAAAATAATAAAAGACAGAAAGCAGAAAAACAAAACAAAAACAAGAGAGAATTAAATGAAATAGCAATTTTGGCATGGAATATAGCAGGTAAAACAGAAATGGAAAGGGAATATTAGGAGGAGATTATTAAGATATAATAGCGTTCACAATGGTATGGATGGAAAAAATAAAATAGAAAGATATATAAAGGTGATACCAGATACACACAAATGGGTTGATTCAGAAAATAACAGAGGTTGAGCAAGTGGAGGGATAACAGTTGTCTGGAATAAAAAACTAAATTGCAAACAAGAATTAGAATGAAATGAAAAAGATGAAAATATAGTGAAAGTGAAGCTAATAAAAATGGCAGTGAAAAGATTATGTTATACTTTGTCTATAATAAAATAGGCATAGTGAATTTTTTTTAAAAAAATAGAAGCAAGTATATATGAGAACATAAAAAAAAGTGAAAATATAATCATACTAGGAGATTTGAACGCAAGAACTAAACA
Source organism: Thereuonema tuberculata (assembly GCA_023159025.1). Lineage (NCBI taxonomy): Eukaryota > Metazoa > Arthropoda > Chilopoda > Scutigeromorpha > Scutigeridae > Thereuonema > Thereuonema tuberculata. The sequence continues at coordinate 22,438,643 of JAFIDM010000002.1, forward strand.
AGAACAGTGTGTGAGTTACCAAGAAGAAAGGTAATGGAAGTATAAGAGGAGATCAAGAGACTGTCTAATAAACACAGAGGTGACAAATTTGTTAGATTTTATTAATATGTATAATCTGAAAATTGGAAACGGCACCTCAAAAGATGACTAAATGGGAGAGTTCACCTTCAGGAACAAAAAGGGAGCGTCAGTCATAGATCTAGTAATTGTAAATACAGAATTTTTTAACAGTAGTATAGACTTTGCAGTAAGAGAAATTGAAGGATCAGACCACTTCCCGATAGAATTAAGAGTTAAAAAAGAGGAAGGGGAGAGTACAAATAAGGATAGGTAAAAGAAGGAGAAAGAAAATTATAAAGAAATTCATATTAAATTATGGAATGAGGAAACCAAAAAAATATACATGAATAATTGTCAAAAAGACCTGGAAATATTGAAATACAAAGATCAAATGGAAGAGTATAAAGAATTGATAAAGATAATGGATAGAAGTAAAATAACGAAAACAGTTCAGGCAGGGGAGTTAGTTGAAAAAAATAAAAAAAATGGTTTGATAAGGAAAGTAAGAAGTCAAAAGAAGAGGTCGGTAAAGCAAGAAAAGAATAGAAAAAGGTAAATGAAGAGATTAAAAGAATTAAAGAGAAAGTTAAAAATTATAAGAAAAAAATATTGGAAAAAAAAGAAATTGGGAAGAAAAAAAATAGACGAAAAATAAAGAAATGTAAATATGAAAATGAAATTTGGGAGGTTTTAAAAAAGGAAGGAAGAAGAGGGAAGATAAGAGAGAAAATATATAAATTTGGAAAGGAGGAATGGGAAAATTATTTCTTAAATCTGTTAAAAGGGAAAAGGGAGAGATTATATATAGAGGGGGAAAGAAAGGAGGAATTAGAGAGTAACCTTCAAACTTGGAATAAAGAATTTAAAATTAATGAATTAGAACAAGCAATTAATTCATAAGTTGTTTAACGTGCGCAGATAATTTCAATGAGTTTAGCACGCCGACGCACTGATTTAAAAATAAAAATATGTACAATTAAAAACGTGGAACCACTAGTTTCGATCCATAGAAGGATCTTCTTCAAGTTACTCACAATTAAATCGCATAGTAAGATGCATATTAAGATGCAATCGCAATTAAGATGCGATTTAATTGTGAGTAACTTGAAGAAGATCCTTCTATGGATCGAAACTAGTGGTTCCACGTTTTTAATTGTACATATTTTTATTTTTAAATCAGTGCGTCGGCGTGCTAAACTCATTAACAAGCAATTAAGAAAATAAAGAATAAAAAGGTGCCAGGAAAAGGTAAAATTACAAATGAAATGATCAAAAATGTAAATAGCATAATAGATTTCTAAAATGTATGAACTACTTTTGGCAAAGTCAAACTATTCCGGAAGGAAGCCGTTATAGTACCAATTTTTTAAAAAGGGGAAAGAGATAAATTGAAGAAGTATAGAGGAATTAGATTGTTGAATATTTTTTTCAAAGTTTATGCTGATATGATAAAAAATAGATTAAAAGAATGGGCAGAACAAAATAATATATTATCAGAAAAGGATTTAGGTTTAATAATTAGAAAAAATACAAAAAAAAATATATCAACATTCTTTTGGGATTAAATTGGAATATCTCAAATTATTTTCTAAGAACCAAAATTGATTTCGAAGAAGTGTTTACCCTTCAATTGAAAAAAGTCATAAATTAGTAAGATTTTTGAGATGGAAGATTATGGGTTTCCTAAAAAGTGTTGGATTCAAATGGAAAATGATAGAGTAAAGGGGTTAAGAAACAAATGGAGAAATGAAATTTCAAAATGTTTAAATAGTATCGGTCTATCAGATGAATGGAAGGAAGAAAATTTTAGGTTTGGAAATAAAAATATATTTAAAGAAGTAAAACAAAGAGTGGAGGATAACGAGTGGGAAAAACTGAGACATAAAATAGTAGCGTCCAGCTATAAAATTTGGTATAAAGATATTAATACGAATAACATAATGAAATATTATCTAATTGAAACACATAAATAGTGGATCAAAAAGATATATTTGAAAATAAGATGTGGAAATTTTAACAATTTAAATGTGGTATAACAAAAATGAAGAACAACTTTATAAATTTTGTAATATAGGAGAATTAAAATTGGAAAATATTATTTTTGATTGTGAAAGTTTTAAATAGATAAATGGGTAAAAGTCAAAAAGGAATTTACAGAGAAAGAGAAAATGGTAAAGATTTTATATGAAGGGAAATGTAATATAAATGTATATATATTTATCAATAAAGAAGTGGAGAAGTGGTCTGATGTTGTTAAAAATACAGAGGTATAAATAGCAATTATGTTAAAAAAAAAGGGGGCGTTCTCACCCTCCCCCCCTTGTTAAGGTGGTAGCCCGCACAGGACTTAAATTAATTAGAATATTTTGTATATCTTTTTTTTTAGTTTAGTATATAGTTTACAGTATGTCTTTGGGGTAGATTTATGTAATAAGGAAAAGGGGGAAGACAGAAAAATTGATATTATTCTAAATATACTAAACATATTTGTGATTTTAAGAGAAGAAATTCTAATTCTATATATTATATTGAACAAATTTAAGATTGTTTTGCAATTGTAATTAGTCTCATATTATTTTTTTTTACTGAATCGACTTTGGAAACGCAGTCCCAGGTAAACACTTTTATATACTAATTCTCACTTACTTATTATTTAATAATTTGATGTTAAATTTCAATATCTGAAGCACTGATAGTTAACAAGAAAAAGAACCATAAAACCGTACACAATTAAAGATTCATTGAGCTATTTTTGGATTTTTCGTATTGGGAACGCAAGACGGAACCGTTTCAAGATTCCTATCTCTTATCGGTTGGGTGCGCCCACTACTCAACAGCTCAGTGGAACCAAAAGAAACAAAAACAAAGGATAAGTAGACAAAACAATGACCCTTAAGCTAAAAAAACATCAAAATATAAATTAAAAATGGAAAGGGCAATAAGTAATCCCCGCTAGCTCTAGGCTTAGCATGTAAAAGATTAACTTGTAAAGAAAACATGTGCATATTAGTCAAATTTAACGTACGGTGAGGCCACACAACAAGAGAAAGAAGCATAAAACCCCACACAATTAAAGGTTCACTGAGCTATTTTTGGATTTTTCGCGTTCAACCTCTCCACCAAGGACACTGTATTTTGAAGACAGAAGTGAGGTAATAAGCCATACTTGAAAATTATACAAAAGATTGAAGGGGATTAAATTAGGGGAGGGAGATGTGTCAAAGTTCCAATTGCAGTGCGTTATTAACGCAGGCTTCACCCTTTTTCTATGTAAAACTGCCAAAAGCAACAATTTGGACCAAATTTGACATGTAGGTACTGAAGAGGAATTGTAAATGTATCAGAATTTATTAGGATTGAATTGAGTAGATATGTGTTGTTTATGCTTTCTTTTAAATTGTGCCAGAGAAGTCCAGCCACGTATTCCCTTTGGAATTTGATTCCAATGTAGAGGAACTGACTGCTATTCTTTGACAGTTAGATCTTGTTTTTATTAGTAGAAGAACGACAATGAGTCTAGTTCAATACGAATGGAAATTGGATATAGTATTTAAAGGAATTAAAGGACCTATTTTTTTTTTTAATTTCGCAGCGGTACCTCAAATGATTATATCATAATACAAGTTTGTATGAATCAGTGACCAATATATACTTAGAAATACAGAAAACAAACGAAGATGAACAATGAAAGATGACACTGCGAGATGAACACTTAGGGAATTGTTATATTCACAACATTAAGGGCCGATTATATCAACCAACAAACGAAGCAGTCATAAGTTGTGGAACCGTGGTGCATAACCGGTCGTGAAACAGAAATTGCAGTGCACCAACGACGAATTGTCTGTCATTAACTGATGATCGCTAAACATCTAATGTGTTTGTAAAAGTCGCTATTCATTGGTTAATAACATTGAACGTCACTTTTGGATGGCTGTGGATAAGCGCATTATGGTACAAAATGGCAGCCTCCCAGGAATTGAAAAAATACATGTGGACAGAATTTTTTTATTGTCGATATAAATGTCTCGATAAGAATCTTCACAGAAAGTAAACTTATTCGACATTATTTTGGGAATATTCGATAGGAATAAATACAGCTACTTCCTCGTCAAAATCACAGGAGTTGGTTTCAATCGAGGCTGACGCCAGCCCTCTTTTAAAAGTTGAACGGCGGGGGTCTGATGGGAGTTTTCTATTGAATTCCATGATGGGAGTTTTCTATTCGATGCCACAATTTTAACTCGCCAGTTTCTGAGCTGCTAAAATTAGGCTTGAGATCAGCAATTTACCATCTGTTAAACGCCTACCGAACGCAGGTGAACAGAAAATGTCATTTGATCGTTGATTTAGCAGCCATCAAAGTTAATAGAGGTTGGGTGCACTAGGCCCTAAACATAGTGAATGTAAGAATAATCAGTGTTACTGTTAAAATGGTATTAACTACGAAGAGAAGAGCATTATTGAGAGTTTCAGAACACTACACAGCACTATTTTCGATCATACAGAACAGGCCTTGGCAATCGACCTAGGCTGCTACACTTTGCTACGGACTTTCGGGAGCGTTTTAACCTTCCAGCCCCACGAACAAGGTTATACTATCTGTCGTCAATAAATTCCGTCGATCTTCTAGTGTACTCACACAGAGGAAAGGTTGCACCGGTCGTCCCGAAAAATTAACAACGAATGAAACTCACTCTTAGGGAAATGGAACAACAGCCCTTCCGGGACATGGTGGACAACCTAAGCAACCGCTTCGGGTACTGGTTAGAGCTTCAAGGAGATCACAATGAATATATATTTATCAACAACCACAGTTGATTATTCTTTCAGTTGCTGCGTTTTCCGTTCAAAACGGTTCAGTGTCATTTGTTTTCGGCCATTCTGTATATGCTTAGGAAGAAAACAAAATTTCCTAATTCTCCCCAAAAGTTTTGAATCTTTATGAACGATTTGTTGTGAATGGGGATTCCATGACAAATCGTGGGAAAGAGTAATACCTAAATATCTGACGATTGAGCTTCTTGTCATAAGGAGTTGTTGTAAGTGAGAAATTGTCAGAGTTTAGAATTCTATTTCTTTGAAAGGGATACATATAAACCGATTTGGTTGTTGCTCGTATTTAAAGTAAGGCCGTTTGAGAATAGTCAAGATTCAAGTTACAGAGTGAACAATGGACCTCGTGGTTGAGTTTTCCCACATTTGTATTAGCAAGAAGAAAGGTTCAGTCATCGGCAAAGAAAATACATAAGTAAGCAGGTGATGTGAGAATGCGATCGTTTATAAATAAATTAAAGAAAAAGAGGAAAACGTAAGAACCTTGGAGGAAAGATGTCCACTTTTCATACCCTAAAGAGGAAAATGCGCTTATGTTCAGTTAATATTGTATTTGTGAAGAGAAACATGTAACAGGTTCTCTGCTAATACCTATCTGTTATAATTTTTATAAAAAATTGATATAAAAGCAAATATTAATCGATATTTGGATATAAAATTTGGAGTTTTATTTTTTTCCTGTGTTGTATTTGGTACAAATTATAAGTCAAACATGAGCTTCTTTTGTTTATTTTCCAACTATTATTATAAAGGTTACTTCGAATTAACTATTAACTTTTCTCCTTTTTTTTCAATGCCAAGGATTGAAGTATGGATTTTGCATTTCAGTTTTTATTTTAAATATTTACAAAATTTTTTTACTTGGCCTGGATTTCATTTATTTATTCTGCAGTGAGCGCATGATGTATAGATGCTTGTAAATAAGAAAGTATATAATCGATACCATTTATCTTGAAGACAAATTTACTAAAAACTTATTTTTCTTATAAAAAAAACTTATATTTTTTATAACTTATATTTCTTTTGCGATGAACCTGAACATTGTCACTTTCTTAATATATAAAGTTGTGAATTTAACCAAAAAATCTCTACCAACCATATTTGAACCCAGCATTTAAAGGTTCCAGCACAGCATGTAAGTACTTATTAGAAACTTTTTTGACAAAGTTTTGGTGCCAAAATTGCTGCCTTAGGATTAGGAGAAACCAGTATCTTGAAGGTTGCCATGGCTCTTTAACAATTCCAAGAAGTTTAAATCGATTTTCTTAAATCCATGCTGTGAAAAAGTATTGCTTTTTCGTGTTTTTGTAGAAATTATCTGTCAAAGATACGAATTTTAAACTTTTTTTTCAAATTTTTATTTTAAAGGAAATTATTTCGAATTAAATATTAAATTTCGGTTTTGTTTTTTCAATGCCAAGGGCGTAAGTATTAATTTTGTATTCCAGTTTTTATTATAAATATTTATATAATATTTTAATTTGGCCTATATTTCATTTATTCATTCTGAAGTGAAGTTTTTACAAATTAATTCTCCAAGGTTTTTTTATGTGTTCACAACCTAGAAATTACGAGGTAATTGACACCATTCATCTTGGAAATGATGAAAACTTATTTTTCTTTTACAAAGCATCAGAACATTATTACTTTCTTAATATGTAAAGCTGCAAACAAGATGATATACAATTCAACTGGGAAACTATAATTTCAATATTATAAAAATTTTCCAAATTTAAACATTTTTTTTTCAATATTTTGTCAAGGAAATACAAATGTTTAATAAAGATATCAATTTCAAAGTATAGTAGATATTTTATAAATTTTATGATAAGACGATAGGTATTTCAAGAAATTTTGGATTAATAAATAACATTTTTATATTATGTTTAAATAATTTAAGGCCATTTTCCAATTCTGTATTGTCTTATTTGTGCTTAATTTAATAAATCGACATTTTAAACATAGTCGAAGCAAATCACTTTAATACTAATTTTAATTTGTTTATTATTTAATGTTAGATGTTTAGTTTCAAGAACTGAAGCACTGTTAGTTGAATTCAAAATTATAAAATGAAAGTTCGTTAAAAGAATTCATATATGATCGTTGAAGTTCTATTTCCCTAGCTGAATTATATATCTTATTATGCACTGCTTTATATATTAAGAAAGTGATAATGGTCGGAGGCTTGGTAAAAGAAATATAAGTTTTCATCATTTTCAAAGACGAATGGTGTCGATTACATCGTAATTTCAATTTGAAAACTTCTATTTTGAAGACAGAAGTGAGGTAATAAGCCATACTTGAAAATTATAAGCCATACTTGCAAGTTCGAAGGGGATGGATTACGGGTGCGAGAAATGTCGAGGTTCTAATTGAAAGGCTGAGTGCAACAGTGGTCTAACCCTCTCCGAGGTCGAAATAGGGTTAACTACGCCATGTGTTATCATTAACCTTGAACTATGTATTAGATCTGATTTACGCTTAATAGAAATATTTTTCGTGATTTTACAGCATTGTTATTTTTTTTTCTCAAAATAATAGTAACAATTTCTAGTGCAACCATGGTCTAACCCAATTCTATCAATCAGAACAGGTATATCAAGTCACGGGCATAAACAACCACTGTCATTTTAAACATTCACTGTCAGAACTAGAGTGTTACAGATCAGTAAATGTCACTAAGGGAAAACCACGCAGAGAGAAACACACTCTTGATCTTGCACAAATTGAGCTTCCTGTAAAACACAAATCTCCAAGGCCAATCAAAGCGAGTAAACTTAAAGATATCAAAGAGCTTCTAAAATATGTACCACCCATACATCATGGTTTCTTCAATAATCTCTGTTCCGTTGCTGATCAGGAAGGACATGGCCGTGAAGATGATTTCTTTGATTTACCCGATTATGTATAAGTCAGCGATTTTCAACCCTAGGGGGCGTTATAAAACTAAAGGGGGGGGGGGG
>JAFIDM010000002.1:22446901-22462406 GCA_023159025.1 Thereuonema tuberculata
TACAAAAGGAACTAATTTTAATAGATATGAAGGGGCTAAAGTAGACCCTTCTACGATTATATTAGTAAAGGACTTAATTAAAAAAGATATTAAAAAAGTGGATAATATTGATGAATTTCATTATTGAAATGTTTTTTGATTATTAGATTGTTAGTTAATTTAAAGGATTCAAAATATCTAAGTTATCTTATTGTAAACAAGAATTGATGTATCTATGTGTTAGTTCATTTGGATTATTTGTTTTTTCAAAAATTGTAAAGTAATGTAAAAGCATAATTGCTATTTCATATTGTTAAAACAATTGTAAATTATTTCAACATAGTGTTCATGTTTATCACTACTTTGTATTGTTGGTTATCCCAAAAAACTAATTTATTGTTACATTTCGCTTGAAGAAGGGATGACGTATCATCATCCCGAAAATTCCATAAAGTTTTTAAATAAACTACATGTTATGGAGATGTGGTGTTTTCTTTTTGATTAATTAACAAAATGAAAAGGAAGAAGTTACAAGAAGAATTTGGAAATAAATTATATAATTACTAAAGACAAATTTATTAAAAACTTATATTTCTTATGTGAAACATGTGATTATTATCACTTTCTTTGTATATAAAGCTGTGAATAATAAGATTTAGAACTAGAATTTCAACATTAAAAAATTTTCAGAAAAAACATTTTTTCCAATATTTTCTGAAATGCCTACAAATATTTATTAGCCTAATGCTCTAAATTTAAAAGTATTATAGATTTTTTTTATATAAATTTTTGAAATTATGATAGTTATTTCCAGAAATTTTCAATAACAAAAATAATATTTTTCTACTATATTTAACAAATTTGAGGTTATTTTACAATTGTAATTAGTCTTGTATTTTTTTTTTAATAACTCGACATTCCAAACGCAGACCCAGGTAAACACTTTTATACTAATTTTCATTTATTTAGTATTAAATATTTTATAATAAATTTCAACACCTGAAGCACTGATTGCTAACATCAAAAGTTTTAATACTCGTATGAATTTTCGTTAAAAAAATAAACAAATGACAGTAATTGATCATGTTGCTAAATATTTACAGAAAACTTTCTTGCGAACACAATAATCTTATTCTGGATGAAACTTTGCCCCTTTCCCCTAAAATAAGAAAAGAAAATAAGAAAAGAAAATAAGAAAAGAAAAATTTAGCCCACTGCTGCTCCATGGGACAGTGTATTTTGAAAACAGAAATGAGGTAATAAGCCAAACTTGAAAATTAATCAAAAGATTGAAGGGGATTAAATCGGAGAGGGAGATTTGTCATGGTTCCAATTGTATTGGGCTATTAACGCAGGCTTCACCCTTTTTTATGTCAACCTGTCCCAAGCAACGGTTTGGACCAAATTTGACATGTAGGTACTGCAAGAGGAATGTATATGTATTAGAATTTATTTGGATTGAGTTGAGTAGATAAGTGTTGTTTAAGTTTTCTTTTCAATTATTTTATAGTAGTCAGCCACGACCTAGAGGAACTGACTGCTCTTCTTTGACAGTTAAGATCTTGTTTTTATTAGTAAAAGACTATCTTCTTTTTATTAGTAAAAGTACAAGAATAAGTCTAGTTCAATAAGAATGGGAATGGGATACAGTATTTAAAGTAATTAAAGGACATATTTTTTTTTTCGCTATGATACCTCAAATGATTACATCATAACACCAGTTTCTTTGAATCAGTGACCAATACAGACTTAGAAATACAGAAAACAAACGAAGATGAACAATATGACCTTATGAAAGGTGGAACTGTGAGATGAACACATAGGCGATTGTTGTATTCAGAACAGGAAAGATTGTGGATGTGAGATTAATCAATGTTACTATGAAAATGGTATTAACTACGAAGAGAAGAGCATAATTGGGGGTTTCAGACCACTACAGAGTTTATTTTGGAGCACTATTTTCGATCATAGGGAACACACCTTGGCAATCGACATAGCGTGCTACATGTTGCTGCAGACTTTCGGTAGCGTTTTAACCTGCCAGCCCCACGAACAATGTTATGCTCTGTGTCGTCGATAAATTCTGTCGAACTTAAAGTGTACTCACACAGCGGGAAGGTTGCACCGGCAGTCCTAAAAGTTAACAGCGAATGAAAATCACTCTTAGGGAAATGGAACTAGCGCTCTTCCTGGAGATGGTGGGCAACATACGCTGCCGCTACCTGTACTGGTTAGAGTGCCAAAGAAATCACAATATGTTATTAATTAACAACCACAGTTGAGTATTCTTTCAACTGATTAACGACCACAGTTTCAGCGTTTTCTGTTTAAAACGGTTCAGTCTCGTTTGTTTTGGGCGATTGGAGATGCTTAGGGAGAAAACAAAATTTCCTAATTATTCCCAAAAGTTTTGAATCTTGATGAGCGATTTGTTGTGTGTGGAGACTCCATCAGAAATCGTGTGAAAGAGTAACACCTAAACATCTGACGATTGAACTTCTTGTCGTAAGGAGTTGTTATAAGTGAGAGATTGTCAGAGTTCAGTAGTCTATTTCTTTGATAGAAATATATATAAACCGATTTTGTTGTTGCTCTTTTTTAAAGTAAGGCCGTTTGAGAATAGCCAAGATAAGTCAAGTTAGACAGTGAGCTCTGGACCTCGTGCTTGAGTTTTTCCTTATCCGTATTAACAAAAAGAAAAGTTCTGTCATCTTCAAAGAAGATACATTAGTGATGCAAGTAATGTGAAAATGCGATCGTTTATATATAAATGAAAGACAATGTGGAAAAAGATAAATCCTTGGGGTAAACTTGGCCCCTTTTGATATTTTAAAGACGAAAATGCGTTTATGTTCAGTTCATATTGTCTTCGAAAAGAGAATCATGTAACAGGTGGGCTTCTAACATCAACATGTTACAATTTTTTGTAAAATATTCATATAAAAGGAAGTATTAATCTTTACTAAGATATTAAATTTGGATGATTTTTTTTTTTTCCTGTGTTGTTTTTGGTACAAATTATCTGTGAAAAACGCCCAAGTAGTAATTGTCGTGATCCAGATTTAAATGCTGGACGATCCAGACGTTCTTGACGATCGAGACGATCTAAATGCTGTGATCCAGACCTTTATATGCATATTAGGATGGATTTGCATAGTAACGTGGGTTTTTAAGGCGTTTGAGACCATAATTAACGTAATGAAAAGAAAGTGTTAAGGTGAATGAGGGAAAATTTACATAACAATAGCCTATAGGGCGATTCAGATCAAAATTTGCACATTATAGTGATTCAGACCGAAATTTACATAAAAACGAGGATTTGTAGAGCATTTGAGCCAAAAATTTATATAATGGAAAACGTAGGGTGATACAGATCAGTATTTACATTCTCTCTATCTTAATTTGTGTTGTAAATTCATTAATAGTAATGCGTTGCTAACAGAGTTAGATTATAGCATATTATATATTATTATTATATTAGAAACAAACATTGCAACTAAGAATATTATAAATATAATCAAGCAAGAGAGTCAAAATTCAACTTAAGTTAATATGTTTTATATTCTGCTTGTAAATATTTTCTCAGTGAATCTTTCATTTAAGATAACACTTCAACGTAGCTTGATTATAATATAACACCACTTTAACTTCATCCAATAGTTCTTAACTTTATTGGTTAAATATTTGTTCTTTAAGTTTCTTTAGCATTATAAATCAGTATCTTAGCTGTATCTACACTCTAATTATAAATTATATTTAGTAATTAGCAATTTACTTCGAAAAATTCCTGAGATTTATATACTCAAAGTTTATTTGAAGATTCTAAAGTTATTAAAAGGTTTAACACACATAAATAAAGTTATTTATGCTTCACAGAATCTAATTAGCTTTCACTAACTGTTCTTAGTAGCACATTAATCCTTGTAGTATATATAACTCCCTTTAATTACTCTCTGAGGGTTACTAAGTGTTAAAAGCCTATTTTGAACTTGAGAAGCACGTTATCAATTAATTTGGATAAGAAGATATAAACAAAATATCAACACTTACTGATCGTACTCCTACTATGATATACAGATTACTATCTCTATCAATAGAGGACGAAATGACCAAAGTTCTATTATCCTTTAATTCCATTGAGAAAACTACTAATCTTGGTCTCCACTATATCTGTATTACGATCATCAATTTCTAAACGAGTCTCCTAGTAACATTCAAACTATCTCCTATAAAACTACAGAAACAAAGAAAAGCCATTATTTAGTGCTGTATCGAAGTCTTTGTAGTATAAATCTTTTTGGTAAAACATCAGATTCTGATACATAGGTACAAAGCACTTTTTTTCTGAACTTGTGATGTCAGAAGTGTGTGAGGACTATATTCAACATGGCGGATTTCGTAGAAGGGGTGAAGATATTAAAAATGAAGATATTAAAAATTGCGGACTTGCTAGAAGGGCCCTCCTCTGAAATACACATAATGTGGCTTACCTTGAAATTGTTGACGCCACATGAAATCCACCAGGGAAGTATGAAAATGGTAGGCACATGGTATTGAGGTAGGCCTATCCATTCCCGTGTACCGCATTTAATATTACGCCTATTCCTCATCGCTGATCGTATGTTTGGAAAATGAGAAATCCGAGACGACGGTTCTGCCTGGCACAATAAAGGTGTTGATGACGTTCAGCAGCATTTTACATCCACGTCTCAGCCATCCAAGATAAAAGAAATAACATTTATTCACAGACAACCAATGAGACTTATTTGAATTTCCCACTGCTTCTAAAGCAAAGAAAAAATGATGGCCGACAAAATCACGTGATGTCAACACCACTTTCTGTATCCCTCCGCGATGAAACAACTGCAAAGAGGCACTAAAACAAAAAATCCTTACGCGTGTACCAGATTCCTTGCTTTAACCATCTTTTTTATCTCAAAATATTTCGAATGATACTCTCCATCAATCTGATATAGACAGATTGAATTCATATTTCAGTAGGAAAAATCTATCCATCCAAAACATACAGACTGTCCATTGTCTTCTTACTGCTTCGGAATCACACTGCAGAAACTCTTGTGTTACTTGTTCCCTGGCAATGCTTTTCTGCTTCTCGATAATGAATCTTCACACATCTCATTCATAGTTTTGAAGCTCTCTGTTATAACCTGCAACTTCATTGTTATAAGAAGAAAGATTTCTTTTTCCAGATTCAAATAATGCTATCATACTAATTGTTTGTTTTCATTCCGACTACTATAATCAATCCAACTATTACAGCAATAAATTAATAAAGAGTTTCGTTTTGCATTAAAGAATATATTCCAACAATTAAACTTATATTCAACAATTTGCATAATTAATGAGTTTTGAAAAAATTGAAAGGAACTTGGGTTGTAATATATCGAACTTCGTGAAATTACAAGGAGAATCGATTGATTTTCATATAGATTATTTTCTACTGCGTACCTTAATTTGCATAATTAAGGACTTTTGGAATAATTGAAAGATAAGGGGGTTGTAATATATCAATCTTCGTGAAATTATTAGAAGAATCGATTGACGGTGATTGATTTTTAATTCTCCATGCCTTAATTTGCATAATTAATGATTTTTAGAATAATTGAAAGAAACTTTGCTTGTAATATAACAAACTTCGTGAAATTGATATGAAAAACGATTGATGGTGATTAATTTTTCATATTGATTGCTTATTGAAATCAGTATTTACATATTTCGTACCTTAATTTGCATAATTAATGATTTTTGGAATAATTGAAAGAAACCTGGGTTGTAATATTGCTGCCGAACTTTTGCACAGGTTCGATGGCGCTGGGGGATAAAGTGCGACTAGAGCAAGTTTAAATTAAAATCAGAGAATTTATTCAATAAGAGAAAATATAACAATTACACAGGTCTCAAAATATCGATTTGAAGAATCGCTCGGGTTCTGGCTAACTAGCAATATCCTCCTCGTAGCCTTCTGTATCTAGACGGACCTCGACAAATTCTCCCGGTACTTGCATCGAGTTGTGCGGCCCAGACTTGTCTTCCTCGTAGCCTTCTTGTCTCGGGACGGTCCTTGTTATTTTCTCCCAGTGATTGGATCGAGTTGTGCAGCCCAGAGTTGTCTTCCTCGTAGCCTTCTTGTCTCGGGATGGTCCTTGGTATCTTCTCCCGGTGTTTGGATCAAGTTATGCGGTCCAGAGTTGTCTTTCTCGTAGCCTTCTGTAACGGGACGGTCCTTGGTATATTCTCTCCGTAATTGGTTTGAGTTTCACAGTTTGTGAGCTCGGAGACCTTCTCTGTGGCACTAAGCCACCAAACTCCACTCTTCTCTCTGGCTCCGAGTTGGAGACCCCTCTTGCGGCTGCTTGCCGCCAAAACGAACCCTACTTTCTGGCACCGGGTGGACTCCTATCTTGCGGCTGGCTGCCGCCAAAATTCACTGACTCTGCAGTCCTCTGCGCTCCATTATATGCCTGATCTCTGTCTCCCTTTCATCCTGGCAGAGTCTACAATCAGAGGAAAGCATGGGTAAGTTGCATCTATTCTTCTCATAAGAGAGCCAGCATCAGTCAAATCCAACAAAAAAAAAAGATAGAGGGGATAATTGGATAGTTCCACAGGTACAATATATCTAATTTCGTGAAATGGCTTGAAGAAATGATTGGTGGTGATAATATTGATTGATTTTTATATTTATTGTCTACTGAAAAGAAACCCATGGCGTACTATATTAGGAAAATGATTGGTGGTGATAATAATGATTGACTAATGAAAGGAAACTGGGGTATGTATTATATCAAGCTTCATGTAATTATCTTTTTAATGATTTTTATATAATGTATTTGTTTTTTATTCTTTTTGTTTATGAAAATTAAATATCAAACTTCATGTGTAATTAAGTGTAGTTTTTAACCTTATACAGTGTTACTATTACTTTTATTTTGAATGAGAGCATTTGGGAGTACAATTTACGTATAGTATTTCAGTAGTTGAATGAAGTATATTTGTAATATTTCTTTTTTAAAAACGGGAAATGTTAAATAAATTGAATGGAAACCCCCCAAAAAAATTAATGATATTTAAAGTCTTCTCATTTCAAATAATTATGTCATAATTGTCCGTAGACAGCTTATGACTTTAGGAAAATATAGAAATTTATTCTTTACGTTTTTAACTTTAGTTTCTGTAATGAAATGAATGCAATATGTTTCTTTTGCTTTCTTTAAGAACATAGAAAAATTTATTCTTTATGATTTTAACTTTATATATAGGAATGAAATGAATGTAATATGTTTCTTTAAAAAAATAGAAAAAAAATAATTCTTTATGATTTTAACTTTATTTTTGGTAAGGATGGATTATATAGTTCCTCAGAAGATAGTTCTTCTTCAGAGGATGTTGAACCAGCACACCTGTGAAGAGAGTGAATTTTAAATAGGTTAGTTCAATTAATTGAGGTACATGACAACTATTCTGTTCCGAATTATCGTACAGTGGGTCAACAATTTATTTTTATAATTTTAGATTCTTCCCTTCATGAAATAGAGTTTAGCTAGGGTATAATGGCGGGTTGTGTCTATTCGAAATAATGCATGTGTTGATTGGAAGAATTATTGAGCAAGTACTTAATCAATGTAATTCTCAGGAGTTGATAAGGTTGACTATTCATTCGCGGGGGTTTCAACGCCCAGTCTGGCTACCATTGACTCAAGTAAATCGTTTCGATTTAGATCAAGTAAATGCATTATTAGAAAAATTATCTCATTCACAGAGGTTTTTGAATTTCAAAGATGAATTTAGTATCACAAGGGTAAATTTACCTCAGGGAGCATGGAAAACGGGGGTTGATTTGAAAGCAAATTTAAAAAGACAATAATGTTTCATCGAAATTCAAAAAAATGAGTCGTATTGTTTTGCGCGGTGTCTTGTGACAGCCATTGCTACTCACACAAAAGCAATGAAACTCAATTCATCAAAGACGAAACAATCCATTAGAACTTACCAATATTCTATTCAAAATAGAATAAATCAATTCTACAAAACGTCATAAACAAAGAAATTAACAGAAATAAATTCCCAACCCCCAATTCCTTTCTTCCATGAGAGTCATGCTTCATCTTATACAGGGTCCACCAGAAAAATGTATACACACTTTAAAGAACAAAAACTATTTGTTATGTGTTTGTTTTACACGTAAATACTGATCACTAGTGTAGTACTGTCTTCAGTTAAGCACATGCTTGCTTCAGATGTTCAAAATGTTCGCCGTTGGCACCCAGACACAGCATAACGACGAACAACAGCCAAAACCAATAATCCTGTCTGGACAACAATGACGGCACGTGCTTCGTCATTGTCCCTTACTTGTTGAGTAGTGAGCGAGAGGCTACACAGCCAAAATTATGTAAAAACCGAGGTTTTACAAACTCTCTGATAAATTTTGACACATGAACTTCATGTATTTCAGTGTAAACTTCATTTATGTGGGAAAGAAAATTCCAATATGCTGATAATAATTGTGTAATCATGATCTGCTGCAGTGAAGTGGGAAGAATATTCGAGGCACCATATTTAAATATGGGCATGACGTCATGCCTGACGTGTTCCAATGCTGCACTGTTATTGGTTATTTCAAATTACAAATTTACAAATTTACAAATTTTCAAATTTACAAAGATCCATACAATTTTTGCCTATTAATAGAATGATTTAACTGAAAATTTAGCAGGTCTTTTAGGATTCGAAAATAAGATTAATTTTAACAATGGAAAATATGAGGTACCCTTGTCGAATGATTTCTGCTTTGGTTTTAATTCCATTTTTGTTTATTGAATCATCAAAGATACTTTTGCTCCTTTGCTTTGATTGATTCAAGTTGATGGTAAACACGATGATTTGATTAGTAAATCATTTCATACATTATAATATAGATCTGTTTGACGGTCTTCATTCAATACAAGAAATGATACATGGTCTCACATTCCCTTACACCAAGGACGAGTTACAGCAGTATTACATTTTAGAACAATCCGATAAACATGAAATATCGTCCTACGCTTTTTCTACAATATTATCAAAAACAAGCTGCAGGTGGGGGAGATATCCCTTTCTTTGTAGGTTGACGATGGTTATGGTCTGGGGAATGTCTTTGGATCTTTATTTCGATGTGCTAAATCAATTTTGAAAAAAGTGACTTTTATTGCAGGCAGACAATTATTAGAAAGTGGTACTAAGATTTTAGAAGAAGTAAAAACTGGAAAAGATTTTAAAGAATCAGCCAAATCATGATTTGGGGAAGCTTTCCATAATATAATTTCCGGTCAAGCAGGCAGTGGTCTTTTAGCAAAAAGACGGTTTTCATTTCACACAAGTTCATTTTTAAGAAAGCAGTCATTAAGACAAGTCAAACGCTGAAAAAGATCTAAATGTGTTCTTGATATTTTTGATTAGAAAATGGCCGACACATATTTAATTCATTCGAAATCCTGTGAATGTTTGAAATCCGAACTGGATCTTTTTGAACTCTTTCCTACACAAGTTGCTTTTGTGGATAATACTGATATGGAATATCATCCAATAGCATCCCTTATGGAAAGTTCACCGATCGAATTTGTCATTTCCTTTTACAATTTTCAGTTTAATATTTAAAATGGATTTTCGAAGGTGAACATAGTCGTGACCCACCCGTGAAATGACAAATTCGATCGGTGAACTTTCCATAAGGGATGCTATTGGATGATATTCCATATCAGTATTATCCACAAAAGCAACTTGTGTAGGAAAGAGTTCACCGATCGAATTTGTCATTTCACGGGTGGGTCACGACTATGTTCACCTTCGAAAATCCATTTTAAATATTAAACTGAAAATTGTAAAAGGAAATGACAATACTTCCCTTGAAGCAAATGGTAAAGTAATCCCCATGAATTTATTACTTCAATCGTTATATAGTCAAGTCGATGTGTATTTGGGAGATAAATTAATTTCATCTACAGATAATTGTTATTCTTATTGAGCCTAATTAGAAACTTTATTAAATCACGGTAAAGATTCAAAAGCAACTCAAATTGACGGCTTCGAGATGGTATATGGATGAAGGAGATAAATTCAATGATCTCAATCCTGCAGTGCAGGAGTTTAATGCAGGATTGAAAACTCATCATAGTATGGCTGCTGAGAATAAAACAATTGACTTGTTTGGATCGATTCATTGTGACATCTTTGAACAAGAACGTCTCATAATAAACAATGTGGATATCTGACTAAAACTTACTTGCAACAAACATAGCTTTTGTCTCCTTTCGCTATCTGACAACCCGAACTTAAAAGTTTTTGTAGAACATGCTTCATTATTTGTTCGGAAAGTTAAAGTAAGTCACAGTGTTTTATTAGCTCATTCCAAAATCTTACCCTATACTCCAGCTTAATATCCTTTGACAAAAGTTCAATGTGAAGTATTTTCCATCCCCTGAAGGAATTTACAAGCTAATTTAGACAATGTTTTTATGGGTCAACTTTAAAAACGTGTTGTGTTAGGATTAGTCAAAAATTCAGCCTTTAATTGTTCTTATAAAGAAAACCGTTTCCGATTTCATCCTTTCGATTGTAATTTCATTAGTTTATCAGTCAATGGACGTTCCATTCCCAGCGAACCCTATCAATCCGACGGCATCAATCAACTGTATGCACGCAATTTCCTTTACCTTTTTGCCGTCATTGACCATTTAGGATGGGATACGGGATTAGCTGTTAATTATTCAGATTATGGTAAAGGCTCATCTCTTTATACATTTGATCTCTCAGCAGACAGTTCAAGTAATTCATGAATATTTTCAATTAGATTTTCATGGCACAGTATGAATTGATATGCGTTTCAAAGTAGCATTGCCAAGTAGCGTCAATGTAATTGTCTATGCCGAATTCCAAAAAGTTATTGAGATCGATTCCTCCCGCAATATCTTAATGGACTAATCCGTTATTCTTCATTATCATGTGACCGACGACATCGTAATGAAAACCAAACATTCCTCACTTCCTCACAGCAGTTTCCTGACCAGATGTGCTTAGAATAAGTGTTGCTTTCTCTGCACTGCAACATTAACGACAGTGGTGAAAGTGTTACTTGTAATTGTGTCGTGACTCGATGCGGTTGAAAAGACTCTCATCCACATGAACAGTGTTCAGATCATGGAGTTATTAAAAAACAACATTTGAAGAAAAGAACATTTTAGCAGAGTGTATGCAATAGATCAGCTACCCCAATGATCGTCCCATATTGTTTACATTGCCAATCTCGACCTAAATGATCGACCCGGATCTCATTGGATTGTGCTCTGGGTAAAGAATAAATTGGGCGAATTTTTGTAATCATATGATTGTTCCATGAAACAATTATCATTGAGAGTGGTCGTGCGGTCTCGGCGGCGGCCAGCCGTGGCGACCAGTGCATCAGTACCTGGGTTCGAATCCCGGCAGTAGCACGGCTGTTTCCCTTTCTTTCTTCTGTGTTTCGTCTGTTTCTGCGGGTATACCGTGAGCTGCCTCCTATGGCGTACCCTGGGCAACGTTACGACGGATAAATGCTCACATTTCTCACCCTTGTTGAGGCCAAAAGATTAACTTCTGAGAGCCCGGGCGTTGGCAAAAAAAAAAAACTATCATTGAGATGAACCTCCTCACGCATACTTACCGTCATACTGAAAATCCAAATACATTACAAGAACCCTACTTTTCAGTATGTGAACAATATTGTGTTTTGTATATTTTATTATTCTTTACATGATTTCCTGTTTGGACCAAATAAGAACAGTAGCGATCGGTTTGTTTGAAGACACGTGCGAAAATTCTTCATAAAAGAAACTGCCCACAAACAAACCGATGACAGTTTTTTGGAAAACATCAAAACTGTGCTTTCCAAATCAAGTTTGTTGTTTTCTACTTCCAACAAAAAAAGAAGAAAAAGAAAAGGAAACAAATTCAAATATTTAACCCTTTATCTTTTCTTGTTTGTAATAAAAATATATAAAAAAATTCTGTCAGTGTGAAACTTTTTTTTTCTTTAAAAAAATTAAAAAATATAATTATTAAAGACAAAAGAAAACAAATTTCTTTTGTTAATCGCGTAAAAATATATAAAAAGCAATAGTAACACTATATAAGATTAAAAAAAAATTAGATGAAGTTTTCTTAAAGAAATACATTATTTAAGAATGATTAGGTTTCGTTTCATTAAACATTCAATAAGAAAAATCAATAACCATCAAACGATTCTCCTAACAATTTCACTAAGATTGATATATTACCATGCAGGTTTCTTTAAATTATTCCAAAAATCAATAATTACGCAAATTAAGAAAAGGAGTATGAAAATCAATCACCAGTATTCGATTCTTCTAACACCTTCACGAAGTTGATATATTACAACCCAGGTTTCTTTTAATTACACGAAAATTCACTAATTTTGCAAATTAATGTATGGAGTATGTAAATCAATCAATATGAAAATCAATCACCATTAATCGATTCTCATAACAATTTCACGAAGATTGATATATTACAACTGTAACACCCTCATTGTAGTTATATTGTTCTCAGTCTTTCTACCCTTTATTTCCATCATTCTACATATGATTCTTAAGATAATATTTTCTTACTTTTATTTCTCCAAACTTCATCTTAATGCCTCTTTGCCTCTCAAAAGCAATTGTTTTACAGATGTTTGTTCATACTTGCTTTATTACCTTTCTTTGTTCCTGCGGGGGTACAGGCCAAGATCCGTCAAAAAACGAACCACTGAAGATAAACAGTGATTCGTGATAAACAGTTACACAACCCAGGTTTCTTTCAATTATTCCAAAAGTCATTAATTATGCAAATTATAGAATGGAGTATGAAAATCAATCACCACTATTCGATTCTTCTAACAACTTTCCAAAGTTGATATATTATAACCTAGGTTTCTTTCAATTATATCAAAAGTTATTAATTACGCAAATGAAGGTACAGAGTATGTAAATCATTCAAAATGAAAATCAATCACCATCAATCGATTCTCCAACCAATTTCACGAAGATTGATATAATACAACTCAGGTTTCTTTCAATTATTTCAAAAGCCATTAATTATGCAAATCTATGTACAGAGTATGTAAATCAATCATAATCAATTGATTCTCCTAGTAATTTCACGAAGTTCGATATATTACAATCCAGGTTTCTTTCAATTATTTCAAAACTCTTTAATTATGCAAATTAAGGTAAGAAGAATTAAAAATAAATCACCGTCAATCGATTCTCTTAATAATTTCATGAAGAATGATGTATTACAATCCAGATATATTACAACTGTAACACCCTCATGGTAGTTATATTGTTCTCAGTCTTTCTACCCTTTATTTCCATCATTCTACATATGATGATTCTTAAGATAATATTTTCTTACCTTTATTTCTCCAAACTTCATATTAATGCCTGTTTGCCTCTCAAAAGCAGTTGTTTTACAGATGTTGTTCATCTTACTTGCTTTATTACCTTTCTTTGTCCCTTTAACCTCCCAGCCTGTAAACACAGATGTTTTTCTCCAGACATCTCGTCGCCTCCTGTATGACGTAACAAGAGGGGAAATAACCTGGTGAAAGGGAAAGAAAAAAAGAAGAGTGGGCAACGACATCTCTGAGGGGTAGGCGTGTAGCCACACCGCTACCTCCATTGAATGCCCACTATTAAAGTTAAGAAACAAAACAGAGTCGGCTAAGCAAAGGTGCTTAGCCCATCCTGCGGGGGTACAGGCCAAGATCCGTCAAAAAACGAACCACTGAAGATAAACAGCAATTCCTGTGACTTTCGATGCGTCTATCAGAAAATTCTTCGATATCTCCGAGCCTGCCTTATGAAATTGTCTTCCTTAGGAATGTACGTATCCTGCATAACAAACTGCGTTGCCGAAGGTAACAACTTCCCACTTAGGCTACCTTCAATTTCTGGATGAGAATACTCTTCCTATATATCAAGAGTACAAATAGACAATTGAACATTGGATCGCTCCCGCTCTTTAAGGAACAGTCACGAACGATGCGAATTACATATGCTCCGGAGAACACTTGTAAACTATACAAGCGTGTGTGAACTTTATTGTACTGAGTGACACTTGTTTCGTTTTTGGATATCTGTATGTGCTATTATATATTATCATATTCTCTTTGTCTGAAAAACCCCAGGGGTAATGTATATATTCATATATCTTAATATGTTATCATTCCTCTTTATACTATTCCATCAATGAATGTATGTAATATTTCCCTTTTTATAAAATCTGTTAGTTTCATTTACCAACCTAGTTATTCTACCTTTTCTATTTATATTTATCCATTTAGTTGACTTTGATTCTTTTATTGACTCTCGCCATGGTTAAAGTAAGGGAAGAACTCGCGCTAAGGTCTGAGAACCTCGAGCAAGGTCGACCCGGATAAGGCGAGACAACGTAGGTTCACCACGAACCCACGGCCTCTGTGTTTACAAACACAGCCCTCCCCCCTCGCGGCTTTACAGGCAAGCATCGATCCCTTTTCCTACATAATCCTTGTCATATTTGTAATGCTTCCTTGAGGTATTAGAGCCCAGCTACCTCACCTTTCACTGTGCAAAAGCACCTTTGACCCTGTCATCACGTGTACGCCTTCAAACCATGGCTAGGCATTACACAACCCAGGTTTCTGTCAATTATTCCAAAAGTCATTAATTATGCAAATTATACAATGGAGTATGAAAATCAATCACCACTATTCTATTTTTCTAACAACTTCACGAAGTTGATATATTATAATCCATGTTTCTTTCAATTACACCAAAAGTTATTAATTATACAAATGAAGGTACGGAGTATGTAAATTAATCAATATGAAAATCAATCAACATCAATGGATTCTCCAACCAATTTCACGAAGATTGGTATAATACAACTCAGGTTTCTTTCAATTATTCCAAAAGTCATTAATTATGGAAATGTAGGTACAGAGTATGTAAATCAATCATAATCAATTGATTCTCCTAGTAATTTCACGAAGTTCGATATATTAGAATCCAGGTTTCTTTCAATTACAGTAGAACCCGATTAACCGAACCCCGATTTTCCGAGTTTCCGCTTTAACCGAGCTATTTCTAGGATTTTTTTTTTTGGTTCTACATTTTCCATTTTTAAAGCTACTGATTAAAATTCTGAACTTGATCTCACAAACACTTAGGAAAACGAAAGAGAATTCGCAGAATATTGGTCGCAATTAATCTTTGTTCGTCTAGTCATATGACCCCCTACCTCGAATCGGGAAATGGTTTCGACTGAACACATGGTTCCCTCCCTGGAATCACGAAATGGTTTCGACTGATCACATGATACCCTCCCTGGAATCGCAAAATGGTTTCGACTGATCACCTCCCTGGAATCGGGAAATGGTTTTGGCTGCTAACATGATTCCCTCCCTGGAATCGGGAAATGGTTTCGACTGGTAACATGATCCCCTCCC
>JAFIDM010000002.1:22465258-22476456 GCA_023159025.1 Thereuonema tuberculata
AATCATTCGATTCTCCTAGTAATTTCACGAAACTCGATGTATTACAATCCAGGTTTCTTTCAATTATTCCAAAACTCATTAATTAACACTCCATCAGGCGCAATATGGTGTGGCACAAGGTCGGGCACAATTACTCTTGGAGGCACTACTTCATTAAATTTTTTTTCGTCAGATGAAAACGTTTTTTCTTATTAAAAACAATTGTTAACTATTCTTTGGAAACGTCTAAACATTACAAAAATACCGAAGGAGTAATGAAATAGTTTTATATAGTCTTTAAGGGAACAGAAATTTAGTTACCAAAAATTTGTACACCCATGATTTAATAATTATTAATAATTATTAAATTATAATCTTTTCTACCGATATAAACGTTTTTTCTTACAAAAAATAATTGTTAACACTTTGTAGGAAATACATCGTAGTAAACATCCACACTGTATGAAAATACCGAAGAAACAGTAAAACAGATTTAATTAGTCTTTAAAGAAAACGTATATTTATTGAACTAAAATTAACAAAAATTAGCGAAGTGTGTACAGCTAATTATTCAAAGCTTTATTTGACTGTGAAAAATGACATTGAAGTAAAACAAGAACATATTATGTTTAAACAATCGCTCATTCATTTGATTGATCAGCATATATATGTCCTTCTAGTGCTTTGTGATAGCATGGAGAACACATGAAAACAGCATGTGAGACGTAGGTATCAAGATAGTAGTTTTTACTTTCATATTGACTCAATCGTCTGCAACGAGTCTACAAATGTCATGCTTCACATTTGCATTGTTTTGGAGGTTCTGGAGCTGATCATCAGTTCGATCTGGTTGTTCATGGGGAGCGTATCTCTTCAATTTGTGTTGGAGGTGTGCTGGCATCCCAATGGACTTCAGACTGCGTTGAGCAAATTGCCAAGCACAAGTTCGTGAGAGAGTTGTAGATAATAAGAAATATTTTATAACATGACATTACTAACAATACAATGTGATACAGTATTTAAAATAACTGGGAAAACTTATTTGTCAAACTGCAACATAATCAGGTGCAATGAGCCTATGTGATCATTTTGTCTGTCAACCGGAAATGAAAAACGAAAATCACTAACTGACATTGCCATTGTTATTGGGCACTGGTAAAGCGGAAGCCACTAGGATGGAGACCTCCCGAAAAAATTTAGCGGGGGAGGGGCAAACAAAAGCATTCGAGGTGTGCCGAGCAGATCCGTTGCTCCCGACGGAGTGTCAAGCAAAGAGTATGTAAATACTATTCTATATCCCCCTACATGTCATTATGTTAATTTTGGTCTCAAACGACTTAAAAAACCCACGTTTCTATGCAAATATAGGTCTCAAACACCCTAATATACAAAGTTTGCTTGAATTGCCCTATAGGCTATTGCTATACAACTTTTCTCTCATTCACCTTTACTCTTTCTTTTCATTACGTTAATTTTGGTCTCAAACGCCTTAAAAAACCCATGTTTCCATGGAAATCCATCCTAATATGCAAATTTTTTTCTGAATTGCCCTATAGGATATTATTATACAAATTTTGATCTGAATTTCCTCATTTAGGGTGGCCTGGATCGCCGCAATTACTACTCAGCAATCTATTCTTTATTTCCCAACTATTATTACAAATGCCGTGCTGGTGTGGTCGTGCGGTCTCGGCGGCGGCCAACCGTGGCGTCCACTGCGCCAGTTCCTGGGTTCGAATCCCGGCAAGGGCATGGCTGTTTCAATTTCCTTTCCTGTGTTGTCCAGCGTCTTCTTTACTTTCTCTCTGGTCTGACGTCATTCCTTAATGGCGTCCTGGGGGAAGGCAACGGGAAACCACCCCCGGTATCTGTTCCCTAGTTTATCTACGGCTTCTCCTAGGGGTTCGCCCTTCGGGGGTCACTAGGTTCCGTAGACCGCGTAACTTCGTATATACGAAGATCGCACATGATGATGATGATTATGATTATTACAAATGCTACTTCGAATTAAATTATAACTTTTCTTCTTTTTTTTCAATACAATTTTCAAGTATGGATTCTGCATTTCAGTTTTTATTTTAAATATTTACATAATATTTTCGCTTGGTTTGGATTTCATTTATTTATTCTACTGTGAGCACATGATGTTTAGATGCTTCCAAATAAGAAAATATTTAATCGATACCATTTATCTTGAAGACAAAATTAATAAAAACATATTTCTTTTGTGAAGCATCTGAACATTATCACTTTTTTAATATAAAAGCTGTGAATTTTACAAAAAAATTTGCTCTAAGCATATTTTAAACCAGCATTTAACGATTGCTGCGCAGCATATAAGTACATATTAGGAAATTTTTTGACAAAGGTTTGGTGCGAAAATCGCAGGTGCCTAAAAATAAGAAAAACCAGTACAGTCGGACCCCGATTTAACAAACCCCTATTTACCGAATTTCGCGATTTAACGAATTTTTCTTTTTCCCCGATTAAAATGAAGGCAAAAACTCCTATTTGACGAATAAGAAACCTCGAATTAACGAATTATTTCAACAGCCGAAAAAAAATTGTTTTTTGTTAGTTTGGGTAAACATACCTAACGCAGCAAAATAAAAATGACGCTGTATTTTCTTCTCTCCATAAAGTCAAAAAAAGAACTTTTTCGAGTCAGGAATCAATAAAATTGTCAAACGTTACTAAATACATACTTTAAAATTTGAAATTCAGTAGTGCGTAATTATTCGCTGCATTATTAGCTGCTGAATAAAAAGTGTACAATTTCTAATTACGGATATTTTTGTGTAGTCGCTTATTAGGGCTGTTCCATAAGTGCAGAAATTTTTTATTTTGGACCCCGATATTACGAATAACCCCCGATTTACCGAATAAAATTATCGGTCCCGATGAATTCATAAAATCGGGGTCCAACTGTATCTTGAAAGTTGCTATGGCTCTTTAGCAATTCCAACAAGTTTAAATCGATTTTTATAAATCAATTCAGTGAAAAAGTTTTGGTTTTTCTTGTTTTTGTAAAAAATATCTGTCAAAGATACGAATTTTAATATACTTAGCCGACTATTTTGGCACCAACTTTAAATTAAAAAAAAAAGTCTAAAAACATTTAAAATACACCGCAACGCACGTTTCTGAACCCCGGTAACCCGGGTTCTTTTCTCAAGCGTAAAATTCACCTACCTACAATATACACTTTTTATGCAGGTACGTGGACGATACTTTCCTGGTAGTTAATGACCATTACATGGAAAGTATTTTAGCGGATTTTAATAATATAAGTATATGTATAAAATATACAATAGAGGAAGACAAGGAAGGAAGTATTTCATTTTTGGATTTCTTTATTAAAAAACAGGGTACTCAATATGTTTTCCGGAAAGAGACGAATGCTCTCATCACGATTAATTATTATAGCGTTGTACCAGAGAGCTATAAAAGAATTGCCGTGTTTATGGCGTCGGAATGACCGAGAAAGGTTTGTTCCAACATGAAGGAACTGGTTAAGGAATATTTTTATATCATAAAAATCTTCATGACCAAAGAGTTTCCTGAGAAAGTGGTGGATAGATATTTTAGGAGGTTTGAAAGGACTAACAAGTATGCGGCCCATGGGAGCAACAAGTTACATAGCCCAATGAGCGCACGTTATAGGGTGAAGTCGTGTAGATATAACAAGTTCGTATCGATTAAGTATGATGAAGACTAAATTAGGTGCATAAAGCCGACTTTAATGGACGTGGGTATTGGTGTTGCCTGTGAACCAGATAATACCATTGCCTCGTTCATTAGTAGAAAAAAGAAGGCAGATAATAAGGAGTCAAAATTAAAAGTGCAAGGGGCTATATATGGAATACCTTGTAAATCTGACAGCGCTGATAATAGGAAGTGTATTTATATCGGAAATACAAAAAGAGTCAGAAAGGCATGCTAAAGAGCATAAACATGCGGTTATGTGGCAAATAAGTTTTATGTTTAAGGTTTATGTGGCAATGTGTTTCCTTTTTTAGTTTAAAGTTGGTACTAAAATAGTCGGCTGAGTATATTGAGGAGAAGGCACAAAAAATTCTTATAAAAATTGTAAATTTATTTTCAAATTTATTATAAAGGAAGTTACATCGAATTAAATATTAACTTTTTTCTTGTTTTATCAATGCCAAGGGCGTAAGTATGAATTTTGTATCTCAGTTTTTATTTTAAATATGTACATAATCTTTTCATTTGGCCTTTAGTTCATTTAGTCATTCTGAAGTGGAACTTTTAGAAATTCATTCTCATGAATACACGTTATTTTTAGATGTTTACAAACTAGAAATTACAAGGTAATCAACACCATTCATCTTTGAAACCGATGAAAACTTATTTTTCTTTTAACAAGCCTCTGAACATTATCACTTTCTTAATATATAAAGCTTTAAAAAAGATAATATACTGTATAATTCAAATAGGAAACTAGAATTTCAATATTATAAAATTTTTTCTAATTTGAAGACTTTTTTCCAATATTTTGTCAAGGAAATTCAAATAGATACTAAAGCTGTCAATTTCAAAGTATCGTAGATATTTTTAAAATACGATAGGTGTTTCAAGAAATTTTGGATTAATAATTGTTTAACACAATTAAGGCTATTTTCCAATTCTCATTAGTATTATTTTTGTTTTATTTAATAAGTCGACATTTCAACCACAGACCAAGAAAATCAATTTTATACAAATGTTCATTTTGTTTATTATTTAATGTTTGATGTTAAATTTCAACACCTGAAGCACTTTTAGTTAAATTCAAAAATATATTATGAAGGGTTCGTTAAAAGAAATACATCAATGATCGTTGAAATTCTAGTTCCCGAGTTGAATTATATATCTTATTATTCGCATCTTTATATATTAAGAAAGTGCTAATATTCAGATACTTGGA
The DNA here is from genome assembly GCA_023159025.1 of Thereuonema tuberculata. Lineage (NCBI taxonomy): Eukaryota > Metazoa > Arthropoda > Chilopoda > Scutigeromorpha > Scutigeridae > Thereuonema > Thereuonema tuberculata. Next base: position 22,470,165 of record JAFIDM010000002.1, read on the forward strand.
AAATGATTTATAAGTTTTCATCATTTTCAATTCGATTACCTTGTAATTTCAGTTTGAAAACTTTTATTTTGAAGACAGAAGTGAGGTAATAAGCCATACTTGGAAATTATAAGAAAATTTCAAGAGTATTAATTAGTGGAGAGAGATGCGTCAAGGTTCCAATTGTATTATGTTATTAACGCTGGCTTCACCCTTTTTCTATGTGAATCTGTACCAAGCAATGATTTGGACCAAATTTTACACATACATTTGTACCGTAAACAGAGAAAATGTATATCTATTAGGATTTATTATGACTGAGTTGAGTAGGTAACTGTTTTTCTTTGAAATTGTGCCAGAGAAGACCAGTCACGAATTCCATTTGGAATTATATTCCAATGTAGAGGAGAGAAGGACTGACAAGTATTCGTTGATAGTTAGATCTTGTTTTTGTTAATAGAAGAACGTTAATAAGAATTGGAATGGGGTTTAGTATTTTAAAGTAGGCTAATTGAAGTACATTTGATGGAAAAAGCCAACTGATGCTTATAGATATGTTCGAAAGAAATTGTTTTATAATCTTCCCAGAGAGATTGTTTAGAGTGGAGGCGGGGATTAAATCCTGGAATCATACGAAAACCTTTTGAACTTGTAGCATCATTCTTTTTTAAATTGGTAGCGTTACCTCAAATGATTACATTATAATACAGGTTTGTATGAATCAGTGACCAATATAGACTATTATAAAGGTTACTTCGAATTAAATATTAACTTTTCTCCTTTTTTTTCAATGCCAAGCATGTAAGTATTTTTTTTTCTTCTTATGTTAGCAGTCCTATTAGGTATACTTATACAGTAATGTATACCTGTGGTATAGGGGCTGATACCATTTGTATTTCAATTTTCATTTTAAATATTAACATAATGTGTTCTATATGCCTATATTTCATTTATTTGTTTTGTAGTGAATGCATGATGTTTAGTTGCTTCCAAACAATAAATTATATAACAATATCATTTATATTAAAGATAAATTTATTAAAAACTGATATTTCTTTTGCAAAACATCTGAACATTATCACTTTCTTAACATATAATACTTTGAATACTGTGAACATTTTTTAATACAGTGAACATTTTTGCAATATTTTCTGAAGTTATTACAAATATTTAGTAGCCTAATGATTTAAATTTCAAAATATTATAGATTTTTTATAAATTTATGAAATTACGGTAGTTATTTCCAGAAATTTTTGAATAAAAAACTAACATTTTTAAATTATATTTAATAAATTTAAGGTTAATTTGCAATTGTAATTAGTCTTATATTATTTTTTTTAATAAATCGAAATTGGAAACGCAGATCCAGGTAAACAGTTTTATACTAGTTTTCATTTATTTAGTATTGAGTATTTTAAAATAATTTTCAACATCTGAAGCAGTAATGAAAAATCAAAAATTCTTCTTCAATATATAAATACAAATAACTCATGATAACTTCTTCTTCCACTTAAAATATCTTTAATCAATATTTCGATTTCTTCAGCAGAAGTCTTCTTCAGGGAAAAAACTGCAGAAAGTGTAAAGAAAACCTAAGATTTACCTCTACACTTAAAACAGAATTCTGGTAAAGAAGTTGAAATATTGATTGAAGATGTTTTAAGTGGAAGAAGGAGTTATTATTTGATATTTGTATTTATCTGAAGCACTGATAGTTGACTTCAAAAGTTTTGATATTCGTATGAAGATTTGTTAAAAAATAAATAAATGACAGTAAATGGTGATCTTGCTAAATAATATACAGAAAACGTTTTTATGAATACAACAACTGGATACATAATGAAAGTTTGCCCCATCACGTCCCCCCCCCACAAGAAAAGAAAAGAAAAATTTAACCAAGGTTTTAGCCCAGCGTTTAACTGCTGCTCCAAGGAACACAGTATTTTGAAGACAGAAGTGTAGTAACTAGCCATACTTGAAAATTATACAAAACATTGAACAGGATTAAATTAGGGGTGGAGATGTGTCAAGGTTCCAATTGTATTGTGTTATTAACGCAGATTTCATCCTTTTTCTATGTCAACCTCCCCCAAGCAACGATTTGGACCAAATTTGACATATAGGTTCCGAAGAGGAATTGTATCTACTCAATTGAGTAGATAAGTATTGTTCAAGTTTTCTTTTAAATTGTGCCAGAGAATACCGGCCACGTATTCCCATTGGAATTTGATTCCAATATAGAGGAACTGACTGCTCTTGTTTGACAGTTAGATCTTGTTTTTATTAGGAGAAAAACTAGAATGAGTCTACTTCAATAAGAATGGGAATAAGGTTTATTATTTAGAGTAATCAAAGGACCTAGTTTTGTCGCAGCGGTCCCTCAAATTATTTTTGTACATCGTAACAAAAGCTAGAAAATAAGAGAAAATCAAAGAAATGCAGAAAACAAACGAAGATGAACAATTTGACCTTATGATAGGAGGCACTTCGGGATGAACACTGTGACGATTGCTGTAGTCAGAACAAGAATGGTTGTAAATGTGAGAAAACAGAAAAGATTGTAATGTTACTGTCAAATTGTATTAACTACGAAGAGAATAGTCTACTGAGAGTTTCAGACAACTATAGAGTTTATTGTGAAAAACTATTTTCTATCATAGGGTACTTGCCATGGCAATGGACCTTTCCTGCTATACGTTGCTAAGGACTTTCGGGAGGCTTTCGACCTTCCAGCCCCACGAACAAGGTTATGGAATCTGTCGTCGATAAATTCTGTCGAACATAAAGTGTACTCACACTGCGGAAAGTCTGCAGCGGCCGTCCCAAAGAATTAACAACGAATGAAAATCACTTTTAGGGAAGTGGAACAACCGCTCTTCCGGGACATGTATATCTATTTATTAAGAACCACAAATGTTTATTCTTTCAGTTGCTGCGTTTCTGTTCAAAACAGTTCAGTGTCGTTTTTTTGGGCCATACTGTATAGGATAGGAAGAAAACAAAATTACCTAATTATGCTTAAAAGTTTTGAATCTTTATGAACGATTTGTTCTGCGTGGAGACTCCATCAGCAATCATGTGAAAGAGTAACACCAAAATATCTGAAGTATTGAATTTGTTGTCAGGAGTTGTTATAATTGTCAGAGTTTAGTATTCTACACTACCCTACACTAATGGACCGGACAGTGCGCTTTATTAGAAACATGTTAAAATGTAACTGATTTAAGAGTGCGATGGGCACCCATGTGCTGAAATTACATTAGCCACCTTGTGGGGCTTTCCACAAAGTTTTGATACAGAGCTAAGGGTTTTCATGTCCATTCCTGCTTCAAGAACATGGCCAGTGCAGCTGTAGATGTCGGACGTGGTCCCCTGGGCCTCAATCGATGCTCTAATTCGTCCCATAAATGTTCGATAGGGTTTAGGTCGGGACTCTGAGCAGGCCATGGAAGCCTCTTTACAGCCATCTCTGTATACCACTGCTGGACAGAGGCTGAAACATAGCAAGGAGCATTGTCATCCTGAAAGTAACTATCGTCATTTCCAAGCATTTGCCAGAGAGTAGGAACAACCCAATTATCCAAGCGCCTTGTCTTTGTAGCCTTCGGAGTTCAAGATTCCCGCAACAACATGCAATGGTCCCAGGCCTAAGAGAATCTCCCCAACAGCATGATTTCCCCCACCGCCGAACTTCACAGTTGGAATGATACACTCGGGTAAAAGACGTTCGCCCGGCATTCGTCACCCTCAAACACGTCCATCCGACTGGAAGAGAGTGTAAGGTGATGAGGCACGTTACACTCCATAAAATTGTTTTCCACTACTCTACAGTTCAGTTGCGACTTTGCAAATACCACTTGAGTTTGTTGAATGGTGAGATTTGTGGTTTGTGGATTATAAGGGCGTCAATTCCTTCCGCAATGTATTGTGATTGTGATGTGTTCCGCAATGTAACCCCTGATGCCTGTTGAAACTCACTGATCACGTGCACACATGCACTTTAACGATCTCGTCTGATTTTATATAAATATGCAGGTGTCCGGTCCATTACTGTAGGGTAGTGTATTTCTGTGATAGGAATACATATAAACCGATTTGGTTGTTTGCTCTTTTTTAAGGCCGCTTGAGAATAGCCAAGATTCAAGTTACAGAGTGAACACTGGATCTCGTGCTTGAGTTTTCCCACATTTGTAATAGCAGAAGAATTGTTACGTCATCGGCAAAGAAGATACATTATCGAGCAGATGATATGAAAATGCGATCGTTTCTAAATAAATTAAAGACAATGGGGAAAAGGGTAGATCCTTGGGGTAAACATGTCCACTTTTGATATCCTGAAGAAGAAAACTCGTTTATGTTCAGTTGACATTGTCTTTGTGAGGAGAACTATGAAACAGGTGTGCTTCTAATACCAATATATTATAATTTTTGAGAAATATTGATGTAAAAGCAAGTATTAATCGTCATTGAGATATAAAATTTGTTTGTTCCCTCTGTGGTTTTTATTAGAAATTGTTTGTGAAAAAAGTGCATCTATTGTTTATTAACAAACTATTATTAAAAAGGTTACTTCTAATTAAATATTAAATTTTCTCCTTCTTTTCTAATGCCCAGACTTGAAGTATGGATTTTGCATTTCAGTTTTTATCTTCAATATTTAGATAATCTTTGCACTTGGCCTGGATTTTATTTATTTATTCTGCAGTCAGCGGATGATGTTTAAATGCTTCCAAATAAGAAATTATGCAATCGATACCACTTATCTTGAAGACAAATTTACTAAAAACTTATATTTCTTTTGCGAAACATCAGCACATTATTACTTTCCTAATATAAAACTTTGAATTTGACACAAAAATTTCCAACAAGTATATTTTAACCCAGCTTTTATTGACTGCCACACAGCATGTAGATACTTATTAGGAAATGTTTTGACAAAGGTTTGGTGCGAAATTCGCAGGAGCTTAGGATTAAGAAAATCCAGTATCTTCAAAGTTGTCATGGCTCTTCAGCAATTCCATCAAGTTTAAGTCGATTTTCATAAATCGATTCTGTGAAAAAGTTTTGCTTTTTCTTTTTTTTGTAAAAATATCTGTCAAAGATACGAATTTTAAATTTATTTTCAAATTTTTATTATAAAGGAAGTTACTTCGAATTAAATAATAACTTTCGTTTTTGTTTTTGTTTTTTCAATGATAAGGGCGTAAGTATGAATGTTGTATTTCACTTTTTATTTTAAATATTTATATTTCATTTTGCCTATATTTCATTTATTCATTCCGAAGTGAAACTTTTCCAAAATAATTGTAATGTATATATATTATTTTTAGGTGGTTAAAAATATGAAATTATGAGAAAATCGACACCATTCATCTTTGAAAATGATGAAAACTTATTTTTCTTTTGCAAAGCAATTTAACAATTATCACTTTCTTAATATATAAAGCTGTGAACAAGATAATATACTGTATAATTCAAGTAGGAAACTAGAATTTCAATATTATAAAATATTTCAAAATTTAAATATTTTTTTTGCAATGTTTTATCAAGGAATTACAAATAGTCACTGAAGGTGTGAATTTAAAAGTGTTGTAGATATTTTTTAGACCTTATGGTAAGACGATAGATATTTTGGAATAATAAAAATAACATTTTGATATTATGTTCAACACATTTAAGGCTTTTTTAATACTCTCATTAGTCTCATTTTTGTTTTATTTAATAAATTCACATTTCAACCACATTCCAAATAAATCACTTTTATATTAATTTCATTTGTTTATTATGTAATGTTTGATGTTTAGTTTTAATTTAACTGTTAGTTAAATTAAAAATTATAATATGAAAGTTCGTTAAAAGAAATACTTAAATGACCTTGAAATTCTAGTTCCCTAGTTGAATTATATATCTTATTATTCACAGCTTTATATAATAAGAAAGTGATAATGTTCAGATGCTAGGTAAAAGAAATATAAGTTTTATCATTTTTAAAGACGATTGGTGTCGATTACCTATTATTTTCAATTTGAAAACTTATAGTTTGAACAAAGAAGTGAGGTAATAAGCCATACTTGAAAATTATATGAAAGTTTGAAGGGGATTAATTAGAGGAGGCAGATGTGTCGAGGTTTCAATTATATTGGGTTATTAACGAAGGCTTCACCTTTTTCATTGTGAATCTGCACTAAGCACCGATTTGACAAACATGTAAGCACTGTAAAAAGAAGAATTGTATATCTATTAGGATTTATTATGATTGAGTTGTATAGGTAAGTGTTATTTAACTTTCTTTTGAATTGTGACAGAGATGTCC
>JAFIDM010000002.1:22476466-22495367 GCA_023159025.1 Thereuonema tuberculata
TAGGTAAGTGTTATTTAACTTTCTTTTGAATTGTGACAGAGATGTCCAGTCACGAATTCCCTTTGGAATTTTAATCCAATGTAGAGGAGATGAAGGACTGACAACTCTTTGATGATAGTTAGATAACTTCTTTGATCTTGTTTTCGTTAATCGAAGAACATGAGTCTAGTTAAATATGAATGGGAATGGGGTTTAATATTTTAAAGGAATTGAAATTTATTTGCTGAAAAAAGCCAACTGAAACTTGTAGATATGTTCCAAAGAAATTATTTTATAATTTGCCCTGAGAGATTGTTCAGAGTAGAGGCGGGGACTTTAATCTAGGAATCTTAGGAAAGCCTTTTAAACTTTAAGTATCATTTTTTTTAAATTTGGCAGCGGTACCTAAAATGATTCCATCATAACACAGATTTGTTTGAATCAGTGACCAATATAGACTTACAAGTACCGTATTTGCTTCGTAAGAAAATAATGTTTCCTAATTATTCCCAAAATTTTTGAGTCTTTATGAGCGATTTGTTGTACATGGAGATTCCATCACAGATCATGTGAAAGAGTAACACCTAAATATGTGAAGCATTGAACTTCTCATAATAAGGTGTTGTTAGAAGTGATCGAGAAATTGTAAGAGAGGGGGTATAGCATTTCTTTAATAGGAATACATATAAACCGACTCGGTTGTTTTGAAAGTAGGGCTGTTTGAGAATGGCTAAGATTCATGATTGAGAAATGAACACTGGACCTCGTGCTAGAGTTTTGCAAAATTTCTATTAGCTAAAAGAAGGTTTCCGTCATCGGCAAAATAGTTACATTAGTGAGCAGGTGATGTGAGAATGAGATCGTTTATAAATAAATTACAAACAATGGGGAAAAAGACAGATACTGGAGGTAAACATTTCCAATTATGATATCCTAAAGTGGAAAATGAGTTTATGTTCAGTTGATATTGTCTTTGTCAACAGAACCTTGTAAGAGGTGGGCTTCTAATTCCCATATGTTATAATTTTTGTAAAATATTGATATAAAAGCAAGTGTTAATCGATATTTAGATATAGAATTTCGATGACTTTTCTTTTTTTTCTGTGTTGTTTATGGTACAAATTAGCTGTGAAACATGTGCTTCTTTTCAAAATTCCATGAAAAAATCTAAAATTAATATATTTCAAATTGCCACGATATTTAGAATGCATCTTCTCGGACATTCTTCATCAGGTTAAAAAATTATAATAGGGGTAGACTATTCAAGTCATTCCTCCATTACCTAATGAAAAATTAATTCTATTAAAACAAAATAAGCATATCATAAAATGAAACAATGGATTAACATCAAATAAGTAAGCAATAAAATAATAAGTTATCAAATTGAACTTATAAACCAATTGTTACCATGATCAATTTGCTACTTATTGTTTTCTTTGTTTTGATATTTCCTGAAAATGCTTTATTAATACAATCGTATGTGTTAATATGGCATGATTCAAGCAAAAGTCTTTCTTCATCATCGTTATATTTATGCATTATCTTGGCTGTAGGGTCGGGTTATGTTTTTCGGTCAATGCATGGTGAGCCCAATCTGATAAGTTGGGTTGTTTATTTTCATACGCCCCCACATGTTCACGAAGTCTTTCTTTTAATGTTCTTGAAGAATTTCCGTATTATATTTTGTCCAACCTCCACATTGAAGTTTGTAGATAACACCCATATTGAATTTGTGTTCATTTTTAGATCTTTTATTTATTTGTTTTATTTATTTTACTTTCAAAAGTTTGTTGTCTTTATAGAAGATGATTTTAATGTCCTTTCTTGCTTATTTTTGTTCCAATCGAGAACCGAATATAATCATTGTAATTCATTGGAATATATTTGAACAAATCTTTAACAATTTTGTTCACAAAATTTACAGGATATACGTTCATGTAGAATTTGTTTTTCATCCTTTCTATTTTGACTTTCCACTTATTTCGATCTTCTGTAAAATTCATAATTTATAATTCAAACAATTATTATAAAGGTTACTTCGAATTGAATATTAACTTTTCTCCTTTGGTTTTTTTTAATGCCAAGCATGTAAGTATGAATTTTGCATTTCAGGTTTTATTTTAAATATTTACATAATGTGTTTCCTAGACCTGTATTTCATTTATATATTACGCATTATTTTAATTGCTTCCAAACAATAAATTAAAAAATCGATACCATTTATATTTAAGACAAATTAATTAAAAACTTATATTTCTTTTGTGAAACATCTGAACGTTATCACTTTCTCAATATATAAAGCTATTAATAATAAGATTGATAGTGGAACTAAGGAACTGGAATTTCATCATTAAAAAACTTCCAGATTAAATATTTTATCAAGTAGGGAAGTATTATTTAAGTATTCTAAAAATTTTCAAATTAATGTGTTTTTTTTTTTTATTTCTTTGATACCAAGTTATTACAAAATTTTATGAAAACTGTAAATCTAAAAGTATTATATAAATATTTGTAAAAAAAATAAAAATATAGACATTCAAGAAGTTTTGGATTAGCAAAATTAAAATTTTGAAATTACGTTCAACACATTTACGGTTATTTTACAGTGATAATTAGTCTTATTTTATTTTTTTTAATAAATCGACGCTTCATCAACAGCTTAATGTAAACACTTTTCATACTACACAATACAATCAAAAAGCCATCTTAAAATCCCTTTTTTAATCACGGTATTTCGTTTTCTTCAATAGAAAATTTCTTGAGGCTAATTGAGAACAAGAAATCTCTTTCTTCTTCCTCAACCAAATTCGATATGATACATTCCAAAAATTAATAATACAACACGTACAAATAAATAATAGATGGACCTTCTGTGTTTGCAATACAATACAATACAATTCATATCAACAATACATGAACAGTCCATGCTTACAATATAGAATTTCAATTCTTATACTACACTCCTCCCAAAAATTAGAGGATATTGCGAAATGAATATAATACACAAAAAAAAACCCCAGAGACATTTGATTTTATTTATCAAAGAACATCACCAGAGAAGCTAAAGACACGAAAATGGAAGTTGTCTGAATAAGCAAATGAAGTGCAAAATCCATTTATCGGGAGTGAGCAGGATCTAACACACAGACGGGAGTTAACATTCGCATGTCAAACGTGAAAAATGTGTCCCACATTGGTTGTTCAGTAGGGTGTATGGTCACCTGAGACTGCTACAACACACTGACAGCGATGATGTATGGAGAGGATTAAATTTTTTGGAAGTTCCTGTGGGATTGGTGGCCACTCGCGGACCAGGATAATTCCCAGCTGAGGAAGTGTGATGTGAGGTGATTGGTGACTGGCAACACGTCTTCGTATTCCATCCCAATCGTGTTCGATAGGATTCAGGTCTAGAGAACGTGAAGATCAGTCCATGCGCTTGATTCCAGCCTCTTGCAGCATGTTGTTGACGAGATGCGCACGGTGGGTACCTGCATTATGGTTCACAAAACAAAGTTGGTCCCACTGCTCCATTATACGCTGTTGAATTTCATCCCGATATCTTACAGCTTTCACTGACCATTTCTAACAACATGGAGGTCCAATGCAGTACCTGCCCACACCACGATTGTATCTCCACAAAAGGAATGTCTTTCTTTCTCGAAATGTGGATTCTCCCGCATTCTACTTTTACGCCAAATCAGAGCACGAGGATTGTCAGGCTGCAGGTTGAAACTTGACTCATCACTGAGCACGAACCGTGGATCACTCTTCACGGGTCCAAGGAAGATGCATCTCAACCCAACTTCAGTGGGTTGTGCGATGTTGAGTAGTTAACGGAATGGGTACCATTGATTCCCGGGCAAACAGTTATGGAGTCGATTTCGCACGGTCTGAGAACACTCCCGTCGTCTAATAGCATCAAGAAACTGTCCCCGCAGCTGAGTTGCATTGCTTCGCTGGTTTCTTCGTGCTAGTCGCTCAAGTAGCGATCATCTCTTGCTGAGGTGGCACGTGGGTTGCCCTGTCCTGATCTTCTTCGTACTGTGCCAGTCTCACTGAAGCGATTCAGAGCCAGCTAATGATTATTTCGGAGATTCAAACCACTGGTGCCCCTTTCATCTGTGTATGGCCAGCTTCAAGACGATCTATGTCTCGCCATGCTTCAGATTCGGGTAAATTACGTTGCAAGGGCATTTTCAGGAAAGTGGAGATAACCCAGCAGTGCCAGTCACTTTATACTGGGTTATGGGCAAACATGCAAATTACAATTTTGCATCACATTTATTATTTAATTGTTGAATTTCAATATAACAGAAGCACTGATAGTTAACTTTAAAAGTTTTAATACTCGAATGAAAGTTCGTTTTAAAAATAAATAACTGACAGTAAATGCTCATCTAGTTAAAAAATATACTGAAAGTACTTTTGTAACACAACAACCGGATCCTTGATGAAACTTTGCTGCCCCCCCCTCCCCAGGAAAATAAGAAGAGAAAATAGGAAAACAAAAGAAAAAAAAATCACCAAGATTTTGGTCCAGTCTTTAACTGCTGCTCCAAGGAACACTATTTTGAAGACAGAATTGACGTACTAAGCCATACATGCAAATTATACAAAAGATTGAAGAGTATTAATTAAGGGAGGAAGATGTGTCAAGATATCAATTGTATTGCGTTATTAGCGCAGGCTTCACCCTTTTTCTATGTCGTCCTGCTCCAAGCAACGATTTGGACCACATTTGAAATATATTGGCACTAAAGAGGAATTGTATATATATTTGAATTTATTAAGATTGAGTTGAGTAGATAAGTGTTCTTTAAGTTTTCTTTTAAATTGTGCCAGAGAAGATCAGCTACGAATTCCCTTTGGAATTTGATTCCAATCTAGAGGAGCTGACTGGTCTTCTTTGACAGTTAGATCTTATTTTTATTAGTGGAAGAACAAGAACGAGTCTAGTTCAATAAGAATGGCTATCGGATATACTATTCAAAGTAATTAAATGACCTAGTTTTTTTAAATATGCAGCGGTGCCTCGAATGATTACATCATTACAAAAGTTTGTATGAATCAGTGATCAATGTAGACTTAGAAATACATTATGGCCCAAAACAAACGACGATGAACAAACTAACCTTATGAAAGGTGGCACTGCGAGATGAACACTTAGGCGATTGTCGTATTCAGAACTGGAAAGATTGTAGATGTGAGATTATTCAGTGCTACTGTGAAAATGCATTACCTATGAAGACAACAGCACTATTGAGTGTTTCAGACCATTATATAGTTTACACTATTTTCGAACATAGGGAACAGGCCATTGCAATGGACCTAGCCTGCTACACGTTGCTACGGATTAAAGTTCGAGAGTGAACACTGACCCTCGTGCTTGAGTTTTTCCACATTTGTATTAGCGAAACGAAGGGTTCCGTGATCGGCAAAGAAGATACATTAGTAAGCAGGTGATGTGAGACTGAAATCGTTTATAAAAAAATTAAAGACAATAGGGAAAAGGATACATCCTTGGGGTAAACATGTCCACTTAGGTATCAAAAAGAGGAAAATGCGTTTGTGTTCAGTTGAAGAGAATCATGTAACTGGTGGGCTTCTAATACCCATAGGTTAAAATTAAAATATTGATATAAAAGCAATGTAATCGATATTTAGATATAAAATTTATAGAAAAGAGTTTTATTTTTTCCTGTGTTGTTTTTGGTATAAATTATCTGCGAAAAATGCGCATCTATTCTTTATTTCCCAACTATTATTATAAAGGTTACTTCGAATTAAATATTAACTTCTCCTTCTTTTTTTTTCAATGCCGAGGATTGAAGTATGGATTTTGCATTTCAGTTTTTATTTTAAATATTTACAAAAGTTTTTCACTTGGCCTGGATTTCATTTATTTATTCTGCAGTGAGCGCATGATGTTTAGATGCTTCCAAATAAGAAATTATATAATCGATATCGTTTATCTTTAAGTCAAATTTACTGGAAACCTAAATTTTTTTTGCAAAGCATCTGTACACTGTCACTTTCTTTGTATGAAGCTGTGAATTTCACACAAAAATTTTCACCAAGCATATTTTAACCTAGTTTTTTATGGCTGCTGCACAGTATGTAGATACTTATTTGAAACATTTTTGACAAAGTTTTGGTGCGAAAATCGCAGGCGCCTACGATTAGGTAAAAGCAGTATTTTCAAAGTTACAATGGCTCTTTAGCAATTCCAACAAGTTTAAATCGATTTTTATTCATCGATACTGTGAAAAAGGTATGCTTTTTCTTGTTTTATAAAAAATATCTGTCAAAGATACGAATTTTAAACCATTTCCAAATTTTTATTATAAACTTCGAAATAAATATTAAATTTGTTTTTTGTTTTTGTTGTTTCAATGTCAAGGGCGTAAGTATGAATTTTTGTATTTAAGCTTTTACTTTAAATATTTACATAATCTTTTCATTTGGCCTATATTTCCTTTATTAATGAAGTGAAACTTTTATAAATTAATTCTCAAAGAATACACTTGATTTTTAGGTGCTTAGAAACTAGAAAATACGAGGTAATCGAGACCATTCATCTTTGAAAATCATGAAAAGTTATTTTTTTAAGAAATCCACTCTTACTTCCTCATCTCCAAAGAATAAATCAATATGAATCCTTAAAAATTAATGATGGGGTAAAATTAGACGCTAGATTTGCATCAATAATTGAGAATTTCTCAAATTTTGATTGTTCCAACCATTGTTGTTTTTTTTGATGTATTGGCTTTGAGGTTAGGCCTATCAAAGGAATTGCGAATAAAATCCAAAAATTCTTCTTTATATTTATTCTTTCAAGATGAGGAGATAAGAGTGGATTTCATAATAATATATAAGAGGAAGATAATTAGGGAGGATTACGGAATATATATTTATTTTTCTTTTGCCAAGCATCTGAACATTATCACTTTCTTAATATATAAAGCTGTGAACAAGATGATATATAAATCAACTAGGCAACTAGACTTTCAATTTTAGAATTTTTTCCAAATATAAACATTTTTTTCCAATATTTTGTCAAGGAATTACAAATAGTTACCACAGCTGTAAATTTAAAAGTATAGTAGATATTTTTTAAAATTTATGGTTATACGATAGGTATTTCAAGAAATTTATGAATTGATAAAAATAACATTTTTATATTACGTTGAACAAATTTAAGGCTATTTTCCAATTCTAATTAATTTTATTTTAGTTTTTATGTAATAAATCGACATTTCAACCGCAGTCCACTTTTATACTAATTTTTTTCATTCGTTTATTATTTAATGTTTGATATTAAATTTCAACCCTGAAGCACTGTTATTTAAATTCAATGAAAGTTCATTAAAAGAAATACATCAACATACGTTGAAATTCTAATTCCCTAGTTGAATTATATATCTTATTATTCACAGCTTTATATATGAAGAAAGAGATAATGTTCGATACTTAAGTTTTCATCATTTTCAAAGATCAATGGTGTCGATTACCTCGTAATTTCAATTTCAGAACTTGTATTTTTAAGGCAAAAGTAAGGTAATGAGGCTTAATTGAAAATTATACGAAAGTTTGAAGGGGACTAATTAGGGGAGGGAGATATGTCGAGGTTCCAATTGTATTGTGTTATTAACGCAGGCTTCACCCTTTTTCTATTGAATCTGCCCCAAGCACCGATATGGACCAAATTTCAAACACATTTTTGTACTGTAAAAAGACGAATTGTATATCATTAGGATTTATTATGACTGAGTTGAGTACGTAAGTGTTGTTTAACTTTCTTTTAAATTGTGCCACAGAACACCAGTCACGAATTCCCTTTGGAATTTTATTCCAATGTAGAGGAGATGAACGACTGACAACTCTTCTTTGATAGTTAGATCTTGTTTTTGTGAATAGAAGAACATGAGTCTAGTTAAATAGGAATGGGAATGGCGTTCAGTATTTTAAAAGTAATTGAAGTACAATTGGTGAAAAAAAACAAATTGAAAGTTGTAGTTATGTTCGAAAGAAATTATTTTATAATTTGCCCAGAGAGATTGTATAGAGTGGCGGCGGGGATTTTAATCTACGGATTTTAGGAAAGCCTTTTAAACTTTTAGTATCATTTTTTTTTAAATTGGGAGCGGTACCTCAAATGATTCCATCATAACATAGGTTTATATGAATCAGTGACCAGTATAGACTTAGAAGTACCGTATTTGCTTAGGAAGAAAATAACGTTTCCTAATAATGCCCGAAATTTCTGAATTTTTATGAGCGATTTGCTGAGTGTTGAGATTCCAACCCAGATCATTTGAAAGAGTAACATCTAAATATCTGAAGCATTGAACTTCTCGTAACAAAGTGTAACAAAGTGATGGAGCAATTGTCAGTGAGGTTATATTCTATTTCTTTGATAGGAATACATATAAGCCGACTCGGTTGTTTTTACAGTAGGGCCGTTTCAGAATTGTGAAGATTGAAGTTAGAGAAATGAACACTGGACCTCGTGCTTGAGTATTGCCACATTTGTATTAGCAAAAAAAGAGTTCCGTCTTCTGCATAGAAGATATATTTGTGAGTAAGTGATTTAAGAATGAGATCGTTTATCAATAAATCAAAGACAATGTGGAAAAAGATAGATTCTTGGGATAAACATGTCCACTTTTGATATCCTGAAGATGAAATTTCGTTTATGTTCAGTTGATATTGTCTTTGTGAAGAGAACCATGTAACAGGTGAGCTTCTAATACCCATATATTATTTTTTTAGTAAAATATTGATGTAAAAGCTAGTATTATTCGGTATTTTGATAGAAAATATGGATGATTTTTATTTTATTTTCTGTGTTATTTTTGGTAGAAATTAGCTGTCAAACATGCGCTTCTTTTAACAAAATGCCCACCATAAAAGCACATATACAAAAATAAAAAAATAAAATTGTATGAAGTACGTTTCGAACCCCCGTTTATTGTATGGTTCTTATCAAGTATCCCCTCCCTCCTCTGTTAAAAGTAATCCTCCTTGAGCGAATTCGTTATTGTGAGTGAAAGAGAAGCTGGATGGATGCTGGGAGCTAAGCCCCCTCTGGTGTTAAGCAATGGAACTAAGACCGGAAGGAGCAGTCTGCTGCCGGTTAGACGGCACATATTTTTTCCAGGAGCAAAGCGAAAGAATGAAGTGAAATAATAGGAACAAAAAAAAAAAAGATTCAAAAAGGTATCAACAGGCCATTGTGGATCTTTATAGATAATATCAGGTTATCTCCCATATTGAAGGATATTTATAGTGGAAATATTCTGATTGTAACTTTGTTAGGGTTTAATCATTCCCAATTCAAAGAACCTGCGAGTGTATGAGTCCTTTTGAATTCCGAGGACAATAGGATTGTTCAGGTCTAACTGATGCCCCGTCATCATGCAATGGCAAGCGGTGTGGTAAAGTATGTTACCCATCTTTACCGCATATTCGTGTTCCTTTTGACGCGTTTCCAGGCACTTTTTCGACTGCCCAATGTATAGGCACTCATTGTTGCCTTTACGGTCCTTACATCGTATTCCATATATGGTTCATTGTTGTTTCAATTTCTGAGCTTTATTGAAATCTTTCTTGTGATTAATTATGAATCCAATGGTGTTAATTGGTTTGCATGCTAGACCAATGCCTTTGCGGGCGAGGACAGGTTTTAATTTCTTAAATATATTTTCATCATCGTAATTCGTACGTACTGTACAATAATGGATTGCTTCTTCTTATGCGTATCAATCTGTGAGCCGCCACACCCCTGGATCGGTTTTATCCTATTACTTTTTTTAAACAGTTGCTTTTGGAAGAACCTATCTACATACTTGTTAATCATTATAATTGGAAAGTCGTTACGAACGAACAATTGTTTAATTGTTGCGATTTCCTGCTGCAATAGTGATGAATTGGAGCAGATTTTAACTGCCCTGTCCATGGCCGTGGTAAAGAATTCCTTTTGTAATTGTCAGCAATTGGAACTGTTAAAGTTCACCGTGATCATAGAATCGGTAGGTTTTCAATATACAGTAGTACTGAAACCTGTATTCTGTTTTTCAAGCAGAATATCCAAAAATGGTAAAGCCCCTTCCACCTCACTTTCCATAGTATTACCTTCATAATAACTTTTTCTGCTCCAATACCACTGGCGGAATTGTTGTTTTAATGCACTCACTAAATGCTTTTGGGTTTCAGTTTCACTTTTTAATCAACTTTTTTTTTTTGAAGAGGAAGCGTTATAAATAACGCTAAATAGGTAATGATGCATTAAGGTTCATGCCATGGATCAGGTTTCACTTCGGCGAGAGTTAGATGTTTACCGTGAAGACTTTGAAAATTAACAAATACCGAGTACTGAGAAGCAAAAAAAAAAAAGAAACAACAGTGTGGGTACCTAATTAATGTTTTAAAGTTTACTATTTCAAGCTGTATTTTGTACAGTTTATATTTATTCTGACAAAACGAAAAACATTGTGGCATGGTAAAATGACCTATTACTGGCATGTGTTGACCTAAAACTGGCATCTCGTGTCTTATTTCTGGCACTCACTATAAACCAAATACTGGCAGGGCCAGAATAAAGACACGTTAGCTAATGGGATTATTTTAGGCACTCTTTAAACATTTGTGAATAGCAAACGAAATTCTCATAAGCATATCGTACACCTAACACTGTTAGGCCTATGCAGTTTTTTTTTATTAATATCTTTAAGCCTTTAGTTAGTCGAAGCAACTTAATGTGCTCATTTTCCTGAAATGGCTCAATTTAGAACATTATTCTGTGAAATTTGAAGTTCTAAATAAATAAAGGTTAATTTAAAGTGCAGAATGTAATTAGGGGAATTGAAAGAATACAGCTTGAATTTGTTTTCACGCCTTGAATTATCATCGAAGGGAATCTGGAACAGCTGTTTCGTCCTTATTAGAACTTATCAGCCAGATATACACTCGATGGTAAACCCAGAAAGGCAAAGCTTTTGGATTCCTCTCCCGCTCCCGGAAGTGAAAAATCTACAAAAGCAAAGAACAACTATATTACTGATCTGTACTGATACTTACAAGATCTGAAAGCATACTCAATTCCTCTTTTTTTAAATGTTATATTCATGCACATTAAAGTGTTCTGTTTAAGACTATTTAGTCCTCGTTTTGTCCCTTATAATTAAATGCCTAATGTGCCTAGCAGCTAGCAGGCTAAAGTTTTTCAATTTGTTCTGGTTAGAGTAATTTATTGTTGTTGTTTGCTATTGTGGGGTTCCATTTCCGGGAGTAGGGGAGGAATCCATAGACTATCGCGCCTTTCTGGGCTTATCTTTCAGGGTAAATCTGGCTGATGAGTTTTAACCCGGATGAAACAGCTGTCCCAGATTCCCGTCGATGATAGCCCAAGGCGTGTATTCAACGCGTATTCTTTCTCAACGTAACTCAACGTGTATTCTTTCAATTCCCCTTATTATCTAAATAAATATATTTAGCCTACTCAGTAGATTATATTTTAAATACGGATGCGAACCATTTTCCGTTGCCTTTTGGACAAGCCACCATGCATGAGCATGCCGTCCTTCAGATTAGAAGTCTCACGCCCTAGTCGCTCGACCATATTGATATCTGAAGTTCGATGGTTCAATTCTCGCACTGAAAAAAGCGCTGAAAAAGAAGGAAGACTTTGAAAAGGCAAAAGAAGAAAGCAAACAAAAAGAGGGCTGAGGCTTAAAAAGTCCAACGAGCAAGAAAATAGAAAATGTAAGTAGCAAGGAAAGCACCCCACTTTGTCAAAGAAACATACCAACAAATGAGGCAAAAAACTGACCGTGCAGACGTAAGCATAACTTGTAAATCTCTCAGTCCGTTTGACTTTTTAATATACTATTGATAGTTAGCATGTTTTAGCTCATATTTTGTGTCATATTGTGAAGATTATTGATTTTAAGCACATACGAATAATCAAAGTATTTACGTTCATGTATTTCAAGCACATACGGATAACAAAAGTATTTACATTCACATGTTTTAAGCCTAAATAAAAAAAAATGTTCTAGAGATCTTTCTGAAAAGTATATTAAAATTAATAATGAAACATTAAGCTAGGCCTCCATAAAATAAATATGAAAAAAGTAGGCTACACTCAATTAATAATTGGCCATTGCTTTAATAGCCAAGATGAAATGTAGGCTATGAAAGCCATGTATAACACAGTTGACCAATTACCGGCAGGTGCCAGAATAAAGAAATGATGTGCCAGTATTAAGACTAAAAGTGCCAGTGTTTGGTCAACTAAATTTTTTTTTGATATTTTGTTAAAATTAAGTCTAATCTGTGCTAATAATTTCAAATTATTACAAATTCAATAGGCATAACAGAGATACAGTGGACTAAAGCAAATAAGCCTCAAATTTCCCCTCATTACATCGGCTACCAGTTAAAACTGAAAAGTTGGTGCCAGTAATTGGTCACTTTACCCTACTGTATTTTAGGATGCACGTTGTTAAAATCTATGTAAATGGTGTCCGCGGAATGACAATTAATAATCAAAAAGGAATCATCAACATACCTACATATATGATGTAGGTTGTTGAAGACCCTTTCTATGGAGAAAATTTGAAATTCAATCAAGTTCATAACGCATGCCGCTAGGACCGCCGATGAGGGCAAAGCCATCAACTTGCCTGATGTTTGAAGGTACACACGTTTATTAAAAGAGAAAATTTGTAGCTGAAAACAGGTGTATAAATTCATGCATGCTAAAAAAATGTTTGCCATCTACTATGCCGATGTCATTATCAATGGTGTGCTGAACCGCCTTTATAATTAAATCAGGTGTTAAAGACGTGTAGAGATTTATGATGTCCAAAGAAACCATTTGTGTGTTGTGGAGAGATGGATTGTTGCGTATGTAATCAAGAAATGGGTCGTGGTTAGAGATATTAAATGCATTTGATTTTAATTACAATGATCGGGATACTGTCAAGATTACTTTTTGATGGCAATTAATAATAGGTCTGAACTTATACATTGAGTTAAGCTTTTCTTGGCTGCGCTGCTGGCGTTGTCGCTGTGACATCGGCTCTCACCTCTGAGTACTGGGGTTCGGTTCTCATGTGGGTTTCGTGATGGTGGACGATCTGTGCTGAGCAGGTTTTCTCGGAGTTCTCCCGTTTCCCCTGCACTTCTCCCACATACTTTCTCAATCTTTGTCTCCAACTGTCCTTCTTTCCGTGGGTTAGTACAATAGACCTCCAGTCACAGTGCTTGGCTTCTCTGCCACCCACATTCACTACATAAACATAAACATAAGCTTTTCTTTATGTATTTTAGGCAGGCCTTTAAAGACGGCAATATCCGTCTTGAGCTGTATTTAGCTTCCAGCATCCATCCCGCTTCTCTTTCACTCACAATCAGGGTGTTCGAAACATACGTCCTACTATTTTATTTTTTTATCTTTGTAAATGTGCTTTTATGGTCGGCATTTTGTTAATTTTAAACTGCACGTTAAAACTGTTTATATCGCGCTTCTTTTGTTTATTTCCCAACTATTATTATAAAGGTTACTTCGAATTAAATATTAACTTTTCTCCTTCATTTTTTTCAATGCCCAGCATGTAAGTATGAACTCTACAATTCAGTTTTCATTTCATGATCTTTAGTTGCTTCCGAACAATAAATTATATAATCGATACAATTTATATTTAAGATAAATTAATTAAAAACTTCTATTTCTTTTGTGAAACATCTGAATATTATCACATTCTTAATATATAAAGCTGTGAATAATAAGATATTTATATTCGATGCATTCTCCGCCTTCATCTTCAATACATTCTAATTCTTCGTCATCTTCTTCTTCATCTCCCGAAGGTGAAGAAGTTGCTGAAGCTGAAGATGAAGAAGAAACGATGAAGGATTAGAATAAGATATTTAGTTGACCAAGGGAACTGGAATTTTTATCATTAAAAAATTTCCAGCCAAAAAATTTTCTCCAAAATTTTCTGAAGTAATTACAAATATTTAGTAGCCTAATGCTCTAAATTTTAAAATTTTGTAGATATTCCTATAAATTTATGAAATTTCAGCAGTTAATTTCAGAAATTTTTGAATAAAAAAATTCAAACATTTTAATATTATATATAACAAATTTAACTTTATTTTGCAATAGAAATTTGTCTTATATTTTTTTTTTTTAATAAATCGACATTTCAAACACAGACGGAGGTAAACACGTTTATACTAATTTTCATTTATTTAGTATTTAATGTTTGATAATAAATTTAAACATCTGTCGCACTGATAGTTAACTTCTAAAGTTTCAATTTGAAGTTTCTTTAAAAAAAAATTAAGAATTTTTGTGAATACAGCAACCGACTTTCCCCCCCCCCCCGATTTTATATTATATATAATAATTGAAGAAGTCATATAATAATTCAAATAGGGAAACTAGAAGATAAATAATTAAACAAAAGAACTAGAATTCCATTATTCTAAAATTTCCAGGCTAAACACTTTTTCCAATTATTAAATGAAAAAATTATAATTTTTTACGAAAGCTATAACTTTCTATGTACTCTAGGTAGTTTTATAAATAAATGATAAGACGATAGTTACTTAAAGAAATTTTGGATTAGTAAAATTAACATTCTTTATATGATTACTACTTTTAACACATTTAAGGTTATTTTGTTATAGTAATTAGTCTTATTTTATTTGTATTCATTATATCAACATTTTATCGACAACCCAAGATAAACGCTTTTATACTAATTTATATTTACCTATTATTTATTTCTTGATGTTTAATTTCAACATCTGAAGTATTTTTAGTTAACTTATAAGAGTTTTAATATGAAGTTTTGTTCAATAAGCACAGAAATACATAAATGAGAGTAAATTGTTATGTTTCTAAAAATATATGGAAAACTAATTTGAAAACAGAAAAACCAGTTTCCTGAAGAAAGTTGCCATGGCTCTTTAACAATAAAAACATCTTTAAATCTCTTTTTAGATAAAAAATGTTGATATGTTAGTTCTTTTATTTGTTGTTTTGGTACAAAATATCTGTCAAAGATACGCATTTAAAGTTTGTTTCCCAATTAATAAAAAGAAAATTACTTCAGAAATGTAACTTTTTTCAAACGTTTTATTCAATGCGAAGGACGTAAGTATGAATTTTGTAATTCAGTTTTAAAAAGAAGTTAAAAATAGTTATTAAACCTGTAAATTTAAAAGTATTCTAGACTTTTTTTATAACTTTATGATAATACAATAGTTATTCGAAGAATTTTTTGAATAACAAAAATAAGAATTTAATATTATGTTTAAAACATTTAAGATTATTTTGCAATTGTAATTAGTCTTATTGTATTTTTATTTAATAAATCGACATTTCAACCACAGCCCCTGGTAAACACTTTTCATTTACTTATTCTTTATTGTTTTATGTTAAATTTTTATATCTGCAACAATGATAGTTAAATTCAAAACTTTTAATATGAAATTTCATTTTAAAAAAAATGACAGTAAATAGTCATCTTCTTTAAAATATACAGACAACTTTTTTATGAACTAAACAACCGATTTTTTTCATGTCAAGTTTGTCGCCCGGTTTATATCGCTTGAAGTCCGGTTCCTGGTTTTAGTTGTTTTTATTGAAAACATTTTATTAAAAAAAGGTAACGAAGGTTACCGTACCTTTTTTAAAACCATAAAACAAAATAAAAAGAAAAAAAGAAAATAAAAAAGGAAATAATATTACCACCAAGATTTTGGCCCAGTGTTTTACGGCTGCTCCACACCAATACTTCTGTTGTGAAGACAGAAGTATAATAATAAGCCATACTTTGAATGAAAATTGCATGCGCTTAGGATTAATTACGGAAAACCAAGAAAAGGAGTATTTTTTTTTCAGAAAAAGTTTTCTCAAAAATTATAAAAGATAAAAATAACAAAAACAGCAAAATTTATGCAAAAACATATCTTTCGAACTTGCATGAATTTCCGACTCTTATTTCGGAAAATAGACAATTGTGCCCGCTAGCAGAGAATTGTAAGAACTTTTAATACCAGAATTGAAAAGTTCCTGTTCGATTTCGTCTAGAGAAAGTCATTTCAAAATTATCAAAGTTGTAAATTATGGTGAAAAAAATTTCTAAAAGATCCAGTGGATGTATAAGTTTGTAACACTTATTGAAGTCTTACTGTAGTTCAATTGTTTTTTATTTCTGAATAAAAAATAATTATAATACATATTATAACTTGTTACAAATCATTGTTTCGATTACAACATCAATTTTTATTGAACTGCAAAACTTGTATATAATAACTCGCAGAATATCAAAATAAAACAAGAGATATCATGATCACATTTGAATTGGCATTTTAATTATGATTAACATTCTTTCTGAGTACCCATAGCATAGAACTGACTGTCAGTAATGTAACCTCCCGTATTACATGATAGGGAATAAAAAGATGAGTTTGGAATGTAATGGTTTTTGTAACTTCCAATCAGATTAGAAAGTTGTCTTATTTTCTTATTCTAAAATTTCGAGGTTAATGTCAAATAATTAGGACTTTTTAGTATTCTAGTATGTTTTCTAGTATAATATATGTTTTCTAGACATTTTAAAAATATATGATAATACGATAGTTACTTTAAAAAATTTTGGATTAGTAAAATTTACATTTTTTATATCACAGCTACTTTTATCATATTTAAGGTTATTTTGAAAAAGTAATTAGTCTTATTTTATTTCTATTCATTGAATCGAAGTTTCATCGACAGCCCAATATAAACATTTTCATACTAATTTATATTTATTGATTAGTAAAATCTTCATGTTAAATTTCTACATCTGAACAACTTTTAGTTAACTTATAAGAGTTTTAACAATCCGTCGGGTGCAATACGGTGTGGCACAAGGTCGGGCGCAACGAGCCTGAGAGGCACTACTTTATTAAATTTTTTTTCGACAGATAAAAACATTTTTTCTTACTAAAAGCAATTCTTAACTATTCTTTGGGAACCTCTAAACATTATAAAAATACAGAAGGAGTAATAAAATAGTTTTATATAATCTTTAAAGGAAACGGAAATTTAGCTACCAAAAATTACCGAAATTTGTACACCGCTTGATTTAATAATCTTTTCTACATATATAAACGTTTTTTCTTACAAAAAACAATTGTTAACACTTCGTAGTAAACACCCACACTGTATAAAAATACCGCAGGAGCAGTAAAACAGGTTTAATTAGTCTTTAAAAAAACGTATATTTACGTATATTTAAGCCAATAGACTTCTGACTGCGTTGAGCAAGTTGATGAAACACAAGGGTTGTGAGAGAGTTGTTTTATAGATAATTACGAAATATTATATAATATGACATTAATAACGACACAATGTGATACAGTATTAGAAATAACTGGGAAATTTTACAAAATTCTTATATGTCAAACTGCAACGTAATCGGACGCAAAGAGCGTGTGCGATAATTTTGTCTGTCAACCGGAAATGAAGAATGAAAATCACGAACTGACCTTGTCATTGTTATTAGCACTGGAAAAGCGGAAGCTACTAGGATGGACACCTCGCGAAAAAATTTAGCAGGACGGGGCAAACAAAAGAGTTCGAGGTGTGCCTAGGAGATCGATTGCACCCGACGGAATGTTAATATAAAGTTTTCCTAGAAAAACACAGAAATATAAAAATGACAGTAATTATTATGTTTCTAAGAATATATCAAAAACTAATTAGAGAACAGAAAAACCAGTTTCCTGAAGGAAGTTGCCATGGCTCTTTAACAATATAAATATCTTTCAATCTGTTTTTAGTTAAAAAAATAAGAATGATTTTTTTTTCTTTTCTTTGTTGTTTTTGGCACAAAATATCTGTCAAAGATATGCATTTAAAGTTTGTTTCCCATTTTATTATAAAGGAAATTACTTCATATTAATATAACTTTTCTCAAAATTTTTTTTCAATGACAAAGGACGTAAGTATGAATTTTGTAATTAAGTTTTTATTTTAAATATTTAAATAAACTTTTCATTTGAAATATTTTATTTATCCATTCTGCAGTGAAATTCATGTACAAGTTAATATTCATAAATACTCATGGTATTTATGCGATTAGAAAACAGAAATTAAAACGTAATCGACACAATTAATCTTTGAAATTGATTAAAACTTATATTTCTTTTGCAAAGCATCTGCACATTATCACTTATAATTTATAAAGCTCTGAATAAAAAGATATATAGTTCAACTAGGAAACTACAATTTCAAAATTATGGAATTTCCAGATTAAACATTTTTTTCCAATATTTTGCCAAGTAGTTAAATATTAGTTAGTAAACCTGGAAATTTAAAAGTATTCTAGATTACTGTTTATGACCCTTTTTTGAGGGATTTCCTCACTCGGGGATGAGATATTATCTCGATATTTCGGTCCCGTGCCTCGGGCCTTCTTCGGGAGATGTATAAAAGTCAATCACATGAAGGAAAGCGCAGAACTAGCATTTTCCGTCATTAGTTTCTCGGATAAGTTGCTCATGATATTTGTTTCGAGCAAATGGTAGCCGCACTGTGAGATGGAGAGGGGGTGGAAGAGAAAGGAAAAAAAAAGAAGAGTCCTAGGGGACATTTTCTTAATTGCGTGAGGGGGGTGTGAGCGGCGGCAAACTCAACTGGTCTCTTCGAATTCAAAAACACCCTTATATTGAAAGACAGCAAAGGCAACAGAGGGGAAGAATTTAAAGATAAAATGAATAAAATAAAATAAAACAAAATATAACAAAATTAAACAAAATGAAACTAAATAAAATAATTGATATGTAAGTAAATAAAACTAAATGAATAGGTGGAAATAATTGATTGATAGACATGGGAAGATTGGAAGAGAAAATA
>JAFIDM010000002.1:22495767-22531772 GCA_023159025.1 Thereuonema tuberculata
TATTTTCTCTTCCAATCTTCCCATGTCTATCAATCAATTATTTCCACTTGTTCATTTAGTTATATTTACACACATATCAATTATTTTATTTGGTTTCATTTTATTTTTAAATTCTTCCCCTCTGTTGCCTTTGCTGTCTTTCAATATAACGGTGTTTTTGAATTCGAAGAGACCAATTGAGTTTGCAGCCGCTCACGCCCCCCTCACGCAATTAGTTAATCGTCCCCAAGGATTCTTCTTCTTTTTTTCCTTTCTCTTCCACCCCCTCTTCATCTCACAGTGCGGCCATTTGCTTGGAACAAACATCATGAACAACTTATCCGAGAAACTAATGACGAAAGTTGTTAGTTCTGTGCTTTCCTTCATGTGATTGACTTTTATACATCTCCAGAAGAAGGCCCGAGGCATGGGGCCGAAATATCGAGATAATATCTCATCCCGGAGTGAGGAAATCCCTCAAAAGAAGGACCTAGACAGTATCATGTATCACTACTCCTTCAGGACCAAACTGTATTCTAGATTTTTTTATAACTTTATGATAATTCGATAGTTATTTCAAGAATTTTTTGAATAACAAAAATATCCTTTTATATTATGTGTAACACATTTAAGGTTATTTTGTGATTGTAATTTGTCTTATTTTATTTTTATTTAATGAATCGACATTTCAACCACAGCCCCTGGTAAACTTTTAATTTACTTATTCTTGTTCTTTTATGTTAAATTTTAATATCTGAAGCATTTATATGCACTGGTAGTTAACTTCAAAACTTTTAGTATTAAATTCCTTAAAAAAATACATAAATGACAGTAAATGGTCATCTTGTTAAAATTATACAGAAAACTTTTTTATAAAATAAACAACCGATTTTTTTTTATGAAAGTTTGTTGCTCAGTATGGCTTAAAGTCCAGTTTTAGGTTTTTACTGTTTTTAAATTGAGAAAATTTCATTATTTTTATTAGTTATTATTAGTTATTATTAGTTATTTTCAAACTGTTAAAAAAAAAGAAACTAAAGAAAGAAAAAAAAAAGGAAATACAAAAAAAAAAAATAATAATATTACCTCCAAGATTTTAGCCCAGCGTACAACGGCTGCTCCACACCGATATTTCTATTGTGAAAACAGAAAAGTAGTAATAAGCCATACTTCGCATGAAAATCGGAGGCACTCAGGATTTATTTCGGAATAACCAAAAAAAGTAGAAAAGAAAAGTTTTCTCAAAAATTAAAAAAGACAAAAATAAAAAATTACGACATCATTAAGTAATTTACATGATGGAAATTTATTTTATGAAAAAGCATATCTTTCGAACATGTATTTTAGCGGGAATTTAGAATGCTTATTTCCGAAATTGTAACCACTGGCAGAGAGTTGTACAAACTTTTAAAACCAGATTTGAAAAGTTCGTGTTTGATTTTGTCTAGAGAAAGTCATTTCAAATTTCAAGTTGTTAATTATTGTGAGAAAAAATTTCAAAATTTCGATTACATCAAAGAAATTTTTTTTTGAACTGCAAAATTTGTATGTAATGACTCGTAAAATATCAAATAAACAGGAGATATAATGATCACATTTGAATTGGTATTTTAATTATGATTAACAATCTATCCGAGTATCCATAACATAGAAGGGACTATCGGTAACGTAATCTCCCGTGTTACATAACAGGGAATATGAAGATGACTTATGAATGTAATGGTTTTTGTAAATTTCAATCAGATTAGAAAGTTGTCTTCTCTTCTTCATGCACATATTAGGAAGATCACCTGGTAACCACGAGATTCAGTCATATAATAAATGAAGAAGTCACTTAGTAATTCAACTAGTAAAACTCGAAGATATATCCTTCAACAAGGGAACTAGAATTCCAATATTCTAAAATTTCCAGGTTAAACATTTTTTTCAGTAATTATGTCAAATAATTACAATTTTTTACAAACAATATTGTCGATTATATGATAGAATTTTATTGTATTGCAAACATTGAATGTAATAACTCGTAAATATCAAGTAAACAGGAGATATAATTATGAAATTTCAATTTGTATTTTAATTCTGATTAACATTCTTTCAGAGTACCCAAAACATAGAGGGGTCTGTCGGTAACGTAATCTCACATATTATATGACGATGACTTCGGAATGTGATGGTTCTTCGAACTTTCAATCAGAATAGAAAGTTGTCTTATCTTCTTCAGGTTAGAAAGATCACAACGTAACCACGACATTCAGTCAGATAATAAATGAAGTCACATAATAATTCAACTAGGAAAACTAGAAGACATATTCTTAAACAAGGGAACGAGAATTCCATTATTCTAAAATTTCCAGGTTAAACATTTTTTCCAAACATTATTTCAAATAATTAAAAATTTTCACAGAAGCTGTAAATTTCAAAGTATTGTAGGTATTCTTATAACTGTATGATAATACGGTAGTTACTTCAAGAAATTTTTGATTAGTAAAATTAATTTTTTTTAAATGATCACTACTTTTAACACATTTAAGGTTATTTTGTATTAGAATTCCTCTTATTTTATGTCTATTCATTAAACAGACGTTTCGTCGACATCCCAAGTTAAATATTTTTATACTAATTTATATTTATTTATTATGAAGTTTTTTGTTTAACTTCCACATCTGAACTACTTTTAGTTAACTTATAGGAGTTTGAATATAAAGTTTTGAATGAAAACCACAGAAATATATAAATGACAGTAAATTATTATCTTTCTAAGAATATATGAAAAACTAATTTAGAACAGAAAAATCACTTTCCTGAAGAAAGTTGCCAAAGCTCTTTAATAATAAAAATATCTTAAAAAATAAGGATGAGTTTTTTCCTTTTCTTTGTTGTTTTTTGTACAAAATATCTGTCAAAGTTACGCATCTAAAGTAGGAATGGACGGAACCTGATATTTCGGGAAATTTTCGGGAAAATTATAATTCCGTTTATCGGGCGGGATTTGCTTTACTTCGGGATTTCTTCGGGATAGGATTTCGCGATTTATTTAAATTCAACAAATGGATTAATAATGCTGGGATTAATAATCCTGGCAACTGAAAACTATAATAAATCATTGAGAAATACTCTGGACTATTGATTTTCCTTCTACCTCCCAATATGACATCAACAACAAAGCGATCGGCCGGCGAAACCAATAAACAACAGACGACGACCTTCGTGATTTCGATTAGCGACAGACATAAAAGTGTTTTTGTTTGTTATTATTATTATCATCCGTATCAAGTTTCAAAACCCGAATAACTATTTCCCTTTTACTTAAGGAAGGATAATCCCGTCCCGATCCCGTCCCGATTTTCGGGAGGGAAAAAAAAATCCCGTCCCGACCTAAAAATCCAATCCCGTCCATCCCTAATTTAAAGTATGTTTCTTAATTTATTATAAAGGAAATTACTTTATATTAATATAACTTTTCCCAACTGCTTTTTTCAAAACCAAGGACGTAAGTATGAATTTTGTAATGAAGTTTTTATTTTAAATGTTTAAATAAACTTTTCATGTTAGATATTTTATTTCTTCTTTCTGCAGTGAAATTTCTGTACAAATTAATATTCATAAATAATCATGATATTTATGTGATTTCAAGTTAGAAATTAAAGCGTAAACGACACCATTAATCTTTGACATTGATGAAACTTATATTTCTTTTGCCAAGCATCTGCACATTATCACTTTCATAATATATAAAGCTATGAATAATAAGATATATAGTTCCACTAGGGAACTCGAATTTCAGAATTATAAAACTTCCATTTAATTAAACTTTTTTTTCCAATATGTTGTCAAGTAGTGAAAAACAGTTACTAAATCTAGAAATTTAAAAGAATTTAGATTTTTTTTAAACTTTATGATAATATAACAGTTATTTCAAGAATTTTTTGAATAACAAAAATAACATTTTTATTTTATGTTTAATTCATTTAAGGTTATTTTGTAATTAGTCTTATTTTATTTTTATTTAATCAATCGACATTTCAACCACAGCCCCTGGTAAACACTTTTCATTTACTAATTCTTTATTGTTTTAAGTTAAATTTTAATATCTGAAGCACTGAGAGTTAACTTCAAAACTTTCAATATGAAGTTGCGTTGAAAAGCTACATAAATGACAGTAAATGGTCATCTTGTTAAAACTTTTTTTTTAACTAAACAAACGATTTTTTTTATGGAAGTTTGTTGCTCGATATATATAGCTTAAAGTCTAGTTCCTAGTTTTCGTTGTTTTTAAAACATTTTATTAAAAAAAAAGGTAACGCAGAATATTACTTATTTTAAAACCATAAAAAAAAAGAAAAGAAAAAAAAAAGAAAATAATATTACCACCAAGATTTCAGACCAGCGTTTTACGGCTGCTCCACACCAACACTTCTATTGTGACGAGAAAAGTATAGTAATAAGCCATACTTCGCATGAAAACCAAAAATTTTATTACGGGTTTATTACGTAAAACCAAAAAAAGTAGGATTTTTTTTTTCAAAAAAAGATTTCTCAAAAACTACAAAAGATCAAAATATGATGCACGTAGCTTAAAATACGACAACATAATGTAATTCAATTTATGAAAAAACATACCATTCAAACTTGTACTTTAGCGGGAATTTCGGACGCTCATTTCCGAAAATTGCAAATGGTGCCCACTAGCAGAGAGTTGTACAAACTTTTAATACCAGATTTGAAAAGTTCGTGTTTGATTTCGTCTAGAGAAAGTTTTAAATTATTGTGAAAAAAAATTCTGTAAGTTATACAAATATAACTTAATTATAAGTTGAGAAGAAAAACCTTCTTGAAGTCTTACACTAGTTTTATTTTTTTTTTATTTCTGATTTAAAAATAGTTTTTGTTTTAATGCTTGTTATAACTTTTTTCCTATTTTCGATTACATTATAGATTTTTTTGTTGTACTGCAAACGTTGCATGTAATAAATCGTAAATATCAAATAAACAGGAGATATTAGGATCACATTTGAATTGGTATTTTAATTCTGATTAACATTCGTTCCGAGGACCCAAAACATAGAAGGGACTGTCGGTAATGTAATCTCCCGTATTACATGACAGGGAATATGAACATAAGTTCGGAATGTAATGGTTTTTCTAACTTTCAATCAGATCAGAAAGTTGTCTTATCATCTTCATGAGCATATTTGAAAGATCACCGCGTAATCACGACATTCAATCATATACTAATTGAAGAAGTCACATAATAAATCAACTAGGAAAACTAGGAGTTTTAATATGAACTTTTGTTCAATAAACACAGAAATACATAAATGACAGTAAATTGTTATCTTTCTAAGAATATATGAAAACTAATTTGAGAACAGAAAAAGTTGCCATGGCTCTTTAACAATAAAAACATCTTTAAATCTCTTTTTAGATTAAAAATATGGATGAGTTTTTTTCTTTTCGTTGTTGTGTTTGGTAGATAATATCTGTCAAAGATACGCATTTAAAATTTGTTTCCTAATTTATTATAAAGGGAATTACTTCCTACTAATATAATTTTTCTGAAACCTTTTTTTCAATACCAAGGACGTAAGTATAAATTTTGTAATTCAGTTTTTATTTTAAATGCTGAAATAAACTTTTCATGTGCCATATTTTATTTATTCATTCTGCAGTGAAAGTCCTGTACAAATTATTTCTCTTAAATGCTCATGATATTTATGTAATTACAAACTAAAAATTAAAACATAATCGACATCATTTATCTTTGAAATCTATGAAAGCTTATATTTCTTTGGCAAGCATTTGCACATTATCGCTTTCATAATATATAAAGCTGTGAATAATTAGATATATAGTTCAATTACGGAACTAGAATTTCAAAATTAAACATTTTTTCCAATATTTTGTCAAGTAGTTAAAACTAGTTACTGAACCTGTAAATTTAATAGTATTATAGATATTTTTATAACTTGATGATAATACGAGAGTTATTTCAAGAATTTTTGGAATAACAAAAATAACATTTTTATATTATGTTTAACAGATTTAAGGTTATTTTGCAATTGTAATTAGTCTTATTTTTTTTTTTATTTAATAAATCGACATTTCAAATACAGCGTATGGTAAACACTTTTCATTTACTTATTCTTTAATGTTTTGTTTAATTTTAACATCTCAAGCACTGATAGGTAACTTCAAAACTTTTAATATGATGTTTCGTTAAAAAAAATATATAAATGACATTAAATGGTCATCTTGTTAAAAATATACGTAGAACTTTTTTTATGAACTAAACAACCGATTTTTTGATGAAAATTTGTCGTGCTGTTTATATTGCTTAAAGTCAAGATCCAGATTTTCGTTGTTTTCAATTGAAAACTCAAAGTATTCTAGGTATTTTTATAAATATATGTTATTACGATAGTTGCTTCAAGAAATTTTGGATGAGTAATTTTAACATTTTTTATATGATTTACTACTTTTAGCACATTGAAGGTTACTTTGTAATAGTAATCAGTCTGAAATCAATACATAAAAAAAACTCCAACTTCCGCCATGGACACCAATATTTCGTCTTTTATTTTCAGAGACTTTCTCTAGGTTTTTTATAAAAGAAATATAAAAACATATGGAAGATACACATCCTTGGGAATGAGAAAACTTTGCTCAAACCAATACAATTAAACAAATAAAAATACAACAAAACCTTTTAGCGAGAAATTAACAAAGATATTTTAAATATTATTATAAATTAAAACAATTCTTTTTCAATAAAACCTTTAATCTAACATCAAAAATTCTATAACCTTTTGTTACTCATCGAAGACTAAATATGAATGAATTACCTAAATAATTCTAGTTCAAATGAAATTTTAATTGAATATCAAAATTTGTTTTAACCTTTTGTTTCTCATTAAAGATTTTCTGTAAATATCTAAAGACATGTTTTTCCCTTTTTGCGATTTGGCTTTTTTAAAACATATACAACAATTTATTAAACAAGATTCCAATGTCAATCTCCGGTTCTCATCTTGTACGTTATATTTTATGTTTGGGTCCGGATTATGACCATGAATAAAGCAGTGGTCTGCCCACTCAGATACATTTTTATTCTTTTTACGGAATGCACGTTTATGTTCCTGTATCCGTTCCTTAATTGTTTTATCCGTTCTTCCGATATAGACCCCCTGACATGAAAAAAGCATTTAAGAATAATAATATAAAGATATTATATTACAAAGATAATATTTTACTCAGAAATAAGAAAGAAAGAGAAACTGTAAAATTAAACAATGGGTGTTGTTTACGCTCTAAAACAGTGGTCGGCAACCTTTTGTTGTAAGAGGGCCAAATATGTTATGTGGGGATTACTTCGGGCCGCACTTGGGCCAAAAAGGAAAATCTTATTTTAACAACCAAAAAAAAAAGAAAAAATCTTATTTTAACAACCAAAAAAAAAAAAATCTTCCAACACGCCTCACGTTGCCGACCGCTGCGCTGTTAAAAAATATTGGGGTTTTATATCGGAAGCACGGGTAGAACAATTGAGCAACGGATACAGGAACATATACGTGCATTCCGTCATACGAATAAAAATTTATCTTAGTGGGCGGACCACTGCTTTATGCATGGTTATAATCTGGACCCAAACATAAAATATAACGTACAAGATGGGAACAAGAAATTGAGATTCGAATCTTGTTTAATAAATTGTTGTGTGTGTTTTAAGAAAGCCAACTCGTAAAAATTGAATAACATATCTTTAGGTATTTACAGAGAATCTTGGATGAGAAACAAAAGGTTAAAAGAAATTTTGGTATTCAATTAAAGGTTTTATTAAACAAGAATTGTTTTAATTTAAATTATTATTTAAAGTATCTTTGTTAATTTCTCGTTAAAAGGTTTTGCTGTATTTTTATTTGTTTAATTGTATTTGTTTGAGAAAAGTTTTCTCATTCCAAAGGATGTTTATCTTCTTCATGCTTTTATATTTCTTTTATAAGAAACCTTAAAAAAATCTTTGAAAACATATGACGAAATATTGGTGTCTATTGCGGAAATTAGAGTTTTTCTTATGTATTGATTTATCTACAAAAGTATAACATTAAGTTTTAGAGTAATTAGTGTTATTTAATTTCTATTTATTAAATGGACGTTTCATCGACAGTCCAAATAAAACACTTTTATACTAATTTATATTTATTAATTATTTAATTCTTAAATTTAAAATTCAATATCTTAACAACTTTTAGTTAACTTATAAGAGTTTTAATATGCAGTTTTGTTCAATAAACACAGGAATACATAAATGACAGTAAATTTTTATCTTTCTAAGAATATAAGAAAACTAATTTGAGAACAGAAAACTCAGTTTCCTGAAGAAAGTTGCCATGGCTCTTTAACAATAAAAACATCTTTATATCTCTTTTTAGATTAAATCAATTGTTGTGTTCGGTAGAAAATATCTATCAAAGATACGCATTTAAAATTTGTTTCCTAAATTATTCTAAAGGAAATTACTTCATACTAATATAATTTTTCTCAAATGTTTTTTTCAATGCCAAGGACGTAAGTATAAATTTTGTAATTCAGTTTTTATTTTAAATGTTGAATTAAACTTTTCATGTGACATATTTTATTTATTCATTCTGTAGTGAAAGTCCTGTACAAATTATTACTCTTAAATACTAGTGATATTTATGCAATTACAAACTAGAAATTGAAACATAATCGACATCATTAATCTTTGAAATCTATGAAAGCTTATATTTCTTTGGCAAGCATCTGCACATTATAGCTTTCATAATATATAAAGCTGTGAATAAGCCGTGCTGGCGTGGCCGTGCGGTTTAGCCGGCGGGCTGCCGTTGTGGCCGATGCGCCAGTACCCGGGTTCGAATCCCGGTGGTGGCATGGCTGTTTCTTTCTTCTTCTGTGTTTCGTCCGGTTCCCACCTGGGACTTACTATCTCAGGGTTATCCAGGACGGGATATAATTCTCGTCCCCCCTTTCTTGAATTTCTCTAGCCTCTCCCTGACGTTGTCAGGTTGAGCTAGTTACGTGGTCCCTAGTTGGCCAAATTCGATAAAAGGAAGGAAAGCTGTGAATGATAGGATATATAGTTCAATTACGGAACTAGAATTTCAAAATTAAACAATTTTTCCAATATTTTGTCAAGTAGTTAAAACTAGTTACTAAACCAGTAAATTTAATAGTATAATAGATTTTTTTATAACTTGATGATTATACGACAATTATTTCAAGAATTTTTTGAATAACAAAAATAACATTTTTATATTATGTTTAACAGATTTTAGGTTATTTTGCAATTGTAATTAGTCTTATTTTATTTTTATTTAATAAATCGACATTTCAAACACAGCTTATGGTAAACACTTTTCATTCACTTATTCTTTAATATTTTGTTTAATTTTAACATCTCAAGCACTGATAGTTAACTTCAAAACTTTTAATATAATGTTTCGTTAAAAAAATATATATAAATGACATTAAATGGTCATCTTGTTAAAAATATACATAGAAGTTTTTTATGAACTAAATAACCTTTTTTTGGTAAAAATTTGTCATCCTGTTTATATTGCTTAAAGTCAAGATCTAGGTTTTCGTTGTTTTTAATTGAAAACATTTAATTAAAAAAAGGTAAAGAAAAATATTTTGAAATCATCAAAAAACGAAAATAAGAAAAGAAAAAAAAAAACTAAATAGAAAAAAAAAGTATTAATACCAAAATTTTAGCCTAGCGTATAACGGCTGTTATACACTAACTTCTATTGTGAAGACAGTAGTGTAGTAATAAGCCATATTTCCAATGAAAGTCGCATGTTCTTATGAATTATTACGAAAAAACCAAAAAAAGAATTTTTTTTTTTTTAAAAAAGTTTTCTCAAAAGCAATAAAAGATAAAAATATGAGTCACATAGCTAAAAATACAACAACAAAAACAGAAAAATGTAAGAAAAAACATAGCTTTCGAACTTGTATTAGAGCGGGAATTTCGGAATGTTATTTCCGAAAATTGCAAATTATGCCCGGTAGCAGAGAGTTTTACAAACTTTTAATACCAGATTTGAAAAGTTCGTGTTCGATTTCGTCTGAGAGAGTCATTTCAAAATTATCAAAACTGTGAATTATGGTGGAAAAAATTGTAGAAAGATCCAATGGGCGTATAAGTAAAAACCTTATTGAAATCTTACTGCAACTCTTTTTTTTTCTGAATGAAAAAAAGTTTTTATTATAATCCATGTTATAACTTGTTACAAATCATATTTTCGATTACATCATAGAATTTTTTTTTATACTGCAAACGATGTATATAATAAATCGCAGATATCAAATAAATAGGAGATATTACGATAACATTTGAATTGGTATTTTAATTCTGATTAACAATCGTTCCGAGTACCCATAACATAGAAGGGACTGTCGGTACTGTAATCTCCCGTATTACATGGCAGGGAATATGAAGATGACTTCGGAATGTGATGGTTTTTCTAACTTTCAATCAGTTTCCAAAGTTGTATTATCTTCTTCATGCACACATTTGGAAGATCACCGCGTAACCATAACATGCAGTTAGATAATAAATGAAGAAGGGACATAATAGTTCAACTAGTAAAACAAGAAGATATAAAATAAAATAAGGGAACTAGAATTCCATTATTCTAAACCTAAAATGTTAAGCATTTTTTTCAATAATTATGTCAAATAATGATAATATTTTACGAAAGCTGTAACTTTCTAAGTACTCTTGATATTTTTATAAATATATGATAATACGATAGTTACTTCAAGAAATTTTGGATTAGTAAAATTAGCATTCTTTATATGATCACTACTTTTAACACATTTAAAGTTATTTTGTTATAGTAATTAGTCTTATTTTATTTGTATTCATTAAATCGACATTTTATCGACAACCCACGATAAACACTTTTATACTAATTTATATTTACTTTTTATTGAATTCTTGAAGTTTAATTTCAACATTTTAATTACTTCATAAATGTAACATTTTTCAAACGTTTTATTCAATGCCAAGGACGTAAGTATGAATTTTGTAATTCAGTTTTAAAAAGAAGTTAAAAATAGTTATTAAACCTGTAAATTTAAAAGTATTCTAGACTTCTTTATAACTTTATGATAATACGATAGTTATTTGAAGAATTTTTTGAATAACAAAAATAAGAATTTAATATTATGTTTAACACATTTAAGATTATTTTGCAATTGTAATTAGTCTTATTGTATTTTTATTTAATAAATCGACATTTCAACCACAGCCCCTGGTAAACACTTTTCATTTACTTATCCTTTATTGTTTTATGTTAAATTTTAATATCTGTAACAACGATAGTTAAATTCAAATTTTTTAATATGAAGTTTCATTTAAAAAAAAATGACAGTAAATAGTCATCTTCTCTAAAATATACAGACAACTTTTTTATATACTAAACAACCGATTTTTTTCATGTCAAGTTTGTCGCCCGGTTTATATCGCTTAAAGTCCGTTCCTGGTTTTAGTTGTTTTTATTGAAAACATTTTATTAAAAAAAGCTAACGAAGGTTACCATACCTACTTTAAAACCATTAAAAAAAAAAAAAAGAAAAAAAAAAAAAAAGAAAAAAAAAAAGGAAATAATATTACCACCAAGATTTTAGCCCAGCGTTTTACGGCTGCTCCACACCAATACTTCTATTGTGAAGACAGAAGTATAATAATAAGCCATACTTTGAATGAAAATCGCATGCGCTTAGGATTAATTACAGAAAACCAGAAAAAGGAGTATTTTTTTTAAAAAAAAGTTTTCTCAAAAACTATAAAAGGCAAAAATATGATTCATATAGCTAAAAATACGACTACAAAAACAGAAAAATTTTTGAAAAAAACATCTTTCGAACTTGTATT
This sequence comes from Thereuonema tuberculata, assembly GCA_023159025.1. NCBI lineage: Eukaryota > Metazoa > Arthropoda > Chilopoda > Scutigeromorpha > Scutigeridae > Thereuonema > Thereuonema tuberculata. The sequence goes on from JAFIDM010000002.1 coordinate 22,507,670, forward strand.
AGAGCGGGAATTTCGGAATGTTACTTCCGAAAATTGTAAATTATGCCCGGTAGCAGAGAGTTTTACAAACTTTTAATACCAGATTTGAAAAGGTCCTGTTTGATTTCGTCTAGAGAAAGTAATTTCAAAATTAGCAAAGTTGTGAATTATGGTGAAAAAAATTTCTAAAAGATCCAATGGATGTATTAGAAGTAAAACACTTCTTGAAGTCTTACTGTAGTTCAATTGTTTTTTATTTCTGAATTGAAAATAATTATAATACATATTATAACTTGTTACGAATCATATTTTCGATTACATCATAAATTTTTTTGAACTGCAAAACTTTTATGTAATAATTCGTAAAATATCAAAATAAAACAAGAATGATTAACTTTTTAACGAGTAGCCATAACATAGAAGGGACGTCGTTAACGTAATCTCCCGTATTATATGCCAGGGAATATGAAGATAAGTTCGGAATATAATGGTTTTTCTAACTTTCAATCAGATTAGAAAGTTGTCTTATCATCTTCATGGACATATTCGGAAGATCACCGCGTAATCACGACATTCAGTCATATACTAATTGAAGAAGTCACATAATAAATCAATTAGGAAAACTAGAAAAGAAGATATATACTTCAACAAGGGAACTAGAATTCCATTATTCTAAAATTTCCAGGTTAAATATTTTTTCCAATACATATGTCAAATAATTACAATTTTTTACAAAACTTTCAAAGTATTCTAGGTATTTTTATAAATATATGTTATTACGATAGTTGCTTCAAGAAATTTTCAATGAGTAGTATTAACATTTTTTATATGATCGCTATTTTGATTTTGAATTTTGATTTCATTATCTCTTTATCCAGGGAATCACAGTTGTTAAACTCTGAAACTACATATAATTTTCTTTTCAATCTTGTAATCTTCAAACCCTCTAATTTGCATCTAATTCTTTAATTTGGGCGCTCGGGTCAATCTCTTCCTTAATTAGTAATTTGTAGCCATCATCCAGAAGCGATACTATTGTCCCATAAGCTTTTTCGGCTCTATCCTTTAGTTTACATCTTTCAGATTTGTCATCAAGACCCTCAATTTCAGACTGTGTGATATTAGAGGCTCTCCATAGCTCATCGCGCATAAGCGCGTTCTTCATTCCAACACGCCATGATGCATAGTTATTCCCACTGAATATATTTGTAATATATTTCTCACTCGCCATCTTTGAAATTTTTGAATTCTCAATAACACTGGATCTGTTGCCTATATAAACTTCCTATTCCTTTTGTACAACTTATATCTGCAATGACGTCAATCTTTAGAGGTAGAAGTATCTCTAGTCAAGCCTTTATACTCAATATTACTGTCCACGGGCGCAGTGGAAGCGTGCTGGGCCCATAACCCATCTGTAGAGAAATAGTAGTCCTTTTTTTTTATTTGGACTTGATATTGAGTAAAAGACATAAAATGTCGATATAATCGACTAATAAATTTGGTAAGTATTTAGAGTTCATTAATTGTTCAATAAACGAAATGTCTTTGTAATATTCAAATAAAGTCACACAGCTATCAATGGCGTCTGTAGCCCTGAGCTAATTGTATATTTACTTCAACTCTAATCTTGCAGTAAATATCCAATTGTCTGGAATTCTTATCACTTGCACAGTTCACTGAATAATTGAAGCACTCACTTCCTGAAGCACTAAAACACTGTTTATACTTTAATATTGTAGCACTGTAATATTCATTACAAATCAAATCTATAACCAAGCTTCGACTTGAAGCTTTAAGTATTAAACAAACGTGGATAAACGTAACTTCGCTTTGTTCACCAATATCTACTTTAATTAAATAAATAATTCACTATTTATTCTTTTCACAATAACTACTGCTCGAGTTATTTTTCGTTGACGAACACACTTAGTTCGAAGCACAAATAAGTTTAATTAATTTCACTTTATATTTCTTCACTAACACATTTACAATATCACAGTTCACTTGACTTGATATCTTCCGCTTTTGCATTAATTCTATTATACTTAATTCCTTCTCGATACTGAAGCACACTTTGACTTAATATTCTTAGCTTTCACTTTAATTTCACTTGAATTAATTCTTCCAACTTAATTACATTTAAGTTATCTCTTCTAACTAATTCCATTCTTGACTCGAAGAATATCTAATTTTTTCCATTGCTAACCCGGTACCCTTTAATATGGAAAGGCAACACTCACACTACTTGAAGTTGTAGTCATTGTGTAACCCAGGCATCGGCAATGCATTCCGGATCATCATTCTGTTGAACTTCCCGCTTCACAGTCGCTACAAGATCTGACTCCACTCTTCTCTGTCGTTGAACCTTATTCACCGAAAAGCGCAAAGCCTTTCAACCAATCAGGGAGCGACGCTCCTCACAATAGTCATTATGACGTCCGGATCGAACTGTCATCATTGACGTCATAGCTGAACGCTGAATAAACGAACGGGCTGCTTCGCATCATCCCGTCTTTTAAATCTATTACATCTCTTCTGTTTTCTTTAGGATTTACTTACTTTTTTTAATTTACATTAGGAGCCTCAAAAAAAATCTTATTTAATAATAATATTTCAAATTATTATTCCTACAGCTTTTTACGAGTTGGCTTTCTTAATACATACACAGCAATTTATTAAACAAGATTCCAATCTCCTTTTCTTGTTCTCATCTTGTACGTTATATTTTATGTTTGGGTCCGGTTTATGACCATGCAAAAAGCAGTGGTCCACACACTCAGATACATTTTTATTCTTATTACGGAATGCATGTATATGTTCCTGTATCCGTTGCTTAATTGTTCTATCCGTGCTTCCGATATAGACGCCCAATATTTTAGAGCATAAACAACACCCATATTGTGTAATTTTACAGTTTCTTTTTCTTTCTTATTTCTGAGTAAAATATTATCTTTATTTTATTATTCATAAATGCTTTTCTCATGTCAGGGGGTCTATATCGGAAGAACGGATAGAACAATTATGGAACGAATACAGGAACATATACGCGCATTCCGTAAAAAGAATAAAAATGTATCTGAGTGGGCAGACCACTGCTTTATTCATGATCATAAGCCGGACCCAAACATAATACATAACGTACAAGATGAGAACAAGAGATTGACATTGGTATCTTGTTTAATAAATTGTTGTATATGTTTTAAGAAAGCCAAATCGCAAAAAGTGAATAACATGTCTTTAGATATTTACAGAGAATCGTTAATGAGAATCAAAAGGTTAAAACAAATTTTGATAATCAATTAAAGGTTTTATTAAAAGAATTGTTTTAATTTAAATTATTATTTAAAGTATCTTTGTTAATTTCTCGTTAAAAGGTTTTGTTGTATTTTTATTTGTTTAATTGTATTAAAGTTTTCTCATTCCAAAGGATGTTTATCTTCTTTATGTTTTTATTTTTCTGGGCTCTTTGCCATGGCTCTTTAATAATAAAAACATCTTTAAATCTCTTTTTAGATTAAAAATTTGGATGAGTTTTTTTTTTCTTTGTTGTTTTTGGTAGAAAATATCTGTCAAAGATACGCATTTAAAATTTGTTTTCTAATTTATTATAAAGATAATTACTTTCTACTAATATAATTTTTCTCACTTCCTTTATTTTCAATGCCCAGGACGTAAGTATAAATTTTGTAATTCAGTTTTATTTTAAATGTTGAAATAAACTTTTCATGTGATATATTTTATTTATTCATTCTGCAGTGAAAGTCCTGTACAAATTATTACTCTTAAATATTCATGATATTTATGTAATTACAAACTAGAAATTAAAACGTAATCGACACCATTAATCTTTGAAATTGATGAAAGCTTATATTTCTTTGGCAATCATCTGCACATTATCGCTTTCATAATATATAAAGCTGTGAATAATAAGATATATATCACAAAAACTGTTAGATATTTCTATTAAATGCTTACTTTATTCCAAAACAAATATAAACTCTCCAGAAATGATCACTATTTCTTCAATCTAACTGATAGACTTTTTCTAGGTCTCAAACGTAAAGAAACTAAAAATATACAAAATGAACAAGAGAGGAGAAAGAAAAGAATCTTTACCTCTCTCTAAACATTACAAAAATATAACAATCAGTCTTTACACTATATTGTGTCTTTATTACAAAATAATATAAAACGTAATTAACAAATTAAAACAATAGATGATTTTTTATATTTTTAGTTTCTTTACGTTTCAGACCTAGAAAAAGTCTATCAGTTAGATTGACGAAATATTGGTCATTTCTGGAGAGTTTATATTTGTTTTGGAATAAAGTAAGCAAATAAGATATACAGTTCAACTACGAAACTAGAATTTCAAAACTTAACATTTTTTCCAATATTTTGTCAAGTAGTTAAAACTAGTTACTAAATTTAATAGTATTATAGATTTTTTTAAAACTTTATGAAAATACAACAGTTATTTCAAGATTTTTCTGAATAACCAAAATAACATTTTTATATTATGTTTAACACATTTAAGATGATTTTGCAATTGCAATTAGTCTTATTTTATTTTTATTTAATAAATCAACATTTCAAACACAGCTTTTGGTAAACACTTTTCATTTACTTATTCTTTAATGTTTTGTTTAATTTTAACATCATTTCAAATTTCGAAACTTGTAATATTTACTTTCGTTAAAAGAAAGACAAATGACAGTAAATGGTCATATTGTGGAAAATACAGAGAAAACTTTTTTATGAACTAAACAACCGCTTTTTTGATGAAAGTTTATTGGTACATATCATTTACAGTCCAGTTCCTGGTTTTCGTTTTTTTTAAATTTTTAACACTTCTTTAAAAAAAGGTTACGAAGAATATAAGTTATTTTCAAACTATAAAATAAAAGAAAATAAAATAAAAGAAAAAAAGAAAACAAAAAAAAGGATAATGGAAAAAAAATAAAATTTACGATCAAGATTTTAGCGCAGCCTTTCATGGCTGCTTCACACCAACACTTCTATTGTGAAGACACAAGTGCAGTAATAAGTCATACTTCGCATGAAAATCCCATGGGCTTAGGATATATTACGGAAAACCCAAAAAAAGAATGTTTTTTTCAAAAAAAGTTTTCTTAAAAACTATGAAAGATAAAAATATGATTCAAATAGCTAAAAATACGACAAAATAGAGCAATTTATTTTTGAAAAAACATGTCTTTCAAACTTGCATTTTAGCGGGAAATTCGGGCACTCAATTCCGAAAATTGCAAATTGTGCCTGCTAGCGGTGAGTTTTACAAACTTTTAATACCAGAATTGAAAAATTCCTGTTCGATTTCGTCAAGAGAAAATCATTTCAAAATTATAATAACAACATTTAACAATTGTTGTTCAATTTTTTTTTAAAATCCAATGGACGTATAAGTTTATAAGTAAAAACCTTATTGAAGTCTTACTGTTGTTCTATTTTTTTTTATTTCTGAATTAAAATTAAGTTTTATTATAATGCATGTTATAACTTCTTAAAAATCATGTTTTAGATTAAATTATAAATTTTTTTTTTTACTGAAAACATTGTATGCAATAACTCGTAAATATCAATTAAACAGGAGATATAATGATTACATTTGAATTGGTATTTTAATTGTGATTAACGTTCGTTCCGAGTCCCCATAACATAGAAGGGACTGTCGGTAACGTAATCTTCCGGGTTACATGACAGGCAATATGACTTCGGAATGTGATGGTTTTTCTAACATTCAATCAGTTTACAAAGTTGTCTTATCTTCTTCATGCACATATTTCGAAAATCATCGCGTAATCAGGATCTTCAGCCATAGAATAATTATATATATAAAATTTCAATGTTATATATTTTTTCCAATAATTATGGCAAATAATTAAAATTTTTTTACAAAAGCTGTTCACGGATTGCGATTAATCACCTATAAATTATGAGAAACCCGCGATCTACTTTTAGTAATTTCCTTTAAGGGAAAAGAAAAAATATTATAGATAAATATTGAAATAACTAACTTAAAATCCTTATAAATTAAGGATAAAACCTAACGCGCCTTTTGATAGCCGGCCCACAGAGTTTATCTTAAGCACGAGTAGGTTAATTGAGGGGACAGGGTGATAAAATTTTAGTTAAAAAAGTACACAAGACAATAAAACTTTATAAGGATTATATATTTTCTAAAAATAAGTATGACGGGTTTACAGAAGATAATATGGGGTATATTGAAAATCAAAAGGAGAGTTCTGAATTGGTCACTCAGCTCTTGAGAATTCTAGTCGTGCCATTTGTATGCATACAAAAATATGTCGGTTTCCCGGAGTCATGGCCAAGATATAGAATAGAGTACTTACAGTTTTGTCCGGACAACTCTCGCAGTAGTTTTAGGATTTCAAACCTGCACTGGACGATATACGAAGCACTTATGAACGACGCACTTTCTTCTATCACTATATCACCTTTTCCGTTAGCTTGCGGTCGATGTGTCTCCGCATTTCTAGCGCTAGTTGGAGCTGGGATTGGCAGAGTCGCAGGGTATTCGGAGTCGAAGTTTGCCGAAGAGCATCCTCTCGACCCATCGCTTTCCCTCGGGCCAACGTGGCCCCGAGAAACGACCGGGGGCCGCAAATGGGCGGTCGAAATAGCGATGTCCAGTCGTCTTGGAAATTTACATCATCTTATACAGTTGGTTGCGTTCTCTAACGGAGCACAGCCGAGTGATGTACCGCTCGGTGTTTTTCGAATTATATTTTCATCCTTGAACTTATATCACAAGATGCATCTCAGAGGTTTTTTTGCCTCATGGTTTTTATCATTTTCTCTCACCTCTGAACTAGTTATTAGGGGTCCCGGTGGGATGAGAGACGGTCGGGGAGAAAAAGAAATGAATCATCCACTGTCTCTAAACAAACTGTCAGCTGATGACGTAGAAGGCAGGTGGTGGTTTCAGGCCGTCTTTTAATTTTCCAGACCAGATGCAGCCCTTTGATCCAAGGTCACTCGGGTCGCTCGTTTCTTCATGTTTAGGGGGGGTGACCCTTGACCCGTCGTCTCAGGGTAGATGGGTGGTCCACGAAGAGTCGCCAAGCTGGCTGCAAATTATTTACCTTTTTGGGGCCGAAAGAGGGGAAAGCTGGTCTGGGGCAGGGGAATTTAGGTTAAAAGAATTCTCTCGTGTTTATGGAGGAAACACAAAAATAAAGAAATTCGATGAATTCCAATGAAAAGAATGATGTTAATTAAACTTCACAGGATAAAAAAGTGGGGGGGGGCGAATATAGGAAAAAGAGATTATTAGATAAGGGATAATAGTGGCACGGTTAATTATATAGAAATGAAGATATACCGTGACACACCCCTTCCCACTCCGAAAAGCGATAGCGTATCCCCTCCGAATTGATCGGTATTATCCTCAAAATGAAGCGGTGACGAAGTAATTCTACACCGGTATGTAAATAGAGCTTCACCTATGGTAAATATCATTAATAGGCATCGATAACAAGGCGAACTATGGGGATATATTTTGTCTAAATTCGCGGAGATGGGTAATATGAGCTCAAAGTACATCACCAACCCTAAACTTACTACACTGAACTTCATTAATAACGAATTCTAAAATAAATGTTTACCTATGACTTCTGAGAGGGAACTCGACCTAGCTGTACGTTATCAAAGTAGTGGAGTGCTCAAACACACTAACAAATTGAGTACATAAATCGAACAGAGCAAACATCCACTCCGAATGGATCAACTAATAGAATAAAGTAAAGTACCAAATGTCATAACATTCTATCTAAAACAAAACATAGGGCGATACGGTAGAAAGTGACAAGCAGGCCAGATCATCTGCAGAATGAGCTGAGGAATCTTACCTGCCGACTTTCCCCTCCATCACTCTAATCACAAATTCAACTCTCAATTAAAGCTTGATCCTCGAAAACGAAATGAGTGAGTCACAATTCGATGCTGAAATTAAACAAGTGGCCAAACTCCTCGCTCGCAAATAACACATTGACGAGCTCAAGGAGGAGGGAAAATTTTGTTATCTTATCCTCTCCAAAGCATTCGATTTGAGTCCTCTTTGACAAATAAAATAACTCCTCTACTACAGCTTAAAGGTAAACACACCTATCACGGATTCCTTTGAATACACATTGGCTAAATGATTGGGATACAACCAAGATCATGCCGAGTGCTACAACTCGACCATAAATTACATTATTAGAATCTCGCAAGCTTCACTTAATTACTCTACTGGCCTCATTCCTAGAGGTCAGCCATTTTTAGAGCTATATGATGAAGCGAGTTCCTTCTATGAAAGGTCGAAAATGCAAAATTCCATTTGTCACTCAACTCCCATGTTTACCTACGGCTATGGGGGGAAATTGACCTATCTTCGGAACGTCGATGTAAATAGCAGAACGCCCAAACACACTAACTACGGAGGGGACTGATATACTAGCTATAACATCACCTGGGAAAGCTGTAGTTAAGCCAAAACAACCAAAACAAAGACATTTAAACATGCACATGATGTGTCTAAGATGGCGGGCACATAGCAAACAACCCATATCATAAAACATAGCAAGTTAAATGATAAAAGAAACGAACCGAAATCTGCAGGGTCAGACAAAAAAAAATTAAGGTGGTCCACTAGCATTTCACACGCTGACCGACACGGGAAAAGGAGTGAGTCCTGACTGCCCGTTCGAAATCCGAAATGGCCGATCAGGGGATCACTTCACAAACAAACATACCTCCAAATTACAGCCTAAAAGTAAACTCCAAATCAAACAGCCGCTCAAAACTGCGTACGGCGGAAAAGTGTAACAACTACCTTAGACACGCCGACGCCATAACTCCACCAAACTCTCGAACTCATGATACGCTTCTCCTTCCCTGCTATCTATACATTAATAAGTTATATAATGAGAAATGCAATAGAACAAAATAAGCAATCAAAATAGAAATCCATATGATAAATATTAAGGAGAATAACAAATCTAATCTACTACTAAAATCTGCATAAACATTTTAATCTTCTCCCCCTCAACTTCCGATTATAACAACTTCACTGCTTCCCTCCTTCAGCAATACAGTAAAATTTCTTCGACATGCAAATTGTCCATTGAGGCGTTTTCATTTACTTATTCTTTAATATTTTATGTTAAATTTAAATATCTGATGCACTGATAGTGAACTTCATAACATTTCATATGAAGTTTCGTTAAAAAAATACATAAGTGACAGTAAATGGTCATCTTGTTAAAATATATACAGAAAACTTTTTTTATGAACTAAACAATCAAGTTTTTTGATTAAAGTTTGTTGCCCTATTTATATCGATTAAAGTCCAGATCCTGGTTTTTGTTGTTTCTAAATTGAAAACATTTAATTAAAAAAAGGTAACGAAGAATATTACTTATTTTTAAATCATAAAAAAAAGAAAGATACGCATTTAAAGTTTGTTTCCAAATTTATTGGAAAGGAAATTACTTCATAGTAATGTTACTTTTCTCAAACGTTTTTTTTCAATGCGAAGGACGTAAGTATGAATTTTGTAATTAAGTTGAAATGTTTAAATGTTTAAATAAACCTTTCATTTGACATATTTTATACATTCATTCTGCAGTTAAATTCCTGTATAAATTAATGTTGTGATGAATTTTATAACCATTTTTATAATTATTTTGTTTACTCTATTTTATCCTATTTTTTTGTATATATTTTACTGTTCGAATCAATTATAATCTGGTTGGTTGGTTGGTTGGTTGGTGTTTAATGGCGCAAAAGCAGCTGCGGCTAATTATAATCTGATCAATTGTAAATTTCAAATTATGATCGTTAACGATATTTTCTGTTTTATTTACTTTTGAATTTTAATGGCTGAGGGTTCCCATAATTTCCTGTAATTTAAATTCTTCAGTTAATTTCAGTTGTGAGTCAGATGTTATTTTAAATCATCCAATAAACTGTTAAAGCCCTCAGCCAATGACCTATCATTGTAAATACTCTATAAAAGCCCTTGCTCTCCCTGAATAAACAGAACACAGTTAGATCCAGATAAAGACTAATCTACTTCTTTTCACGTGCCAGTGACACCATCAAAAATTACCACATATTTTGTGCCGAAAACCAGACTCCAGCTTCACCGCAGCTAACATATTTGCTACCTGATAGGATGTCCGCCTTGCCCTGCCCGTTCCAACACGCCAGAGCTGTAGACTTCGTGGCCTTTGTCCAGTTGAAGCTGTCACGCCTGAAGGTTTGACAGCTTTACACGCCAGTACTGCAGCTACCTTGCAAAAACCCATCGTGCCAACTATCTTTCATGCACGATCGCATGAAGATCCAGTCAGATGGCTTAAAGACTACAGTTGCATTGCCCTATACAATGGCTGGCACGAACCATCGCAGTTCACAAATGTCTACTTTTCCCTAGCAGATATTGCGAAAAAGTCTTATGAAAACAGAGAGGCGACAATAACTACATGCACATAATTTCAGCAGCAATATACAGCCCCATTCATAACCCCATACGATAGTTCGAAGCATGCGAAAAAGGAATTGTAGCAGAGAGCAAACTGCCGTCGAATCCTGCAGCAGTATGCGGAAGACGTCCTTGATTTATGTAGATCTGCCAACCCGGAAATAACGAACGCCTAGAAGATTCAATATTTAATGAAAGGGTTTGGTAAAGATATATATTCGCTACTGTTGGCAACCAGAGTCGAAGACACAGCCACATTCCTGGAGGAAAGCCGACGTATTGAACGAATGTGTTGAAACCGTCTGGACGACGTCAGAACATTTAAACGATTGCCCAATGTAGTCTCCATTGGAGTAGAGCCTTCAGCCTATTCCTCGTCGACGCCACAAAATGACGTTATACAGCAGTTCCAACAATAAACTGCAGCTCTCCAAGTCCAAATCTAACAACTTGTAGTCAACGCAGTGACCACCAATCCATCGCCGCAGACGACAGCTTCCCTCCCCGCCGTCATGCAGCCTGTTCCTGCTAGAGCCAGCCAGCTTGTTCCCGTTAGAACCCAAGGCCACACCCGTAGAAGACCAGAAAAGTGGAGAACGGCCCAGGAGAAGCCGATTTGCTTTTACTACCATCGAGTGGGGCACGTCAGTAAGCCAATACAAACCCCGCCAGAGACCTCAATACACACCTATCTACCAGGCCCCAGCTTACCAACAAAATGTCCGCTCTACCTACTCCCAGACCCGGCAAAACAGATCCGCATCCTCAGCAACTGGTAGACAATGTCCCACGCCTTATAGGCAGCCACAGAACACGACGTTCTATGAGCCACAGCCAGCCAGAAACAGCCGAAGCGAGTTACACGCACCCTCGGAAAACAAGCCACTGTGACAACTAATTATGACGGCAGGTTTGTCGCGAATGCTAGAACAGTAATATTATGATAGTGTATTTTGATGATAAACCGACCCAGGCTTTAGTTGACTCAGGCATTGCAGTAAGCCTAATTCCGGAAACATTTCGTAAGAAAAGAGGCAAGGTGATGATATCTTCGAACCTACCTATGCTTAGAGGTGTGTCAGGACAACGGCTTTCCGTTCTGGGTAAACAACGGGCAGACTGGAATTCAAAGGAACCGTCATAGCATTTGAATTTCTTATCGTTAAAAATTGCAGTTTCGATGTGAACTTAGGATGGGATTTCCTGCAAGCGACCAAAGCAATCCTTGATTGTGGGAAAAATGTGCTTCAACTTGAACAGCCAACGACAAAACAACAAGGGCCGCTCATTATCTCTCTGCTGTTGAGACAGTTCCACTCCCCCCTCTGTCAGCCATTCAGATCGTCGCAAAATGTGAAACTTTCGTGAATGGACTTATCATTGTGGAGCCTTTGCGAAAACATTATTTGTCCCGTGAATTGCATATCCCGGCAACAGTGTGTCATATAAACAATAGAACAGCGAACATTTGGATTACAAACTTCAGCAGAACTGAAGTTGTGCTTCCCGCCAATTCTCGTGTAGCCGTTATTCAAATGATACAACCAGATTTCGTTTTACCAATTCTAGCTTACATCGCAGCCTTCACACAAAAACTCCAAAGCCATGCAGAGAAGCCGATCATTCCTGAAATTCATTTAGAAGCACTGTTAGATAAGAATTTGCTCCCGGCCCAAGCGAAACAGATCTTGCAGCTACTGAGACAATACAATACAGTATTGAAGCCACCAAATCCCGCTACAATACCGGAAGAAGCCTCAGAGCACACTATTGATACTGGTGATAGCCGACCCGTAAAACAGAAGGAGTACAGTGTCCCATAAGCAAAGGAGACTGAATCAGGACAAAGTCACACAGATGCTAGACAAAGGTGTAATTCCATATTCACACAGTCCCTGGAGCTCACCTGTTGTCTTGGAGAAGAAGAAAGATGGCACCTGTAGGTTCTGTGTGGATTAAATGCTCTTTTGAAACATGACGTATGCCCATTGCCGAAAATAGAATCAATCCTCGACTCCTGTGCTCATTCCACCTACTTCTCCACCATTGATCTTCGGACTGGTTATTAGTAGATTAATGTCGACGAGAAGGATCGTGAGAAAATCGCATTTGTAACACCTGAAAGACTATATAAGTTCAATGTAATGCCTTTCGGATTATGTAATGCGCTCGCCACATTTGAACGATTAGTCGACAACAGTCTACGTGGATTGAAGTGGTCAATCTATCTCTGTTATTTAGATGACATCATCATTTACTCACGAGACTTCGAAGAACACCTGCAATGACTTGACCGTCCTGGGAAGCCTTAATGATGCCATACTGAAATTGAATCAAAAGAAATGCACCTTTGCCGCTCGTCAAGTCACAGTGTTGGTACATATTATCAGTCTACATGGTATTCGTCCGAACCCAGACACCGTAGCCACAATCAAAAACTTCTTTCCATCCGTCAATCAGAAGCAAGTGAGGAGTTTCTACGGATTATATTCATATTACCGAAGATTCATCCCTAACTTTGCCATGATTGAACGACCACTATCAATTCTGATAAAAAAGACTCAACCCTTCACTTGGAATAAGGTACAACAGAGAGCATTTGACAGGCTGAAGCAAGCCCTCATCATTAAACCAGTCCCGGCCCATTTCAATGAAACAGCTCCTTTTCAATTCCACACGGATGCTTAGAACTATTGGGATTGGAGCAGTGTTAGTACAGATTACGGACGGTAAACAGCATATTGTAGCGTAAGCCAGTAGGACCATGACGAAAGCCGAAGAAAATTATGCAACCACCCACAAACAATGCTTGGCAGTCGTATGGGCAGTCGACAAATTCCGTCCTTACTTATTCACCATTGTGATCGATCATCCTGCTCTGTGTTGGTTAGTAATCTGAAAGACGCAACTGGCCGATTGGCGAGATGATCCCTCCTATTACAAGAATATAACATGCACATTATATACAAATCAGAAATAAAACACCTCGATGCTGACTGTCTATCCAGATATCCGGTCCACGCAATAGAACAACAATCGAACTCCATTAACTCAATCCAGCTCCTGGAGGAAGCAGTCGATGTTGCAGCCGAGCAGCGCAAAGATCCTACTCTACGTCGAAGCATCGAAGCTCTACAAACATTCGAACAACCGGACAAACAGGGCTACGAAGTGACAAGCAATATCCTGTACAAGAGACACTATGAACCGACCTCCAAGCCGCTGTTACTTGTCAACCCGAGCCATCTCCGACGAATTGTGATCGAGACCTGCCACTCCGAGCCGACTGCAGAACACTTGGGCACTGCAAAGACCATCGCTATGGTCCGCCAAAAATTCTTTTTGGCCGGGTCAGAGCAAAGCTGTACGTCGCTTCATCACCCGATGCATCACTTGTCAGTCCCGGAAGAGCCCATCACAACTCACGCCAGGAAACCTCCAGCCCTTACCTGTAGCAGAAATACCCTTCTACAGGGTAGGCATCGATTTGTTGGGCAACTTCTCGAATTCCAACGCCGGCAACAAGTGGATAGTTGTGGCGATTGATCATTTCACGAAGTACGTGATAATCCGAGCCCTACATAATGAAAATGCAACTGAAGTGGCTAAGTTTTTCATGGAAGACATTCTGCTGTAACACGGTGCACCACAAGATCCTCTTAACCGATCGAGGCTCACAGTTCATGTCAACAACACTGGCAGAAACGCTTCAGTTGTGCCGCACGATTCACCATAAGACCTCGAGCTACCATACGCAGACCAATGGACTATGTGAAAAAATTAACCGAACCTTGGCTGATATGATTTCAATGTGCATTGACGTCAAGCACACCAACTGGGACGCCATTTTGCCATTTGTGATGTTTGTATATAACACCGCAGCACAGCAGAGTACAGGGTACCCCCATTCTACCTACTACATGGATGAAACCCCCGAACTACGATAGACACCTTGCTGCCGACACAGATCAAACCGCAAGTAGACTACTCCACACTTCTTAAAGAATCACTCGATGAAGCTTACTAATTGACTCGCATTAATATCCGAGATGCTCAACAGACCAACAAGCGACACTATGATGCAGATCACCGCCCATTAGCTTTTTGTCCAGCTGACCTCGTATGGATTCACATATCCATCCGTCGTGTAAGCCTTGCCGAGAAGTTACTTCTCTCATGGTTTGGTCCCTTCAGAGTGATCAGACAAACTTCACCTGTGACATATGAAGTGACAACTGCTCCCGGATTCACGATTAATTGCCCTCATCCGGAAGTAATCCATATAGCCCGTCTTAAATCCTACTATAGTGCCGTTGAAGCAGATCCGACAGCAGAATTGCAAAGTGATTCATTACCTTTCGACGGAATTACTTTGCATTTAGGTAGAGTGCTACCATGAACCAATCAGTGCCTAGGATAATTTGAGGATTATCCAGTGACTTTTTTGACCCTAGTGAACTTTAGTGAACATTTCTGTACGTTAATAAACAATAGTGAATATTAGTGAACAGTTATGAACACGTTAAGAACAAAGTGTAGAATTTTTTTTTCCGCAGTGCTAGCACAGATTTGACGTTACAAGTAAGTTTGTTTTGTATGCATTGTAAATAGTTGTTAATAGTTTTATTTTTTTTCTGAGGTCAGTAATTTTTTTATGGTCATATATCATTTCATCTTAGTATATATATTATTCATGTTTTGTATATTTATATTATTGTTGTTTTCGAGATGAAAAAACTTGAAAGGGGGAAATTTGTGAAGAGTTTTAAACCCATATTTATAATTATTTTGCTAATTCTATTTTATCCTATTTACTTTTATATTTATTTTACTGTTCCAATCAATTATAAGCTAATCAATTGTAAATTTCAAATTATGACCGTTAACAATCTTTTCTGTTTTGTTTACTTTTGAATTTCAACGGCTGAGGGTTTCCATAATTTAATTTAAAATCTTCAGCTAATTACAGTTATGAGTCACATGGTATTTTAAATCACCCAATGAACTGTTAAAGCCCTCAGCCAATGACCCATTATTGTAAATACTCTACAAAAGCCACTGCTCTCCCTGAATAAACAAAATACAGTTCGATCCAGCTTAAGTCTAATCTACTTCATTTCACGAGCCAGTGATACCAGCAAAAACCACCACAATTTTCATAAATTTTGGTGATTATGTGCTTTACAGTGATTATGATATTTATGTGATTTCAAACAAGAAATCAAAATGTAATCGACACCAATAATATCTGAAATTGATGAAACTTACATTTCTTTTGCCAAGAATCTGCACATTATCACTTTCATAATACATAAAGCGGTGAATAATAAGATGTATAGTTCAACTGGGGAACTCGAATTTCAGAAGTATAAAATTTCCAGATTAAACATTTTTTCTAATATTTTGTCAAATAGTTAATAATAGTTACTAAACCTATAACTTTAAAAGTATTCTAATTTTTTTTATAACTTTATGATAATCCAATAGTTATTTCACAAAAATACCATTTTTATATTAAGTTTAACATATTTAAGGTTATTTGCAATTGTACTTAGTCTTATTTTATTTTTACTTAATCAATCGATATTTCAACCACAGCACCAGGTAAATACTTTCATTTACTTATTCTTTAATGTTTTATGTTAAGTTTTAATATTTGTAGCACTGATAATTAATTTCAAACTTTTCAATATGAAGTCAAGTTTAAAAAAATACATAAATGACAGTAAACGTTCATCTTGTTAAAAATATACAGAAATCTTTTTATGAACAAAACAACCGATTTTTTTAAAGAAAGTTTTCCGCCCTGTTTATATCCTTTAAAGTCCCGATCCTGGTTTTCGTTGTTTTTAAATTGAAAATATTTAATTAAAAAAAAAAGGTAACGAATAATATTGCTGATTTTCAAATCACAAAAAAAAATAGAAAATAAGAAAAGAAAAAAAAAATATTACCACCAGGATTTTAGACCTGCGTACATCGGCTGCTCCACACCAACACTCATATTGTGAAGACAGACGTGTAGTATAGTGTAGGGAAATTAGACAAAAAAGTGGCCGAACCCGGACATTTGAAATATCAAGCTGAAAATTGGTAGAAATGTTGAGAATGGTGTTCTGATTGATATCCCAAAATTCACAAAAAATCCATCTTGGGGAAAATCCGCCATTTTGAAAAAACCTCCCCCATCGTGGATTTGTCGAGTTTTAAGCATAGCGACTGAACCGAATGTCTGATTGTATTCGTTTTTGCACCAAATTACTTAATTCAGGCTGCGCTCTCATCCAAAACACTAAAATTAACAATTATAGACCAATTTTGATGCTTGAGAAAAAATAATATTTATTTAAATGCGACAAACGAAAATTGGTCTAAATTTATAATAAATATTATCCTAACATACAAAAAAATGAATCAAAGAAGACTTCATAACACAAGGCGTGAAGTACAGGCAAAAGCAGCAATACAAATACATTATGAAGGGTAAAAGTT
Organism: Thereuonema tuberculata; assembly: GCA_023159025.1. NCBI lineage: Eukaryota > Metazoa > Arthropoda > Chilopoda > Scutigeromorpha > Scutigeridae > Thereuonema > Thereuonema tuberculata. The sequence continues at coordinate 22,524,651 of JAFIDM010000002.1, forward strand.
AGGTAGCTTATTTCGTGTTGTCACTGGAGCTCGACTGGCTGTTCACTCACTGGCGAAAATCTTTCACTCACTGGTAATGCATGGTCTGAAAAATTGTAACCTAAATTAGCGTCGATTTAATAACAGTAAAAAGTAGTCTTTAAATTTTGCAGTTATTTACCGTTACTATGACAACACATCGGCCAAAGGTTCAACGTCATCATCGCTATATCCGTGTCATCGTAGTTCATACGATGTGTGCAGCCATGTCCTCCGCAGTAGCCGCACATGCTTGTGCAAAGAAAACCGTGTCTTCTTCACCCGCGTCTCTTCTCGCAACCACAGTTACAGTTGCAGGATATGATGTTCGGTATCCGCTCCGGTGCTGGTTCCTCTTTAGTTGGAATGGGTGTCAGCTGACTTGCATGATTCATCCATCCACACTCTGCTTCCGGCAGGCGATTCCCCATCCAAACCTAGAATTATTAGTTGACGACCGACACTGTCTCCTTTATACAAGCTTGAACTTCTTGAAAGATCCCTTTGTGCCTTTTCAGAACGGAGCAGAAGTGGTATTACATCCACTGATTTTCCATGTACTTCACATACTGGATACAGATGTGGCTGAAATTCCCTGGACGCGCCCACCCAACCCGGTGCAGGAGGAACTGTAAACTCTGCGTTCACTGGAAAGTTTGTCTTGGACGGCGCTATCACTTCTAAAACGTTGATCAATCCAGACATAGTGCCTTTCCGCATCAGCATCCCGTCAAACACCGCTGGAGGCCTTGCTGCAAGTTCATATGTCAGGTACTTCTCGAGGTCAACATAATCACGCACAACACAGCAATCGGTGAAAAAGTTGGTTAGGATTGATTTCGACGACAGTGTCTTTGATCTTGGCCGTTTTAGATGCAATGGCAAAAGTCGTGACTTTGTTTTTTCGTTTTAAGTGGACTTTACTGAATCGTTGACCTGTGATTGATTTCCTTGCTTGCAAACCACGGGAGAGAGCCTCATCACAGTTAACTGTATCGTCGGCTCTATACCGGTAGACAAGAACATTAGAAGGTTCGTTGAGTCGTTAGAAGGATGGTGGGACTGGAGCCAGTCTACCATCTTGCGAACGTCTGCCTTATCTCTCACTTGCGAAGACTCTCTTAGCTCCACATGATGGTCGGAGGTTTCGGCGAAGACTCCACAAAATCTGACAGTGGCGTCGATTACATGTGCAGATGAAGGCATTGAACAAACCCATCGAGCAATGACGTTATCCGTCAATCCACGTCCATGTTTGAGCCCACCCGCCGTCTTCATGTTTCCCATCAACACTTGCTCTATAGTTATATCGGTCGATATGCCTGACCAGAACTTTGCAGATCTCCTGACAGTGAAGCAGCCTTCCTTAACAAATTGCCGGAACTCAAAGGGAGTCATAACATCCTCGAGCTGAGATGTCCCGCAGAGTGGAAATACGGAATCATTCTTTGGACACACAGTAAGTGAAGAACCCAAACTCCAGAACGTTCAGCTCTGACAAACAGACGCATGATGCCAACAATCTTAAGAGAATCGCACCCACAGCTTCGCAGTGAGCCGTTCAGATGAAAAGAGGGCTTTCAGCTTTCCTTTGAACAACTCTGCTGGCTGGACGATGTACTCTGACGACAAAATGTCATCCACCGAAGTCGTTCCAGAGTGTGGTCTGAGTGTGTTCGTTTCAAGCGATCGCTGAGAAGAGAGTCTGCGTCTTGTATATCATGAATATCGCGAACGACAGCTGCATCAGAAGATGTGCGTGGACAGCTGGAGCGTAGGCATGGCCGTTTACCATCTCGGTCACTGTGTTCTTTGCGTACACCGTCTCCCACAATTCTGCCAAGCAGGAGAACTACATGATAGCCAAACACTGTGCGAGTTGAGCCATGCGCAAACTCGGCTAATTTAAAACTTGCTCATTGGCGCATCTTTTTTTGTTTTGTTTTAAAACTGCCGTTAGAAGGGTTTTTATCAACAACGACAGCTTTTTAAACAGGCTGTTCAATGTTTAATTTGTTTCATTCTAGGTTCCAGTTTGGATGGGGAATCGCCTACCGGAAGCAGAGTGGGGATGGATGGCTCATGCAGTTCAGCTGACACCCATTCCAACTAAAGAAGAACCAGTACCGGAGCGGGTACTGAATATCATATTTGGCAACTGTAACTGTGGTTGCTAGAAGAGATGCAGATGCAGAAGAAACAGTTTTCCTTGCGCATGTATGTGCGGCTACTGCCGAGGACATGGCTGCACAAAACGTATGGACTGATCTAACTCGGATAGTGATGACGACGTTGAACCTTTGGCAGACATGTTGTCGTAGAAACGTTAAATACCTACAAAATTTAAAGAACACTGTTTTACTTGTCTTAAATTGACGCTAATATAGGTTATATTTCTTCAGATCATGCATTACCATCAAAGATTTTGGCCAGGCAGATTAGTGAACAGGCAGTCGAGCTCCAGTGATAACACGAAACAAGCTATCTAACTTTTACCCTTAATAATGTATTTCTATTGCTGCTTATGCCTATATTTCACGCCTTGTGTTATGAAGTCTTTGATTATTTTTTTTTATGTTATAATAACATTTATTATAATTTTAGATCAATTTTCGTTTGTCGCATTTTCATAATTATTATTATTTCTCAAGAACCACAATTGGTCTATAATTATTAATTTTTAGAGTTTCGGAAGGTAATGCAGCCTGAATTACGTAATTTGACGCAAAAACGAATACATCCAGACGCTCGGTTCAGTCGCTATGCTTAAAACTCGAAATATCCACGATGAGGGCGGTTTTTTTAAAATGGCGGATTTTCCCCAAGATGGATTTTTTGGGAATTTTGGGATATCAATCAGAACACTATTCGCAAGATTTCTACCAATTTTCAGCTTGATATTTCAAATGTCCGGGTCAATGTCTAATTTCCCTGGACTAGTAATAAGGATACTTCTGATGAAAATTAGATGCGCTTAGGCCTTATTACGGGAAAACAAAAAAAAAGTACGGTTTTTGCAAAAAAAGTTTTCTCAAAAACTATAAAAGATAAAAATATGATTCACATAGCTAGAAATACGACAACATAAAGTATTTAGTTTGTGAAAAAACATATCTTTCGAACTTGTATTTTAGCGGGAATTTCGAACCCTTATTTTCCGAAAATTACAAATTGTGCCCTCTAGCAGAGAGTAGTATAAACTTTTAATATCAGATTTGAAAAGTTCTTGTTCGATTTCGTCTAGAGAAAGTCATTTCAAAATTAGAAAAGTTGTGAATTAGTGTGGCAAAAATTTCTAAAAGATTCAATTGCCATATAAGTTTATAAGTAAAAATCTTATTGAAGTCTTACTGTACTTCTATTTTTTTCTTTATTTCTGAATTAAAAATAGTTTTTATTATAATCCATGTTATAACTTCTTAAAAATCATATTTTCGATTGCATCATAGAAATTTTTTTGTAATGCAAACATTGTATGTAATAACTCGTAAAATATCAAATAAACAAGAAATATAATGATAACATTTGAATTGGTATTTTAATTCTAAGTAACATTCATTCCGAGTACCCATAATATAGAAGGGACTGTTAGTAACGTAATATGACAGGGAACATGAAGATGACTTTGGAATGTAATGGTTTTTCTAACTTTCAATCATATTAGCAAGTTATCTTATCGTCTTCATGCACTTATTTGGAAGATTCCCGCTTAACAACGACATTCAGTCATATAATAATTCAACTAGGAAAACTAGAAGATGTATTCTTAAACAAGCGAACTAGAATTCCATTATTCTAAAATATTCAGGTTAAACATTTCTTCCAATAATTACGTCAAATTACAATTTTTTACGTAAGCTGTAACTTTCTAATTATTCTATGTATTTTTATAAATATATGATAATATGATAGTTACTTCAAGAAATTTTGGATTTTGAAAATTAATATTTTTTATATGATCACTACTTTTTACACATTTAAGGTTATTTTGTAAATCGTAATTAGTCTTATTTTATTTCTAATCAGTGAATCGACGTTTCATCGACAGGCCAAAATAAATACTTTTACACTTATTGAAGTCTTAGTGTACTTCTATTTTTTTCTTTATTTCTGAATTAAAAATAGTTTTTATTATAATCCATTTTATAACTTCTTAAAAATCATTTTTTGATTACATCTTAGAAATTTTGTTGTAATGCAAACATTGTATGCAAACTCGTAAAGTATCAAATAAACAAGAAATATTTTTATTTATATATATATTTTTTTTAATTCATGATGTTAAATTTCAACATCTGAAGTACTTTTAGTTAAATTATAAGAGTTTTACTATGAAGTTTTGTTCAATAAACACAGAAATACATAAATGAAAGTAAATTGTTATCTTTCTAAGAATATATGAAATACTAATTTGAGAACAGAAAACCAGTTTCCTGAAGAAAGTTGTTGTTTTAGACGAAATATCTGTCAAAGTTTAAAGTTTACATTTAAAGTTTGTTTTTCATTTTATTATAAAGGAAATTACTTCATATTAATATGACTTTTCTAAAACGTTTTTTTCAATCCCAAGGACGTAAGTATGAATTTTGTAATTCAGTTTTTATTTTAAAGGTTTAAATAAACTTTTCATTTAAAATATTTTATTTATTCATTCTTCTGTAAAATTCCTGTACAAATTAATACTCTTAAATACTCATTATATTTATATGATTATAAACTAGAAATTAAAACGTAATCGACACTATCAATCTTTGAAATTGATGAAAACATATATTTCTTTCGCCAAGCATCTGCACATTATCGCTTTCATAATATCTAAAGCTGTGAATAATAAGATATACAGTTCAACTTCGGAAGAGAATTTGAAAATTATAAAAAAATTTCCAATATTTTGGCAAGTAGTTGAAAATAGTTACTAATCCTGTAAATTTAAAACTATTCTATTATTACAATTTTTTACAACTTTATGATAATACGATAGTTATTTCAAGATTTTTTGAATAACAAAAAAAACATTTTTATATTATGTTTAATACATATAATGTTATTTTGCAATTGTAATTAGTTTTATTTTATTTTTATTTAATAAATCGACATTTCAACCGCAGCCCCTGGTAAACACTTTTCATTTACTTATTTTTAGTGTTTTATGTTAAATTGTAACATCTGAAGCACTCATAGTTGACTTAAAAACTTTTTATATGAAGTTTCGTTAAAAAAACGTTTTTTGCCGTGTTTATATCACTTAAAGTCGAGAAAGCCTGGTATCACTTAAAGCCTGGTTTTCGTTGTTTCTAAAACAAAAATAACGAAAAATATTACTTATTTTAATATCAAAAAAAAAAAAAGAAAGAAAAGAAAATGAGAAAAGAAAAAAAAGAAAGGAAATAAAAAAAAATAACACTACCACCAAAATTTTAGCCCAGGGTTTAGTAGTAAGCCATACTTTGCATGAAAATCGCATGCGCGTATGATTTATTAAGGAAAAACCAAAAAAAAAAAAATAAAAAATTTTTTTTTTTTTTTAAAAAAATTTTTCAAAAAAAATTAACAAAAAAATATAAAAGATAAAAATATGATTCACAAAAACAGGCCATCATTCTTAGTTAAAATATTAACTAAAAATAGGACATCATAAATTACCGTATATGCTCCAATAAACGCCGATGCTCTTATTGTCGCCGTTTTGTAATAAGCGCCGGGCTGCAGAGGAGACACGGCCAAATGGTAGCCGGTCTCTTAACAGTAGCCAAGTCTTTGAGATTTGCCTACCGGTACTACTGTAAGCGCCAGTGTCTTTATAGTGGTGCGCAATACCTTACGGTACATTGCCTTACAAAATGCCGCCGAAACGATCATTTGACATTGTCTTTAAGATTCGCGCGGTGGAATACGCGAAAGAAACTTCATGTGAGGCGGCGCCCGTCATTTCGGATTCGGACGACGCATAGTAGCGAAAGGTACAGAAAGACATTGCCATTTATCTACAGTCTTATGTAGCATTGTGAAATTCAAATAAAACAGCTGTTTGTAATATTATTCGGTATTTATGTGGAAAAATATTGTTTTCTGAAGGTTTTTGTTAATAATGGGCGGCCTCTTATAGTAGCTGGTCTCTATTAAGTTCCCGAACCCGAGGCTAGTTTTTCAAATAAACGCCGAGGCCTCTATTGTAGTATATACCGTAATTTATTTTATGAAAAAACATATCTTTCGAAGTATTTTAGCAGGGAATTTCGGACGCTTATTTCCGAAAATTGCAAATTGTGTCCGCTAGCAAAGAGTTGTACAAACTTTTAACACCAGAATTGAAAAGTTCGTGTTCGATTTCTTCTAGAGAAAGTCATTTCAAAATTATAAAAGTTGTGAATTATTATGAAAGAAATTCCTAAAAGATCTAATGGACGCATAAGTTTATAAGTGAAAACCTTATTGAACAGTAAAACTTCAATATTTTTCAAGTTCTATTTTTTTTTTTATTTCTGAATTAAAAATAGTTATTATTATAATCCATATTATAACTTGTTACAAATCATATTTTCGATTATATTAAAGATTTTTTTTTGTATTGCAAACGTTGTATATAATAACTCGTAAATATCAAATAAACAGGAGATATAAGGATCACATTTGAATTGGTATTTTAATTTTGATTAACATTCTTTCCGAGTACCCATAACATAGAAGGGACTGTCGGTAGTGTGATGGTTTTTCTAACAATAAATCAGATTAGAAAGTTATCATATCTTCTTCATGCACATATTTGGAAGATCACAGCGTAACCACGACATTCAGTCATGTAAAAGGACTTATAGAAACAAGATGAGGGTTTGAAAAGTGGTAAATTTTTTATTCTATTTTTTTAATTGTTGGATTTATTTTTTTAATTGGGAGCAGTGTTAATTATTATAACGGCATGATAAAGATTTTTTAATTAATTAACTTATATACTAATTTATATTTAGACAAGGAAATTAACGTGCGTTAATACATTTTTACAGCAAAATAAACCAAAGAACGCACATAACTAAACAAAACAAAACACAAATTCACTGAGCTATTTGTGTTTTGTTTTGTTTAGTTATGTGCGTTCTTTGGTTTATT
>JAFIDM010000002.1:22532172-22592641 GCA_023159025.1 Thereuonema tuberculata
TTGGTTTATTTTGCTGTAATAATTTATATTTATTTATTATTTAATTCTTGATGTTAAATTTCAACATATGAACTACTTTTAGTTAACTTATAAGAGTTTTAATATTAGGTTTTTAAAAAAAAACAGAGAAATTCATAAATGACAGTAAATTATTATCTTTCTAAGAATATATGGAAAACTAATTTGAAAACAGAAAACCAGTTGCCTGAAGAAAGTTGCCATGGCTCTTTAACAATAAAAATATCTTTAAATTTCTTTTTAGGTAAAAAATGTGTATGAGTTTTTTTTTTTTCTTTTCGTTTTTGATTTGGGTACAAAATATATCTCAAATGATAAGCATTTAAAGTTTGATACCCAATTTATTATAAACCAAATTACTTCAAATTAATAGGACTTTTCTCAAACTTTTTTTCAATGCCAAGGACGTACGTATGAATTTTGTATTTCAGTTTTTATTTACAATGTATAAATAAACTTTTCATTTGACATCTTTTATTTATTCATTATACAGTGAAATTCCTGTACAAATTAAAACTCATAAATACTCATGATATTTATGTAATTACAAACTAGAAATTAAAACGTAATCGACACCATTAATCTCTGTAATTGATGAAAACTTATATTTCTTTTCCCAAGCATCTGCACATTATCGCTTTCATAATATATAAAGCTGTGAATCATAAGATATATATTTCAGCTAGAAACCCGAAGTTAAAAATTATAAAATTTCCAGATTTAACATTTTTTCCAGTGTTTTGTCAAATGGTTAAAAATAGTTACTATATCTGTAAATTTAAAAATATTCTAGATTTTTTTTATAACTTTATGATAATACGATAGTTATTTTAAAATTTTTTTGAATAACAAAATAACATTTTTATATTATGTTTAACATATTTCATGTTATTTTCCAATTGTAATTAGTATTATTTTATTCTTATTTAATAAATCGACATTTCAACCACAGCCCCTGGTAAACACGTTTCATTTAGTTATTCTTTATTGTTTTATATTAAATTTTAACATCTGAAGCACTGATAGTTAATTTCAAAACTTTTAATATTAAGTTTCGTTAAAAGAAATACATAAATGAAAGTAAATGATCATATTGTGGAAAATACACAGAAAACTTTTTTATGAACTAACCAACCGCTTCTTTTGATGAAAGTTTGTTGGTACATATCACTTACAGTCCTGTTCGTGGTTTTCGTTATTTTTAAATTTTAAACACTTCATTAAAAAAAAAGGTAACCAAGAATATAAGTTATTTTCAAATCAAAAAAAAATTAAATGATGACAACAAAAAAAAGAAAGGAAATACATAACAAAATAATATTACCACCAAGATTTTAGGCCAGCATTTAACGGCAACTCCACAGCAACACTTTTATTGTGGAGACAGAAGGATCATTCCACTATAGATTACGTGATGAGTTCACCACACCATCACAGAGTTTTATGAAAATCTATTTGCATGGAAAGGGTCATAGGATAACACATTCTGCAAAATATGGGATTTTGTGGTCAAATAGTTACCGAAATATGAATTTGTTAAATGTTGTTTTTTTAGTGCCATGCCCCTTTTTTGGCGCAGTTTCTTGAATAACTCCTGTCCTAATCAATCAAATGCAAGCAAATTTGTTTTCCCCATGTATTTTTTTATGCTGAATCCACAAATTCCAACAAAATTAGGCTAGGACTAACAGGTTTGTAATAATAGAAAGCATGTAAGCATTTAGAAAAAAAAATTAAATGGTCATGTGGGACAACATTTAAAAATTTGAGATTCTAACCCAAGTCTGAAAATGATCAAACGTAACTGATAAAAAAAAAATTAAGATGGTGTTTTCCTCCTGAGCTTGGAAAATTAAAAATCGCAAAGTTGTATTTTATCGAATCGCATAAAGAAATATCCAACAATTCTTACTTTGCACTGCATATTTATTTAGTAAATTAAAGTTACCCCTTAATTTAGTCATAGCTCTGTAAGCAGTAAGTCTCACTGATAGCCAGATAAACCCTTATTTTCAAACTGATTTAAAATATCTGAAGAAAAAAAGTTTTCTCAAAAACTATAAAAGATAAAAATATGATTCACATTGGTAAAAATACGACAACATTAAGTAATTTATTTTATGACAAAACATCACTTCTGAACTTGTATTTTAGCGGGAATTTCGGTCGCTTATTTTCTAAAATTGCAATTTGTGCCCACTGGCAGAGAGTTGTACAAACTTTTAATACCAGAATTGATAAGTTTGTGTTCGATTTCGTCAACAGAAAGTCATTTCAAAATTATAAAAGTTATGAATTATTGTGAAAATTTTTTTAAAACCAATGGACATATAAGTTTATAAGTAAAAACCTTATTGAAGTCTTAGTGTTGTTCTATTTTTTTTATTTCTGAATTAAAAATAGTTATTATTATAATCCATTTTATAACTTGTTACAAATCATATTTTCGATTATATCATAGAATTTTTTTTGTGTATTGCAAACGTTTTATATAATAACTGTTAAATATCAAATAAACAGGAGATCGAATGATCGCATTTGAATTGGTATTTTAATTCTGATTAACATTTTTTCCGAGTACCCAAAACATTAAAATTAAGTAACATTAAAAAATCGGGATGAGTTTTTTTTTCTTTTCTTTTTTGTGTTTATTACAAAATATCTGTCAGATATGCATTTAAGGTTTGTTTCCAATTTTATTTTAAAGGAAATTACTTCATGTTAATATAACTTTTCTCAAACGTTTTTTTCAATGCCAAGGACGTAAGTATAAATTTTGCAATTCAGTTTTTATTTAAAATGTTTAAATGAACTTTTTGTTTGACATATTTTATTTATTCATTCTGCAGTGAAATTCCCCTACAAATTAATACTCATAAATACTCATGATATTTATGTGATTACAAACTAGAAATTAAAACGTAATCGACACCATTGATATTTGAAATTGATGAAATCTTATGTTTCTTTTGCCAAGTATCTGCACATTATCACTTTCATAATATATAAAGCTGTGAATATTAGGATATATAGCTCAATTAGGGACTAGAATTTCAAAATTATAAAATTTCCATATCAAACATTTTTTCCAATATTTTGTCAAGTAGTTAAAAATAGATACTAAACCTCTACATTTTTTTATATCTTTATGATAGTACGATAGTTATTTCAAGAATTTTTTGAATAACAAAAATAACATTTTTATATTATGTTTAAAACATTTAAGGTTATTTTGCAATTCTAATTAGTCTTTTTTCATTTTTATTTAATAAATCGACATGTCAACCACAGCCGAAGGTAAACAAAGTTCATTTACTTATTCTGTAATGTTTCATGTTAAATTTTAACATCTGAAGCACTGATAGATAACTGTAAAACTTTTAATATGAAGTGTCGTTAAAAAAAGTACATAAATGACAACAAGTGGTCGTCTTGTTTAAAATATAGAGAAATCTTTTTTATGAACTAAACAACCGATTTTTTTGATAAAAGTTTGTGGCCGTTTTTTATACCGCTTAAAGTTTATACCACTTTTAACACATTTATTGTTATTTAGCAAAAGCAATTTTCCGTATTTTATTTTTATTTAATAATTCGACATGTCAACCTCAGCCGAAGGTAAACAAAGTTCATTTACTTATTCTGTAATGTTTCATGTTAAATTTTAAGATCTGAAGCACTGATAGATAACTGTAAAACTTTTAATATGAAGTGTCGTTAAAAAAAATACATAAATGACAGCAAGTGGTCATCTTGTTTAAAATATAGAGAAATCTTTTTTATGAACTAAACAACCGATTTTTTTTATAAAAGTTTGCGGCCGTTTTTTATACCGCTTAAAGTTTATACCGCTTTTAACACATTTATTGTTATTTAGCAAAAGCAATTTTCCGTATTTTATTTTTATTCAATACATCGACGTTTCATCGACAGCCCAAGATAAATAGTATTATAGTAGATTTTACAGTTCGGTCCAAAAAAAATATCCCCGGAAAGCGTTTTGACTCCATTTTACCTTATGTTAAGTTCATTAACTAATTATTGACCTTTCTTGCTTTAGCACTTGAACTTTGATACAAACTGCTGTAGATGAAAATGTTTATGAACTTTTGAAGTGGTGTTACAGATCATGGGAAAGAGAAAAGGCATTTCTCCAAGGAAGCAAGAGATGATTTTGGGACTAAAAGCAGAAGGAATCTCGAATAGGAAAGTTGCTAGGAAGTTATCAATTGACCACAAAGCTGTGGGAAATATATTGAAGAAACAAACTGAAACCGGAATGTTAAGTTTGAGGTACAACTGTGGTCGGAAGAAAATCTCGAGTCTCAGATTGTGCAGGGCAATGAAAATGATAACAAAGCATAACAGAAAACTGAGTTGAAAGCAGATTGTTTTTTAGGTTGAGCAGGAGTTTGAGACCTCAATTTCCCAATAAACAGTGCTAAGATGCCTTTCTGACCTCAACCTTAAAAAGATAGCCTTCTAACAAAAAAGCATGTTGAAGAAAGAAAGAGGTTTCTCCATCTGTATCAACACTGGACATCCGAGGACTGGAAGAGAGTGATTTTCTCGGATGAAAAGAAATTTAAAGAAAGTACATATTGTTGTACCAGTAGGGCAGAGTTAATTATTCACGTGTGGTACCATGAAATCTAGCCTGGTACATGTGAAAAACTTGTCGAGTCAGTGACACATTGAGTTCAAGCCCTTAAAAAAGGCACGAGGTGGATACACAAAATATTAAGACAAGTTGATATTAATTTAATGTGTTCTGTACAACTTAATTTCACTTAAAAAAACAAAAAGTTCAATAAACCAATGAAATATAGCCTCTTTGTTGTAGTTTGGGCATATATTGAGTAAAATTGTAGGTGGGGATATTTTTTTGAACCGAGCTGTATTTATTTATTATTTAATTCTTGATGTTAAATTTCAACATCTGAACCACTTTTAGTTAACTTTAAAAGCTTTAATATGATGTTTTGTTATAAAAAAAATGATTTTTTTAAAAACTTTTTCTCAAAAACTATAAAAGATAAAAATATAATTTGGGTAGTAAAAAATACGATAACATCATGTAACTTATTCTATAAAAAAACATATCTTTCGAACTCGCATGTTAGCGGGAATTCGACGCTTATTTCCGAAAATTACAAAAATTGTGCCCTCTAGCACATGTTTGTAAAAACTTTTAATACCAGATTTGAAAAGTTCGGGTTCATGAAGGTTCGTTAAAAAAAATCCCATGAATGACTGTTGATGGTTATTTTTTATATGTTGATGGTTGATGGTTATACATGAATGACTGTTGATGGAAAAATAATTTGAGAACAGTTTCTTGATGAAGTTGGCAATAAATATTTAAAGTATCAGATATCATCGAAAAGTTCGTTGATTATACGAAACAGTTCAATATATTACTTGAAAAGTTCACTTACTAAATTGATTTTTTTCATATTTTTACGCTATAAAATTAAAGATATTTTCAAATTTTCTTATCGGTATTACAATGATGTCCACATTCGCATATCTTCATATTGTATCCTTGTATTTAAGTGCATTGCACGACAACAAAATAAATACATCTGCTACAATATATATTACTAGAATACATTCCGGGCGCATGCGTCAACTGAGGTCGACGTGCAGTCGTCTCGCTCCGCATCAACTGTACAAATACTTAAGTATTATCCTATATTGCTGCTTTATTTTGTGTCTCAATCTATACAATTAATAATGAGTAATTACACTAAATACACGATAAAATGTAATGAATGTGATATTATAATCAAAAAGGCGGAATTGCGCTGCAAGTCATGTGGAGTTGAACAACATGAAAAATGTGTAAATGCAGAAGAAGATATAGATATATCCACTCCGCATAAAAAAAGTTTGTGGAAATGCGTTAAATGTAGAAACATAACTGTTAGAAATAAAAATGATATTCCTGGCCTAAACAGAAATGTAATGGAAAAAAACAGAAGTGATTCGTCGTTTGAGTTAGCATCCCTTACGAAAGATATGGAACAGCCCATCACTCCAATAGATTCTGGACTGGCGCAAACCATTCTAAAAGAATTAACAGAAATCAAAGAATCTATGCAATTCCTCAATAAAAGAAAGTGAGTGAAAAAAAAAATAGATGACAAAAAGGAAATACAAAAAAAAAAAAATCTTTCACACCAAGTACAATTGAAAGCGATAACAATATCTTCAAAGATCAGCGTTTACTTGAAGTTCCACAGCAATACTTTCATTATGAAAACAGAAGTGAAGAAATAAGCCCATACTTTAAAATTATACAAAAGCGTGATGTGGATTAAATTAGCGAGAGTGGCATATGTGTTTAAGTTTCAATTATAGAGTGTTATTTCAGAAGGGTCCTACGGTTATTGTGAAAAGTTTGGTTCATACTGGACAAAGTGTTCAGGAATGTATAGCAAACAAACAAACAAACAAACAAACGTCCTCCATTATATATATATATATAAATCATAATACGACAGTTATTTCATGATAGTTAGTAGTCAGCCTGTGAAAAAGAAGAAATAAAATTGAACTAAAGAACTAGAACTATAAAATTTCCAGAATAAATATTTTTTTAAATTTTTATATCATCTAATTATAAATGGTTATGAAAGCTCTAAAAGTATTTGATATATTTTTATAAATTTATCATAGTACGAAACTTATTTCAAGAAATGTTGGATTCATAAAATTAACATTTTAATATTACGTTTAACACATTTAAGGTTATTTTTGCAATTGTAATTAGTCTTATTTTATTTTTATTCAATAAATCGACGTTTCATCAACAGCGGAAGGTAAACACTTTTATTCTAATTTTAATTTAGTTATTATTTAATTCTTGATGTTAAATTTCAACATGTGAACCACTGATAGAAAAGACTGAAGAAGATTTATACTAACTAACATATACCCTTAAATCAAAAAACTTCAATTACTTGAAAAACATCTTTATCTTCTTCAATATTTGGTCAGCTAAAGACTTCTTCAAGAATTAAATTGAGGAAAAGACCTCAGTCTTCCTTCTCAGAACATAAGGAATACAATATTGAAAAAGGTACTATCTATATTTTAAATAATAAAACATACTTAAAATTTTATTCCACAGCATAAATCTTTCCAAAAAAAGGCAATGAAACAATAATTAATAATAATCATGCATTAAAAAATATCAAACATTAAAATTAATAATCAATATAATAATAAATATAAAAAGGGATTAAATAAGATCGATAAGATAGTTCAGCTTCTAAAGATTTAATATGGAGTTTCGTTAAAAAATATATAAAACTCAGTAAATGGTAATATTGTTAAAAATGAATGGAAAACTAATTTGGGAGAAAAACAACCGGTTTCTTGATGAAAGTGGGCAATCAATATTAAATAAAGTTGGCAAAGTATACCATATCAACAAAAAGTCTGTTTATTATATAAAACAGTTCAATGACTTGCCAAAGAGTCTATTTACCGAGTTGACTTCTTTTGTATTTCACTAGCACTAAAATTGAGATTTTTACACATTTCCTTATCGTACCACTACAATCTCCAGATTCGATTAAATACAAACACACAGTGTTCTTAATAATTTATTATGTGAAATGGTGAATAAATATCACTTTGTTAATTATTAACAAGTTTTATGCAAAGGAAATAACATTCATTCATTTCTATGAGATTAATAAAATGGAAAGAAGTAAACAGGGCGTTGAGAAACCTTCGAAACTTAAACGGGACAAAGTTGCGGTCGGAATGTCTGCCCGACGTTCGCCCAACTTTTACCCCTAGAAAAGTAACCCGATACTACCATACAGAGAACTGGTGGATCATAGGAACAGAATTGGAAGATAATTCAATCTGAAACATTCTCGTAAACTTGAATTCGAGACCATCAGAGAACAGTGAAGCACATTACTACTTGGCTACCGGGCCAACATGAATATACATTATTAACTGTAGGCTTTATTACTTGAAAACAACTATATAAACCTTTTTCTGTACTATAGGTGTTACTGGAAATTAATAGATTGCTCTCATATCTAAGCTCTTTTCTTTAAAATAATTTCAGAAATCATGACTCTTTAACAATAAAAACAAGTAGGTTATAAATCGATTTTTGGGTAAAAAATGTGGTTGCCTTTTTTCTTTCCTTTGCTGCTTTTGGTACAAATAATCTGACAAAGATACGAATTTTAAGTTTGTTTCCCAATATTGATTATAACGAAAGTTATTTCGAGTTAAATATTATTACTATTCGAATTTTTGTTTAAGACCCTGACGGTAAGTATGAATTTTTTATTTCAGTTCTATTTTAAATATTTACATAATCTTTTCATTTGGCCTATCTTTCATTTATTGATTCTGCAGTGAAATTGCTGTTGAAATTAATTCTCATAAATATCCATGATATTTATGTGATTAGAAACTACAAATTCAGACGTAATCGACACCATTAATCTTTGAAATTGATGAACACAAATTTCTTTTGCCAAGCATCTGAGCATTTATCGCTATCTTAATACATAAAGCTGTCAATAATAACAATAGAGTCATTCCACGTCAAATCACCCGATGAGTTCATCGGGTGATTTTCATCACCAATTTTTATGAAAATTTATTTGCCTATAAAGAGTCATAAGATAAGACATTCTGGAAAATATGGGATTTTTTAGGTCAAATATTTGCCGAGATATGAATTTTTGAATACTTTTTTGTGCCAAGCCCCTTTTTTGACCTATTTTCTTGAATATCTCATCTCCTAATCAATCAAATAGAACCAAATTTGTTTTCCCTTTGTATTTTTTTATGCTGAATCCAAAAATTC
Organism: Thereuonema tuberculata; assembly: GCA_023159025.1. Taxonomy (NCBI): domain Eukaryota; kingdom Metazoa; phylum Arthropoda; class Chilopoda; order Scutigeromorpha; family Scutigeridae; genus Thereuonema; species Thereuonema tuberculata. The sequence goes on from JAFIDM010000002.1 coordinate 22,541,039, forward strand.
CAACGAAATTAGTCTCCGACTAATAGTTTTGTAGTAATAGACAGCTTGTAAGCATTTAGGAAACAATTTAAATGGCCTTGTGGGAGAACATTTAAAAATTTGAGATTTTAACCCAAATCTAAAAAAGGTCTAAGGTAACTGATAAAAAAAAATGAAGAGGGTGTTTTGCTCCTGAGCTTAGAAAAAAAATCGCAAAGTTGGTACTCTTTTCGAATCGCGTAAATGAAATATTCAAAAATTATTACTTTGTCACTGCATATTTATTTAGTAAATTCAAGTTATCCCTTGCTTTTTGTCACAGCTCTGTAAGCAGTAAATCTCACTTGTAACAGGTAATAACTCATGTAAAACTGATATTTTCAAACTGAATATAGTTTGAAAATACGGTGATTCAAACAGAAAATTCACCACCGCCGATCACCGATGCTAGACACCGTAGGCCTAATAATCCAAAATGTTATTGAAAAAATACAGGCCTTTTCATTAACTTCATTTCCTTTAATAAAAGTGTTTTCCTGAGGTGTTACTTAAAATATTTTCAATAAAAATTAATTTTTTCTGACAATGAAAAATTAAAATACTAAACTCTGTTATTATACAGCGAGTTCTATTAATTTCAAAATTATTAACTAATAGTTATTCAGGACAAAATATTTAAAGCAACAATTTTTTTCTTGCTTTCTTTTCAAAATACGATTATTTACTTATTTTTGGTTTTGAATCATACAATTGTGGAATGGGCGGGAATGACTTTTACTTTGGCCGGATACTATCACTTTCGGTTGCAGGGGTTGAGTTTCACTTCAAAATTTCACTAAAGTAAATTGTATGATTGTACAATTTTATGTACAAAACTATTAGTCCTAGGCTAATTTAGTTGAAATTTTTGGATTCAGCAAAAAAAAAAAAAAAATACATAGGGAAAACAAATTTGGTTCCATTTGATTGATTAGGAGATGAGATATTCAAGAAAATATATCAAAAAAGGGGCATGGCACAAAAAAAAACTTCAAAAATTCATATCTCGGCAAATATTTGATTTAAAAATCCCATATTTTGCAGAATGTCTTTTTGCAGAATCTTATGACTCTTTTTATGCAAATAAATTTTCATAAAAATCTGTGATGTTGTGGTGAACTCATCGAGTGATTTGACGTGGAATGACCCAATATAGTTCGACTACGGAACTAGAATTTCAATTTAAAAAAATTTCCGGATTAAACATCTTTCCCAATATTTTCTGAAGTAATTTACAAATAGTTACTATAACTGTAAGTTTAAATGTTTTCTGCATATTTTTTTAAAATTTATGATAAATTGATCTTTCAAGAAATTTTAGATTATTAAACTTAAAATTTTGATATTACGTTTAACACATTTAAGGTTATTTTGCAAGTTTAATTAGTATTATTTTATTTTTATTTATTTAGACGACAATTCAGCCACAGCCAATGGTAAACACTTTTATACTAATTTTTCATTAATTTATTATTTAATATTTGATGCTAAATTTAAAACATCTCAAGCATTGATAATTAATTTCAAAAGTTTTAATATGAAGGTTCATTTAAAAAAATATATAAATTACATTAAATTTTATGTTGTTAAAAATATATGGAAAACTATTTTGTGAACACAACATCCGGTTTATTGATGAAAGTTTGCCCCACCCCTTGTTTACATCCCTTTGTATGAATTCTGGGTTTCGGTCCTAAATTAACATTATTTAATTAAAAAAAGTCAAGAAATATTTTTTTTTTCGAATAAAAAAAGAAGGAAATAAGAAAAAAAAATATTTCCACCCAGCAGATTTTAACCCAGCATTAATGGCTGATGAAACACTTCTGTTGTAAAGACAGACGTGAGATAATAAGCCATACTTGAAAATTATACAAATGTTTAAAGGAGATTAAATTAGGGGAAGGAAGATGCGTCGAGGTTACAATTGTAGCATGTTATTTTAATACCAGATTTCAAAACTTCGGGTTGTATTTCATCCAGAGAAGGTCATTTCAAAATTTTAAAAGTTGTGAAGTATTTATAAAAAAAATTCTAAAGGATCCAATAGACGTATAGGTTTATAGAAAATAATCTTATTGAAGTCTTTGTAGAATGTTTTTTATTTCTGAATTCAGAACTGGTGACGTAACAAACTGAGATATTCTTGAGTACAAATCATATTTTTCAATTATTACTGAATTTTTTGTTTTGGTACATGAAACGTTGAATATTGTAACTTTTAAATATCAAATAAATGGGTGATATAATGATCCCATTTGGATTGGTATTTGAATTCTGATTAACATTCTTTCCGAGTACTTATAACATAGAAGGGACTGGGCTAAATAAAATAAAATAAATTAACATTCAGGAATTCTAACACAACATTAAAAAACGAGCAAAACTCCATGATGTGTCCAAATTGTTCAAATATTGTACATCCAAATTGTTCAAAATATTAAAAAAATTAAAAACTTTTATATCTTTGAAGAATCCAAAACCAATGTCCTTTTTTTAAAAAAAAAAATTATCTTCTTCCTGATTAATTTTTTTTTATTTTATGTTTGAATTGAGAAAGAGAAAGTTTTTTTTTTCATTAAAAGGCTTGAGTAAGAACGTCCGGTAAGGAGTTCGAAATATTGCCTGTACAAAGTTATGGGGTAGTTAAGAAATAAAGTGAATATTGTAATTTATGTGATCATTGTATTTGTAGTTTACTTGATACTGACGAGTTATTGCATATATATTGATACAGAAAGGAAGTCAGTATAAATTAAATGGTCAATGAATATCAATTCCGATCAGAGATAAAAATAAATTAAAAAAATTAATCGATCAAACTTTTATTTACAAAAAAGAGATGCTCAAACTGATCAAATAGACGTCAACAACTTTGAAGGGAACCCTCTCAGCTATGGGATAGACGATCTACCGATGGATCATCCTTAACAACGCATTCCTTATCACAGATTGAAGGAAGCAAAAGCGCTGTTAAGGCTAAAAAGGGTGAAGTTGCAGGGTCCGGAAAAACCTATCAAGCCTCGAAATAATATGCAGACCTGAAAAATTAGTGATTAACCACAACATATGTAATCCATTTCAATAAAAACAATCCATATAAAAACAATAAAGAAATGATGATTTTGAATACAACATACACGTTAATAAAACATATCTTAAGTAAACAAGAAATCATCAAACTTATAAACATGGCCTACCTTAACTGGCTGTGAAAGTTCTTGTGGTAGACGAATTGGAATTGACGAACTCAGTAGAACATTTCCTACATTTTTAATTCTTTCCGAGATTCAGAATTGTCAGCTCTAAAAGAGAGGAAAATAAACAAATACACATTTATTCCCAAAGACTGAACTCCAACAGCAGGTTTCACTCAGCTACCGACCAGAAAGCTTAAGTTACAGATACAACTAAAAATAACAAGAATATTCATATTATATCATCTGTGAAAATATAATATAATTCTAATAAGCTAGATCACAATTTATCAAAACCTGAAAAATTCATCACTGGTTTGTCTGTCAATCCAGATGGAATCCTGCACTCTGAAAAAGCGACAACATGTACGAGACGGCGCATAGGAGACAAAGTTTTCTTTGCCCATCTGGTGGTGGATCTAGCTTCATATATCTGCATTGGGTTGGCAGAAACAACTTCGCCAAAGGCGTCTCAAAAAGATGAAATATATGAGAAAAATGAGGCTTAGCCAGCAGAAGCTCAGTTGAAAGGCGTTACTGAATTTCATGGAAACATCCTCATCTTCATCCCATTTCAAATCTTCTGCGTACCTTACCATGGAATTTTCCTATCGGGTTATAATAATCGGTCCAATATTAAATTGAGGCACGAAGCTTCGGTTTTGAGCTTCGAAAGCGATCACACATTCAGTACGAAAGTGATCCGAATTGGATGCAGAATGTATAAAATTTGGCACGCAAATAGGTACTTATTAGAAAACAATTTTGACATAGTTTCTGCGCAAAAATCGCTGGGATTTATTAACGAAAATGCGAAAAAGCTTTTTTCTAAAAAAAATTTCTATCAAAAAACTATAAAACATTTAAATACAACTTTAAAGTGCGGAACTTAGGTTTACATCACAATAAGGAACATACACGCACAAGAAAAAAAGATTCACTGATTTGTTTTTTGAAATTTTGATACCGGGAATCCAGAACAGCTGTTTCAGGCTTCCGGCCTTCTTCTGCTGAATTCGCCAAGTATCGTACCGTCAGTTATCCCAAGAAACATAAAAACGAAACAGAAATCAACAAGAAAATGGCCCTTGAAAATAAAAAACTATAATATACAAAATAAAAATAAAAAAAGGGTAGAAATTTATTCACCGCTAATATCAACTTAGTTTGTGAAGGATTATATTACAAAAAAATACATTTGAGTAAAAATTTAACGTACTTACGTTTACATCACAATAAGGAACATAAATGTTTAAGAAAAAAATTTCTTCGGCATATTCCTTAGGCATAATTTATTGGACTAACACCGAACTCAAACGGACTAACATAATTTATTGGACTAATAACGTACTAAAAAGCACTACATTCACGAAACACAACATGCGCCACCCAAGTCCGCTACGGAAAGGATGACTTTCCCTCAAGTAGGGAATCCGAGAACTCATCAACCTCACCATCCTACACGAAAAATACTCACACTTTGGGAACACTTCCACCAAAGAGCACAACACTCCTCACTCCACTCAGTCATTGTCAAGGCTGACATACACCTCACACCCTGGACCTCAAAAACCTTATCCAACATTCACCATCCCTGACACCAAGACTCATCAGCTGAGTGAATCATGGCCTCGTCAGGAACTCCAAGGCAGACATCGTCACGAACTCGAACAGATGGCAGACGAGTGGTGCGCTGTTCGAGGGGACAGACGGATTCATGGTCGCGATACAGGATGAAGTCATCCCACACGCAACTACAAGAAAAAATATCTACACGACCCAAACACGCATGACGACACATGCAGGAAATGCCTCACAACGCATGAGACGATCGATCACATAATATCAGGCTGTTCCTTTCTCTCCCAAATCTATTGCATCACACATTGCACCACAACCTCAGCACAGTAGGATTTCACAAAAACACTTATGCACAAATCCAGAAGGCTACTGAACACAACACGCATTGTTATGAAATTTATGACACGACCACACATCCCTAACCATTCTTGCACCCTTTTTTTGGACTTTTTAATATGTGATTTGGTCCTTGACCCGCCCTGCTATATTTGCTGGAGAAACCCAAGGTTTGAAACTATTACTAAATAATAATAATAATTGATTGACTGTATTAAATTGACTACAAAAATTTACAACGCTATGTATTGATCCCAGTTGTCTTATGGGGATCCCGTCGGGAACACAAAGGGTGTCGGTATCAAGACAAATAAGTATGAAATGAAAAGAAAAAGGAATACAGGAAAAAAAAAATTAGGAAATTGCATTTTTATTTTTTTATTGAAATATTTTACAAAGCTATATACATTTGGAAGAGTAAAAAGACTCAGTTCATCATATTTTGAAGAAATTATGTGTCGAGAAGATTAAATAATATAAAACTAGACACTGATGGTGCTTACCTAGATAGAGAAAGACAACAAACAGAACTTTCTAATTTACATTAAAGTGACTATCACCAAGAATATGCAGAAACCTCACGCAGATGACATCAGTAAATACACCGATCTAGTACACGAGCTCCAGAAGCAGTGGAGGCAGCACAGAGTACGTGTTGTACCCATCCTGTCTGCCACTGATCTCTTGCATCACACATTGCACCAGAACCTCAGCACACTACGATTTCATAAAAACACTTATGCACAAGTCCACAAGGCTGTGGTACTCAACACAACACGCGTAGTTATGAAATTTATGGCCACGACCAAACATCACTAACCATTCTTGCACACTTTTTTTTACACTTCTGAATAAGTGCTTTGGTCCTTGACCCGCCGTGATATATCTGCTAAGGAAACCCAAAGTTTGAATCTATTACAAAATAATAATAGTAATAATTTATTGATTATATTAAATTGACTATAAAAATTTACACCGCAATCTATTGATTACAATTTTTATATCCCAGTTGACTTATGGGCGATCCCGTCGGGAACACAAAACGGTGTCGGTATCAAGACAAATAAGAAATGAATTTAAAAGAAAACGGATTACAGGGGAAAAAAGATAAATAAATTAATTTATTATTCTTTATTAGAAATATTTTGCAAAACTATATATATTCGGAAGGGGAAAAAAACCCATCATATTTTGAAGAAATTATGTGTCGAGAAAATTATACAAAATAAAACTAGATAGAGGGAAAGGAAAAACGCTTACCTAGATAGAAAAAGGAAAATAGAAAAAAGGAGGGAAGGGGAAGAAAGAGGAAAGATTACAATCAATTATTGGGTACTGTTAAAAGAGGAATTATATATCTACTAGAATTTAAAAGGATTGAGTTGAGTATATAAGGTATTGTTTAAGTTATTTTTTAAATTGTGCCAGAAAAGACCATCCACGAATTCGCTTTGGAATGTAATCCAATGTAGAGGAGCTGAATAACTGACTGCTCTTCTTTGACAGTTAGATCTTGTATTTGTTAGTAGAAGGAAGAATGAGTCTAGTTCAGTAAGAATGGGTATGGGTTTAGTATTTAAAGTGAAAAAAGGTCATAGTTTTTTGTCAATTGTTCCATAGGTGAAACGAGCTAACTGAAGCTTGAAGAAATGTTCGAAAGGAATTATTTTATATTTTGCCCAGAGGGATTGGTTAGAGTTGAGGCTGAGGTTTTAATCTATGAATCTTAGGAAATGATTTTGATTTTTGAGTATCATTTTTTCTTGAAATTTGGCAGCGGTTCCTCAAATGTAATCATCATAACACAAGTTTGTATAAATCAGTGACCAATATTGACTCAGAAGTATTTACTTAGAAAGAAAAAAAGGTCCCTAATTATGCCTTAACATTTTGAATCTTTATGAGCATTTTGTTGTGCGGTAAATATCCATGACAGGTTGTGTGAAAAAGTAGCATCTAAATATCTGAAGGATTGAACTTCTTGTAATAAGGAGTTGTCATAAAAGATAGAGAAATTGTAGAGTTGAGTATTTTAGTTCTTTGACAGGAATGCGTATTAACCAATTTGGTTGTATTTAAAGTAATGCTGTTTGAAGATAGAAAAGATTTGCAATTGAAAACTGAGCGCTGGACTTCGTGCTTGAGTTATTCCACATTTGCGTTAGCAAAATGGTTCCGTTATCCAAATAGAAGTTACATTTGTGAGCAGGTGATGTGAGAATGAGATCGTTTCTAAATAAATTAAAGAGAATGGGGGAAAAGTATAGATCCTTGGGGTAAACCTGTCGACTTTTGATATCCTGAAGAGGAAAATACGTTTATATTAAGTTGATAATGTCTTTGTGATATATATGAAGAGAACTATGTAGTAGGTGGGTTTTTTAATACCCATATGTTATAATTTTTGTAAAATACATAAAGACAAGTATTAATAGACATTTAGCTATAAGATTTGGATGAGTTTGGTTTTTTTTCCTATGTTATTTGTTGTAGAAATTATTTGTAACATCTAATGTTAATTTCCCAACTATTATTATAAAGGTTACTTCGAATTAAATATTAACTTTTCTCCTTGTTTTCTTTCAATGCTAAGGACGTAAGTATGAAGTTTATAATTCAGTTTCTATTTGAAATATTTTCATAATCTTTTCACTTGACCAGTACTTAATTTATTTATTCTGCAGTTTAATTCAATAAACATAATTTCTATTAGATACGCTGATATTTAGATTCTTTCAAAGTCGATACCATTTATCTTTTAGACAAATGTATTAAAAAATTATATTTCTTTTCCATGCATCTGAACTGCTTCTTTTCTTTCAATGCTAAGGACGTATGTATGAATTTTGTATTTCAGTTTCTGTTTTTATTTATAGAATCTTTTCGCTTTGCCAGTATTTCATTTATTTATTCTTTAGTGAAATTCAATAAACAATTTCCAATAAATACGCATCATATTTAGATGCTTCCAATCAAGAAATTATATAATCGATACCATTTATCTAATCCCACCCCTACCCTGTTTATACCCTGTAGGATGTCAATATCTTAAATACGTCGATAAGTATGTTTTAGATTTTGACACTGATGCGAGATTTCGTGATTCCAAGTGAAGCAGTTTCAGAGAATAGCATATCTTCAAAAAAGTTTGCCCCCCGCCCCCCAGACAAAACTTTTAGACCCTAAAAAAGAAAATTCGAAGAATACCTATCTTCTCGATTTTGATAAAGGCCATTCATGTGAAACTTCCTGTTTCAAACAAAAGCAGTTTCAGAGATATTCGTTCCTCTCAAGAAAATTTGTCCCCCTGTTTATCCCCCCCCCCCTTTGCTTTCGTTATTCTTAAATTATGAACATTTAATTAAAAAAAAGAAGAAGAATATTATTAATTTCAAAATAATAAAAAAAAGAAAAGAAAATTCAGTATCATAAATATAGAAATAAAAAACAGGCCAAAAAAAATAAAGGGAAAAAAGGAAATAGAAAAACAAACAAAAAACAATTGCTATCAACAGATTTTAAACATTAACCATATCTACAAAGTCATAGAAGTTCCATGTGGCGAGCGCAAAACCCTTCTGGAATTTGTATGTCTTTTGAAAATTTTAAAAAATGTGTTTTCTAAAAAACAAAACTATTGGAGAAAGGGTTAAAAAAAATTTTTTTCTACAATTACAGCCATTATATACACTATAGAAAAGCTCATTACAAGAGCTTTAAAATGAGCCCAAAAGGAGATTTTCAATCATAAATAGGGATTTAGATATATACACTCTGTGAATCAAGATCGCACAGAAATGGACGGCTATCCGAATCTTCAAAAGTTAATTTCATGAAAACGGCAAGTCTAAAAAATCAGAAAATTTCCAGTTTTCATAGGCTCTAAAAGTACATCTTATTTATCAAAAATCATAGAAATCCCTGACTAGAAAATTCAGACCTCGATGATTTGGCACGGAATGACCAGCCTAAAAAGTACAGTATTTACTTACAGAATTGATTTCTTTTATATTTCACTAGCACTAAACTTCAGATATTTAAACATTTTCTTATCAGTACTAAAGCGATGTCCACATTCGAATATCTCCGTATCGTACGCTTATAATTATTTCCTGCAAACTCATTATTATCACTTGAATGACTTTCTATATATGATGAATGGAAACACAGTATTGGAAAAACAAAACATATATACAAATAATTGAAAGAAATACTCAATAAACACACTGAAAAGACATTTTAAGTTAAATATTTCGGAAATAATAAAAACACATACATTACATAATTAAAAGGGTGTCCTTGGACAGTTTCAGAGGCGTCAAGTCCTCTATCGTCAGCAAGATTAAAAAGAATGGGAAGGTAATGGTTTAAAAAGGAACGAACAAATTTCAAAAAGTTGATTGTCCAATCATGTATTGGTTCTTGGGAGCCGTGGCGGTCATTGGGTGGTGTTGCCAGATGACACAGGGGTATCTCTGGTGCTCTTGGGGTGGGGGGTGTTGTCGGTGGGTTTCTCTGGACTGCATACGTTGAGGGTGTCCTTGCATTCGTCCTTGGGGGGTGTCCTTTTTCTTGTTCGGTTGTTGAATTGTTTTTTTGATGTTTTATTGAAGATTGCCTAATATCCTTTTTGATGCGTTGGTTGTTATTATTATTTTTTTTGTGGTTGGTTTTATAACGTTGGTGTGGGTTGGAATATTGGTGAAGGTTGTTCATTTCCATAATATGGTTTCATCTGTTTTTGAAGTTCATTCTTGAGGGAGGTATTGGAGCAATATTTTCTGACATTATTGTTGGAGAGTCTTGGTTGTGAGATGTCGATAAGTGGATGATGATGGACTCTTTAATCTTCCGATTTTTGTCGTCTTTTTCATGGTGGATGACTGTGGCATTCTTGAAGTCCGGGTTGTGATTGCATCTATGCATGTGGTGGGATATCATGGAGGAGTCGGTATTGAGTGTTCTGAATGCGTATTTGTGATTGTAAAGTCTTTTTTGAAAGGAATAGCTGCTTTCGCCGATGTAGAAGCAGTCGTTGTTTTTGCAGGGGACTTTGTAAATTATACCATTAAGATCTTGTATCAGGGGTTTGTTAGTTTTGTTCTAATTTAGTTTACTATTTAGGGTGAACACGGGATGAACTTCAGTGTCCTTGAAGATTTCTTTCAATTTTAGTTTCCATTGTTTCACGTATGGGAAACTAATATAAAGGCTTGTTTGGTTGTTTTGATTTTTTGTTTTGGGGTTGTAAATGTTTTTGGAATATTTTTGGAGTATTAACCAAACTATCCGAAACACCCCCCACCCCCCGAGCACCAGAGATGCCCCTGTGTCATCTGGCAACACCACCAATGACCGCCACGGCTCCCAAGAACCAATACATGATTGGACAATGAACTTTTTGAAATTTGTTTGTTCCTTTTTAAACCATTACCTTCCCATTCTTTTTAATCTTGCTGACGATGGAGGACTTGACGCCTCTGAAACTGTCCAAGGACTTCCTTTTAATTATTTAATAAATGTTTTTTTATTATTTCCGAAATATATAGCTTAAAATGTTTTTTCAGTTTGTTTATTGAGTATCTCTTTCAATTCTATGTTTACAAACTAAAACCTTAAACGGTAATAAGTTGAGATCGTATTGTCTGCCCGTCGCCCCCCCCCCAACTTTAACCACTGAAAGTTCCCCCCTGTACTGTTTTAGAAACAGCTGGATGGATCCAAGGAATTGAATGGGAAAAGAATGAAACATGGAAACATTCCCGAGCTCCGCTGGGGATTGAATTCGCTACCACCAACAGTCATATATATTGCCACTTGGATACCGGGTCTATAAGAATAAACATTATTAACTATATATCACATTAAAACACATATGTAAAACAGCTTTCTGGAAATTAATGTAATGTTCTAGTATTTATGCTCTTCACTAAGTTTGTTTTCCAAGTTTTATTAAAAAGGAAGTTATTCCGAATTAAATATTAACTTTTCTCTTTCGTTTTTTTCGATGTCAAGCACGTAAGTATGAATTTTGAATTTCAGTTTTTATTTTAAATATTTACATAATCTTTTCATTTGGCCTGTATTTAAGTTATTTATTCTGCAGTGAAATTGCAGTAGAAATTATTTCGCATAAATATGCACGATATTTATTTCCTTACAAACTAGAAAATACGATGTAATCGACACAATTTCTCTTTGAAATTTTGAAAAACAAATATTTCTTCGATAAGCATCTGAACACCAGCAGGTCATTATCACTTTCTTAATATAGAAAGCTGGGAATAAGAAGATATATAATTCAACTAAGGAACGAGAATTTCATTATTATAAAATTTTCAGATTAAATATTTTTTCAATATTAATGCCAAGTAATTAGAAATGTTCACGAAAGCTGTAAATGTAAAAGTATTCTAGATATTTTTATAAATTTATGATAATACGATAGTTATTTAAGGAAATTTTCGATTAGTAAAATTAACATTTTATATTACATTTAACACTTTTAAGGCTATTTTGCTATTGTTATTAGTTATTTTTTTTGTTTTTAATGAATAAATCAATAAATGTACATGATATCTAGTTCCTTATAAACTAGAAATCACGATGTAATCGAAACCATTTATCTTTAAGACAAATTCATAATAACCTCTATTCCTTTTGCCAAGTAGTTAAAGATTATCACCTTATTAATATATAAAGCTGCGAATAAGAAGTTATATATAATAGTTCAACTAGGGAACCAGAATTTCATTATTATTAAGTTTCGCCATTACATTTGTTTTTCCAATATTTACGTCAAGTAATTACAAATGTTTCCGAAAGCTGTAAATTTCGTAATATTCTCGATATTTCAATAAATTTATTAGCAAACATAAGCTTCGTTCCGGTTATAAAAAATAATTATTCTGATGTTAATCACGAAGAAATTGTAATTGTGAGATCAGTTTGAAACTTTTTTACCAACTGGAAAAGTTTCAAAGTGATCTCACAATTACAATTTCTTTTTTTTTGGTAGTAAAAATAATTATTATATCCCTATTTTGTAACTCTTCAAGCCCTACATATGAAATTCATATTTAGATTAGAGAATATAATACTTCGCACCCGTTCTGTCGTTATCTACTTCGCTATCACTTCGATCCTTTACCAGTTGGTAAAAAATTACTTGACGATCACAAGAAAACGTTATATTCTGATTTTGTAACCTGAAAACCCGTAAAGTACTCTTTAGTAAAGTTTGTCCCTCCAACCCCTACCCCGTTTACACCGATGCGAGATTTCGTGATTCCAAGTGCAGCAGTTTCAGAGAATAGCATATCTTCAAAAAAGTTTGCCCCCCCGCCGTTTCAAACGGGGGGTTCAAAAACGGGGGGTTCAAAACTTTTTGACCCTAAAAAAGAAAATTCGAAGAATACCTATCTTCTCGATTTTGATAAAGACCATTCATGTGAAACTTCCTGTTTCAAACAAAAGCAGTTTCAGAGATATTCGTTCCTCTCAAGAAAGTTTGTCCCCCCCCGCCTTTGGTTTTCGTTGTTCTTAAATTATGAACATTTAATTAAAAAAAATAAGAAGAATATTATTAATTTCAAAATAATTAAAAAAGAAGAGAAAATTCAGTATCATAAATAAAGAAGTAAAAAACAGGTAAAAAAAAAGGGGAAAAAAGGAAATACAAAAACCATAAGTACCATAAATACAAAAATTTTTTAACACGTTAACTATATCTATAAAGTCCAGCGTTTAATGAATGCTCCACAGAAAATCTGCTTCACAGAAAACATAGTTCTGCATAGTTTGGTCCAGATTGTTCAAAGAGCATTGTTGAGTATAGCGAACTAACAAACAAACATCCTCTTTATGTATAAATCATAAGAAGTTAATTCTTTCAAGAAATTTTGGATTAGTAAAAATTAACATTTTTATATTACGTTTATTACATTTAATGTTATCTCGCACTAGTAATTAGTCTTGTTTTTGTTTTGTTGATTCAATAAATCAACATTTCATCAACAGCTCGAGGTAAATACTTTTATACTAATTTTTATTTATTAATTTTTTAATTCCTGACATTAAAATTCATCATGTGAATCACTGAAAGTTAACTTCAAAGGTTTTAATATGAAGTTTCTTTAAAAAAATTATATATAAATGACAGCAAATGATTATCTTGCTAAAAATATCTGGAAAACTAATTTGCGAACACAGCAACATCAAAATATGGCTTGATTTTTATTCTCTTCGACAGATTATATGACAGTGTTCTCAAAACTTTACGGCGCAAAATCTATATATATAAAAATGAATGTATCTGGGTGCACGGCAGTGCCCCCGCCAAGACGAGCCGAAGGCAGGAAGGGCACTACGTACCTTTTCTGGAAGTGTTTCGTCGTATTTTCGAACCCTCATAGCTTCGGCCTAGATAATACTAGAGAGCTCAATCTTTCTTTGTTTCTTTGTTTCTTTGTCTCTATGTCCCTTTGTCCTTTATACGCTCCTAGGCCCTTTGACCTATCTGGACCAAACTTTGCAGAATTACTCTTTAGGACACTGCGGAAAAGATAGGCTACCTTAGAAACCCGACCCCCCCCCCCCCAAAGGGGTTGAAAAGGGGTAAAAGCCCTGAAAAACCCAATATCCATCTGGTGGTCAAAATAAGAACTACACAAATATTGTGTAAAGTGAAAAATTCGCTCTCCTATGGGGGGCAGGGACACCACACTTGGGTGGGAGGAAGCCAACACAAAGGCTGAAGTGTCCCACCCCGACCGACACCGGGACCTTATATTTAGGGCCCCTTCTCGGGCCCCAAGTCAATTGCAAATAAGGAAAAATTCGCTCTCCCATTTGGGGCAGGGACACCCTACTTGGGTACGGGAATGGCGACACATGGGCCTAAGTGTCCCACCCCCGATCGACACCGGGACCTTATATTTAGGGCCCCATCTCGGGCCCCCCAAGTCAATTGCAATTAAGGAAAAATTCGCTTTCCTATGGAAGGCAGGGACACCACACTTGGGTGGGGGGATGCGACACAAGGGCCTAAGTGTCCAACCCCCGATCGACATGGGGACATTATATTTACGGCCCTTTCTCGGCCCCCCCCAAGTCAATTACAAAAAGGGAAAACTTCACTATCCTATGGGGGCAGGAACACCACACTTGGGTGGGGGGGGGATGCGACACAGGGCCTAAGTGTCCCATCCCCGACCAACACCGGGACCTTATATTTAGGGCCCTTTCTCGCCCCCCCCCCCAAGTCTATTGGAAAAAGGGAAAACTTCACTCTCCTACGGGGGCAGGGACACCACACTTGGGTGGGGGGATGGCGACACAGGGGCCTAAGTGTTCCACTCCCGATCGACACTGGGACCTTATATTTACGGCCCCTTCTCACGAGCCTTTTCTTTCTTTGAGTGGCATTGCAACGCATGCTGGGTACAACTAATATTGAATAAATATCACTTTGTTAATTATTATCAAATTTTAAGCAACGTAAATACCAACATAAATAAATATGTAAAACTTTTTTCTGTATCCTAGGTGTTACTGAAAATTAAAGAGATTGTTCTTGTATTTAAGTTCATTTCTCTACAATAGTTTGCAAAATTCATAACTGTTTAACTATTAATTTAAAAAAAGACATTTAAATATTAAATGCGATAAGTTTTGTCCCTCTTTGTTGTTTTGGTAAAAAATTTCTGTCAAAATACGCCTGTGAAGTTTGTTTCCCAATTTTTATTACAAAAGGAAGTTTGTGGAAAAACCGTCCTTACTACATTACAATATTTCGAATAATTTCGAATAAAAAACTAAAACAGTGATACATCACTAATTCTAATAAACAATGACACATCACTAACTGTTATATCACTAATTCTTATAATTTAAAATAAATAATAGTACACTAATTCTTCAAATTAAAATAATGATACACAGGATTTAAAATAAAGTATAAATGAGATATTACAAATTCTAATAAATTTTTAGTAATTTTTTCCCTTCTTTTTATTTATAATTTTTTTATAAATTCTTAATGAATAATACGAAACTTTAAGAGATCTATCCTTATTTATTTTTCCACAAAGACGATTTTTCCACAAAGGATGATTTGTCAAAGGATTTATTTATTTATATTTGAACAGATAAGTATATATCAACAAAAGGAAGTTACTTCGAATTAAATATTAACTTTTCTTCGTCCTTTTTTCTCTTTTCAATGCAAAGGACGTACGTATGAACTTTGTATTTAAGTTTTAATTTTAAATATTTAAATAAATATTTTACTTCGTCTATATTTTATTAATTCTTTCTGCCGTGAAACTGCATTAGGGGAGACCAGGGTATTATGTTGTGCACATGTAAGCTGTATGTCAGAAAGTTTTTGGAAATTTTAAAATGGAAACATAACACAAAGAAAGACTTTTGTAAATATATCACAAAGGATCATTTTGCCCCGGGGTTTACGGCAATATGATCACCCCCCTTTTAGATAGTTTATTCTTGTTGTAGACTACTAAGATAGAAATTCTACAATGATTTATACTGTTTGCTACACTTGAAACACTTTTTTGAGAAAGATAAAATATACAACTATATAAAACTATAATAATATAACAATTAATCCTAATGAAATCCTAATATAAATATTTTTTGCTAAGTCCCACATTATAGTCGTAATGTTAATTAAGTTTCTCACTCATACTACACATGTTGTTGTTGAGCCGGTTCGCACCGAAGTGCGAGCTTCGTAACCGAAGCGTCCGTGTTCCAGGGAGCGCTAGTGTTCCCAAGATGGCGAACCCCTAACAGACTCCCTAGAATATCAAGGGAAAGATACTGAGGTGGTTTCCCGTGGCCTTCCCCAGGACGCCATTAAGGAATGACGTCAGACCGAAGAGAAAGTGTAGAAGAGGCTGGACAATACAGGAAAGGAAATTGAAACAGCCATGCCACTGCCGGGATTCGAACCCAGGTACTGGCGCACTGGCCGCCACGGCAGACCGCCGCCGAGACCGCACGGCCACACCAACACGGCACTACACATGTACACACTAAATAATAATGAAATTGAAACCCGGAAGAGCCCTTTATATATTTACTTTCTTACGCATTGGCGGGGATTTCTTTCTATTACAGATATCACAAGAGAATTGATCATCATCATCCACTCCAGCACATGCTTCATTGAAATAGAAACTCTTAATTCATAAAATATGCAAATAAGTAAAGTTATTTTTAATACGATTTCTGTATTATTATTATTATTATAATATTAATTATTATTATTATTATTATTTATGTATTATTACTGTATTATTATTATGGAGCATTATGATCCCCTCGGGATATAATGATCCCTTTGCCTGATCGTTTTGCCCCATTTGCTTCCATCACAGAAAATACGTTTTAATGACTAAACCCCATTTGTATGAAGGAGCGAAACGAAAGCAAACATCTACATTTCAGACGTTAAACACACAAATAGTTACGAAGAAATATTTTTTTAGTTTCACAGTTTACGAAATAAAAATTGCACAACAATTACTTCCCTTAGATCAGGACAGCATAAAATAATGTTTTCCTCTCTAAAACTTCAAAGATAAATCCACAACAACTCTAACTCACACGCATGCCTGCTACCTCAATTGAAGACTTAGCCTGCGAATTGTCTGCACGATGTCACCACCACATCAAGTAGATATTCACCTTGATCGTTTTGCCCCGGGGGATCGTTATGCCCTGGTCTCCCCTACACATTATTCCTCATTAACTAGAAATTACGATGTAATCTTAAAAATTGATAAAAAGTTTTATTTCTTTTGCCAAGCATCATTAAAAATAGAATTGTTTAATAAGAAGATATATAATTCAAGTAGGGAACTAGACTTTCATTATTATGAAATTCCCAGAATAAATATTTTTTCCAATATTTCTGTCAAATAATTACAAATATTTATGAAATCTGCAAATCTAAAAGTATTCTAATATTTTTATGAATTTATGATAGCATTTTTATATTACGTTTAAAGGTTTTTTGCAATTACAATAAGTCTTATTTTATTTTTATTCAATAATTCGACTTTTCATCAACAGCCTCTGATAACCACTTTTATACTAATTTTAATTACTTATTATTTAATTATTGATTTTGAATTTCAACATCACAACCTAGTAAAAATTAACATTTTTATATTACATTTATTACATTTAATGTTATCTTGCAGTAGTAATTAGTTTTGTTTTATTTTTATCCAATAAATTTCATCAACAGCTCGAGGTAAATACTTTTATAACTAATTTTTATTTATTAATTTTGTAATTCTTGACGTTAAAGTAAAGTTCACAATTTTAGTATAAAGTTAAAAAATTACGTAAATGTCAAAAAATAGTTATCTTTCTAAAAATATATGAAAAACTAACTTGAGATCATAGCAACCGGTTTCTTGATGAATGTCGGAAATGAATATTTAATATTTGACTATGATCCAATAATAACGGATAGCATATCCTCAAAAAGTTCGTTGATTATATAAATAGTTCAAGGTCTTGTCTAAAAAGTTTAATCTTTATTTACTGAGCTGATTTCTTTCAAATTTCAAAAGGAGTAAAACTAAGATATTTACACAATTTCTTATCGGTTGCACAACGATGTCCACATTCGAATATCTCCATATTCTATCCTTTTATTTATCTGCGTTGCACTTTCACAAAAATAAATAATACATTTGCTAAAATTTATTTAATTCTCACTTCGATGTCTTATATGATGAATTAAAAGACAGTATTGGAAGAAGAAAATAAATTACAAATATGGTACGATTTTAAACTCTTCGCTAAATTGTATGACTTGAAAAGCACTTTTATATTGGTTTTCTGTATATACCGTAGTTTCCGCACATACTTTTCAAAAGCTGACCCCTATGAGTGATTAGTCATAGTGTTCACAATAATTTATGGGGTGAAATGTTGAAAAAGAATCACTTTGCTAATTATTAACAAAACTAATTCCATCGGAAATATCACCAGAAATTCTATGAGATTAGTGAAATAAATAAATTAACCCTTTCAGAAACTGCAACTTAAACGGGACTAAGTTGAGGTCTGATTGTCTGTCCAACGCTCGCCCACGAAGTAACCCGATACTATTTTACAGAGAGCTGTGTACGAACTCTAACGGTAATTTAATTCGATACCATCAGCCAACAGTGAAGTACATTGACTACCGGCTAACATGAATAAATTTACTAACTACATTTCACTTGAAAACAAATATGTAAAACTGCTTCTGTATAATTGGTTGTTACTAGAAATTAATAGTTTCTTCTTGAGAATAAGAAGAGATATAATTCAACTAGAGAACTGGAAATTATAAAATTTCCAGATTATTTTTTCCAATATTTTGGCCACATTGTTTCCAATGTTTACGAAAGCTGTAAATCCAAAAGTATTCAAGATATTTATTCAAGATTTTTAATAAATTTATCATATCATGATAGTTGTTTCAAGATATTTTGGATTAGTAGAATTAACATTTTTTTATATCACTTTTAACACAAGGTTATTTTGCAACAGCAATTAGTCATATTTTTCTTAATAAATCAATAAATATGCATGATATTTAGTTGCTTATCAACTAGAAATTTACGATGTAATCTATATTATTTTTTTAAGACAAATTCCAATAACTTATATCTCTTTTGCCAAGCATATGAACATTATCACTTTCTTAATGCAGGGTCAGACAAGTGTTGCGCAGCATAAAGATTATAAGGGATATAGCAAGTAAAGGATGGTGTAAAAGTAAACATTTTTATAGTAATTTTTGGTTACTTATTATTTAATTCTTGATTTTAAATTTCTACGTCTGAACTTCTGATAACTCAATAGTTTCAATAGGAAGTTTTGTTAAAAAATTACATAAAAGTAAATAATATGACCAGTTTGAAAACTAATCTATGGGAAAAAAAAATCTATGGAAATTTAATTTGAGATCATAGCAACCGGTTTCTTGATAAAAGTCAGAAATGAAAATTTAATGTTTGAATACGATTCAATAATAAAGGATAGCATATCATGAAAAAGTTCGTTGCTTATAAAAACCAGTTCAATTTCTTGCCAAAAAAGTTTGAGTCTTTACTTAGTGAATTGACTTCTTTCATATTTCACTAGTAGTAATATGGAGATATTTACACATTTGCTTATCGGTAAATAAAACGATGTCCACATTCGAATATTTCAAAATTGTATCCTTTTATTTATCTACGTTGAACTTTCGCCAAAAAATAATACATCTGCTGCAATATATATTATTCTCTCTTTTAAAGAGATGAAACCTATACAGTTATCAGTGACAACGGACTGCAACTCTAGTGGATTTTATATTCATTCATTCATTTCAATGAAATTAGTGAATTGGAAGCAAATAATTAATATGTTAACAAAACTGCAAAAACTTAAAAGGAACTAAGCAATCGGTTTATCAACGCTCGCTCAACTTCAATCACTTTAAAAGTTACACGATATTATTTTAAAGAGAGAAAGGTAGATCCTAGGTACTGAAAGGGAAGAGAATTCAGCATGGAACTACGCTAGGTATTGAATTCGGTACTGACAACCTAAAGTCAAGTACATTAACACTTCGCCACCACGCCCACGTGAATAAACATTAGTTCAGTCCGTTCATTATGTTTGTGAAGAAACGTGATCACAGTTAACCAATCATATCATTTCCTTTCTTCAGTTCACTAAAAAGTTGTTTGTTTGCGTCTGAAATGTCGTGTAAGTTACTTTCGGTGTTAACAGCCTATTTGTCCTCTCCCTAAAATATTTTATTTTATTATTTGTGTTAATTTTCAAGATTTTTTTTTATTTATTTATTTTTGATTTCATAAGTTTTAGTCGTTCATTTCTGTAATCGATGCTGGCTGCTCTTTTTTCTTCCCCGGGCTTTCAAACGATGGACTAGGCTTGGTGGGAATAACAAATGCTCTATCGTTCACCATATTTGGAGTTATCTTCACAAATATAATAAACGGACTAAAAGTATTTATTACATGAAAACAAATATGGAAAATTTTTACTGTATTTTTAACGTTACTGGAAATTAATAAATTGTTCCTGTATTTCGGCTCATTTCTCTACAATAATTTGCAGAATTGTTCTTCTTAACAATAAAAACAAGTAAAAATCGAAATTTAGATATGAAATTTAGATGAGTTTTTTTTCTTTTCCTTGTTGTTTATAGAACAAAATATCCGTCACAAATACGCCTGTAAAGTTTATTTTCCAATATTTATTGTAACGGAAATTACTTTGAATTAAATATTAACTTTTCTGATTCGTATTTTTTTTCAATGCCAAGGATGTAAGTAAGAACTTCAAGTTTCAGTTTTTATTTTAAATATTTACATTCTTACTTGAGCTATATTTCATTTATTCATTCTGCATTCAAATTGCTGTAAAAAATTCACATAACTACGTATGATATTTAGTTGCTTACAAACAAGAAATTATTGTTTAATCGACACTATTCATCTTTGAAATTGATGAAAACTTATGTTTCTTTTACCCAGCATCTTTATGACTTTCTTAATATATAAAACTGAATAAGAAAATATAATGTGTAATTCAAATAGACATGTAGAATTTCATTATTAGAAAAATTCCAGATTAAACATTTACTCCAATATTTACATAATTATATAATTAAAAATGTTTATCAAACATGTAAAACTAAAATTATTCTAGCTATTATTATAAATTATTGAAAACACGATAGTTATTTTAAAAATATTTCAAATTAATAAAACTCGGATTTTAATATTACGTTTAACATGTTTAAGGTTATTTTCCAATTGTAATTAGTCCTATTTTATTTTTATTGAATTAATTGGCATTTCATCAACAGATTCAGGTAAACACTTTTATAGTAATTTTTATTAACTTATTATTTAATTCTTGATGTTAAATTTCTACGTCTGAACTACTGATAGTTAACTCAAAAGTTTCAATACGAAGTTTTGTTAAAAAATTACATAAAAAACGTAATATAACCAGTTAGAAAACTAATCTATGGAAAAAAAATCTATGAAAATTTAATTTGAGATCAAAGCAGCCGGTTTCTTGATGAAAATCGGAAATGAAAATTTAAAGTTTGAATATGATTCAATAGCAAAGGATAGCATATCATGAAAAAGTTCGTTGCTTACATAAAACAGTTCAATTTCTTGCCAAAAAATTGAGTATTTACTTACTAAGTTGACTTCTTTCATATTTCATTAGTAGTAATATGGAGATATTTACACATTTGCTTATTGGTAATGCAACGATGTCCAAATTGGAATATCTTCAAATTGTATCCTTTTATTTATCTGCGTTGAACTTTCGCCAAAACATAATACATCTGCTGCAAAATATATTATTATCACTTCTAAAGAGAAGTTAAACCTACACAGTTATCAGTGACAACGGGCTGCAACTCAAGTGGATTTTTTGTTTATTCATTCATTTCAATAAAATTAGTGAAGAGGAAGCAAATAAATTAATATGTTAACAAACTGTAAAAACTTTAAAAGAACTTAAGCGATCGGTTTATCAACGCTAGCCCAACTTTATCCACTTCAAAAGTTACACGATATTATTTTAAAGAGAGAAGGGTAGATCCTAGGTACTGAAAGGGAAGAGAATTACGCATGTAAACATCCTCGAACTTCGATAGTTATTGATTTCGGTACCACCAACCTAAAGTCAAGTACATTAACACTTGGCAACCACGCCCACGTGAATAAACATTATTTTAGTCCGATCATTATGTTTGTGAAGAAATGTGATCATGTAATATATTCCTGATCAAAACTTTGTTGAAAAAGTTGAAATATTGAAGTAAGTCTGCTTAGTACATATTTTTTCAGTTACTTAATTTTGTAATATTAGATTTCCTTTGAAGATGTATAATTATTTTAGTCCGTTCATTATCTTTATGAAGAAACGTGATCACAGAAACCAATCATTATCATTTCCTTTCTTCACTTGAAAGTTGCTTGTTGTGTCTGAAATGTCGTGTAAGTTACTTCCGGTATTTACAGCCTATTTGTCTTCTCCCTATAATGTTTAATTTTCTTATTTTTGTTGATTTGCAAGAACTTTTTTTTTATTTATTTATTTTCGATTTCATAAGTTTTAGTCGTCCATTTCTATAATCGAGGCTGGCTGCTCTTTTTTCTTCCCTGGCGTTTCAAACAATGGACTAGGTTTAGTGGGAATAACAAAATCGTTCACCATATTTGGAGTTATCTTCACATATATAATGGACGGACTAAATTTATTTATTACATGAAAACAAATATGGAAAACTTTTACTGTATTTTAAACGTTACTGGAAATTATTAAATTGTTCCTGTATTTAAGCTCATTTCTCTATAATAATTTGCAGAATTATTATTCTTAACAATAAAAACAAGTATAAATCGAAATTTAGATATAAAATTTTTTCTTTTCCTTGTTGTTTATAGAAGAAAATATCCGTCACAAATACGCCTGTATAGTTTATTTTCCAATATTTATTGTAAAGGAAGTTACTTTGAATTAAATATTAACTTTTCTGATTCGTTTTTTTTTTAATGCCAAGGATGTAAGTATGAACTTTATATTTCAGTTTTTATTTTAAATATTTACATAGATTTTTGTTACTTGGTCTATATTTCATTTATTCGTCCTGCAGTGAAATTGTAAAAATTCTCATAAACAGGCTTGATATTTAGTTGCTTACAAAGTAGAACCTATGGTTTAATCGACGGCATTCATCTTTGAAATTGATGAAAACTTATGTTTCTTTTGCATAGCATCTTTAACACTTTCTTAATTTTTAAAGCTGTGAATAAGAAAATATGTAATTCAACTAGAGAAATAGAATTTCATTATTATCAAATTTACAAACTAAACATTTATTCCTATTTTTGTGTAATTATATAATTACAAATGTTTATGAAAGATGTAAATCTAAAAGTATTCTAGATATTTTCATAAAATATTGATAACACGATAGTTAATTTTGGAATATTTTGAATTATTATATCATTTTTTAATATTACGTTTAACACGTTTAAGATTATTTTCCAATTGTAATTATTCTTATTTTTATTCAATTAATTGGCATTTCATCAACAGACCCAGGTAAACACTTTTATACTTATTTTTATTTATTAATTATTTAATTGTTGATTTAAAATTTCAACATCTGATTTACTGATAGTTAACTTCAAATGTTTTAATATGAAGTTTTGTTAAAAAATTACATAAATGTAACTAAGATGACCATTTGGTTATATTGCTAATAATCTATGGAAAATTAATTTGAAATCATAGCAACCGGCTTCTTGATTAAAGTGGGAAATGAATATTTAATGCATGACTGTAATCCAATAATAAAGGATCGCATATCATGGAGAGAGTTCATTGCTTATATAAAACAGTTCAATTTCTTGCCTGAAAGGTTGAGTTTTTACTTACTGAGTTGACTTCTTTGATATTTCACTAGCACTAAAATTGAGATATTGACACATTTGTTTATTGGTAACACAAGAATGTCCACATTCGAATATCTATATATTCTATCCTTTTATTTATCTGCGTTGCACTTTCGCAAAAATAAATAATACATTTTCTAAAATTTATGTTATTCTCACTTCGATGTCTTATATGATGAATAAAAACACATTATTGGAAGAAGAAAACAAATTACAAATATGATATGATTTTATGCTCTTCGCTGTATTGTATGACTTCAAAAGTACTGTTGACGTTTTCTTCTGTATACAGTTTCCTTACATATTTTTCAACAGCTGACCCCTAAGATAATCACAGATACTGTTCACAAAATTTATGGGGTGAAATGTTGAAAAAGTATCACTTTGCTAATTGTTGACAAATTTAAGTCCATCAGAAATATCATCAGAAATTCTATTAGATTTATAAAATGGAAAAATAAATTAACCCTTTCAGAAACTGTAAAACTTAAACGGAACTAGGGTGAGGTCAGATTGCCTGTCCGTCGTTCATCCAAAAAGTAACCCGATACTATTTACAGAGATTTGAGTGGTTCCAAGAAAATGAATTGGAAGAGAATTCAGCATGAAAAAATGAGTTAACTCATATGGGGACTGAATTTGATACCATCAGCAAACTGTAGGCTTTACTGCATTACCTTTTAAGGTATAGCAGCAACCATCGTCTAACAGTGAAGTACATTAGCACTTCATTGCCGGCTCACATGAATTAAAATTTATTAATCACATTTTACTTGAAAACAAGTTTACAAAACATTTTCTGTATACTAGGTGTAACTAGACATTAATTGTTTGGTCTTTTGAATAAGAAGAGATATAGTTCAACTAGAGAACAAGAATAATATAATTTGGTGATATATTATTTTCTAATATTTATGCGAAGTAATAACATCTTTACGAAAGCTGTAAATCCAAAAGTATTCTTGATATTTTTAAAAATTTACGATATTAAAATTGTTGTTTCAAGAAATTTTGGAGTAGTAAATTAACATTTCCTATATTACGTGTAACACATTTTAGGTTCTTTTGCAATTGAATTAGTTTTAGATTATTTTTATTAAATTAATCAATAAATACGCATGATATTTAATAAAATTAATATTTTTTATGTCATGTTTAATACATTTAAGGTTCTTTTGCAATAATAATTCGTATTATTTTGTTTTTATTAAATAAATCAATTAATATGCATGATATTTAGTTGCTTATAAACCTGAAATTTACGATGTAATCGATATTATTTTTTTAAAGACAAATACATTAGAACTTATATTTCTTTTCCTAAATATCTGAACCTTATCACTTTCTTAATACAGGGTGAGACAAAAGTTGCGCAGCATTAGGATTAAGGGATATAGCAAGTGAAGGATAGTGTATGATGCAAAACAAATAGTTTCCAAAATTAGGATGTTATAATCAGGGCCGCGTCAAGGGGGGGGGGTGCTAGGGGTGCATGGCGCCCGGACGGCACGTCTTCGGGGGCGGTGGGCGGCAAATAATTTGGTTTATTAAAGGCGGCAACTTTTGCCTGGCACCCCGGCGCCAACATACCTTGGCGCGGCCTTGGTTATAATGATTAAATTGTGTGCTCAAACTGTTCTCCTTGAACTTGTAAACGTTTGTAATTCCATAGTGGTATGATTCCTTAAACTTTTGGAACGTTTCTTGTGTAATGTTTCTGCATTTTAAATGTATTCTTGAATACTTCTTGTGCGCGTCTTTAAAGGGCTCCACAGGAATAAATCTAAGGTGTAAGTCCCTGAGTGGGGGTGGGGGTGCATTCAATTAAGATCTTGTCGTTGAATCCAGTTTTTAGGAAAATTGCTTACAATGACTGCAAAATGTGAAGACGCTCTGTCCTGTTGAAAAACATTTGTGACTCTTTGCTAATGACACATCGAGAAAATCCAATAAAAAGGTCTGCAGCAAATGGAGGTATGTTTCAACAGTGACATTATTTTGAAAGAATAACCGATCAACTGCTCTTCCCATATTCTAGCTCTTACTGCGATCCTAGAATCACTTTGCATGTAACTATTTTCTATTCATTGAGGATTACAGTCCAATCCAATAGTGAAGAATAAAAATGAATTGCTGTAATTCACAAACCACTTGCAAATTCTTGTCGAGATCTGTATCATCTCCATGGAAATTCTGGACCAGATGAACTTTATAAGGATAGAAGGATTAACTGCATTACAGAATTACAAAGTAGAAGGAGAACAGTTATCTAGTATATCAACATCTTTTATTTATTAACGCCTACGTGTTTGCATCATATACCATCCTCTATTTGCTGCACCCCTAAATCCCTACGATGAGCGAATTTTGTTTCACCCTATATATAAACCTGTGAATAACAATAGATACAACTCAGCTAGGGAACTAGATTACATACTTATAAAACCTCCAGATTAAATATTTTTTCCAATATTTATGTCAAGCAATTATCAATGTTTAATCAAAATCGTAAATTTAAATTTATTCTTCATATTTTTATATACCAGCGAAAATACCAGTGTTTCGTTCTTTTTACAAAAAATATTGTTCTGATGTTAATCACGAAGAAATTATAATTTTTGAGATTACTTAGAAGCTTTTCCAATTGGTAAAAAAGTCTCATAGTAGTTAAAATTAATGTTGTATTCCGATTTTGTAACTCGATAAGCTCTTCATCTGGTAATAATATTGAGATCGGATAGTATAAGATAGTATAAGACTTACCGTCCGTTCTGTCGTTCTCAAAATCCCAATCATGTCAAACCTTCACCAAAGTTGAATCAAAAATCATGTGATGATCACAAAGTAATCTTATATTCTGATTTCATAACCTAAAGGCACGTAAAGTACTCTTAAGTAAAGTTCGTTCCCCTCCTTTCTTATGCCTACCCGTTTACATTCCTTAGGATACCAATATCCTAAATTCGTCAATACCTATGTTTTAAATTTTAGCAAAGATCACTGAATAAAAATTTCATGTTTCCAACTGAAGCGGTTTCAGAGATATGCATATCATACAAGGAACTTTGTCCCCGTATTAACACCCCTTTGTTTGGATCCTTGTTTTCGTTGTTCTTGAATTAAGAGCATTTACATAAAAAAAGTTATTAATTTTATATATGTGTTACACCGAATCCGTGAAATTGCCTATTGCGTGAAATCGGCAAAAAATTGCCGAATTCATAAAAAGTGCAAGCCCATTGCTTTATTCATGAAATGGGCAAATTAGCTGCCAAATGCGTGCAATGAGCAGTAAGTGTATGAAATTCTTAAATTGTCATTTTGACAGTTGCAGAAGTAATTTTGAAACGGATGTCGAATTTAACTTGAATCTGTATTAAGATGCATGGATTTGGGTTGTGTCATAACTTGGACATTTTTATTTATTTGCTGAATGCGTTTTAGTAAATTTAAATACTAGGCAAAACTCCGAACGGCGGTCCTAAATTATGAAAACCTCCGAAAAAAATTCGAAAAAAAATATGAAAAAAAAAAATATGTATTGTCCGAATATGTGCGACTTATGACTAAAGCGTTATTACTCTTGGTGCTTGCTATCTACCAGCCATGGCAGGTTTAAAGTGATTTTTAAGCAACACTACACAATGTTTCATTAATAACAACAATAACGATGTCATTACACTTGACACAATGTTTCATTAATAACAACGTTGGGACCGCGTTCGGAGGTTATCATAATTTGGGACCGCCGTTCGGAGTTTTGCCAAATATTATAATATATAATTTAATGTATTTAATTTTCAAGTCATAAAGGTTACAAATATCAACACCTCTTTTAATCTAGCTATCTTTATTTAACAAACCTTTAAAAATACAATATACATATACAGTGCTATCAATCGGTTCTCGGTTACAAATATCCATGCCTCTTTTGAAATTTCTTTATTTAACAAATCATTTAAAAATAAATATCAAATTCAATTTAACACATGAGTGATGTTTCTAAGTTTCCGGAATCCTTTAATGAATCGGATGAAGCACGACGGTGACAGTCTGTACGTGTTCAAAGAAACTCGCAATCGAAGAAACTAAACAACTAGTGCGCTTGCGCAGTGCAATGCGCCGTAACATATTGAAAATCGACCATTTCCATACGATGATATCGCACGATGCAAATCGTGAAAATTCGTACGATGATTACTCACGATGCAAATCGTGAAACTACCTTTTAATAAAATTAGTTTAAGGTGTCGTTTTTCTTTCTATTTTCTTTCAATTCTACGTCCTTTAACTGGACGTTTTGCTCAAGTAAACGGTTAGTTGCAAAAAACACCACTGGAGCGCCACTGTGTACTTTGCTCAAAGCATGAAAAAAGCAAGAACATTGTTGCTCAATGCACGCATTCGGTAGCTAATTTGCCTATTTCATGAATAAAGCAATGGGCTTGCAGTTTTCATGAATTCGGCAATTTTTTGTCGATTTCACGCAATAGGCAATTTCACGGATTCGGTGTAACATATATAAAAAAATCAGGATCATCAGTAACAACTAGAAAAAAATATAAATAAAAAAGAAATCCAGAAAAAAAAATAGTTGAATCCAAGTACATTTCAAAGCAGTAACCATACCTCCAAAGGCCAGCATTTACTTGATGCTCCACAGCAACTCTTCTATTATAAATACTGAAGTGAGGTGAAAAGCCATACTTGAAAATTATACAAAAGTATGGTCAAAGTGTCTAGAATGTTTAGCGAGCAAACAAAGAAACAATTATCCTCCTTCACATATGTAAATGTTAATACGATAGTTACTTCAAGATAGTTATTAGTCAACCTTGTGATTTAAAAGATTTATAATTCAACTAGAGAAATAGAAATTAAAAGATTCCATTTTAAACATTTTTTTCTAATATTGATATCGTGTAATTACAAATGCTTATAAAAGCTGTAAATCCAAAAGTATCCTATTATCATTTCTAAAACTTTATGATAATACGATAATTATTTCAATTAATAAAATTAACATTTGGATTAATAAAATTACGTATTTATATTTTTTTTACTAACACTATTAGTGTTCATTTATTAAATGTCAAGCTGTCACATTTTTCACTACTTTGCTACAATTCCTGGTGGGGAAGTGCCCTTACCATTTTAAAAGTTCACGATCGTTCATCGGTCCCCCCCAGTCTTTAAGATTTCAACCTGAAGATCTAGTTGTCAGCTTTGACATGGTATCCCTTTTCAGCAAAGTTCCTCTCCTTTATTTAATGATTTCCTATTTCCCCTCGGACATTATTGTTCTTTTTAAGCATACCCTGACCTCTACTTACTTTATTTACAACAGCCAGTTCTATGAGCAAGTTGATGGTTCGCCACTCTCCCCTGTCATCGAATAAAGCAAGCCTGCCGTGAGAACTAAAACAACGACAGAACTACCCTAACTGATAATGGTTACCGCCCACACAAAATTAATAAAGCTGCTAGAACGCCTCTTCCCTCCACTGAAATTTCTAAGGAATCGGCAAAAATAGCTATTATTCCTTTCGCGAATAGTCTGTTGGGAATCGTATATCGTAGGCTACGAAAATACACATATATACGATTCACATCTCTCCTTCCAAACTCAAGTTTTCTGAAGTCTGCGAAAGAGGATCTGCGACTAAAAACTCCTGGCGTTTATTGCATTATCTTCTCCTGTGGGAGGGTCTTCATCGGGAAAACTGGCCGTAAGGTGGATACCCGTTGCCGGGAGCATCAGCGAGACATATGGTTTGGCTAGAAGAAATCGGGCCTGGCCGAGCATTGCATCGATCATGATCATCTGCACGATTTCTTCGGCATCTCCATCATTGCCAAGTCGTTATACTACTGGGATCGTCTCATCCTAGAAGCCATCGCATTTAAAGAGGAAACGAAAACAGTCAACACAGACAACGGGCTGCATCTTAGCACCATGCGGCTTGCAGCCATCGCCCTTCGCCACCATTCACGCAGATGCCCCCCTTTTCGTGCCAAAAAAACCTCCACCTAAAAGCAGGAACTGAACAGAGATCGGCGCTCAAACGGTTCAAAAAGCCCACGGTGATCTCCCTTCTTATTCCCTAAAGATGGCTCAAACAAATCCTTCATCTTCTTTACTTATCATTCTATATTTCTTCCTGATTAGGGGACTTTATTTCATTTCAAAAATGTCAGAAAGTGCAATTGTTTTCAAAGAATTTGTAATACGGTACAATTGTTTCAAATTACTTTGTTTATGATCATTTGTATTCGTTAGAAGAGAAAGGGTTTCTCTTTCTTTTTATATTATTTTTATATTGTATTTTGTATTTTATTTGATATTCCTGAAGAAGTTCTCTAATCAGGACGAAATATAGAATGATAAATAAAGAAGATGTAGAATTTGTTACAGTCCTTTTCTATAATATATGACAAGAAGAAATATGATGCCCTGAAGATGGCGTCTGACAGCGTGTACCATTCCAAAATGCTTACTAGGCTGAAAATGCGACAAGAATTTTTTAATCATTCATTCATTTCAATGAAATCAGTGAAATGGACGCAAATAAATTAATATAACCAACTGTAGAAACTTAAAAGGAACTAAGAGATCGGTTTGTCAACACTCGCCCAACTTCAACCACTAAAAAAGTAACATATTATTTTAAAGAGAGAGAAGGATGGATCGAAAATACTGAATGGGAAGAGAATTCAGCATGAAACATTCTCGAACTACGCTAGGTATTGAATTCGGTACCACCAACCTAAAGTCATCTACATTACCACTTGGCAACCACGACCAAGTGAATAAACATTTTTATAATCCGTTGATTATATTTTTGAAGTAACTTGATCACTGTTAACCAATTATCATTATTTCCTTTCTTCACTAGAAAGTTCCTTGTTCGTGTCTTGAATGTCATGTGAGTTACTTCAACTGTTTACATCCTATTTGTCCTCTCCCTATAATGTTCTATTTTAGTATTTATGGTGATTTGTAAGAATTTTTTTTTATTTTTTATTTTCGATTTCATAAAACGTTTGGTTTTAGTCGTCCATTCTGTAATTGATGCCGGCTGCTCTTTTTTCTTGTCCCGCGTTTCAAACAATGGACTAGGCTTAGTGGTAAGCGAGGCTGCAATTTCTTTAACAATATTGACAACTGAAATAGTCTAAGAAATAGACAACTTAAAATAAAAAATAACATTTCCAATCATTCCTTTCGACTGTTGAATTTACGTTTTGTGTTCAGCAGCTTCCATGTTCAAAATGGAAGCACTGGAAATAACTAATGCTCAATCGTTCACCATATTTTTAGTTATCTTTACAAATATAATAAACGGACTGTAACTATATTACATGAAAACCAATTTTTAAAACTTTTACTTTATTCTAGATGTTACTGGAAATTGCTAAATGATTCCGCATTTAAGCTCTTTTCTCTACAATAATTGCAGAATTGTTACTCTTAACAATAAAAACAAATATAAATTGAATTTTTGATATAAAATTTGGATGAGTTTTATGTCTTTTCTTTATTGTTTTCGGAACAAAATATCCGTCAAGAATCGGGCCAGTAGAGTTTGTTTCCTAAGTTTTATTACAAAAGAAATAAAAAAGTAATTATACAAGTTAAATAATAACTTTTCTGCTTGTTTTTTTTTCCGATGCCAAGGATGTAAGTATGAACTTACTTTAAGTTTTTATTTTAAATATTTACATGTATTTTTGTTACTTGGTCTATATTTCATTTATTCATTCTGCAGTGAAATTGCTGTATAAATTCTTGTAAATCACACGAGACTTAGTTGCTTACAAACTAGAAATTATGATTTAATCTATACCATTCATCTTTGAAATTTATGAATTTCTGGTTCTGGTTTTTTGGGTTCTGGTTATTTTGGGGTGTTATTTTGCACAACAATGTTTTAGTTCCAATTGACTGCAACAGGTTAATCTGTGCCGCTATTATTCACAACAATATATTCCCAACAATACTATAAACTATTGTTGAACAACAATATTTTAGTAGATCCAATTGTCGCCTCGAGGTGCATATGTGACGCTATGCTATCAAGAAAGTGCGCCTCCCCCGTTTACATCCCTAAGGACGCGAGACTCGAAAATTCGTCGAATACTGGTCTTTTTGATTTTCACATAGAACACTCATGTGAAATTTCGTGTTTCTGACTCAAATCGTTTCCGAGATATGCATACCTTTCAAGAAAGTCCCCCCCTTTCCTTTTACATCCCATATGACGCTAATATCGACAATTCAGCAAATACGGGTCTCTGATTTTGACAAACCATCCTCACGTCAAATTTCGTGTTTCTACCCCAAAGCGTTTCCGAAATATGCATAACCTTCAATTAACTTTAGCCTTGGCAGCGCGGTTAGCGATGTCGCGAAGACACTAGCCATTGAAAGTGGCCACCTCTGAGTCCCTGGTTAGGTTCTCATGTGGGTTTCGTTGATGGTGGCGATTCGCGCTGGGCAGGTTTTCCCGGGGTTCTCCTGTTTCCCCTGCATTTCTCAATCTTCCTCTCCATCTGTCCTTCTGTCCGTGGGATAGTACAAAAGATCTTTCAGGTCGACGTGCTCGGCAGTCCTGCCACCCACTTTCAATTAATCTAATATAATCTAACTTAAACCTTCCCCGTTTACACTTTTGTGGTGATAGTTTTCAAAATCCATTCTTAGTGAGCGCATAAGTCAAAAGGGAACCCAACCAGAAAATTTCAATTTACTAGGTTCAGAGGTATTGACTGTGCCTTGATGAGGGAGTGAATCAGTGAGTCAGTGGATCTTGCCTTTTTAAGGTACCGATGACTGAAGCTATTGATATATTGAGAACAAAGTTAGTTGGTTCCTACGAATTTTTAGTAATTTTCATGTTTTCTTCATACTGTAAGTAACGATCTGGATATTTCTTACAGTAGCTTATTAATAATAAAGTTGCGATAATACCCATATAGCAAGGGGAAAGCAGTACAGACTGCATAACTAGGTGCATTACCGGTAGGCGCCACAGTGTCCTGGTTTCCGATACACACTTCATGATCATCTTCCGCTCCTTCAGAAATATCAAAGGTTATTTTTATACTTTTTACATAGTCTTCACTATCGAAACATGCCAAATTTCAAGTTTCTGGCATGTTGGGAAGTACGCTAAACATTTCGAACAGACAGACATATAGACAAATTATTTCCTTTTATTTTAAAGATTCTCACGTCGATGCTTTATATGATGAATATTATCACTTTTTTAATACGTAAATCTATGAATAAAAAGATATATAATTCAACTAAAGAACTAGAATTTCATTATGATAAAATTTTCAGATTCAACATTTTTTTTCGAATTTTTACTAAAGTAAAACCTCGTTAAGTCGTCACCCGGATAAGTCGTCACTCCGTTTATGTCGTCGTTTTCCTTTGGTCCCGACAAGGTCTCATAGACAATAATCTAAAATAACCCTCTTTTACTCGTCACCAAATTTAATTCTACTACGGATAACTCGTCAACCTCAAAAATGGCGAAAAGCATCTTTATTCTCAATTTTGCCTGCTATCTTTTCAGCCCTGCCCCTTCACTCTAAGAAAGCCTAGCCTTTACGGAGAATTTTCACTTGGGAAATTCACTTGGGCTGCGACTCTTATCAAGAGTAGACGTTTTTCTTGACCGCAACTGAGTGTGATTTTATTTCATAGCGAGTAAGTCCTGAAAATTTAAAAGCGATTGAAGTTGTTTTTCTTCCTCCAAATTATTTCCCACTTCCTATTATTTTCCACTCATTCTTTTGCATGTATTGATTTCTGAAAATCTTGTTTTTCTTACCGAATCCTATAGCAATTCATAAAAATATTATATTTCAGTGTTTTTTTTGTTTTGTTTTTTCAAAAATGCCCACTCCGCTTAAGTCGTCAAAAATGTTCGGTCCCTTGAGTGACGACTTAACGAGGTTTTACTGTATAAGTATTTACAAATGATTATGAAATCTGTAAATCTTAAAATAATCTAGATTTTTTTCTAAATTTATGATAATAAGATAGTTAGTTCAAGAAATTTTTAATATAAAATTAACTTTTTTATATGACATTTCAGACATTGAAGTTATTTTGCAATAGTAATTAGTTTTATTTTATTTTTATTCAATAAATCAACATTTCATCAACACTCCCAGGTAAACATCTTAATACTAACTTTTATTGATTTATTTCATTTATAAATATTTTTATTTATTGTTAATTTTCAACTTCTGAATCAATGATAGTTATTTTCAAAGGTTTTAATACGAAGTTTCGTTCATAAACGACAGTGAATGGTCATCCTGCTGAAAATATATGGAAAAATAATTTGAGAACACAGCAACCAATTTCTTGATTAAACTTGGCAATAAATAATAAATAAAGTTGGTCATTATTCAAAAATAATGTATCAGACATCATCAAAAATTTCGTCGATTACATAAAACAGTTCATAAAAAGTTGAGTTCTTACTTACTAAATTGACTTTTTCAAATTTCGTTGAAACTTAAATTATGATATCTACACATTTTCTTATAGTTAACACAATTTTATGTCCACAATCTAATATTTGCATATTGTATTCATGTTTTTATCTCCTTTGCACTGTCACTAAACATGAATAATAGATCTGTTGTTATACATATATTATTCTCAATTCGACGCCTTATATGATGAAGCGAAGCACAGTATTGAAAGACGAAAGCATACAAATCCGGGTTTAGTTTTATTCACTTCGCCATATTTTTGACTTCGAAGCACGACAACAATACACACTTTCGTCTTTTTCTTTTGTATACAGTCTCCGCACATCCTTTTTAGAAATTTTCTGTAGTACTTACGTACGTAATTCTTTGATGTTCTGTATTTTGCATTGGAAGATTCATGAAACTGAAAATAGAGAGGTCACCGATAGATTTTTTTTTATAAACTTTTATAAACTATAAAAAAGGGAAATTTTATAAATTAAACCTTAAAGATACGACAGTTATTATTTTGGAGTTTGTTAACCATTTTTCTGATTCTGGAATAAATTGTCAATTGGATTTTATTAAAATGCAATGTATTACCGTATTCACAATTAATTCTGAGCTGAACTTTTTTTTAGCTTTCACAAAAAATTTTTTCATATTATAAAATGGACCAATTAAAAACAGATGAAATACAATATATGAAGTTCATTGGAATATCGAATTTATAGTTCAAATAGTTAAATTGATCCATCTCTATCTCGAATCACTTTCGTAAATTTGAAATAAATGAATCTATTTCGAAATATATCTAATTAAAGAGGAACTCCATACCACCTTGCTTTTTTGATGAAATGTTTTTCGTATATAAATTGTTGGTATATAAGTAGTAGTCACTGAAAATTCGAAATCATCTGTTTCTAAGCATTGCGTACCGGAAGTATTTAAGATTTGTTAATTTTCATTTCAGTCTATTGAACGATATCTCTTAACTTTCAAATGAAACCTAATAATCATGCTAATTTAACTTTCAGCTTCCTTTAATTGGTACGGAAATATAGTAAACTATATTTATTAAAATAAAAACGGTTTAATAAAGATCTTACTAAATGTTATGTTATTGGCCTAGGTACTGTAATAATATTTCCAGCGACTGGTTCGGTAAAATTAGACTGAAATCGACTAATAGTGAGATCTTATAAGAAATCCTTTATTTACAAAACGAAAGATGCAAATAGGTTATTTATAAGCAGTGATTGGTTGCCGTGCCTTAGAAATTGATTGAGGGATTTAAACCTAAATTTTTAATAAGAACAATTCAGGGGTAAGAAGCCAGTCAACAGAAAATTTGAATAAAAAAATGAAAATAAATATCGAGCAGTAAAAATTAAAGGAAATCCTGATAAAGATTATTATAATTCTAAATAATAAATTAACTCTTTTATTTATTATAGAATATATCATGAATAAACAGGACTAAATTAAACAACCAGGAACGAAGACGTCACACCTGCTTAATATAACGGGTGATCAAGAAATAACAGGAGGTGTTTGGAGCCCTGTAGCGTGTTATGTATTGGACGAAATAGAACAAAATTTGGCCAGCATACACATTAAAGTATACGGTTTCGATTTGTCAAGAAAAAAAACATCAGTACCAAACAACGCCGTTAGGGGAAATTCTGGCGCTGCGGTCGAAAAATGCAGCATGAAATTTACATATAGGTGTACTTTGTGACACGATATCGAGGATAAAAGGAGGGGTTGCGGGAATTCTAGTCATTCTGCAAGAAGTCGCCCATCGATGGCGTTGTCACTACCTGATCGTGCCTTATTAGTCAAGCTGCTTTATAAGCGAGATGAAAATGCCAATGCTGCTTTTCGTGAATACCGGCGGTTAAAACAGTTACGTAGAGGACCGATGACCATAACTAAATTACGAAGAATGGTTAAAAAATTTGAAAGAGCAGGAACTCATGGTGTGCAACCATACCGAGAACATAAACGTATCAAGCAGGAACAAGTTGAAGAAGTTGCAACTGCTGTTCAGGATCAGGCGATAGCTAAGAAGCAGGGTACCAGCAGTGCACGTTAAATAGCACGACAAACAGATATCCCATTGTCGACGATGCAGAAGATATTGCGTAAGATCCTGAAATTTTATCCGTATAAGATAACACCCATTCAAGAATTGCTCCCAGGGGACAGAAATACCAGATTAGAGTTTGCTTTGAGATTTTTGGCTCGATTAGAAGTGGATGACGAGTGGCCGTGGCGGATATTATGGAGCGATGAAGCTCACTTCCGTGTGCACATTGATATCAACACACACAACTGCCGTATTTGGGCTGATACAAATTCACATGTTGGTCAAGAGATCCCCTTACATTCGCCGAAAGTCACAGTTTGGTGTGGGTTCAATGCTTTTTTTAAATTTCAATTTTTATTTAATTTTACAAAAGTAGATTCATGTAGGCTTCTTTAAGTTAAAAAGTTTCATTGAAATGAAAACTGAGTCCGTATTTCATCAATGATTTATGTAATCCAACATCATTAACAGCAAAGTTTCCGCCATAATTTTAACTTTCTCATTATGAGTAAAAACTGATATTAAATCTTTAAATTGTATTCCACTTTTTTATGAAGAATTTTCTTCCAATGCAAATATATTTTTTTTTTTCGTTTTTTCAATGCCAAGCCCGTAAGTATGAATTTTAAATTTCAATGTTTAATTTACATATTTATGTTATCTTTTCACTAGATCTGTGTTTAATTTTTTCATTCGGCAGTAAAATTGCAATATAAAATTATCTATCGTAAATTCGTATGATATTTACTTGTTGTCAAAGTTAAGTTATATTGATATTACTAAAAAATTATTTATAAGAAATACAAAGAATGAAAATATCAATAGAAAGGAAGGGTTAGAAATAAATATAAGGTCAGCAAAATTTGCTAGAGATATAATATTATCTAGTATAAATAAGAATCACAAAATTTTAAAATTTGAAGAATTGTTTTTTTTTTTTTTCAGAGAATGAATAAAATTAAGAAATCCACTCTTACCTCCTCATCTCGAAAAAAAAAAATAAAGCCGAATTTCCGGAATTTATTCGCAATTCCTTTGACAAGCCATCGAAATACTTGGTTCTTATTCTATACATATGCTTCTTAAGGTCTGCAAAAGTAGATGCGACAAAGCTGCTGTCTCCAGTTGTCAAGACACTTAGTTTTCCAAATCTGAGGATGGGAAACTGCCACTGTTTTGATGGTTCCTGGTTTCATAAAAAGTATGATTGCATTCTTGTGAATGCGGTGAGATTATCACTAGAATATTTGATATGTGTGGCGTATCACAGTTTGGTGTTATTAGGATTTCGTATTTATTTTATTTTTTCGAGTTGAAGAGCTAAGAGTGGTTTCTTAATTATGTACACGAGAAAGAGGATCATGGAGGATTATGGAATATATACTTATAAATGAATAAAATTGTTGAAATTATGTTGTAATGGAAAGCTTAGGTTTGTTTGCATATGAAAGAATTGTTTTGTGATTTTAAAATTTCACAAAGGAAAGAAGAAAAAATATATATATACTGGGTGATCAAGAAATAACAGGAGGTGTTCGCAGCCCTGTAGCGTATTAAGTACTGGACGAAATATTACAAAATTTGGCCACCATACACATTAGAATTATGCGGTTTCGATTTCTCAAGGGAAAAAAAATTAGCACCAAACAACGCCGATAGGGGAAAAGCCGGTCGAAAAATGCATCATGAAATTTTCATATACGGATACTTTGTGACACGATATCGAGGATAACGAAGGG
Organism: Thereuonema tuberculata; assembly: GCA_023159025.1. Taxonomy (NCBI): domain Eukaryota; kingdom Metazoa; phylum Arthropoda; class Chilopoda; order Scutigeromorpha; family Scutigeridae; genus Thereuonema; species Thereuonema tuberculata. The sequence goes on from JAFIDM010000002.1 coordinate 22,579,029, forward strand.
ATTGCGGGAATTCCAGTCATTCTGTGTGATCGTGCCCTATTAATCAAGCTGTTTTATCAGCGGGATGAAAATGCCAATGCTGCTCTTGGTGAATAACGGTGGCTAAAACAGTTACGTAGAGGACCAATGACCATAACAAATTTACGAAGAATGGTTGAAAGATTTGAAAGAACAGGAACTCTTGGTGTGCAACGAGGCCGAGAACGTAAACTATCAAGCAGGAACAAGTTGAAGAAGTTGCAACTGCTGTTCAGGATCAGGCGATAGCTAATAAGTAGGGTACCAGCAGTGCACGTTAAATATCAGGACAAACAGATATCCCGTTGTCGAGATGCAGAAGATATTGCATAAGATTCTGAAATTTTATCCGTATAAGATAACATCTATTCAAGAATTGCTCCCAGGGGACAGAAATACCCGATTAAAGTTTGCTTTGAGATTTTTGGCTTGATTGGAAGTGGATGACGAGTGGCCGTGGCGAATATTATGGAGCGATGAAGCTCGCTTTCATGTGCACGGTGATATCAACACACACAACTGCCATATTTGGGCTGATACAAATCCACACTTTGGTCAAGAGATCCCCTTACCATCGCCGAAAATCACAGTTTGGTGTGGGTGGACTGCTTCTTTTATCATAGGAATCATCAATTCCGACAGGTATGACGATATGCTCGAGAACTTTGTGATACCTCAACTGCAGCAAAGAAATTGTATCGATTCTATCATTTTCATGCAATATGGTGCACACCGAACATCGGACGTCGGGTGAAGGATGTCCTGTGTCAACATTACACAGACGCTAAAGTAATTAGTCGCGCATTTCCCATGAATTGGCCTCCGAGGTTCCCTGATCTGAATCCTTGCGATTTCTGGTTGGGGGGGGGGGGCGACCTGAAAAGCATTGTGTATTAAGGACATGTTCCTGACATTCCTACTTTCAAAGATCAAATAACGTTACATATCAGACGAATAAACGCCGATATGCTGCGAGCCACTCTCGAAAACCTCGTGTACCGCAAGCAATTAGTGGAACATGAGGCTGGTGGTCACCTTGAGCGAAATTCGTAGGTTGCTATAATAAAAGTTTTTCATTGGAATTTGGTGCGTTGTTATTTACTGTTTCCATTGGCAGTTATGTATTCTTTTTGCACACATTATGCGCTTGCAGCGCCAGAATTTCCCCTGTCGGCATTGTTTGGTACTAATTTTTTTTTCTTGACAAATCGAAACCGCATACTTCAATGTATATAGTGGACTAATTTTGTTATATTTCGTCCAGTACATAACACGCAACAGGGATCCGAGCACCTCCTGTTATTTATTGATCAACCGGTATATATATATATATATATATATATATATATATTTCTTCCATTTCATCAATATGTTCACATTCTATAATTTTTGTTTTCCTTTCTTTCATCGACTTTGATTAACTATGGACCACTTGCTAGCCCTACCTGACAACGTCAGGGTGAGGCTAGGAAATTCCAGAAGGGGGACAAGATTCACATCCCGTTAAGAATAACCTGAGATAGGAAGTCCCAGAGGAGAAACGGACAAAACACAAAAGAAGAAAGATGAAACATCCATGCTGTCGACCGGGATTTGAACCCAGGTACCAGAACTCAGGCCGCGTGGCAGACCGACGCCTGACTCCATACGACCACGCCGGCACGGCCAATTTTTGTTTTAGTATATAACGAAGAACTTTATTGTAAATATATATGTAATTTTTTTATATATATTTGGCGTTGAAGGTGTTTTGAGTCTTATGATATCTTATCAATAACGAAAGTACAACAATTAGGCAGTTATCATCGTTGATAATTTATTGAAGTCTGAAATGAATAAGCCTGCTAATATTTTTATTGATATAGTTCTGCTATATGATTTAACTGCTGAATTTATATATGCCACAATGGTGAACACTTTGGAAACTCTAGGATTTTCTCATGATTTTCTCAAAGAAAATTTTAAGAAGACGGCGGTCAAGATGGTATTTAGAAGGGAGTTGAAACGTTAATAAAGTAGGATTTTCCACACATTTTAACTTGGCATTATGCTAATCATAGGCTTGAACTGTCTAATGGATAGAAAAAAAGATTTTCTAACTGAAGTGAACCACTTCAAGTCTTTCTTAGACAAACTATATCCAGTCTATCACCATTCACCAAAGAATTCAATTGAATTGAAAAATTCAAACAACATGCAAAACAACTTGAGAATCGAAATAACGTGCAGCTTGAAATAGAAATTCTGAAAATTGGCAGAGTTTTGGGTACAAAAAGGGTGTCATAAAGTTTTAGAAGTATGTCAGCTTTGTGGAACAATTCCAAAGCGTTTGTTATCCACTTCAAAGCTACTAAAAATAATGGAAGCAGGGACTCAACTGAAATATATGTGTATGAGGGATTGCTTACATTGATTACTGAAGTTGATTTCATCTTGAATCTGGCTTTAATGTTGATGCCCAAATTATTGTCTTGAGCTACAGTCTCGTGACATTACACTGCATTCTGCCCACCAGAAGATTGAAATTCAAATCATGGTGTACGAAGATAGAAAACTAATGAATGGAACATATTACAGAGAAGCTCTCAAAACAGAAGAACAGTTAACGTTTTAAGACATAATGTGAGACAGAGGGTAAAAAAGTAACTGTATTGACCTAAATAAATTTTATTCAGTTAACTGAAACAACGGATGGAGAACAGTCTTCTGGAAACAGAGGACATTTTCATTCCAGAATATGACAAAGTGTTGTACTGTTCGACAGAAGAAAATCGTTATACAATCGATTTTGGCATCCTTATAGAAAAATTGTTCGATGTTTTTTGGCTTTCCACAAGTACAAGAAAATTTCCATGTCTCTTCTTACTCTTGTGAATACAATGAATACAATACAATAAGTGTGAGCGTGGAATTTTTTAAATTAATCTGATCATCACACCAACAAGAGCTTTATTATATATTTCTACTGTCATCAATCTGAAATTTACCAAGTTGGTTATCCTCTGTTTCAGATAGTTAAACCTATCTTTTATACAAGACAGTCTGATATTTTTAAAAGGAAGACATCTTGCAACTGATACAAAGGAGAGAAGATACAAAGGACTACAGCACTGATAAACTGTTGCCAATTTGGAAGTTGCTGCGATGTGGGATAACTTTTATTAAATAGGTCTATATTTCTCATTGCTACCTTGAAATTTATGGTAACTATCACATGGAGTGACTTTGACCTCAGGTTTTAAACATTTGGAGGATGCGATTTTTTTTTTTTGACAAAGTATATTAATACAATTTTTCATTTCAGACATGGATCTTGTATTCTAGAAAATGTAATCTATTGTAGAGTAAAATATATTTAGATTTAGCAGTATTTGAACCAGGAAACAAATTTTAGGCTTAAACGTAAAACTAACGTAAAAATAACAAACAACTTTTATCTCTACTGCTTATTCTGATGTAAGGTACTCAATTTTCTTTCAGAGAATAGCAGAAAAATTGTTGGCAGAACGGCATATGTTCTTGAGTATACTATAATATTACCTTCCGAAATTTTGTGTTCTTTAACCATTTCATGGGATGACATTGAATATTTTAATTTTTAAGGAATATCATACAATTTTGTTTTGTAGGATGAGTATGTATCATTGATGGCCATTGGATGTTGTTGTATTTCGTCCCATTTCAACAACAATGGAAATCGGTCCTGAGTAAACGGAAGACAGTGCAGAAAGTGAAAAGCCTTGATAAGTCAAACTTTCTGCTCATGTTAAACAATTTATAAAAAAAAAAACAACAACAAAAAAAAAACAAGTAAAAAAGAATCTCATAGCAGGATTTCGTGCCACGGGTGTCTACCCACTGGATTGTCAAAGAGTGCTATCAAATATCAGATATGATGAGGAACAGTGACACATTTCATACATTATGAATAGCAGTATTGTCATTATGAATAGCTATCTGAGCAGTTGGACCTTTCTGACGAAGATTGAAGTTGATATTTATTGGCCATGGGGAATCCTATGGAGCGATGAAGCATGCTTTTATTTGAATGGCACTGTCAACACCCAAAATTGCCGTGTGAGAGCTAAGGAAAATCCACATGTTTCCATGAAATGACTGTGCATTCGCCCAAGCTTACAGTCTGGTTTAGGTTCAGATCCAACTTTATCCTCGGTCCTTATTTTTTGGAAGAAATTGCTGCTAGTGGTACAAAGACATGTACATGACTGCGGCTAGATATCGTGACATGCTCCAGAACATTATGATACCCCAGCTGCAGGAAATATAGTGTCTTGATTCAACCTCTGTTATGCAAGATGGTGGGCCTCCTCAAATTGGAAGGTTCGTCCAAACTTTGTTGCATCAACACCTTTCCAATGATCAAGTAAATAAGTCGCATGTTCCCTATTGTCTGACCACCACGTTCTCCTGACCTAACTCCATGCGATTTTGGGTTATGGGGAAAGCTAAAGGATATGGTGCATCATGGAGGAGTTGCAACATTAGTAGAACTAAAAGACAGGATCAAGCCACATGTCCAAACTATCACGGGTGATCACCTACAGTCAGCTGTTGAGGATACAGTTCATTCTCTGCAAATGGCACACATTTGTCAAAGGGAACATATTGAGCAATATCACATGACAGGACGAGTTGATTGAATGATTGAGTCGGTTGAAGTGAGAGAAGTCGGTCAGACAGAAACCAATGGTAGAGTAAGCAATGAGGCTATCTCCACAAAGTAATGGACTGCCTGAAGTTAACGCCGATAGAGTTTAAAAACAGAGAAAAGGAAATCTCTGTATATAGGAATTCTGACAATTTATTTTGAATGGAAGAATCCGGTAAGAACCGAGGACTGGTTCGAACAGATTTTGTATACAGTGAAGTAAGAAGAATCTAATAATTAGATAATTAGTCAGGCGAGTTCACTCAGTTCCAAAGGAAGGCGACGGAAGAAGCCGGTCAAATGGAGTAAATGGTCAAATATCATTCCGATATTACAACAGATAGGAAGTTGTAAGTGTTAATAATTGCCGTTAATTAAGAAGATAGAAGTTTTTTTGTTGAAGCAAATATAATTAAAGGACCATTCTAGCGATAAAATATATCGCGCGATAATAGTGAACTTTAATTCAAGAAGTTAGATTATTAATTTCCGAAGTTAGTAAGGGGAGGAAGCCATTGCAAGACGCAATATACGGAAATAACGGTCAACACTAAAGCTACAGTTAAATCCAAAGTAAAGGATTATTGAAGATTGAATACGATTCGAAGAAGGATTGAAGTCCGAAAATTAGATCTAAGAAGACGAAGGGAGAACTGTTCCATTATTGAGAAGAGGGACCGAATTCAGGAATGCCTTAGTCAACTTGGAGTGTATCTAAAAGCAGAAACGAACGTTGTTACCGAAGACAACAATATCACAGTAGCCCTAAAGGAACATTATTATTATTATTCTAAATTCAAGTTACGAGTTATCGAAGAATTTAGAAGCCACAACCTAAACGGGTATTGCGATAAGAAATGGAATAGGACTTTATTTATTTTTCATAAACGAGAATATTCCTTCTTCAACATTAGAAGTGTGTGACGTCAAAGGAGAGAAGTCCACGACGCATAAGCTTATTGGAATATCACAGCGGGAGTTTTAAAATGCAGTGTATTTATCGAAGTGTTCAAGTGTGAACTTTAAGTGCTATTTCAAGTGGTGAATTTCAACTACAAAAGTGCTTCTATCAATACGACGGTGTTTAACCATTAATCTGCTAGGTGATAGCACATGAAGTCATCAACCTGTAAGTTACTTTATTCTATTTACTTTTGGCGGGAATTGAGAGAAGTTAATTCACGCATAGGAAAGTTATCTTTGTCAATGAGGGCAAATTCTGAAATATATATTTTTGTCATTGAGGGCAAATTTATTTGTTTACTGAACACCTATAAGTAAATTAATTTGTAGTAAAATAATTTCACGCTTAATCAAGCTGAATTTTGAAGTAACAGGAAGTGATAAAATTTCACACGGGTGAGAAAAGTCCGAATCCATTGATATTAACTTTTAATTAATAAAGTGAAAGAATTTGCAGAGAGTAAATTCGATTATCATACATGTGATTAGTGAGAGAATTTATTAAAGAAAATAAATTCCACTACCATACAAGTGAATAGGCATATTGTTTAGAATATAGATAATTAAAGAAATATTGTAAAGGTATATTGTTATAGTGACGATAGTTAAATAGTGAGCTTTAGGATATTGTCAATAGTTGATAAAGAGTATTGTACTAAGATGGATAATATTGTTTTGATGTTATAACATTATCATAGAGTCAATGTGTTAAAACTATTACAGTAAAGAACTATCGAGTATAACTTCAGAAACTGTTTTGTAAGATAGTACTGATTATATTCAGAACAATTCTGAATACATTTGTAAATATTGAAAATCATTATCATATGTTTCAGACATTAAAAAAAAATTAAAAATTTTCATGAAACTAGCTATACTCATTTGGGGCGCTCTGCTATTCAAGTATGCGTTCTGTGTAAATATCGCGTCAATATGTATTCGTGATCTAAAACCACTGATCGGTATTTATCACAAGATTTGGGAGAACGCAATAAATTGATATTTAGATATAACTTTTGATAAGGGTTTTTTTTTCTTTTTTAATTTTGATATTCTTTTATTGGTTAAAATAATTCTGTTATTTTAAAAGAGGAAATGTAAATGTTCGATTCTTTTTTAAAGGAAAGATACGTAAGTAGAAATGATTTGTTCTTACATTAATAAGTATATTTTCATTCTGTTTGATAAACAAATTTACACTAATAATTTAAAAAACACTTTATGTATAACTCTATCTTTGCTATGCTTATGAAGTTTCTTCAAATTGAGAGGAAGTATCTCTTCTCTTGAATTAATTCTTATTTACTTTCTTAAATTTCTTCTTTCAAGACATTAAACATTTTTAAAGAACAAATTGGCGCTTTTATCTTTCTCTTTTATATTAACAACGCAAAATTTCAAAATTAATTTTTTTTTGTTATTTTTCATGTATTTAATGAATATTTTTATCTTCATCATTGCCTTTCTCATGTACTCGAGGATTAATTTACATAATGCTAATTAAATTTAACATTCAGCAATATGTTATTATTATTATTATTATTATGTTTGCATGTTTCAAACCTTGGGTTTCCCAAGCAAAAACAATATGGTGGGTCAAGAACCAAAGCAGATATTGCCAAGTGTAAAGACGTGTGCAAGAATCATTAGGGATGAGTGGTTGTGTCCTTAAATTTCCTAACTATGCGTGTTGTGTTGAGTACCACAGCCTTCTGCAGTTGTGCATAAGTGTTTTTGTGAAGTCCTAGTGTGCTGAGACTGTGGTGCAATGTGTGAGGCACCAGACCAGTGGCGGACAGGACGATGGGTACAACACGTACTCGGTCCTGCCTCCACTGCTTCTGGAGCTCGTATGCTAGATCGGTGTATTTACTGATCTTGTCTGCGTTAGTTTTCTGCATGTTCTTGCTGATAGGCACTGCAATATCAATGAGATAGGTCTGTTTGTTGGCCTTTTCAACAAGTGTGATGTCTGGTCTGTTGTGATGTATGGTTTTTGTCTGTGTGATTGGGGCAATCCCAGTACAGCTTATGTGAGGCTGACCCTAATAGGCTTTGTGGTATATATTTGTAGTATGGGACCGTGTTCTTAATAAGTGAGTGTTTGTTTGCTAGTTGTTGATGAAGAATCGACATTACCTGATTGTGTCGGTGGAGGTAATCTGTTTGGGAGAGAAGGGGACAGCCTGATACTATGTGGTCGATCGTCTCATGCATAGTGTGGCATTTCCTGCATGAATCGTCATGCGTGTTTGCGTCGTGTAGGATGTGTTTCTTGTAGTTGCGTGTGTGGATGACTTGGTCCTGTATCGCGATCATGAACCCTTCAGTCTCCCCAAACAGCTATATTATTATTATTATTATTATTATTATTATTATTATTATTATTAAAAATAATATAACTTGGGACCTATATTGTTTATAATCTTCCTATATGATCTTTTTCCTCTAATAAAAGATGGCAGTATATATATTTATGCGGATGACATTACAATATAAACAGTAGATCCTGACTTAGAAGATGCAAACAAAACTCTTCAGGAAAACTTTAATACATTGCAAAAATGGTTACATGATAACAAACTAGTTCTTAATAATGAGAAAACTAAAGGAATACTGATTAAACCCCCCCAAAAAAAACCAAAACAAATAATAATATAAATATCTCAATACACACACACGATTGCTTACATGGATATAGTATAGATTGTAAATTTTGCAACAGGATTGATATAATAAAATTTTTTAAATATTTAGGTATAATCATAAACGATTTCTTTACATGGGATAACCATTTAAATGCTCTATATAAAAAGCTATATACAACTACCTAAATTTTCAACTACATTAGAAATATTCTTCCACTAAAAACAAAAATTTTAATTTATTTTGCACTTTTTGATTCTTTATTAAACTACGGTGTGAACATATGGGCAAACGTAGGCAGTAGTCATTTACAAAATTTAAAAAATCTACAAAATAAAGTCCTAAAGTTGATCTTTTCAAAAAAGATATGGAACAATATAAACAAGAGAAAACAATTTTTACTAAAATATAATATACTTAATCCAAAACAAAAATTTTTATATAATGTAATAATAAAAAAAATCTACAATATAATTAACAAAAAAGATGAAAATAAAAGAAAATATATTACGAGACACTGCAATAGAATCAAACTCGACTATCCTTGTATCAATAATGAATATGGTGAAAGAAATGTAAATTATATGATAGAAAAAACTCTAAACGAAATGAATGAGATTATTGATAAAGATTATAAAAAAAAATTCACTTGTTAAAAAACAGGTAAAAAGCTGGATTGTTGACAATATTGACTAACAATAAAAAAAAGGGAAAAAAAAAATCAAAATCAATACATGTTTGAAATTATTTGACGTGGCAACTTTTAGTAATTCCTGTGTACCATTTTGATGGAATATGTTATATACATATATAATAATTGTGAAAAAAAAAAAAAGAAATTATGTAACCCACAGCACCCGTTGATAGGGACTTTCTTTATTCCCTAACGGGACTGAATTATGTAATTAAAGTAGATAAGTGAATAAAAAATAAAATAAAAAATAAAAAATATTATTATTATTATTATTATTATTACAGTTTAGTATTTTCTATTTTATTGCAAAAATAAGTAGCAATAATTCTCTTTTGAGTGTAAAACTTTATAAAAAACGATGAATTAAAAATTGAAAATTGAAAATAGAGTTTATTTGGATTTTTATAATTATTAATAATTGTTTACGTCAATGTATAAGACTGGTATTAAAGATCTAATTAACTTTATTTTCATTCATATTTGCTCTGACCATTATTTTAATGTTAATCTTTAATATGCATAAAGTTTCGCTGTAAATAATTATTAATTTTGAAAATAAGTAAATTTTTACCGAGATAACATATGTATATATCTAAACCTTTTAAAATGGAAAGGGGTGTCAATACAAAATTGATATTCATGAGCCAGTAAAAATAAATAGCAAAATTGTTACATTAATTCATCCATTCAATTCCCTTAATTTTAGAATATACTTCATTATCAAATTAAATATAATTATTATTTAAGTTAAATTTAAGAAAATTAAGAAATTCATTTACAGAGATATCAAATAAATTATTTAAATCAAATTCAGAACTAAGAATGGAATGTAAATTTGTTGAATTAATGTATCTAAAGGTATTTATAAATTTTATAAATCTGCTGTAATTATATTAAAAATCTTAATATTTTTGGCATATTTAATAACATCATTATGCTTATTTATAAGCCAATAAAAATCAGGATTTATTTTATTTCTAAAAATTTCATTAAACTTCATTAAGAAAAATTTGTAAAATAATATTGGATGGAATAAAGACCAACATACAAGTATTATTAATTAATCAATTAATTCAATTAACATTAAAATTAATACAATTAATTTTAACAAGATTTCAAACGACCAGCCTTTTTTTGATGAGTAAACTATACAATCTATATTACTAAAATCTTTTATTTCTCTGTCTGTCTGTCTGTGTGTCTGTCTGGCGCAGTTTTCTGTGAGAATTAAAAATAGAAAGAATTTTTTCAATGAAACATCCGCGACAGGAATCGAACCTGCAACCTTCTGATCCGAAGTCAGACATCTCACCCATTAGGCCATGGGAAATTCAACTCTCTTCATATTGCTTTTTTGACTTATCTGTCAAAACTGAACTGACTTTGACTGAAAAGTAACACTTATAATTAAAAAGAAAGTCAAAAAAGAAAGACGCAGTAGGTCATTAGGTAGAATACTGAGAAATCAGTATTTGTGACTTAAAAACCACTGAAAAGTATCAATTGGAATTGGATAAACGAGATGAACGAGAGTGTCAATAACATCAATCGAATGATAAGTCTAAGAATACAAGGAGAGACTACAGAGCATACAATACAAGTGCGAATAAAATTGACACTTCTGATAATCCACCACACGAACATCTCTATATGCCCGAGTGTCTGAACGCATTGAATCTCAGCGGAATTCCTCAACATCGTTTGTCATTGAAGATTGGATCTCCAATAATATTGTTGCGAAACATCAATCCCAAGTTTGCATACTGCAATGGAACTCAACTTAAATGCTATTCATTCGATAATGATCTCATAGAAACCGAAATTATAACAGAACTCACAAAGGAGATTTTGTTTTCATCTATAGGATGTCTATGGAACCATGCGGTAATCTACTTCCATTCACTTTCACAAGAAAACAATTTCCGATCAGACCTTCTTATGCGATATTTATCAATAAAGCTCAAGGACAAACTCTAAATAAAGTTGCCATATAATTGGAAAACGTTGTCTTAACTCACATACAACTTTAGGTCTTTGAGTCACAATTCAACAGAATTTGGTTATCTTCACTCTAAAGAATACTCACAATCAATTTGTTGCGAAGAATTTCGTATACAAGCTATGATCTTCATTTATCATCTATATCAACTAATGTCCATCTGAAAGCTCTTCTTCAAATATCTATATCGAACAATCTGATGGCCTAGCTAATAGATATAGATAATTTTCACTATTTGTGACTCAAAAGCCACTGAAAAGTATCAATTGGAATTGGATAAAAAAGAACAAAAAAAAAAAATAATCACTATTTCTATTAGGTAGAATACTGAAAAATCGCTATTCGTTACTCAAAAACAATCACTATTTCTAACTCAAAAACCACTGTAAAGTATCAATGGAAATAAAAAAAAGAGACTCAAGAAAGAAAGAAGCACTATTTCTATAATGTAGAATACTGAAAGCTCACTATTTGTAGCTCAAAAGCGACTGAAAATTGTATCTATATTACGAAAATCTTTTATTTCTCTTTCGGTCTGGTGCAATTATTGTAATTTACAAAAGTAGAAATAATTTCTACAAGTTATCTACTGGAATCCAACATGCAACCTTCTGCTCCGAAGTTAGACGTCTTAAGCATTAGACCACAAGGATTACATTCTAATCTCTATAAAAAATAAAAATATATCTCAGATATATGATTCACAAGCTGATTCTAAAAGCAGTCGTGAATTGAGAGAATATATACATCAAAAATTTAAATAAAAAAAAAACTTTATAAAAATTTTAGTTTTATTTTACTTGATGTAATTTGTGTGTGTGTGTTTTTTTAATAAATAACAAATTGTTTTCCGTTACATACGCGAGGCTTCCGGAGCGAAGCGACGGGTAGCCGACTAGTAAATGCTAAATATAAATTCAAGGAGTTGGTGCTGTGGCAAGCTCCATTCTCAGAACAAGTATGCGTCAAAGACATAGAGTGGTCACGAATATTAGATTGCTTTAAAATAGAATAAGTGATATTACAGATTAATCTAAATTTTATGCATTTTTTGATTTTAAAAAGTGATAATTTAAATTTATATTAATTCAATTTATATTTCATTGTTTCAAATTTAAAAAAAATATTTATTTAAATTATTTAAAAGAGAATCATTGGATTTATTAATCTTTTAAAAGAAATGATTTATCATATGGTAACTTTAATTTTATCAAAATAAAATTGTTTTCAAATAATAGTCAAATTGTTATGTGCTTTCATTCACTCTTCCATAAATATGGAACTCGTCCTTCGAAGCATCATCAATCCAAAAATTTTCATCACCATTCAATTGTATAAGTAATTTCATAAAGTTTGATGTATTACCGATAGAATTGTCTCTAATAATTCAAAAACAACTACCTTCTCCTTTATGATAATGAATATGCAAATACTGCTCCCTATGCCGTACTTGGTGACTCTGTACATTTACATTACAATCTTAGGCAAATCACGAACTCAAAGGCCCTGTCTTTCATTTCTTATACACGATCACCCCTTTCCATGCAAATGATCTATGTAAATCAGGGTCCCAAACACCCCAAACAAATATTAAAATGTAAATTCGGATCTCAACACTCTTACAATCCTAGTTCAGCTTGTCTTCTTAGGTAAATTGCGATCTCAACACTCTTACAATCCTAGTTCAGCTTATCTTCTTATGTAAATTGCGATCTCAAACGATCTGTTTTCGAACATTATGCAAATACTGATTTCAAACTCCCTATTATGTAAAGGATTACGCAAATACTGCTTCAAACGCTCTATTTGGCGGCTCTATATTACCCGTCTTACTACTGTACGGGGATAAAAATATGATATGATTAATATTGTAATGATCACATGATGTTTTACCAACTGGGAAAGATTGGAAGTAAATAAGGATGTCGAGAATATCACAATGAACTGGGAAGTCGTATATTCTCCGATATTAAATTGTTAAATAAATAAAGTGTGTTTTTACATTACTTCACCAAGTCTTTCAGAGCAAAGCGATGGTAGTCGGCTAGTAATTTTTATATCCAAAATTTTGGATTTCATTCGAGAATAAATTATGGCAGATCAAGTCTGCGATTTCGTTGGGTAGAGACAAAACAAAAAATGTTTCTATGTTTAGTTACGACAGTCAGGTCCTGGCACAAGGTTCCAGCATGAAGTTCAGTTATTCAATTGTGCCTAAAGACTGTTCAATCCAGCAAAGATACATTTTCAGATTAAAAAGCTTAACGTGTGCTAAAATTGTAACATTTAAAAAATAATGAGACACAAAATTATAAAGATTAAAAATATTTTAACACATTAAAAATACAGGACCGGTTTCGTCGTGTTGAAACGACGTTTTCAACTAATAAAATGAGACAAATCATGTGCTCTTATACAAAATTAGGTTAACAAGAATTTCGAAATATTATTTTACACCAATGAAAAAATTTTTTTTAACAAATTTTAACCAATGAATGGTTGGTGAGGTCATGGAAAATTTGGCGGGTGGATGGAAGGCAGTTTCTGATGTCGTCTTTGTTGATCTTAGAAACTGAACGGAAGTTGTTGTTGATGAAGTGGGAAGTGATGACTTCTTTGTTGAT
>JAFIDM010000002.1:22594932-22621982 GCA_023159025.1 Thereuonema tuberculata
TTTTTTCATTGGTGTAAAATAATATTTCGAAATTCTTGTTAACCTAATTTTGTATAAGAGCACATGATTTGTCTCATTTTATTAGTTGAAAACGTCGTTTCAACACGACGAAACCGGTCCTGTATTTTTAATGTGTTAAAATATTTTTAATCTTTATAATTTTGTATGTCATTATTTTTTAAAAGATATATTTTCTTCCAAGATAATTCCTTTTGTGAATTAAAGGATGTAATTCAAAGGAAGATTTTAATGAGAATTTACATTTGCATATTTAACACATATTTAATGCTAGCATATTTAAGTCAAGTCCCTTTGTGAATCTTATAAGATATAAGGTTCAGTGTTCCATTAATAAGGACGAGAAGAATTGCTCACTGAAACAGGCACCAATACTTTCAGCAACTGAGCCTCAAAAAAATTGCTTTGTTCAAATTACGAGAATTTAGGGATTTACGGCCTATTTATAAAATTGCTGCTATCTAATCTAAATTCGCCTTTGTTCGGATTTGTATTGGCTAATCTTGTATTGTACTGACTCTTAGCTTTGAATAACAAACAGGCAGCGGGTATTCAGTACTTCCAGAAATGATAGAGGGGCGCCGGGCGGCCGGCAACACAATCAACAAAAAATTGGGACGAAGTGATGGCTATGGCAGCGATTTTGAAGCCAATTTTTTGGAAGTGCACTATTTCTAAACCCTAAAACACTTTTTTGGTGGCAAAAGCTGAGGAGGAGGCGACAAAGACCCGGGGAGGGGTGGCAAAAACTGAGTGCACCCCGTGTAAAATTATCTAGATCCGTTTCTGTGGTGAGCTGTTTTGTTCCTGTAAGACCTGCAAATATTGAAACGAGTTTTGTTTACTAAATTATTTAAATTATCATTATATTATCTAGCATCCCCTGCATTCTTGCAATACTATTTTTATTGCTTGGTTTCATAAAACTCACAGCTCGGAATTGTATCCTCATTCAAAGAATAAATTCCCATAGCTCTGAAGGCGGAAAGACCCATTTCCACAATTGCAAAACGTATCCAGACAGAATTCAACAATACTCCAAACTCATCTCTGGAAATATTTCGCACACTTTTATTTTGTCTCGCCAATTTTTCACATACATCTCTTAAGTCTTGAATGATTTAAATGTAACTCGATCCAGAGGCTGCAGACTGTGGGGAGTATGGCTCGATAAGAAAATCAGGATAACATCATTATCTCTGGCTATTTCTAAGAGTTGCATTGTTCATGTGAGATGCATGACCGTCCACGACGAGTACGTTTTTTCCTGCAGGCTTACGAGAAATAAAATGATTTATCAACCAGCCCCTGACGGAATCTGCGTTCACTTAGGCCTTTCGTGTCACCTTCATTATTGTTACAGGTAGGGCTCCTTTTTTATGCTGGGGTTTCTTATGGCCCTTCCCATTACACTGCTTACACAGTAATTTTAACTTTTCTCTGATGTGGTAACAATTTTTACGTTGTTGCTACATTTGCCTGCAATTGCTCAGCCAAATTCATTGTTCATCTGGAACCCGATATGACTGTATGCCTGGTTTATCGGACAGAGAGTTTTCATCAATTATTTGATAGAAAAGTTGAAATAATCAGAAACTTCTTTTCTGCTCCTACCTTTCGTCCTTGCATGAGAAGTTCCTCCACCCTTCCTTATGAAAGTTCAGGATTTCTTCTCATGAAGGACTGAAGCGATACTTTCCCTGCCGTTTAGTCACCTTTATTGAATGTGTTTATCAAGCCTAAAACTTCAAACATATTAAAGGCCATCTCTCGAACATTCCTTCTTTTAGCGACAAAACCCTACAGCCTGGAGATCGATATGTTTAACTAATTTTCTTTCTGCCTCTTCGTCAAGCTGAGAACTTGGTCCAAGATTACTTTTGATGAAATTATTGTTCTTTATTCTCGTCCTCAATGTCTTTTCGGAGCATTTAATTGTTTACTTGCTGCTCTTATAGACAGCCTTTTTTTCTGCAACAGCAAAACCTGCATTTTTCAAGTCCTTCTTTGGTCCATGAAGCGCGATTTGTCTTCCTTGTGTACGTACAGTCCCTGGCCAAATTATAAGATGCACTTTCTTTTTTTTTAAATAATTTTTTTATGACTTAATAGCATTAACTGGTAAATATAAATCGTCTTGCATATCTAATTCATTTATAAAAATGTCGTTTGATTGCTGATAATGAAGAAAATACACTTTTTCAAAGGAAAAGCTATTGATATTTATTTATTTTAATGGCCTAATTTGATCATTTTCTGATATTTGGTTGAGCCACTTCTGGTGGCTGTAATGTGGCGTGGCATGCTGTCAATGCATGCATGAACGGTTTCTTGCATCTTTGGATGATGTTGCCAGACGTGAATTATTCTTTCAATCAGCTGATTTTTCGCGCTAATGACCTCTTTTGTCATCTCGCTCTTCATAAGCTCCCAAATATTTTCAATTCGGTTCATGTCTAGTTAATTACGTTGCCAACTCAGCAGAGGCACATTTTCTTCTGCCCAATTAAGTCTTTACGGAACATGCGGTGTGACATGGAGAGACATCTTGCGTAAACACGAATAATTCTCCGTTTGGGAACCACTCACGAATTTGCGGAAGCAGCCTCTTTCTTAATACATTCTTGTACTAATCCTGTTACATTATAACCTTTACTATGTGAAGATTACCAGTGCCCTTGCTGCTTATTACAGACCATATCATGACTTTCGTGGGGTGTTTTACGGTCTAACACAATCGGAATGAAACTTTTCATCATGGTGCCATCTCACAGATTTGTTTCGAATGGATTTCGAATGTACTATTCTCTAAAACATACGGTGAAACACAAAATGACATGTTTATGGAAAAAATTGCATACAAATTATATCACATAAGAAAAACTACAGTGCATGTTAAGGATATTTATCGATCTCCAAAATCTAAATCTTTGTTTAGGCTACATGATTGGAAGCAATTGAGATGTTTTGCTTCCATAACGACCTTTATTTTTGGTTTCCGAGAGGGTCTGCGAGCCTTAAATTCAACTCTGATAATTTTCTTTCAAACAATATTAGCATTACTAAGACTAAATGTTATCGTTTTAGTTTTGACAAATCGATTCTCCAAACAATTTTTTTTCAAGCCTCATTTTGACCTCGGCTAAAAAAAAGATTTTCATCTATATTTTTTTACTTCTTTTACGGCTCAAATCTTCTCATAAAACAATTTTTGCTTTAATTCGTCTGACACTTGCTTCCGATACATTCAATCGTCTTCAAATTATGCTATTCGAAGTTTGCGAATCGATTAGCACCTTTATCTGTACTCTCTTACGAGATAACAAGTTGCTGACTTTTCCCGTTGTTTTAAGTAGCACAGAAACAAAAAAATCACTTCTATATTTGAGGTAAAAATGTGAATTAGAGTAAAAACACAAAATTAATCAAAAAATGTTGGACGTAGTCTTTGTTAAACATGTTTGCACTCGCTGCTGCCAAAAGCAGTAAGCGAATGTTTTGACTCGCTCAATATCAAAATACTATAGTGAGGTAAAAGGTATCGAGAAGCACAATGGGTTCGTTAATTTTATAAAGAAGTTAGTGTTAAGTTAGTATATGTGAATAATTCAAAATGATTTTATAAGAAGTTTTATATGAAAAGGCAAACCATGAGTCGCAAACTGTAAAAATTTGTTTTTAATAATTTAGTCAGGGATGTACTCGGCATGATTTATCATTACAAACAAAATTAGAATTTATTCTCATACCACTGTTTCAATTAATTTAAAATTAAAATCAAACAGCGTCATCTGTTCTCGCATCATGATGATCATCTCTTCAAAAACGGTAGGAAAGACGACGCACCTAACCTGTCCGCAACAAACTTGACCGAATACGAAAGCATTTAGAAAACAATCCAACAAAGAACAGTTTCAACTAACAGCAGAAAAACACCTTAATGCCAAATTAATAAATATAATTTGTGAAAACATTAAAACACTTACATGAAAATTCACACACTTATCAAGGCGAGTACGTGTAGAAATTCCCTCGCGGAAAGCACAAATATTCACAAAAATGTAGAAGAGTTCGGCAGCGTATCGACTCCACACCACTGTATAGTCTCGACTGAGAGAAATACCGCCACACTGTTAATAGTGTAAAAACTACTACCTACCGCGTCAACTCTTCTACCTGCGTCAATCTATCACTTTTGCTGTGTATACTTCATGCCAATCAGATTTTAATTTTTCTTTAATCCTTAAGAAATAAAAAGGTTGCGCATTCTTCTCAAAATAATTCTTATTAATCATCTTAATAAACACTCTCAGTGGTTTCTGACTCTCTGCTTACTTATAAATTGTCGATTTTTAGAAGAAATGTTATTCTTGAAGATAAAATATTAAAAACAATTATTTTTAATATTGAAATTAATAAAAAAAATATACTGTTCTTTAAAGATAAAAGAAAAATAGAAAAATTTAAAAAAAAATCTTTTTAAAATGAAATTTATATTTTTTTTAATTTTTTTCTTCTAAAGGCATCAAATGTAAGTATGATTTCTTTTTTAATATTATTAAATTTTAAATTCCATATTAAAGTTTCATTTTATTGCCTTCCATTTATTTATTTATAAGTAAATCTTCACCTGTAAAATTGTAGAATATTTTAAATTATAAATTTAAAACTCATTACATAATAAATTTCTGTAAATAGTTTTTAGTTTCAGATCGATAAGCTTTGGGAAATATTTGTGAAATGCAGTAATTTAAAGGTGATATCAGAATTGATGGAAACTGAACAAATAGTGGGCTAATTTTTTTATTTTTTTATTTACAATTCTTATATACAATAGTCGAAGAACTCGACTTGAGAATAGGATAAATTATACGTATTTAATCAGTCTCTTGCACATAATATCTTCTAGATGATATAATCACAGTTATATAAGATTTAGTCTGCATATACGCACTGAGAATTAAATGTCCTGGGAAATATCCCGATTTATTTCGTCTTGTCTGGCACACTTGGTACAGCAATCCGACTGTATCACGATTTCTCACTGAAGTTTGGTTTGAAGCACTATGTCCACTTGAAGCACTTTAGTTTAACTATATCTGAAGTTAATAACTGCAAACAACTGAGAATTAATTCACACTGAATTTCATGCACTGAAATTCAAACACTAATAAAAGAAGTAATTCCTTTCTCTTCGAGAAAACAATTGAAAATAAATAAATTTTGAGTTGATATCTATAAGAAGCACTTTAACACTAATCGTTACTGCGATTCTTTAAATCAAGAATACTTCATATTGCAGCGCAACGTGTTACGTCATAATTACATTGTCAAGTGTCATTATCTTGTAATAGTTCAAATTAATTTCCCTTTAATTTTTGCGCATTTAATTTCACATTAGGTTCCTTTCAGCGACGGAGTTTTAATAATCTATAAGAGTTAATATCTAACAGTAGCTTTTTCTTTTGACCTATTCATTAGATGAGATATTTCTACTCACAATACGGTGACGTATATTGCCGTGTTGATACCACATTAATCCCTTTTTCTGATTTGTATGTCCTAACTTCATGCTTCGTTCCTCCGTCTTCGCTCGATGATTCTTTTGCATCTGTCTGAAGCAAAATCTGCAATGCGGAGATCTCTTGAACCAATCAGGATGAGACACACTTCAACTTGGATCGTCACCTGTGTCATCGTCATTACGTCGCTTCTCTCCGTGACGTCTGACTATCTGTTCTCATAGAACACAGCTTCCTTCTGCCCACTTTTCTTCGACTACTGTTATGTCGGCGTTTTCCATTCTGCTCCAAAGCGAGGCTGGTTAGCACTTTTATCACAGATTATCATTATGTCACAATTATTCAAAAATAAATATTTCTTTCATTATCCATTCACTATTTAATTTCACTATTTATTTTCGAAGCCTACTGGAGATACTTAGTAATTAATATTTATATAGTGAATAATGGCTTCAGAAACATCAGAATCCACAACCCCCGCCCGCTCATTCTGTACTGTTAACTTACAAAACAAAACTTTTTTTTCAACATGAAAATAAAAAGTAATCACTACTTTAATTCATCACTTTGAGTTTATGCACAAGTGTTATAAATCTCGCACCAGAGATTGCTTTGGTCAGGGCATTCGCCGGATTTTCCTCACTACTTACATACTGCAATCTGACTTCTTTTTGCTTCACACAGTCCTTGATTGAATGGAATTTTAGCTTGACATGGTTGCTTCTAGTCATATCAAATTCGTTTTGAATCAGCCTAATGGTGGGCTGATTATCACAGTGAACTGTTGACGCACTTTCACTTAACTCTCTAACCTGGAGTTCGGACAATAACCTTTTCAGTCCGATGACCTCACATACACAGAAATTACAAGCGACCAGCTCACTCTCTTGAGTAGATTGGGGAACCACGTTTTGTTTCTTGCTTTTCCAAGCAATGGCACCATCACCTATAAATATCACAGCTCCGGATGTTGATTTACCGTGTCTCCGGTCTCCAAAACTGGCATCCGTAAAAGCCTTTCATTCAAAGTCTCTTTTGGAAATGGCCATCTTCATCTTTTTTGTGCCATGAAGATATCTTAGTATTCTCTTGACTTTCGTCATATCCGCTTGGGTAGGTGAGTTCAATTTTTCAGAACATCTATTTACCGCGTAGGTAATATCTGGTCTGGAACAGTTGCTAACGTAGTTTTGGCTGCCAATCAAGCTTCGGTACTTTATGTGTTGGGATTTGTCAAGAACTTCGGTGTCATCTTGTGTGTCTTGTGACATAAATGATTCTTTTATCATAAGAGAAATTACAGGTTTGCACTCCGGCATTTGGTGTTTCTCTAGTAGGTTGCAAATAAATTTCTCTTGAGAGATGGTTATCTTTCTTCCTTTTAAGTCATAGTGTATGTTCATACAAAGATAATTATTGATTCGGCCTAAGTCTTTGATTTTGAACAACTTGTTTAAAATCTGTTTATCTTCGTTAATCACTACTCCATCTTTCCCAAAGATTAGTATGTCGTCGACATATATTAACAGAATATATTTGCCTTTTTTTGAGTTATAGGTGAATATACATGGTTCGGATTTGGTTCCTTCAAATCTGTTTTCCACTAACTGGTTTCTGAAAGTTTCATACAGTTTCTTCCAGCTTGTTTTAATCCATAAATAGATTTTTGTAGTTTTAAACCGTTGGAATCTTGTTCGATAATTAGACTCCTTCTGGAATCTCAAGATAGATGTCATTATCGATTGTTCCATTCAAATATGCAGAGTTGACATCACATTGGTGGATGTCGTACCCTTTATGCACTGCAATGGACATCATTAACCTTATGGTTGTCAAACTTGGTGTAGGAGAGTACGTGCACCCGTAGTTGATATCTCGACGCTGTAGATAGCCGTTCCCTACCAGTCTGCTCTTATATTTGGTCAATCTACCTTTTGCATCTCTTTTGATTCGAAATATCCATTGGGTGGATATGGGGCTAACATAGTCCGGCATCTCCGTTTCGATCCAAGTTCCGTGATAACTTAGGTTTCTTAGTTCCTCATTTATGGACTCTTTCCATTTGTCACTGTTTCTTCCTTCTAAGGCTTCTGTGTAGCTCGTAGGTATCTCGTCTAACCTGCTCGTATGCGCTCTGACTTCAGAGTGTCTTTTTACGCGTCTACTTCTTAGATTCAAATAATTTTCTTCATCCGACTGTTCGTTCATGGATTCGGAGTCCTCTGATTCTTCACTCGATTTATCCGACTTGTCACTTGACATTGGTGAGACAGTTCTGGCAGCATCATTTGATTCTTTATCTTCTTCTGCTGAACTGGAATCCGATGAGTTTAGCTTTTCTGGAATAGTTAGACGATTACAGTCTTCTTCGTTTCCGGTCGAACGGGTTTCAAGAAGCTCACATCCACGATTATTTTCGTTAATGTACACATTTCTTGTTTCAACGATCCGCTTATGATCAACATCAAAGACCACATAGCCTCTTATGTTGCTGGAGTATCCCAAGAAGATTCCCTTGTTAATTCTTGATACGAACTTGTTTCGTAGCTTTATCTTGGGCATCTTTAGATAAGCCATACTTCCGAACTTTCGGAAATACTTCACACTCGATGGTTTTTGCTTCATATACCATTTAGCTATTGGTATTTCATTTTTCAGGCTCTGATGAGGAATACGGTTAAATACGTAATTGGCGCAGCTTACAGCAAAAGTCCATTACTTTAGTGGAAGGCCTGAGTCCATCAAAATGGTCCTGGCAACTTCTAAAAGAGTTCTGTTAAATCTCTCCGCGATCCCGTTCTGCTGAGGACAGTACACGGTTGAGTGCTGGAATTTGATGCCTTTATCCTTAAGGAAATCGGTAATGCACTGGTTAGTGTATTCAATTCCTCGATTCGAAAATAAGTGTTTAACCTTGCATCCACTGGATCGCTCGGCAAACGCAATAAACCTCTTTACGTGCTCGAATACATCCTCTTTACTTTCTACGACGTCGATGAAACTTCGCCTTGAGAAATCGTCGATGAAAGTAATGATATATCGCTTGGTGCCACTTTCGTCCAAAATCGGTCCACACAAATCTGTGTATACGTATTCCAACGGTACGGTAGATCTTATATCTTTAATCCTACGATGAGGGATACTTATTATCTTTTCCTGTTTGCATGTCTCACATACGTCCTCACTGGGGCTCTTGGGAATTATGATGTCGCTTAACTCCTTCAACAATCCCATTGATTGAAGAATTTTCATCTTTTGTGGCGAGGCATTAGCAAATCGGGCATGCCATAGCAGATATTTATCATGCTTTTGCTCATTAAAATAGCTTTTCACCGTTGTGTGAGTTGGCTCACAATTTACTTTGTATAAATTGTTCGATGACCTATGGCCTACAAGGAATCTTTTTCCATTAGCATCACTCACAACGTAGATATCATTATGTATGACTTGATAACATCCTTTGCCGTCTAGCGCTCCTGCTGAGATAAGATTCACTGACATCTTAGGTACAAAGTAGATGTTGGTCAGTGCTAACATTTGTGATTGATCCTGATCAATTTCAACATTAAGATCGACTGATCCTATTCCATAGGCGAGCACAGGAACATTTGCGGCTCCATAAACTTTAACAGGTTTCTTTAATTTCATTGTGTACGCTGAACCAAGTTTTGCAATTGCAGATGTTATGGCTTGTCACAATATCGATATACCAGCAATGTTCACTATCTTGCTCTTTCTCTAGGTCTTCTTACATAACCACAACGCCCGAAAAGTTCTTCGACTTGTTGGTTCCATTTGTAGTGCGTTTTTCCATCTTGCTTCTTTGGTTTTCTTCTTTCTGCAATTCTTGGCAATATGCCCTGTTTTCCCACAGTTAAAACATTTTCTATTTTCTTGGAATTTGGATGACAATTTCTTTCCAGATGTACTAGCAACCATCTCGACTGGAGGAGTAAATGTTGTTTTGAAGGTTTCAGATAAAACAGCAGGCTTTTCAACTCATATGTTTGAGTGATTTCTTTTATACTCCTGAAGTACGTCTTCAATTATATGCTCGGAGTTGTAATTAGTGGACTTATGTCTTATCATTATACTTTGGGCGCACGCATCGTAGCTCTTTGGTAATCCTGAAACGATAAGCCAACTTATTTCTTCGTCTGAGATCTGACCGCCTTTTGAAGTGATTTCGTTCACCAACAATTTGATCTTCATAATGTTGTCGGGAAGATTCTCATCACTTATAAGTTTACTAACATTGTAGAGTTCTCTCTTCAAGTCGGAGACCTTCAAATGGTCCACTATATTTAATTTAGATTCAATTTCTTGAAGCAGCTTGCTCGGATCATTCTCTTCCTTGAGCATCATCCGGAATTTCTCTTCTACCGATTCAATGATGAATCCTGTTGCCTTTTGGGACTTGTCCAATCACTTATACTTTAAAGGACTGTCTTCTTTGCCTTTTATTTCATCAAAGGGAGTATTTGCCACATCCCACAATCCGTTTTTCTGCAACAACTTGCGGATCTGCATCTTCCACTGAAGATAATTTGTTCCAGCGAACAGCAAAACATTAGTATCGTGAATAGTTTTTTATTTTTCCTCATGTGTTAAAATACTAAGTTCGCAATTTTTTAACTCTTATGAAGCAGTCTACTGAAAGCCTGAACACGCTCACTGTTGATCAACTAAACATGTGCTTTAGAATATGTAGCTAAAGTCCCAAACTCTGTAGGTTTCACATTGGAAGGTGTTCCTGGTTCCATAATCATTTGTAGGTTGCGCAGTGGATGTCTTGCTACGGTCCATAACCCTCTGTAAGGGTAAATTATTTAATCCTTTCTACGCCTCCCTACAAAAGCGGTTTCAGAGTATACAAATGGTCATTTGGTAAACCTCAGGCAAAATTAGATAATTTAGATTGACCAACTTAAGAATAATGCGAACATGCAATAAGCACACACCAAAAAGGAAAAAGTAAAAGATTTAATACTTTCAATTAGATTTAACTATCCAGAAAAATATTATCTTATCGATAATAAGACTAACAGTAAATTTCGACTTAGATGATTGGTTGAAGTTCTATAACTTATTCAGTTCCAAAAATAGCTTAAGACCTCAAAGCTAAATTTACGTTTTACATTAATTAACCGGATTCACCTAACTCGCCATAAATTGCATAAGCAATTAGTTTTATTTGCATTTAATGATTACAGTCCGTTCGTCTCGAATCTTGCTTCTTCGGCATTGGCGTTCATCGAACTAAATAACGATAAATAGTTCCTACTTACGTTGTTCAGTATTACAGCAATCGATGAACCTATGAAGAAATGTACTGTAATGATTCTGATTACTTAACACTGAATCTTTAGATGCTGAATCGTCGAACTGCTGAAACATGGCGACCTATGTTCCAATTCATGGTAACCCTGTTGTATCTGCCGTCGTCAAGAAAACAAACACTGCCTCTTGTTTGCGAAAATCCACCTTTCACAAACGAAATCGACAAATTAAATTCATCCCAGGAATCTTCGAGTTGATTCACACACTGACAGGCACAGAATATAAGCATTTAGACCCTAAGCTCATATTCTTTGATGACATAGCACTTGATGAAAGGATTCTATCTTCTCGTTTG
Source organism: Thereuonema tuberculata (assembly GCA_023159025.1). Lineage (NCBI taxonomy): Eukaryota > Metazoa > Arthropoda > Chilopoda > Scutigeromorpha > Scutigeridae > Thereuonema > Thereuonema tuberculata. The sequence continues at coordinate 22,606,108 of JAFIDM010000002.1, forward strand.
GTTCGGCACAACAGGAACTGATTTGTAATACTGGAAAACTCACACTGTGATTGCAGTTGCTTAGTAACTGCCCGGTCGTTCCTTTTGCAACAGAGCATAGCATCCGCTCGGTTAACAATTGCATGTGAACGTCACATGCATTATTCTCATTTGTTGAGCGTTCACAAATGCATGTACATTGTTGGATTTTCTCCGGCAATAACCCTATTTCACTTCAGTAGCACTACTTTGTAATTATCTGGGCAGAATGGATATATCATGGGAAATATTGTGAGTAACTTAAATTCACACTACACATGTTGATTATAATTTCACATTACACAATCCACAATTTAATTTTCAGATTCAGACAAGGGTCCAGTGGAACTACAGGATGGTTAATCCATTCCTGAACCCGACTTGGCTTCGATTCGATGAGTGTCCGAATAATGTCATGGGGTATTGTAGACAAAATGATGTTGATCCGAGTCCACAGTTCATCTTCATTTCGTGGGATTCTACCGACGTCCAATCGTGTCCCACAAATTCTCGATTGGCGAGAGATCGGGAGGATAGGGCTGATAAAGGAAATTTCTGCACACCTTGGAAAGCATGGATGCTGATCCGAACTGTATGTGGCCGGACGTTTTTCTGTTGAAACATTGGGTTTGGGACACCCTGCAGATATGGTAGTGCCACGGGCCGCATCACCTCATCAATATAGCGGTCTGAGCGTTAATGTGCCCGTAATGCGTACTGGAAGTAAGCGGCTGTTAGCGCTGACAGCCCCCCGAACCATAACATCACGTTGACGGGCTGTGTGGCGCTGCAGAACAACTCAGGAATCCGCCCGATGGCCAGATCTCCTCCAGAGTCTCAGACGATGATCATCATTGGTGAGGCAGAACGGGATTCGTCGCTGAACACTACACTGTTCCATTCTGCACCTCACGCAGCTCTGGTGCGACACTAAGTGATGATGACGATTGCTCGCTGTTAAGGATAGTCTTCATAACGGACGGCTGGACAACAAACCAGCCACAGCCAATCGGCGCATGTTGAAATCGAAGCGTCCAAAACTCCGTATATACTTTGCAAAATATCACCAGTAATGAAACCGGGCTGTATGCTTGGAGATCAAGGCAGTGCATCCTCTTGAAATTGGTCAATCAGAAACAGTCTGGAATGATGAGTAAAGATTCAGTCTTGAAAATGATTCCCGAACTGTCGACATCTTTAGAGAACCCTGGAGAACTTAGAAGTCATCCAACATTATAGAACAAGACTGGTATGGAGATGACATAATGTTGGAAGCATTTACACCAATTTACATCATCGAATGGTGTGCCATAGCGGGCCAGATATATCATTATAGCATCCTTCAGCAGTATATGCGACTTTACAGGGTAGCATGCGGGCCTGACATCATCGGACATCCACCGCATAGGACTGGACTGGTGGAGGAGTACTTTGTCTATAAAGATATTCGACGAATGCACTAGCCAGTCTGTTTCCCGGAACTGAATCCGATCAAACACGATCTTGGAAGGCGCATCGCGCAATATCACCAAGGTCTCTCCATTAGCTTTTGCACAGCATTGATAAAGAAGTGGGATCAATACCTCTAGTGTTGCTGGATCCTCTGATTAGCTGCATGGAGGCATGTTGTGCCACATGTGCAGTGAGCTTTTACCACGCAAAAAAGTGAATAGTGTTTGCACCTACTTCGGGCAGAGGGATGGGGCTGGAAGTTCGCAGCACATTCTCCACACAAGAATATCTTTGGCTGTTTCTGTGTTTTTCCCCCCAGCGATGTTGCCACGTTTATGTTTTATGTTTACTTTGTAAGGCAGGACCAACTCCTCATTTCCATCTAATTCGGAGACGTATATGAATGCCTGAAAGAGTTCGAACTACCAAGTCCTTATCTTTTGAGCAGTTAAGTTAGCAGTGCAATATATGGAATTAATTGATAATAAAAGGGATAAAATACTTATTGGTATTGAGCTTACAAGTGAAATAACTTAACTTATAAGTTATTTTGAAGCTTAAAACTTAGAACTAATTACAATAGGCAAAAAATGAATAAACTAATTACTTCAGTTACTGCAAAATAAACATATTAATGTTTGGGCAATGTAATTTGTTATTAATTAATTTATAGTAGTTTCAGCAGTAGTAAAATAAAGAGTTTAAAGGACATATTTTTCAAAGTATTAAAGCATTGCAGTCTCTACAGTGTAAAACTTTGTTAAACCCATAAATAAGGCCATGTGTATGAGTTTGCTTTCTTTGATTCACTTGATTCTTCCACAGCAGTCATATCTACTGTATATTGAATTACCAATGCTTAAACACAAATAATTGAAAGAGAAATAAATATTGGAGTCGTATATTAATTATTTTATTATTACAGGTAAACCAAAGGGTAAGTGAAGATTTTAATGTTTAACAATTTAACTGTCACAAGAATATTAAGAAACAAAAAGAATGAAACCACTTGTAGAAGAAATATTTGCTTTTAATGTAATGTTTTAAAGCAAAATATAATAGATTATTATAAAAATGTAATCGAACTAAAATATAATAGAAGATTGGTTTTATGATTTGTTATTAAAATAAAAAAAAAAACTTTTTAGATTTCGAGTAAAAAAAACTACAACAGATATTTTAAGTGTACCTGCGTATATTCTTAATATGAAGTATAAGACTTTTACTAATTTCTTTTATTTTCTGTTTGGTTTATTATAGAAGAATCAGATGGAGGTAAGTTTATCTTCAGTAATTTCTTTAAATTATTGTTGATCTACAGTTTTGTTCCTCTGATTTACTTCAAATACACGTTTCGACTAAAAAAAAGACATAATTAAAAACAGAAACCAAAAACAGTAATCATTACCAAATTACAAAATGGTCTCATGGTGACCAGAGATGATAGATTTGCAGTAATGTAAACTTCAATTTTAAATATAACACCTTCCATCATGTTTATATTACTATTATTCTCATAAAAGTCAACATACATTATCATTGTAAAATTATACTTCAAATAAGTGTAATTAACTAACAAAACTAACGTAGTTTAGTTTGTGAGTTTATAGATTTATGTTTCTTTAAAAACTTCCCCCGATCACCATTTCGAGATAAAGATAAAGGCCACTGTATTTGGATTTATTTTTGCGTCTTAGATTCCAAAAAAAAATATCGAACTTGCAGTATATTGTATCACATCGCAAAAGCATAATGGTTTTAACATATATTTATATAAGAGCTATTCTGATAATTATAATATTCAAAAAACTGCTTGTTTTCTAAGAAATTTTGATTTTTGGAAAGCAAAAACACACATCTTATTATTTTTCTTCTATGCAGAGAAATTCATAATCGATCTGGAAACTTCTCCTTGTTAGAATATCTCTTTAAATTCGAGTAAAAGTTTACTTCAGAACTTAGAGAAACATTGAAGGGCTACGCTTATTTTTTTAATAAAACCTGGTTTAAAGTTTTTTGAAGGAAATTAAGATACAGTTTATTTTTGAAATTTTCAGATTCAAAATCTAAAGGTAATTTGAACTGTTTAAATTAATATTGCAGATTTTCAAAAATCGCAGATATTTTCACGAAAGGATTGGGAGATGGCAAAACGCCATGAGATGGCAAAACAATTAAAATTGAGCGAATAATTCTCTATACAATATTTCCCACAATTTGATTTGAGGGGGGTTTTTGTAGATTTTCAAAATTTATATTTAATAATTTAGCTCGTTTTGAAAATGGCAAATTCCAATTGTGAAAAGTATTATTCAGCCAAGAATTTAATTGAAAACATGCCAAGCATTAATTGTGTTTATGACAACAATGAACAGCACAGCACGTTCAATGACAGCGCGCGCAACAAAAAGAAAGGATTTTGCGTTGCGCGTGATAATTGGAAAAAGAACACAGTGAAAAAGAAATGGCGTAAAAGACAGACGCAAAATATTTGTTCCTGAATTTATATGGATCAAGGATAAAGAAGGATCCATGTTTTCTACTTAGATATGAAGTAAAGCAGACTCTCCTAAAGACGGAAGAATCAAAGAAGTTATTCTTCAAGTTTCAGTGCGAAATGAATCACCTTTTGTATCCAGAATTTGAGGAACATTCTATTTGGAACAGACGCCGCCATTTTGAATAATGCAAAGAAGCAAGCATGGTAAATCGTGTGTATATCAAGGGTGCAGCTGAACTAACCCTGTTTATCTCGTGTGTGCAACCAAGTCTAAAGTAAGTATATTCATTCATTCTTATTATATTTTTACAAGGACACATGTTTTCGCATCACGAACATTCAAGACACAAACCAGATTAAGTAACTTATAATATAGTTTGCAGGAGAATTAGTTCGAGGAATTGTGCGAGAATCAATTCACGATACACATAGATAGAAAAGTTCGTTTCACCCTTAAATGTACAATTAATCATGTCTTGTCTTGTCTTGAACATTTTAGGTATAGACAATGATTGTTTGTTCCTAGCTCTGAAGATGATTTTGGTCTTTCCATCTTGTCCTTGGTCGTCCTCTTGTCTCTTTTTCCTTTGGGTTTATATTTCAAAATTAAATTTGGAATTTTATCGTTGGGCATCCTTTCAACATGGTTAAGCCATTTTTTTTGGTAATTTTGAATTTCTTGAATTAAACTTGGAGTTTTAAGTTGGTCTCGAATATCATTATTTTTCTTTTTGTCGAGGCGTGTACATCCTAATAAAGGTCTCAAAAATTTCATTTGTGCAGTTTCCAATCTTTGTTTGTTTCTTTGTTTCAATATCCAGGTTTCACTCCCATATTTAATTGCTGCTTTGGCTGTAATGTTATGTAATGTTAGTAGTGTTTCTTTCGTCATTTGTTTTCCAAATCTTCTTCTAATTATTCCATTCATTCTATTGTATGTCTGACAATTAATCATAATTTCTTTAAATTACTTTTTATTTACAGTTTTGTCGTCTTGATTTTCTTTAAAATACAAGTTTCGACTAAAATTAGAAATGAAACAGTAATAATTATGAAATTACAAATTGGTCACATGGTGACCGGAGATGATTGGTTTGCAATAATGTAAACTTAAGTATTAAATATAACAACCTCAATCTTGTTTTAAATTACTATTATTCTCATAATAATAAACATAAAATATCATTGTAAAATTACATTTCAAATAAATTTAATTAACTAACATAACTAACGTAGTTTAGTTTGTGAGCTTATAGATTTCTGTTTCTTTAAAAACTTTTCTCGATGACAATTACTAGATGAAGGTAAAGGACACTGTATTTGGATTTATTTTTGCTTCTTAGAGTAAAAAAAAGCACAAAAAAATAAACGAACTTGCAGTCTATTGTATCACATCGCAAAAGCATTATGGTTTTCATCTATATTTAAAAAAGAGCTATTCGGATAATAATAATATTAAGAAACTGCTTGTTTTCTAAGAAATTAGGACTTTTGGAAAGGCGAAACACTTATTTTATTATTTTTTTTCCTATGCAGAGAAATTCTTATATAATCGATCATGGAAATTCTCCTTGTTAAAATATCTCTTTAAATTCGTGTAAAATTTTACTTTAGAACTTAGAGAAACGTTGAAGGGATATATCACGATTTTTATTCCTTAAAGGAATTATATGCCACAGGATTGAGGATATCAACTGAAACTTTAAATAAAAATGTTTTTTATTGGTATTTCTAGAAAAGAAGTGAAATTTTTGTTACACTACAATTCTTTCATTAAATCTGAAAATATTTGATTTCTTTCACTTTAAAAATTAGTTAACTATTAAGTCTTTTATACATTTATTCTTTAATAAAACCTGGTTTGAAGTTTTTGGAAAGAAATTAAGACTGATTTCATTATAATTTATTTTTTAAATTTTCAGATTCAAAACCTAATGGTAATTTGAGCTTTTTAAAATAATACTCCGTATCACAATATTATAAAATCAATCGTTGAAATGAATTTTAATTGCAATTAAAGAAGTCTGGCTTACAAAGAAATGTAGATTTTAAAAATTTGAATACTTTTGAATTTATGGAAAAAGAATAATGAACTGAGAATATCAATTTCATCTGTAAAATTAATTCTAATTTCTAATATTGTAATAATTTTCAGATGAGAAACCTGAAGGTAACTTTATAATGTTGTCAATTTTATGAAATAATTCATTTAAATTTTGAGTTTTATAACTGGAAACTGGAAGTTGCAGTTATTTTACGAGTAAAGTACACCAACCCCTGTCTCCCTCTGGTAAGTATAATGAGATAATGCAAGAAGAATCGATTCCAAGCGGTTAGGGCAAAAACTGATATTTTTTTTTTTTTGAATGAACTCATTATTTGATAGCGCGCGAACACATAGAATAAAAAAAGGATTGGATATTCGGGACCAGCAGCAGTCCAATGGTGAGCGTTCCTGACTGCGAGGACAAAGGTTCTCGGTTGAAATCCCATGCAAGGCGGAGAAAAAATGAAAAAAAAAGAACAATTTTATAATCTGACTTTCTCAGCAAGGGAAACATATAAATAACATTTGCGCCCGACAGACAGAGAAATAAACGATTTTAGTAATATAGATTATGCAGATTTAGTAAAATATGATGTTTCAAAATAATAAGAATAAATTTCATCAGGATAAGCTTTATAAGAAAGTGTTTTGATCTTGTGGGCAACTTTTATGTGTAAAGTTTATGTAATCTTTTTTTTTTTTTTTGGAAATAATTGAGAATTCTTAATTTTAACATGTTGAATTAATTAGATCTATCAGTAGGCTCTGAATTTGGTTTTTTACAAATGATACAAGTATTCATAAGTGAAAGCAATATTAAACTGACAATGTACATATAACATTACTGTTGCACTAACTGTTAACGTTCTAGGTTGTTTGACTCAAGTACTTTCCTGTGATTGAGACATGTTGTATTGCTGCCAAAGAATCAGCGCCTTTAGTTGTATCTTAGTAAACTGGGAACAAGTATCATTTATGTTATTTGTTATTGTTGTTATGCAGATATCATCAGTAACGGAGATACCTTCAACTACTTTACAATGCCAGCACAATGTCGTAACTTAATCTAAAGTCGGATACAAAATTTTATCCATTTATCCTGTTATCCTCAAGTTCCTGGATGAGAGCTGTGCTGATGTATATCTTGGAGATAGTAGTCAATGAAGATTGTTATTTGTGACATATCCGATCAAGATGGAAACTTATCTATGAAATATTCCATTGCTTACTGATTTATTTCTGATGACAATATAATATTAAAGTGATATAATAATATATTAATACTTTAATATATTTTAATAATTATTAGTTCATTAACATATCAATGCTGAGGACCATTAGTGACAAGTCCAGCCACCTAGGCACCGGAGTATATATATACAAATAATTGTTAATTATATATACATAATTGTATACATATATATTTCAATTATTATATAATAGAGAAGCAAAATCTCTCAATGCTATCAGAGCACAAGTACATTTTTCTGCCTTTAATATTGACATTGGCACTTTTAAAATGCAATTGCTGGATTAGAAAAAACCCAAAGAATTACGGAACTCCAAATTGGAACGCCCTAATGCTTATATGGAAATATTGGAGAAAAACCAATGTGAGATTAGTTCACAGCACAAGTGGTCGGCTTTGAAAGACCTGGAGAAGGAAGACATGATGATTTTTAACCCCTGGAATAAGTATTCCTGACTCATGTGATCAGTTAAAAAAAAGTAGCATTTGCTGTTATTTCTCTATTCGTCTCAATGTATTCATGCGAACAATCTTTTTCAAACATGAATTTTATCAAAAGTAAATTGAGAAATCGTCTTATTGATAAGAACCTGGAATCGTGCGTGAAGACCGTTATCAACAGCTACTAATAGCCGAAACAGCGAACCGATTTTGCCACGCACTCTAGGATTTATTTTAACATGGGGTCCTGTGGGAAAAACTGGTTTTTCACCCTCCCCTCCTAAGAAGGCAAAAGTCGGCAGGAATTTGATTACTGGGATTTATAGCCGTACCTAAGAGCTATCGAATGACACTTATCCTAAGTAGAGGAAAGTGCAGGAAAAAAAGATGACAAAATAATGAGTTAATAACAAAAGCTATTCTATGATTATTGAAGTAATATATTTTGAATTAGAATAAAAAAAAAGTAGAATTCATTGTATAACGATATAATTTTAATACACTAATTTCATTCAGAGATAAAATTGTTTTAAATGTTAATTTAGGACTTTTCTACTTTCTTGTAGGTCGTAAACGTAAATAGGATTTTTTTTTTTATTTATATTTTTATTTATATTTACGGGAAGGTTGCCATCGATGGATCACACATTTTTTTTTTTAATTTTTTGTCTAATTTTTTTTTTCGAAAATTTAGTTTATATATGCAATATATTTCGTATTTTTCCTGAACTATAATTAGAATTTGGAATTAGAGGAAGTGGTCCATTGGTGGCAACTGGTTTCCATGAATGGACCATTTACAATAAGAAAACCATGTATGTATCTGTTTTTGAATAATAAATATATCATAAATTTTATATTAAATACTTAAATTCCAGTGTAGAATTTTAAATTCAAAATTCATAATAATTTTCATTGTCTTTTTATGTTAATATTTACTTTTTGTAAATTTACTTTTTGTATTAAGTTATTAACAATAAAATATATCTCAGAAATGATTCCAGTTTTCATTGCATATATTTTTATTAATAGAAAAACTGTTATGTCTTATTATAGTTATAAATAGGCTTATTATTCTTATAATAGATTGAAATTCCTGTTTTCAACAGAAATGTCCATTGAATTATTTTCGTAATAGGGAATTTTATTAAAGCTTTTGAAATCAGAAAGGAAATATGTTACATATAATTCAAGAGAAATATAAACAATCGTATATCAACTATAAACACTTTTTAATAACAAGTAGTAGATTTGAAAGTTACTTGTTTGGTTTGGTGGTCGGTGGTGGTCGGTTTGGTGGTCCAGTGGTAAGATATTGATCTGCAGGCTCAGGAGCCAGAATCAATTCCCAGCAAAGATCAAGAAAGGGTTCGAAGTGTAATATTGGGATCCATTTTTTTTCCTCAGGGGTTAAAAGAGGTGATGCGTGGAACTGTCCACGTGACCTTAAATTAGTTGTATCGTCTTGATACACGGGGAGCCTGACCTGCGGTGACCCCAAGGATCACATTGGCCTATAGGGGGGTGCTTTGAATAGTTTAACGTTCAAAATAGGTTTGCTGAAATCGAATAATAAATGGATTAAAATTCTTGATGAACAAACAAAATCTTTTAATTAAATAATCAGATTCCAAAATGTGAGGATCTCATTATTTCATTTTTTTCCCCTTTTATTTATACGCGAATTTGAAAGTAGTTATAATAACTGAAATACACATTCTCTAGATCTTGCCATAATCTCAAAGTATAGTAAAGACTACTATTCTAACCTAGTTAATTACTTTACAATATTATCACTCACTCTTCTAAATTATAACAAATTTCCCTATTTACAGATAGTGTTTTATAGAATTTACATTAAAGGTTAAAAATGTATTTGTTTTCTATATAGCGCTGATCGTGGAATTATTTGTACTTAGTAGTTCTATGTACAGTAGCTGTATGAACTCGTGAAGACAATACAATGAAGTTCAATATAGTTAGCAGTGTAATATATGGAATTAATTGATAATAAAAGGGATAGAAACGTAAAAACTTCTAAGTTATTTTGGAACTTAAAACTTAGAACTAATTACAATAGGCACAAAATCAATAAACTAATTACTTCAGCTACTGCCAAATAATGTTTAAGCAATTTACTGCTTCAGCAGTAGCTTAATAAAGAGTTTTGAAGGACATATTTTTCAAAGTAGTAAAGCATCGCAGTCACTACAGTGTAAAACTTTGTTAAACCCTTACATAGGGTTATGTGTATGAGTTCGCTTTCTTCGATTCAATTTATACTTCCACAGCAGTCACATCTACTGTATATTGATTTAACAATGCTTAAACACAAATAATTGAAAGAGAAATAAATACTGAACTCGTATATTAATTATTTTTATTATTGCAGGTAAATTAAAGGGTAAGTGAAGATTTTAATATTTAACTATTTAACTGTCACAAGAATATTAAGAAATAATAAGAATGAAACCACTTGTTGAAGAAATTTTAATTTTTTTTATTTAATGTTTTAAAGCAAAATATAATAGATTATATTATAAAAAAAAAACTAAAAAAGTAGATAATATTATTTTTTCTGCTATGTATAAGATTTAAAGCATGTGACTAAAAATAAAAGCGTGGTGCTCTCATAGCAAATGTTTGAATGATGCTGTAAAGAATTGCTAGGAGTAAACGTATCATTTTAATCGGCACTGTTACGATTACTTAATATTACTAATACTAACTAACTAACTGAGTTGAAATTTGAAATACATTCATTTATGAATACAGAACCAAATTCTAAGATCAAAATGTTAATTAGACTTAAAGAAAACCTTAAACGTAATTATTAAATTAACATGTTAAAACTAATTACTAAATTATCATTTGAGGTTTTAAAATAATTAACTTAAACTAGTACTTCTTGAACAAAATTTAGAAAAATAAACAAGCAATCGGTTTTTCTAAAGTGGCATTTCAATCAATGAAATTTAAAAACTGTTTTTATCGTATGCTAATTAGAAGGAATGCTACGAGTAAAGGTACCATTTTCCTTTGCACTCTTACTATTAGGTAAATATTACTAATACGTGCTTATCTACTTATTTGCTTGCTAGAAATATTTGCTATGAACGTCCCACGCTAATGGGCCATAGGCGAACCCTAACCCACTTCTAGCAATGGGGGGATTACAAAAACTACAGCAAGTAATACCCTTATCAACAGCTACTTATAACCGATTCGGCCACGTACTCTAGGAGTTATTTTAACATGGGGTCCTATGGAAAAAACTGGTTTTTCACCCTCCGTTCCTAAGGAATCAAAAGCCGGCAGGAATTTGATTGCTGGGATTTATATCCCTATCTAAGAGCTATCGAATGACACTTATCCTAAGTGGAGGAAAGTCCGGGAAAAAAAGATATGAACAATAAACGAAAAACGGTCAAACCGGAAGTTGCAATTTTTGAGCTTCATATGAAAGATTTAGGAATTTGATAACAGAATAGAGAATAGAGAAAAGTCCAAAGGACCGTGCGTCCTGGACGATTAGGCTATCCTTGCACTGCCACTCCCACAAACAATCACACGCGCGACCCAGCCTACCTGTCGGCAATGGTTCTTTCATGAATCATCTATTGGGCCTTTTTCTACAAAACTGCGTGTTTTTGAACATTTTTTTTAAAATTTTTTTGCAATTTTTAAATTCTATATTTCATTTCTTGCTAAGAGATTCCAAACCCAGTGCAATTGTGATACCAAGCATTTTCATGGTCAATGAGTTTTAAAATATAAACGACACAATATAATTACATAAGTAAATATAATTTAATGAATTAGATACAATATAAGAAAGAGCGTTTACTAAGAGTAAAATAAAAGATAATTATATAAGGTGGTCATTTTACAGGTTCACTTGGTTTATCACATAAAGATCTATAGTATCCTCAAACAGATACTGAGTGCAACAGTTAAATATAACAAAAATGTAAATATTTTAGTAAGTTATTATTATTAAATCTATAAAATAAGAATAATAAATATATACAATAACATATTTACATCATAAACATATATATATATATATATATAAAAATATAGAGGGGGGTAATGTGACAATACTCATATGTCGATTTATTATAACTATTAAAATATTAGAATATTAATATTATTATCATTGTAAAGACAAAAGAAATGTCAATTAAGAAAAATAATTTCAAAGTAATTATTTTGTAAAAGCTAATGGCGAAAGACTTCGTTAGGGACAGTTTTAATTATCGTCAGTGATTTTTATTTTAGTTTAGGCTTTAATTTATTTTAATTTAGGATTTTAGGAGATAAATCTTTTAAATGTAACTTATTAGGATTTAATGCAATTTAGTGTTAGAAATTTAGGTGTTTTAAGTAGTTGTGTAATTTAAGATTAGTTGAATTTAAGGATTTTAATAAGGAATTAATTTTCTTTTTGCTTTAATTAAGCTGAGTTTGTTTGAGTTTGGAAATTTCCTATTCTTAGGAATTTCCTTGTGGCCATCATTCCATATTTGGAATTGTTGTAAGCATAGTAATTCTATTGGTGAATTAGCATTATCACTCCATGTGAGGTAATTATGAGGTAATCTCCCTTATTTGGGCTGATAGGCAATCCTGCTATCCGTATGGTCTGTGCGACGCGTGACGTCACACAGCGGCGCTCTTAAAGTTTATAAAACGGGGTGTTCGAGTAAGATCGCTCTCTCTCGCCGCAGTTTTGCTCTCTTAACCTTTGCTACAATGCACCCGGCCTCGTCGACCACCGCGGACGATGTATTGGCAGCCGCGCCTCAAATTCTCGATGCGTTTGTTAGAGATAGGGCGTGTTAAATCAAGTTATCTTTAGTTAGAATAGGCAACCCGTGGATAGCCTACAATTTCTACAATTTATTTGAGCGAAACATTACTGAAATTAATTTGCAAGATAAAGCTTGCAAATTTTGTGTTCAATGCACGTGTACACCCGTGCAGGATTCCACAAGTTACTTAGTGCTTCGTAAGTGAAAATTGTGCCTCGTAATTTAGTAGGATTCCACAAGTTATTTAGTGCTTCGTAAGTAAAATTTGTGCTTCGTAATTTAGTTATTTAGTGCTTCGAAAGTAAAATTTGTGCTTCGTAATTTAGTTAGTTAGTGCTTCGTAAGTGAAATTTCAGTGCGTCGTAATTTAACTTTATGCTTCAAGAAGTTATAAGCCATAGCTTCGCCGAAAGTATTATTCTTGCAGTGTTGTGTCATATTATTATTTCGCAGTGTCGAATAAAAATGGTTAAGTTTAATTAATGTGGTGAATGCGTTGTGCTTCTTTGTGCGTGAACGTGAAGTGTGGCTCCCCCACGCTCCGAATGGATTGGATTAGTCAGGGCATACCATGTAACGACTTTGGAGGGGGTAAATAGAAAATTCACCGAACGGACTTTTCGGTTGGCGCCCAACAAATACCCGAACAACCCCTGAAGGACTAAATTATCACGTGGTACCGTTACATATTTGGCTTGCCAACGTGGGGCCCGACAACAACGAGGACCCGATACACGAGGCGACTACGCACGAAGACAGCAGGACCCGATATCCAGGCGCTCGAAGACGGCGGACCCGATACACGACGCACCCGGCTCGATAACAGCGGACCCGATACACGAAGTGGACACGGCCCGAAGGAAGACAGCGGACTGAACACGGAGTGGACACGGCCCACGGAGAGGTGTGTTCCATTACATGTTGTGAGGACGTATATGCAAGTTTAAGGAGTTAAGTAATTAGAATAGCAAATTAGTTTAAAGTCATGAGCAATAACGGTGATTCAGACGGAAAGACGCCCAAAGACGCGTTTTCTCAGTATAGGGAGGCTGAAACCTACGCCAGTAATGGAGAAACGGACGAGCCCGAGTCGTTAGATTCTAGCTTGATGCAGCAGTTAAATTTAGAAGAGCAGGCTGCACACGTTAGTGTGGCAGCGCCTAGACCAGTTCACATTGTAGCTCCCGCGCCTGAGACACTAGCTGCAGAAGCGCCGCGTAGTCCGGCAAGGCAACCAGGATTAGCAGAGCTATTTGAAGCCATGGCTAGGTTGGCCGAACAAAACACGCAATTAAGTGCCAAAATGGACGAACAAGGTGCCAAAATGGCCGAACAAAATAATAAAATGGCCGAGCAAAACACGCAATTGAAAGCTGACATAGGTAACAAAATGGACGAACAAAACAAGCAATTAAATGCCAAAATGGACGAACAAAACACAAAATTAAATGCCAAAATGGACGAACAGATGGCCAAGACTAATGAGTCAATCCAGAGACTGAATACCATAGTCGAGGAGTTAGGTGCAAAGACTGGAGAAACGCTGCAGAGATTAGATGCAAAAATAAGTGAACAAGGTGCAAAAATCGATGCTCAAGAAGTAAAGCTGTCCGAGAGGCTTGAACAAGGTCTTCGGAATATTAAGGATGACGTCCAACGTACAATCAGTGAATTCAAAACGACCTTCGACGGTCGCATAGCCCAAGTTGAATCAGCAGTGCAGCAAAAGTGCGACACCTTAGAAGGCAAAGTAGCCAACGAACTCAGCCAAGTCAATGGACAAATTGGCGAAGTCAAGCAGAGCATAATAGGAATAACAGAGAAGGTCGGACAGGTGCACCGCGACGCGGTTGACAAACATGCCCAGCTAAGCACACATGTACAAACAGTGGTTGTTCAACAAGTACAGGAAGTTCGACAGCTCGTAGAAGAACGAGTTAAGGACATGAATGACAAAATGGAACGCCTACCAACAGCACCTGTAATGCTGGCAACGGCATTGACCAATATACCACCCACATTGACCTTTAATGGGACGTCCGGCGAACATCCCAGTGCATTTATGAAGGCTGTCACAAATTACTTCGCATTAACGAATGTCAGAGAGGCACTGAAGCCGCGAATAATCTACCAAATGCTAAAAGGAGCGGCGAAAACGTGGATGGATACCTTGGACCCGTTTCCCACCACCATGGACGAGTTTAAGAGTAAATTTCTCGCTCGATTCTGGGGAAAAGAGGCACAGGCCAAATTCAAATTCGACCTCATGCACTCCTACTGGAGGAGAGGAGATGGTAGTATGCGTGGTTACGCAGAGGACAAGATAGCTGCGCTGAGGCAGTGTGAACCGCCGATGTCAGAGCATGACATTATAAGCTTACTCACGAGACATTTTCCAGTGCACATACGAAATCTGCTCATGAGTGTGGACGCAATGACCATCGAAAAATTTCAGTTCATGCTAGGGAATTACGATCACGCCAGTGAAAGCTTCACACAGCCCGATAGGAAAGCAAACGTGAACAGCGTGTCATCGCCTACAAGTAGGAGTAACGGACCGGGTTACCGCAGAAACAGTGATCGGACGGAGTCTCCACCAAGCAACCCGATGAAAACGGGAGAGCATAGCCCAGATCGAGACAGACCGATACAAAGGGATACCGGTGGAAATCGTTGGACGAATCACGAACCGAGTAAAGGGAGAAATAGCCAATCGACCTCAAGAGGCTTAGATGAGGGCAGAAATCTTCGTACAGCAATTGCATTAGACGGAGGGGCGAGTTGTTCTACGGTACGAAAAAACTAGTGTCGTTCGGCGAGAAGGACACACAGTCGAGCGTTTTTGTTCACTGGGCAGTCCTCATTTGTGTGGTTCGGACTTGGCGTACGGACGATTTGCTTAATTATGGTGAAGGAGTTGCCGAGGTTGGTGATAGGTAATGTCTTTTAAAGAAGATGACTGGGGAGGTGCTAGAGAGAGCACTTTGTGTGATAGAAAGGTGCCAATTGTCACCATGGGAGCATTACAGATAGAAGTCAGCAGCGCCCGTTCATTTGACAAATAAACCGATGAACGCGACGTGGCCATGGTGTTGCCTGAGGGGGTGCCAAAAGGAGCGCTAGAGGTTGTGAGGATACCCCAACCCACCCGAATGTAAGGAGCACCTGGTCGAGCCGACGAGTCCGCAGGTGAAGTTATCCACCTGATTACGGAGGTGATAAATATGAAATAAAAAGCGCAAAGCGTAAAACAACTTGTAACCGACTTCGGGGATTTCCGACCTGTACTCGGTAATCGACCCGGGACGTGAGGGACGCACTAGTCACGAAATTGATGGACTACCTGGGGACCAA
>JAFIDM010000002.1:22622382-22680583 GCA_023159025.1 Thereuonema tuberculata
TCCTTATCTTTTGAGCATTAATGTAGAAGAACAAATAAAGGCTAGGTCTTTTGAGTGGAGAGCTTTTTTCCAGTCACTCATGGCTCTAATTTAATAGATAATATCAGTTCTTGCAGAAGATCTATAAAAGAATATGAACAGGTATAGGTTCAAAAAAACATGCAGAAGTAACATCTGTTAACAAGAAAGGATTATGAATCACGTTTAGATTGAATCTTTTTTTTTTATTGCTTTGAACAATTAACTTTTACTTAATCTGTCAAATAAAAAGGCAAAAAAAAAACAACAACAAAAAACAAGCAAGGAAACTAACTGCAGAATAATTAAAATTATAGCCTAATTTTTTAGAAATATGTACAGTTTCATGTTTTCTAAACCATACAAGAAACAAATTACCTACGGAAGTATGGAAAACCGTAGCTGCAGTCTAGATACTAATCGAATTTTGATTTAGAAGTAATTATTAAGCTTAACTAACTTTTTTAAAATTGTAATTTTTTTTAAGATTTATGATAAAATAATAAGAGTTAATGACAAAAGCTATTCTATAATTATTGAAGTAATATATTTGAAATAGAATAAATAGAAACTAGAATTCATTGTATAATGATATAATTTTAATTCAGTAATTTTAATTCAGAGATAATTGTTTCAAATGTTAATTTAGAATTTTTCTCCTTAGTTATAGGTCGTAAACGTAAATAGAATTTTTTTTATTTATATTTTTTTTTTACATTTACTACCTTCCCTTTGTCTAAATTTTTGTCTAAATTTTTTTATCGAAAATTTAGTTTATATATGCAACATACACTCATTAACAAAAAAAACGACACACCTAAAAGAAGCTGTCCGATGGAGAAAAAAATTGGTGGAGAGCAAGATTATGTACAGAATAGAAAATGATTAAAATTTCAGACAAATTGATTGATTTATTTTAGAGTTACGAGCTCAATAAGGTATTGACCCATCTCTATCCTGAATGAAAGCTGCCACACGACGTGGCATAGAGTGATAAAGCTCCCTGATGGTCTCCTGAGGTATTTCTTGCCAAATTTGCTCCAATTGTCGGGCTAGGTCATCCACATTCTCTGGTGGATGCAGTCGCCTTCCCATCACATCCCAGACTTGCTCTATTGGAGAGAGATCTGGGGATCTGGCTGGCCAAGGAAGTGTTTCACAAGCTGCAAGACAGGTCATAGCAACACGTGCCGTATGTGGTCTGGCATTATCTTGCTGAAAAATAAGACCAGGGTACTGCAAAAGGAAGGGTAGCAAACCAGGTCTCAGAATGTCGTCGATATACCGCTGTGCTGTAAGTGTGCCGCTAATGATGACCTGAAGGGTCCGGCTATCAAGGGAAAAGGCACCCCAGACCATAACTCCTGGTTGAGGGCCTGTGTGGCGTGCAATAGTGAAAGCAGGATTGGCACGCTGCCCTGGGCGTCGCCAGACACGTCTGCGACGATCGTCAGGACACAGTTGGAAGCGGGATTCGTCGCTAAACACTATAAGTCCCAAGTCAGCATCATTCCAACCGGATCGAGCCAAGCACCACTGTAATCTGGTCCGACGGTGTGCAGACGTGAGTGGCAGGTGGCGTAGCGGTTGGTACGAGCGTAGATGTCGCTCTCTGAGTCGTCTGTGAATGGTCATGGTGGATACTCGTGTGCGGGTCGCACGTCTGATGGTTGATAACGATGATTCAGGCGCTGTGACAGCTGATTTGACAATTCCTCTATCCTCCCGCTCTGCTGTGGTCCTAGGGCGACCGCTACCTTCACGACGCTGAAATCTGCCATTGTCCACCCATTCCTGCCAGCATCTTCTAATCGCAACATCACTTCGACCTATATGACGAGCGATTCTCCGATTTGCCGAACCTGCCTCTTTCAATCCAATGATATGATCTCTTTCAAACTCTGACAGTTGCACGTAATGAGCTCGAATCCTGCGGTGAGGCATTTTTTCAGTCGTTGAAAGGTATTCTATCTCGCAATGCAACAGAAATTTGACCATCAGATTGAGAATCGCTTCTTATATACACCTGCTGAGTGCGTAGTTCCGATGCGCTGTAGCTCTCGGTATTCATTCATTGGACACCAAAGTTTAATCATTTTCATGGGCGGTCCCAATGTCTTTGCATATGAAATTTCATTTCAATCGGACAACTCCTTCTAGGTTCGCCGTTTTTTTTTTGATAATGAGTGTATTTCGCACTTTTCCTGAACTATAATTAGAATTTGGAATTAGAGGAAGTGGTCCATTGGTGGCAACTGGTTTCCATGAATGGACCATTTACAATAATAAGAAAATCATGTATATATCTATTTTTAAATAATAAATATATTATAAATATTATGGTAAATCCATAAATTCCAGTGTGGAAACTTAAATTCAAAATTCATAATAACTATCATTGTCTTTTTATATTAATATTATTTACTTTTATATTAGACTATTAACAATAAAGCATACATAAGTGATTCCAATTTTCATTGCATATTTTTATTCAAAGAAAAACTGTCAGGTCTTATTATTGTTATGAATAGACTTATTATTGTTACAATAGATTTAAATTCCTGTTTTCAACAGAAATGTCCATTGAATTCTTTATGTAATTGTGAATTTTATTAAAGCTTCTTCAATCAGAAAGAAAATATGTTACATATAATTCAAGAGAAATATAAACAATCGTATATCTTCTATAGACACTTTTCAGTAACAGATTAAAGATTAGAAGTAGATTAGAATCGTCGGTTTGGTGGTCCAGTGGTAAAATATTGATCTGCAGGCTCAGGAACAAGGTTCTAGTCCCAGCAAAGATCAAGAAACGGTTCGAAGTGTAATATTGGGATCCATTTTTTTTCCTCAGGGGTTACAACAGGTGATGCATTTGACTGTCCACTGACCTCAAATTAGTTGTATCGTCATGATACACGGGGAATCTTACCTGCAGTGACTCAAGGACCACATTGGCCTGTAAGGGGATGCTTTGATTAGTTTTACGTTCAAAATAGGTTTGCTGAAATCGAATGATAAATGGATTAGAAATCTTGATAAACAAACAAAATCTTTTAATTAAAAAATCAGATTCTGAAATATGAAGATCTGATTATTTAATTTTTTTCCCTTTTATTTGTACGTGGATTTGAAAGTAGATATAATAAGTGAAATACGCATTCTCAAGATGTTTGCCATAATCTCTAACTATAGTCAAGACTACTATTCTAACCTAGTTAATTACTTTACAGTACCCTTCTAAAATATAACAAATTTTCTAATTACCGATACTGTTTTATAGAATTCACATTAAAGGTTAAAAATTTGTTTTCGTTATAGAACTTATCGCGGAATTATTTGTACTTACTAGCTCTCTGTTCAGTAGCTCTATGAACTCGTGAAGACAATACAATGAAGTTCAATACAGTGGAATATATGGAATTAATTGATAATAAAATGGATAAAAATCTTATTGGCATTGCACTTAGAAACTTTTTAAAAAGTTATTTTGGAAATTTACACTTAGAACTAATTACAATAGGCACCAAATCAATAAACTAATTACTTCAGCTACTGCCAAATAATGTTTAAGCAATTTACTGCTTCAGCAGTAGTTGAATAAAGAGTTTTAAAGGATATATTTTTGAAAGTATTAAAGTATAGCAGTCACTACAGTGTAAAACTTTGTCAAACCCATAAATAAGGCCATGTGTATGAGTTTGCTTTCTCTGATTCATCTAATTCTTCCACAGCAGTCATATCTACAGTATATTGAATTACCAATGCTTAAACACAAATAATTGAATGAGATATAAATATTGGACTCGTATATTAATTATTTTGCTATTGCAGGTAAAATAAAGGGTAAGTGAAGATTTTAATTTTTAACTATTTTACTGTCACAGGATTATTAAAAAACAATAAGAATGAAACCACTTGTAAAAAGAAATATTTGCTTTTAATGTAATGTTTTAAAGCAAAATTTAATAGATTATTATAAAAATGTAGTAGAACTAAAATATAATACTAGATTGTTTTTATGTTTAGTTAATAAAAAACCCTGAAAATTCGAGTGAAAAAAACATTAAAAAAATTATAAAGCAAAAATTTTAACTGTTTGTGCAATTAATTGTTTAATATAAACTAAAGAGTTTCACCAATTATTTTTCTTTTCTTTTTTGTCTCAATGTAGAAGATTCAGATGTAGATAATTTTATCTTCAGTAAATTCTTCAAATTATTTTTTATTTACAGTTTTGTCATCTTGATTTTTTCAAATACAAGTTTCGACTAAAATTAGAAATGAAACAGTAATCATTACGAAATTAGAAATTGGTCACATTGTACCAGAGATGATAGGCTTGCAATAATGTAAACTTCATTATTAAATATAACACCTTCAATCTTGTTTATATTATTATTGTTCTCATAATAGTCAACATACATTATCATTGTAAAATTAAGCTTCAAATAAATTTAATTAACTAATATAAATAAGGTTTTTTAGTTTGTGAGCGTATAGATTTCTGTTTCTTTAAACTCTTTTTCCCGATCATAATTTCGAGAAAAAGGGAAAAGGCAATGTATTTCGATTTATTTTTGCTTCTTAGAGTAAAAAAAAAACGAACTTGCAGTGTATTCTATCCTACCGCTAAAATATTATGGTTTTCACATATATTTATAAAAGAGATGTAAGTATTAACGTGCGCTGGTAAATTTACGTATTTTGTACGCCGACGCACAAATATTCGAAAAACAAAAACGTAATTACAATAATATAAAACAACTAGTTTCGATATGTATAGTATCAAGTTAGACGGAATTAAATGGATTTAGGGTTGTAAAGTCAGTGTGCGTGAGAAGGGAATTGTGGGAGTGACCATGTGGTGTCGAGTACGAGCTGAGATTCCTCTCACCTGCACAGAGCTTCGGGAAAACAAAAACAACAAATAATAAAAAGAGAAAGGAAGAGCGCTTTAAACTTTCTTCCGTCTCCCCCTCTCCTCGCCCTCTCCGCTTCTCTTTTCTCCCTACTCTCCTCCCCTGGTCTTTTGTTTTTGTTTTTGTCTTTAGTTGAATGCCTTGTTTTAAAGATGTCTTTTTTTGTTTTGCATATTTGGTATTTGTTGATGTTTTGCACTGAGATAGTTTCGTTATAACAGGTGTTGTCACTTAAAATATAAATTGATTCTTTGCAATTTCTAAGAAAGCTGTTCTCTTCCTTGCAAACAATTACGGTGCTTGTCAAATTCATTTTGTGGTGGTGTTCTGTTGCGTGGGTGACAGTTGCATAATTGGTGTTTCGGTTTCTGAGAGCATATTCATGCTGTTAGAGGCGATCTTCTAGTTTTTGACCTGTCTCGCCCAAATAATAACATGAATGCTCAAGGCAGGGTATGGCATACACGACACCCTGCGTGGAGAGTATCTCGGTGGATGTTCTTTGACGTCTTTGTTTTTTAAGAATTTTGACCAGCGTTTGATTGGAAGGAGATGTTGTGATGATTTGCAAAGGACGCAGAATGTTGTTGAGTGAGTTTTGTAAAGGGTTGAATAGGGTAAGGAAACATATTTGAGTTTGGATTTGTGGACATGCTTGTCATCATTGTAGTGATGGGTAGTTGCCTTTGCTATATGTTTTTTTAGGAAACTCTCAGGGTATTCATTGAGCCGAAAAATGTCGTGGATTGTTAATTTCGCGAGTAAAAGCCTGATGATCACTGGAAATGTCGAATGCCTTTTTTACGGCCATGCTTAAAATGTTAATTTTGAAGGGGGCCGGGGTGCAAGAATTGTAATTTAGAGTTATATTTTGATTTATCGGTGCACAGTTGTGTAAAAACCTTGGTTTATACGTTCAATGAGGAATTCCAGAAATGCTATAGATTTTTCGAGATTGTTTTCCTTTTCTATTTTGAAATTGATCTTTGGATGTGTTTTGGAGATTTCCATCCTTATTGTTTGCTGTTCAAGTGGATTCCTGTAGAATAATAGATCGTCCACATATCTGATGAACAACGGGATGTTAATTTTTAGCTGGTTATAAATGACAAATGCCGAGTCCTCAATATAAATCATGGCGATTTCGGCAAGGGCAGCGGAGGCCGCTAGTCCCATGAACAGTTCGTTTGTTTGTTGATATATTCTATCTTCGAATGCAAAGATCTGCAATCTGAACAGTGCCCCAATGAAAGGTAATAAGTCCAAGGGAGTTGAAGTGTTGACATGATTAATAAAAGATTTGCTTTGTAAATGCTCTAGCGGCCTGTTGATGAGGTCCAGGGAGACTGACGTAAACAAGGCGTCCACGTCCAGTGAAAAAAATTTGTATTGATGTTGGAAAGTTAATGCCCTTATTTTCCTGATGGCCTCAATATTATTTTTTACGGTAAAACTATAAAAGACGTTGAAATTATCAATTTTGTTTGCATACTATATCGGATAGTCTTTTTACTCAGGAGTTACGGCATTTGACAATGCGTATAGCCGCTAAAATTCCCTTTTCATTTTTAGGCTTATGAACTTTGAGAAGAAAACCTAATTATAGGTATGGA
Source organism: Thereuonema tuberculata (assembly GCA_023159025.1). NCBI lineage: Eukaryota > Metazoa > Arthropoda > Chilopoda > Scutigeromorpha > Scutigeridae > Thereuonema > Thereuonema tuberculata. Next base: position 22,628,936 of record JAFIDM010000002.1, read on the forward strand.
TAAGGTGTCATCATTGAGCTTATCAGCACTGCTTAGATAACCATTTTTTGTCACGAAACGAATGACATTTCTATTACAATTTAACATAATTTTTGGGATGGAAGTGAAAAATTGTAATCCGGGCATTGATTGAATGAAGTTTTCAGCCATCAAAGCCATCCCGCTCACAACTGCTGATAAGGGCGGAGCCTTGGTCTTAATGGACAAACCACAATACGCTTTGGTGGCTGAAAACTTCATTCAATCAATGCCCGGATTACAATTTTTCACTTCCACCCTAAAAATTATGTTTAATCATAATAGAAATGTCATTCGTTCCCCGACAAAAAATGGTTATCTAAGCACCCAATGTGCTGATAAGCTCAAAGATGACACCTTATCCATATCTAAAATCAGGTTTCTTCCCAAAATTCATAAGCCTAAAAACGAGAAGGGGATTTTTGCGGCTGTACGCACTGTCAAATGCCATAACTCCTCCGTAAAAGGACTATCCGATATAATATGCAAAAAATGGATAATTTCAACTTCTTTTATAGTTTTACCGTAAAAAATATTATTGAGGCCATCAGCAAAATAAGGGCATTAACTTTCCAACATCAATTCGAATTTTTTTCACTGGACGTGGACGCCTTGTTTACGCTAGAGCAAGGGCGCTAGAGCATTTACAGTGCAAATCTTTTATTAATCATGTCAACACTTCAACTTCCTTGGACTTATTACCTTTCATTGGGGCACTGTTCAGAATGCAGATTTTGCATTCGAGGATAGAATATATCAACAAACAAACGAACTGTTTATGGGACTAGCGGCCTCCGCTGCCCCCGCCGAAATCGCCATGATTTATATTGAGGACTCGGCATTTGTCTTTACAACCAGCTAAAAATTAACATCCCGTTGTTCATCAGATATGTGGACGATCTATTATTCTATAGTAATCCACTTGAACAGCAAACAATAATGATGGAAATCTCGAAATATAGTAGAACCTCATTATAACGGATCCTATTACAACGGACGTCGCTTATAACGGACAGTTTTTTTAAAAAATTATAATAATAATAAAGGATGCTCATTTTTATCTGACGAGTTTTACATTTCCAACCAAGTAATTAAACATCGATCGTTGTGTTGTTTTGCGTAAACATGGATGCTCTGCAAGACTCATACCGAGAAAGAAGAGGTAGGAGGCACTACTCAGCCTACAATTAAGGTGAGCGAAGTGAAAGACCACTTAAATTTTGTTATTCAATATGTTGAACAATCGGCAAAAGAAAATGTGTTTGCATATTACGAACACTTACGGAACCTCCGTCAGTTATAACTGAAAAAATAAGCAGCAAATAAACTCAGCAGAAAATAAATTATTTTTTCAAACCAATGAATGTAAGCAATCAACATGAACCAGGACCTTCTTGTTCTAAAGATTAATACAGTGTACAGGTACACATCTTTTTCAATTCAACCTACTATGTTGAAGGCTGTTTTTTATTTGATTTATAATAAATACTTTTTATAGCTAACTATTGTACTTTCATTGATGTGCACCCTGATGCATTACACCCCTATAAGAATTATTTGTTATATACCGGACTTTCATTAAAACGCACAACCTTCAGCCCCTATTAGTCCGTGATAATGAGGTTCTACTGTATATCCAAAGATCAAATTCAAAATAGAAAAGGAAAACAATCTCGAAAAATCCATTGCATTTCTGGACGTCCTCATTCAACGTAGAAACCAAGGTTTTTACACAACTGTGCACCGACAAATCAAAATATAACTCTAAATTACAATTCTTGCACCCCGGCCCCCTTCAAAATTAACATTTTAAGCATGGCCGTAAAAAAGGCATTCGACATTTCCAGTGATCATCAGGCTTTTACTCGCGAAATTAACAATCCACGACATTTTTCGGCACAATGAATACCCTGAGAGTTTCCTAAAAAAACATATTGCAAACGCAACAACCCATCACTACAATGATGACAAGCATGTCCACAAATCCAAACTCAAATATGTTTCCTTACCCTATTCCCGCCCTTTACAAAAATCGCTCAACAACATTCTGCGTCCTTTGCAAATCATCACAACATCTCCTTCCAATCAAACGCTGGTCAAAATTCTTAAAAAACAAAGACGTCAAAGAACATCCACCGAGATACTCTCCACGCAGGGTGTCGTGTATGCCATACCCTGCCTTGAGCATTCATGTTATTATTTGGGCGAGACAGGTCAAAAACTAGAAGATCGCCTCTACCAGCATGAATATGCTCTCAGGAACCGAAACACCAATTATGCAACTGTCACCCACGCAACAGAACACCACCACAAAATCAATTTGACAAGCACCGTAATTGTTTGCAAGGAAGAGAACAGCTTTCTTAGAAAGTGCAAAGAATCAATTTATATTTTAAGTGTCAACACCTGTTACAACGAAACCATCTCAGTGCAAAACATCAACAAATACCAAATATGCAAAACAAAAAAAGACATCTTTAAAACAAGGCATTCAACTAAAGACAAAAACAAAAACAAAAGACCAGGGGAGGAGAGTAGGGAGAAAAGAGAAGCGGAGAGGGCGAGGAGAGGGGGAGAGCGAAGAAAGTTTAAAGCGCTCTTCCTTCCTCTTTTTATTATTTGTTGTTTTTGTTTTCCCGAAGCTCTGTGCAGGTGAAAGGAATCTCAGCTCGTACTCGACACCACGTGGTCACTCCAACAATTCCCTCCTCACGCACACTGACTTTATAACCCTGAACCCATTTAATTCCATCTAACTTGATACTATGCATACTAGTTGTTTTATATTATTGTAATTATGTTTTTGTTTTTCTAATATTTGTGCGTCGGCGTACAAAATGTGTAAATTAATAAAAGAGCTATTGTTATAATAATAATATTATTAAGAAACTGCTTGTTTTCTAAGAAATTAGGACTTTTGGAAAGGCGAAACACTTATTTTATTATTTTGTTTCTATGCAGAGAAGTTCATAATCGATCTGGGAAATTCTTCTTGTTAGAATATCTCTTTAAATTCGAGTAACATTTTACTTCAGAACTTACAGAAAGGTTAAAAGGATATTTCACGATATTTATTTCTTAAAGGAACTAAAAGCTACAGAATTGAGGATATGATCTGAAACTTTATATAAAAATGTTTTTTATGTGTATTTCACGAAAAGAAGTGAAATTTTTATTACGCTGCAATTCTTTATTGAATCGAAAAATATTTGATAATTATCACTATTAAATTAGTTAACTATTAAGTTTTTTAAGAAAGATATCAATCGCAAGGCACAAGGCTAAAGTTAGGATTCACACTTTGAGTTTTCATCGGGAAGAGACTGACAACTCAAAGTGCGAATCCTAACTTTAGCTTTGTGCCTTGCGATTGATATCCTTCTTGAATTATTCGGGCACGTTAAACTTCTTTTATTAAGTTTTTTATACGGCTATTTTTGAATTAAACCTGGTTTGAAGTTTTTTGAAGGAAATTAAGACTGATTTCAATATAATTGATTTTTGAAATTTTCAGATTCAAAATCTAAAGGTAATTTGAACTTTTCAAAATAATATCACAATGTTATAAAATCAATCTTTGAAATGAATTTTAATTGCCATTAAACAAGTCTGGCATACAAAGAAATGTAGATTTTAAAAATTCGAATACTTCTGAATTAGTGGAAAAAGAATTAATGAACTGAGAATATTAATTCAACTGTAAAATTAATTCTGATTTCTCATACTGTAATAATTTTCAGAGGAGAAACCTGAAGGTAACTTTGTAATGTTGTCACTTTATATGAAATAATTAATTGAAATTTTGAGTTTTATAACTGCAAACTGTAAGTTGCAGTTATTTTTCGAGTAAACTACACCATTCCCCTGTCTCCCCTTGTTAAGTATGATGAGATAATGCAAGAAGAATCAATTCCAAGCGGTTAGGGCAAAAAGTGATTTTCTTTTTGAATGAACTCATTATTTGATAGCGCGCGAACAAATAGAATAAAAGTAGGATTGGATATTGGGGTACCAGCAGTAGTCAATGGAGAGCGTTCCTGGCTACACGAACGAAGGTTCTTGGTTCGAATCCCAAGCAAGGCGGAAAAAATATGAAAAAAAAAAGAAAATTTTATAATCTGAGTTTCTCAGCAAGGGAAACTAATAATTAACAATTGCGCCAGACAGACAAAGAAATGAACGATTTTAGTAATATAGATTATCTAGATTTACTAAAATATGACTTGCAGGCAAGTCGAAACGTTGTGTTTCTTTAAAATTTTGTATTTTGAAAATATTTGTGCGTTCGGCGTAAATTTTAACCATTTTTACTAAAATATTACGTTTCAAAAAAATAAGGATAAATTTCATCAGGATAAGCCTTATTAGAAAGTATTTTGATATAGATTGAAAAACTCTTGTAGAAAACTTTTATTTGTAAAGTTTATGTAACTTTTTTTTTTAAATAATTGAGACTTGTGAAATTTAACATGTTGAATGTTAATGTAAATCTACTATCATTAAGCTATGATATTTTTTTTTAACAAAAGATACAAGTATTCATAAGTGAAAGCAATATTAGAGTAAAATGACAATGTACATAAAATATTGTTACCAGTCGATTTGGCCACCCTGCCATCTAGCGAATCGACTCGCCCTACCTATCATTCCTAGAAGAAGTTGACCGTTCCGGGACTGAGAGTGAGGCTGCTTTTTGCTATTTATAGAGCTGCAGAGCCGTGTTCAAGCAAGTTGGTTTGGTCGGCCTGCAGCCGCGAGTAGGGTCTCCACCCGGAACCAAGCAAGTTGTTTGGGCGGCAGCCAGCCGCAAGAAGAGGATCTCCACCCGGAGACAGCTGAGTTCGTTTGGGCAGCCGACAGCCGCAAGAAGAGGTCTCCATCCGGAAACAGCCTAATCCGTTTCAGCGGCAAGGAGCCGCGAGAGATACTCCCAAGCCCGAGAGAAGCTGAGTCTAGTCGGCAGCAAGGATCCAAGAAGGGTACCTTCAGCCAGAGAGGACAGCGGAGCTCAGTTTTGGACCGGAGCTCAGTTTTGGACCGAAGCTCAGAGAAGGCGTAGCCGAAGGTAGCGAGTGGCTTACGGCCTCGAAGACTACCCTAGTCCGGGAGAAAGCAACTCGTGTACCGAAGAAGGCAGAGGCGATCACATTGGAAGGCACAACGCCGGGAGAAGTCAACCTTATGCTGGGCGAACACGTTTCAAGTTCAGGCAATATTGTGGGACAATATTGCCCATTGGCGAATGTCGGCACAAAAGGAACAATTTCGTTGGGACAATATTGTCGAGAAATATTGCCTGTTCGCGAGCGAATCACATGAACGGATGAAATCACGTGACAATGCTGACGTCGAAGGAGGCGGGACTTTGAACATCGGAAATTCAGTCACTCACGCCGACCATTTTCTTTGAGAAACAAGGCTTAAAATCAGCAAAATGGGTCGGCCCAAAACAGATAATTCCAACAACAACATTTTGTCAATTGATACTGAAAGAATCGTAATTGATTTCTAAAAAGGGGCGGCGTTTAATACTATAGCAATTTTGTACGAAAACACGCTCTCTTTAGCTCTTCCTAGTGAGAAGCGCCGTAACCATCAATTGTCAGGACAATATTCGTTTCAGAAAAACTACGTGTTCGCGCGTGATCTGAACTGACAACGGTTGTCAGCAATAAAAAGGGGCAATATTGTCCCACAATATTGCCGCTAATTGCCGCGTGTTCACCCAGCTTTAGGCCGTTGCAGACATTCCAATCGCCGCAGACGACAGGAACGTTCTCACTCCAGGGGGAACGACGACGAGAGAAGCCATCTCTAGCCGTTTCCGACGCAGCAGTTGCCGTTAGATCCGAAGTCCTGGATACTACGAGGAGCCAGTACGTGATAAGACTGCAGCGAAGTTACGTTAAAGCCCCAGTGACACCCTTGGGATACGGCTTGAAGACGTTGCAGCTCACATGAACTTTAGTTTACATTTGGACAATAAAGACTTTAGGTTAGTTTCATTAATACAGACTTAGGTGAAGGATCTATCTCCTATCGTATCAAAGATCTATCCCTATCCCCCTTGCCACCGGAGTACTGTGGACAGTAAACCCATTGCCCCAAACGCCGGTAGCTTTTTTGGCATCCGAATGGGGTTACGATAGTCAACGGAGAACAGAAGTAACCTACGACAGTGTATAGTCTGATAAGAGGAAATAGGATGTCCGTACCGCTTCAGCCAATTCCATCTGCGGGGCAGATCTTCTGCTTTTCGCCAAGATTGCGATACAGTTGTTTGCATGGAGAAAATCTTTCGCAATTCTTGTTCGAAATAAGTGAAGTTAACGAGATCAACAAATGGACTTAGAGACGAGCTGTTGCTTATCTCAGCGATTGCCTTGAGACGCTGCTAAAGCGTGGCACAATTTGTTTAGGTTTGAGAACCAATTGGCCACTTGGACACGGACTGTCGAAGCTCTCAAGGAGGAGTTCCAAACTGGTTGTTCATTAGAACATGCTTTGGCCAGGCGACAGAAGAAGGATGAACCATTTTCCAGTATTTTTATGAAAAGGTTGGACTACTGCAGCAGTGCAGGTATGCTATGCAAGAGGAGGAGTTAGTTCGTAATGTGATCCGGGGATTGCAACCCGGTTACAGAGAGAGGTTGGAAATAATACAGCCTAAATACATTCGCCAACTGAAAAGTCAGCTTAAGGCGTACGAGGAGTACCGACAAGAGGAAGACAATTTCGGAACGTCATATCAGAAGAGGGAAGACGAGGCGAAATCGAAGTCGGGATACAGAAGACCCTTAGAGCAACATAGTGCGATGGTGACAGTATCTGAAAGAAGTGTTACTCCAACTGCTGTTGGAAAGAAAGACTGGAAATTGTAGATTATTTATATTTTTAATATTTATAAATAATTAGTTCAAAATTAAACAAGCTTGAAAATTAATTTATATATTTAAGTTTTAAAAAGACGACAAAATTGTAATTTGCATAAAAGTAATGACGTCATAAGTAAAAATCAAAGTGAGGCGGAATCTCGTTTTGAATGTGAGAAGGAGATGAGACGTCGTTGGGAGAAAGACATGAAGCATGTCAGAGACAGATATACGATTTCTCTGACATAAAATCCAGAGACGGAATGGAAAGCCAAATCAAACATGTCTTTATTAATTATAGTGAGATAATTACTTCCAGCGATAGCAGACGATATTAACGAAAGATTCTGCGCTTTGCAATATTGGTAAAGAATCAACGTTTTGGGACCTTCGATTGGTAGGCCATTATGAGAGCGGACTTTTTGAAACTCGGTAAAATGGAACTGTTACAACTGCAACTAGATCTTCATTATTGTAACTGGAATATTTAATTATTATTCAGGGACCTAGATTGCGAAGAAATCCAATACGTTTGAATCGGAAGGAATGCATCTTTAGAAAATATGAATACAGCCGAGAACGGATAAGCCTAAAGTGATATGGAGAAATATATCAAAGACTATTATTACGAATAAACTATTTATAACATTATTTACCATACTAGATTAAAAGCCATTGAAATAATATAATAAATATAACTCGTACTAGATGATTAGTCATTATCGAGGCGATATGAAATACCCCTAATCGTCGAACGATTAACTTAAATTATTCAGAAAGAGTGAAATAATAATATGATAAATTAGTGAACTGTATTTATATTGTGATACAAGCTAAACTATTATAAACTGATTAAAATAAAGAAGTGTATTAAATAGTGATTAATAATGATTCTAAAGAAAAATATGGAAAATAGAACAGTACTGTTAATTATGTTAGTGATACTGAAAATATTCAATATAAACTATTAATGAACAATAACTCATACAAGATGGAAATATATAAATATTATTTTATTCTGAACTTTGAAGAAAAGTGTCATGAGATAACAGACTAGAACTATAACGACATTAATCGTTAAATAATTAATTTATTAAGTTCTAAACAATTAATACAAGTAATTTCAATTTATTTTCAATAAATCTTATTGAAAATTCTACATACTGTGTCTTTATTACTTGTATGCTCTGTAAATTAAAAAAAACAAACTAATTACTATCATCATGGGAAATAATTCAAATAAATGAATTATAGCCTCAGAGAAATGTTACTATTGTCATGAGCCCGGAGATCGGATAGCAGTTTGTCCTAAACGTGAAACTAAAATACGGATGTATATGGGGCAAAAAGAAGAGAAGGACGATCAGTCAAGCAAAGTAACAGTGATGGATGTCACCAAAATGTCACGGCGTATTCCGTCATCGGATGTGTTTGGAAAAAATAAAAAAGATTGCATGTTGACTGATGTCCTACCAATGCAAGAGACAGTTATTAAATCTTGCTGGGAGGAGGACGGTGGTACTCTACGTACTACAGAAGAGAAACCCGGTGGAATTACAGAAGAGCAAGAGAAGCAAGCTAGGTTAGCCGCTTAAGAAGCCGTGTTCCGTGCTCACAAAGTTAGAATGCAACGGTTGGCGGCAAAGCTACGTGCCAGAGAAAAGGAAATCGAGGAAGAAAAAAGGCTAAGACAAGGGGATTGCGCACCGGAAAGACTCGAACCGATACCCATAGTGGAAGAAACCCACGAGGATACTCAAACGTGCATACAGATGGAGCGAGTTAGTGAGTGTGATTTAACGTTTGGCAGTGAGAGTAAGCAAACGAGGGAAAGAGACGAGTCGACAGTGATGAGTGGGACGGAAGCAGAAAGAAGTAGATCCCCGTCAGGAGTTCTAGTAATGAATGTAGAAGTGAAGGGGGAAATTTGTGAAGCCGTCGTAGACACTGGGGCTGGCGTTTCTGTAATAATAAAGAGTTTGCTAAAGTTTGTGAGTTTGACAAACCAGAGGATGCTCCCAAGGTAGAGTTATGTCACGTTGGAGGTCAAGCCATTGAGACGAATGGATGGTTTCTGGTGAAAGCGGACATTGCAAGATGAGAAACATCAGTTGGAAGCTATAAAAGTTAAGGATGTTCGGTATGCGTTAGTCTTGGGGACTGATTCGTGCCGGGACCTTGGGGTCCAACTCGACTTTGAGAAAAACGTCATCAAAATTCCTACGAGAAGAGGGGTGCAAAGAGTTAAGATGCGTTTTTCTAAGGAAGTTCAGCCGCCGGTATGTTTAGCAAATCAGGATGTACTCCAAAATCATGATGGAGGTAGTCGATTCCTTCCGATTTACAGTGGACGGAAAGTGAAAAAGAAACCCAGAAGAAAAACATAGTATGGAACAAGCAAAGTTTCTGAAACTACTAGTTTTTCTGAAGATACTTGGGAAAGCAGCCCAGTATATTGGCTTCCACGAAAACGGCCTCGAACACTATGTCAGATTGCGGGAGAAAAGAGATAGATGGAAAAAGAAGGTTCCAGACGAGGTGAGATGTGAAGGCGAATGCAGGGGCTACATTGGACTTAGGCGGGAGGAGATGTTACCAGTCGATTTGGCCACCCTCCCATCTAGTGAATCGACTCGCCCAACCTATCATCCCTGGACCCTACGTTAAAGCCCCAGTGACACCCGTGGGATACGGCTTGAAGACGTTGCAGCTCACATGAACTTTAGTTTACATTTGGACAATAAAGACTTTAGTTTAGTTTAATTAATAAAGATACATTTAGATGAAGAATGTATCTCCTATCGTATCAAAGATCTATCCCCCCCCCCCTGCCACCGGAGTACTGTGGACAGTAAACCCATTGCCCCAAACGCCGGTAGCAATATTACTGTTGCATTAACTGTTATGGTTCTAGGTTGTTTGAATTAAGTAGTTTCCTGTGATGGAGACATGTTGTATTGCTGTCAAAGAATCAACGTCTTTAGTTGTATCTTAGTAAACTGTAAACTAGTATCATTTATGTTATTTGTTGCTGTTGTAATGCAGATATCGTCAGTAACGGAGATACTTTCAACAACTTAACAATGCCACCACAATGTCGTAACTTAATCTAAGGTTGGGTGCAAAAAGTACGAAGTTATCCATGTATCCTGTTATCCTCAAGTTACTGGATGAGAGCTGTGCTGATGTATATCTTGGGGATTAGTAGTCAATGAAGATTGTTATTTGTGACATACCTGATCAAGATGTAAACTCATCTTTGAGATATTCCGATGCTTACTGATTTATTTCTAGAAGCATATAAAGCGAAATAATTACCCACATCACGAAACCCTCACTAGACATTGTGGTAAAATATAGAATTATACATATATTTTGCCAATGCAAATATTCAAATATTCCCAGTGCAACACTTGTCTCCGCGCGTCTTTAGTAACGAGACCATGCGATTTGGATAATCTGGTCAATAGAGCAATAGAACACTATATATTATTGCGTAATAATACATAATTTAAGAGACTTAAATGTTCAAATGCTAGTGTGCAGAAACGGTCAGATTTCAGGACACTAGGAATATTATCTTTTGTAAGAGCCTTGTTCTTCTATGCGAGTGGTCGCAAACTGCGGTTCTTTGGCTACTTGTGTGCGGCTTGCCCACAAATGACGTGTTTAAAATACATTATTTTTTTATTTTTCAATAAAAAAAATTCAAATGTTACGCTTTTTTGACCGGCAGTATCTATAAAATATTTTATCTAATTGTCAGATAAATTTAATAGTATTTTAATACAATTTTCAATCAATCAGCGTATTATATCTAAATTCAAATAGAGCAATTTCTACTTTCTCTACTACGCGATCCAGCGCCATCTCTTGCTAACTCGGAATAACAGTAGTTTGACTTCTCAACACCAGTCCAGTTCAGATCCGGGTTCGATTCATCTCAGAAGCGCAGTTTTAGCTAGTTTTTAGTTGCTTCCTATTTGACATGGCTACGAAGCGGAAGCAAAGAGAAACGGAAGGCGAAAACCGTGAATTTAAAGTTGAATGGACCGAGGCTTTAGCGTATATTCTAAATTTAAATCACCTTCCGACCTGTCTTATTTGTCATTTCATTTTGGCTGTAAATATCCTTCCGGTGATACAAGGAAGAAAGCAATTGAAGAACTTCAGAAGAGTCAAGAAAAATATGTTAATTTTCTAAGCTTTATTGTTAGTCCAGAGATTGCTAGGAGACGAAAACCATACACAGATGGCGAATACACAAAAAGTTATTTTATAAATGCATCCGAAGAGCTATTCCGGAAATTTAAGAACAAGGCAGAGATTCTAAAAAAAATTAAAGTTATCATTGTCTTCTAAAACAGTGAAAGATAGAACATACCAATGTCTTTTAATATAACTAACCAGTAAGTCGATCATAAATTGGTTTCAGTTTTATCAATTCCAGTTGACCAGTCTAGCGACATAAATGACACAGTGCAAGTTTCATTTTTTTAAAGATTTATTCCATGTACGGGTCTTGAAGAACTTTTAGGATTATTGCTATCCCAAGGCCAAACACGTGCAGAGGATATAGTAAATGCTGTCAACTGAATGGAAAAACATCATATTCCACTCGATAAAATTGTGTCAATTTCAATAGATGGGGCAAAATGTATGACCGGCGCGAGAAATGGTTTTATTTCTATTTTGAAGGAAAAAATTAATCAGGAGATACTTGTTTACCATTGCATCATTCATCAAGAAGCGCTTTATGCGCAGACATTTCCAGAAGAAATTTGCGAAATTACGGAATTGGTGATTAAGATTATCAACACCATTGTTGCTATTTAAGAATTTTTAGTTGAAATGGAGTGTGAGTTACGCAGATCTACTCCTGCGTAGCAAGGTACGTTGGCTTTCAAGAGGAAATGTTTTAAAACGTTTCGCTTCCTTATTAACAGAAATAAAAACATTTCTTCCTGTTAAGGATGTTCACCATCCAGAACTAACTGACCAACTAATTGAGAGGATAGGATCCTGAAATTTTATTTGGTGGTAGACGTTACGTCTAATCTAAATCATCTTAATCGTAAATTATAGGGGAAAGGAAACATATTTTTTTTCGATATTAGAAGAAGTCATTTTATTTAAAGAAAATATTCCTTTTTGCTTAAGATTTTGAGAGAAACTTTGATTCATTTTCCAAGCCTGCTAAAGCATAGCCAAGCAAGTATTCAGTAATTGACATTTGCTATTTCAAAACAACAATTTTAAATATGAGGGAAGCTTTTCCACAGAGGTTTCATGATTTCAGAAATAGCAAAGCGACGTTAGCCTTTGTTAAAAAAACCTCTCAATGCTATCGAAGCAGAATTACATTTTTCTGCCTTTAATATTGACATTGGCACTTTTGAAATGCAATTGCTGGATTTAAAAAAAAAAAGAATTATGGAGTTCCAAATTTGAACGCCTTAATGCTAATATAGAAAAATTAGAGAAAAACAAATGTGATCATAGTTCACAGCACGAGTGGTCTGCTTTGAAAGACCTGAAAATGAAGACATGATTATTTTTAACACCTGGAATTCCTGACTCATGTGATCAGTTAAGCAAACTAGCATTTGCTTTTATTTCTCTATTCGTCTCTACATATTCATGCGAACAATCTTTTTCAGCTTGAACTTTATCAAAAGTAAATTGAGAAATCGTCTTATTGATGAGAACCTGGAATCCTGCGTGAAATTAAAAACATCAACGTACAAACATGACTTACACAAAGTTTCCAAGGAAATGCAAGGCCTTTATTCACAGTAAACATGACAATGTTTTAATTTTAATAAAAAAATGTTATTTTTATCAATAAATTAGATTATTTTAAATCATGATATCTAGTATTATTCAGTGTAGCCGCGCTGGCATGGTCGTGCGGTCTCGGCGGCGGCCAGCCGTGGCGTCCAGTGCGCCAGTTCCTGGGTTCGAATCCCGGCAAGGGCATGGCTGTTTCAATTTCCTTTCCTGTGTGTCAGCCTCTTCTTCGCTTTCTCTTCGGTCTGACGTCATTCCGTAATGGCGTCCTGAGGGTTAGCTCTGGGAAAGCAGCTCAGTATCTTCTCCCCTTGAAATTTTCGGAACAGAGATTCTGTTCCGCCCAGATCCGGCCTGGCGGCTGGCATCTGGCTCCCTAGACCCACACTTGGTGGAACAGGGCATACAGGCTATGTATTCAGTGTACCTAGTTTTAACCAACTTCTAAAAACAGGGTTCTTGTAAAGAAATTTTACTCTCAAAAGAAATCGAATTCGTTGTACTCCTGATATTTGGCTTTTTCCACTAATGAGTTTGCCGACCACTGCTCTACGTCATTATTTTGCTGGGCCGTTGTCTTATCCGATTAAAATTCAAAATATACATGACGAAATCAAAAAATTCTAACAACATAACATTTTATATTACTATACCAATTTAACCTTCTTCCTTTTATATTCCAGCTTTATTTCGCGAAACCATATCGTCTCGCTTTTTCAAGCCTGATATAGAATATAGAAGGAAGAAGGTTAAAATGATGTATTATTATATGAATAATAAATGAATGTAATAAGTTACGAAGTAACATAACGTTTTGTGGGTTTTTTTTTCTTTAATCAGAAGTGGTATGACAAATAGATTACAAGATATTAGAGTTTCATAATATTTATAAATAAAACAAATATTAAAAAATATAACTTTTTTATCTTTATTAAAAAATAGTACGAAATTACAAGCTGGTGAAAACTAAAAAGAGTTTAATAAAATTTATAAAAAAGAAACGCACGTTAAATCTTTTGTCAGATTACAAGCCTTGTTATAAATTAATCCCTTGAAGCTAAGCTAAACGCTAGCGGGGATTAATTATTCACCTCTTTTTATTCTTGATTTTATTTTGATGTTTTTTTAATTCAGGGGTCATTGATTTGTATGTTTGTCCGTTTTGTCTATTCGTCCCATTTCACTGAGCGAGGTATGCTCGATGGGTTCGGGCTGATGAAAGGCCAACAAGCCTTGAAACAGCGCTGTCCCCGACTTCCAGCACAAATATCAAAAATAGCTCAGTGAATTTGTATTTTGTTTAGTTATGTGCGTTCTTTGTTTTATTTTACTGTATAAATTTACTAACGCGCGTTAAATCTTTTGTCAAATTATAAAAAAGAACTTTAAAAGCCACTCTTTTATATAAAATACACTAAAAAAGTAGAATTTTTTTTTTTTCTGCTGTATGTAAGATTTAAAGCAAATGACTAAAAATAAAAACGTGGGGCTCTCGTAGCAAATATTTCAATAATGCTATAAATAAATGCTAAGAGTAAACACACCATTTGACTTGGCATTCTTACTATTACATCATATTAATAATATTAACTAACTAACTTACATAAAATATGAAATACATTCATTTATGAATACAGAACCAAATTCTTAGATCAAAATATTATTTAGACTTAACAAATATATTAAAGGTAATTATTAAAGAATCATGTTAAAAGTAATTACTAAATTATCATTTGAGGTTTTAAAATCATTAACTTAAACTATTATTTCTTAAACAAAATTTAGAAAAATAAAAACAATAGCAGGCTTTTCTAAAGTGATATTTCACATCAATGAAACTTAAAATCAGTTTTTTTCGTATGCTAATTAGAAGTAATGCTAGGAGTAAAGGTATCATTTTCCTCTGCACTCTTACTATTATGAAATATTACTAATACTTCCTTATTTACTTATTCACTTGCTTGAAATATTTGCTATATGCGTCCCACGCTTATGGGCCATAGGCGTGCCCTAACCCACTTCTAGCAATGCGGGGATTACAAAAGTTATAGCAATTAATACCGTTATCAACAGCTACTTACAGCCGAAACAGCGAACCGATTCGGTCATGTATTCTATTATTTATTTTACCATGGGGTCCTATGGGAAAAACTGGTTTTTCCCCTCTCCTCCTAGGGAGCAAATGCCGGCAGGAATTTCATTACTGGGATTTATAGTCATACCTAAGAGCTACCGAATTAAACTTATCCTAAATGGAGGAAAGTGCGGGAAAGAAAAAAAAAACGAAGAAACTTAAAAATCGAAGTGGCCATTTTTTGGTTTGAAATGAAAAATTAAGGAATTTCATAAGAGAATAGAGAACATTCCAATCATTAAATACACCGGGTTGCCTATATATTCTGTCCAAAGGACCATGCGGCCTGGACGATTAGGCCTTCCTCGCACTGCCACGCCCACAAACAATCACATGCACTACCCGGCCTACCTGTCGGCAATGGTTCTTCAATGAGTCATCTATTTAAGCCTCATTCTACAAAACTACATTTTTTGAAACTGTTGCCTTTACTTAATTTTTATTGCAATTATTAATTTCTATATATCATTCCTTGCAAAAAGAGTCCAAACACGGTGGAATTGTGATATTTCTAGCAATTTAATGATAAGTTGATTATGAAATATAAACGATAAAATATAATTAGATAAATAAATATAATTTAATAAATTAGATTCAGTATAATAAACAGCGTTTACTAAAAGTAAAATAAAAGATAACTGCATAAGATAGTCATTTTACAGAGTCACTTGGTTTATGAAATAAGCATCTATAGAATCCCGGAACATATACTGACTGCAAGATTTAAATAGAACAGTGTAAAAAGTTTACTAAATTATTACTAATAAATCTATAAAATTATAATAATTATAATCTAATAATAACATATTTACATTATAAACAAAGCAATTACCGTGCTGTTGAAAATTTTTAAAAGCAAAGAAAATGAGAGCAGCACTTGAATAAACAAAAGGAAATTGCCTTTCTGATTAATTTATGGGGAGAGAATTGGGAACGGCCGTTTCGTGCTTCTGCGAACTCATCAGCCCAAACCTCGCCTTCCCCGATAAAGGGATCAGAAAGGTGAGATCCCTTTGTTGAAGGGATTTTAATTGTTTTGTTTATCTTATAAATCCTTTTTTGAACCTCCTGTTCCTTTTATTTAATGCCTTTCTGCCTACGAGTTGTAAGGAAAGGCTTTGGGTTAGTGTGTAGCAAAGCACCCTTTAATTTTCTTGCCTTTTCTTGTTTGAGAGGTCACTGCCCGATTGGCGGTGGCCTTCACCAAAGGGATCTCACCTTTCTGATTCCTTTATCGGGGAGGGCGAGGTTTGAGCTGATGAGTGTGCAGAAGCACGAAACGGCTGTTCCCAATTCCCTCCCCATAAATAAATCAGAAAGGCGATTTACTTTTGGTTATTCAAGTGCTGCTCTTGTTTTCTTTGCTTTTAAACATATTTACATTATTAACAATTTATATTATTATTTATATTGTTATATTTACATTGCTTAAATATTTGGAATCGGTCAATATTGTTTAAAAATGAATTTCATGCTTAACTAAAAAAGTATTCTACTTTACAAAATAGAAATGATTATTATGTGAGGACGAGCAATAAAAAAAATATAAACCGTTCTACATGCATTTTACTGCAGATGTTTTTTTAACAGTTGAGAGACATTACAAAATTTAGTTTACATTCTTAAAATGAATAAGGCCTCTGATAAAAATTCCAAAATATCATGACAACAAAAAAATAAAATAAATGATTTTAATTCCTAATATATAATGCAATATTATCTCAACTGTTAAAAAAAAACATCGCAGTAAAATGCATGTAGAAAGGTTTGTATTTTTTTATTGCACGTCTCATGTGATAATCACTTTCATTTTGTGAAATAGAATACTTTTTTAGGTTAGCATGAAATTCATTTTTAACAATATTGACTGTTTGCAAATATGTAAGTAATGATTATCAAATAATATAAATAGCAATAAAATATTTTTGTAAAAGAGGTATGTTATTATTAGTTTTTTGTTATTCTTTTATCGATTTTGTAAAGCTGAGGTACAGCTATTGTAGTATTTTGGTTTGTTTTTTTTCAAGACACAATGAGACACAAAACAGGAAATAGTTAAAATATCTTTTATTAAAAAATATTTGTAGTTAATATTCCTTGATTGAATTTCTTTATATCACTTAGAAATTATAATTGTTCTTTGAAAACTGCAATAGTTCAGAAATAAATGTTCATTTTTACTATTACTGCAATCGGGATAATCTTCTCTCACTTGGCTGAACTTCAATTCACTAACTTTTTTTCTAAAATAAATATCGGCTTGATATGTATTTTCTCCTAATTTCTGTTGCACATAAATTACTATTTATTACTTCAAGTTAGGAAATATTTTTTCCAAACTATTCACTAATGGAGCACTGAGTTATTCTAATCTTCTTATCCACTTTAATTTCAATCAGAATTTAGCACTATATTTAAATTCACTTCTGGTTGAACTAATTATAGAAAATATAACACTACTTTACTTTATACTACTTTATAGGTCGCAAATTCTTCTTATTGTTCCGATAATTAGAGCTTATAATTATCGTTGTTTAGTTAACGTTAAATATAATCCTTTAATAGTTGCACTCTTTGTTTTGTTCCGATAATTAGAGCTTATAATTATCGTTGTTTAGGTAACGTTAAATATAATCCTTTAAAAGTTGCCTTCTTTGTTACGTAGTTCTTACGTTGACTTTCGTTAACTTTAATTTCTTCACGAATAATTATTTATTTCTCTACACAATGGAAAATTTCTATCCGCTAATAAAATGTCATTACTTACAGTTTGTTGTAATTCAATATTTCATATCTTCCAGTATTTCCTTAGGTAACGCTCATTCCATTTGACGTCTAAATTCAGCTCTCGTCGAGAATAATATCCACTTCAACTTGAAGACTTTACTCTTATTTTCCGACATTCTGAAGACTTCAATTTCTGTTCATAACGACGGCAACTTGTTTACTTGAAATCATATCCCTTCAGCATTCACATGATTCTTCCCATCAGCTGATTGGATTTCTCCCACAATGCCTTCCGTTTTCCTCAACAGCTGAACTTCGGATTTCCCGCCTTAACGACTGCAATTGCTTCGATATGTTGTGGCTGCTATAGTTGGGTTGACTGCTCGATCCATTTTTCTTTAGCTTCTCCACGGTAGATGACTAAACTTGCGGTCTTCACTCTTCGGCTTCCAATTGCTGACGCAGATAGCGCTTCGTGGCGACTGCTCTGGCAGCTCCGTGTTTCTTGCTACACAACTCGATCACTGCTCCACCACTACTACCAAATCGAGGCCTTCCTTATATATCCATTCTCGTGATGACGTTGCATCTAATTTTATTATTCAAATTACAAATTAAAATAATTAAGCTTAAATTTCGTATCAAGCCTTCTTATTTATTATTTATTTATATTTTCATAATATTTACTATGAAAATTCTCTACAGATTTATTAGTAATAACTTACTAAACTTTTTACACTGTTATTTTTAAACGTTGCACTCAGTATCTGTTTCAGGATTCTATAGATGTTTATGTCATAAACCAAGTGAACCCTTAAAATGACTACCTTATTCAATTAATTTTTATTTTACTCCTAATAAACGCTCTTTGTTATATTGTATCCAATTTATTAAATTATATTTATTTATATAATTATATTGTATCGTTTATAGTTTTTAACCCACTGACCATTAAAATGTTTAGAAGTATCACAATTGCACCGTGTTTGGAATCTTTTTGCAAAGAATGATATATAGAATTTAATAATTGCAATAAAAATTAAGTAAAGGGAACAGTTTCAAAAAACATAGTTTTGTAGAAAAAGGCCCAATAGATGACTCATGGAAGAACCATTGCCGACAGGTAGACTGAGTCGGGCGTGTGATTGTTTGTGGACGTGTCGGAGCGAGGATGGCTTAATCGTCCATGGCGCACTATTCATTGGACACAGTATAGAGGCAACCCGGTGTATTTGATGATATAACTTTTCTCTATTCCGTAGACTCTTAATCTTTCATATGAAGCCAAAAAAATGGCCACTTCCAGTTTTACGTTTTTTCTGTTTTTTGCTCATATCTTTTTTTCCTGCAGTTTCCTGCACTTAGGATAATTCGATAGCTTTTAGGTAGGGCTATAAATCTCAGTAATCAAATTCCTGCTGGCTTTTTCGTTCTTAGGAGGACATAAAGACCCCATAGCATCCCATGTTAAAGTAACTCCTAGAGTATGTGGCCGAGTCGGTTCGTTTTTTCGGCAATAAGTAGCTGTTGAAAAGGGTATTAATTGCTATAACTTTTGTAATTCCTCCATTGCTAGAAGTGGGTTAGGGCAAACGCCATTATGTCATGGGTATTCTCCTTTATACATAGCAGAGGAAAAATTATTTTCTACTTTTCAATGCATTTTAGACAAAAGCATGGTATTTAAATTATTTTTTTTCTAAATTTTATTTATATAAAGGTTTTATAAATGAGCTACTTAAAGGTATTAAAGTTTAATGTTTATAAAGTTCCAAAATTTTAATAATATTTGCAAATAAATAGTGTATCTAATTCCTGAAAAAAAAAATTGCAGGCTTGCTTATAAAACTTCTGTGACTTTTACAATAACAATTAATATATTTAAAATATTTTTTGCTCTTTAAAGCTGAGGCAGAACTAAAGCAAGTAGCTAACTTCATAGCAGGATGTAAGTAATGAAACTACACATTAATTTCGTAAAATTCAATTTAAAAAAAATATTCAGAGTCTTATTAAAACATTGTTTTAAAATACTTTCAAAACTTATCTTTTCGCAGATCGGTATCAACCACAAAATACAGAACTCAGTGATTTATTAAGAGAAGGTAAAATTTACAAAGATAACAAAGATAAAAATGCATTATTGTATAATATTTGTTTAAAATAAGTTTCCAATTACATCTGATTAAGCCATCGGAGTATTGAAATTAAGCTTGCTCCGACATTCATTATTATATTATATAAATGCGTTATTCTGTCTGCCATTGTCATAGGACTAAGTTTTTCCAATTTTGTGACCAAACTATAAGAGATAGATTGGTCATGTAAATCGATAAAATTAGAGCTTTTTAAGACAAACAAAATGCTACAAAAATCTTTCGAAAAAAGTTTTTGTGATCCACGAAGGTGCCTTTTAAAGCGTCAAATTGACTTTTTCTCAATTTAAACGAACAGTATAAAAGTTGGAAGAGAACATTATATTGAGAAAATGTTGGTATTTGAAAGTTCTATCGAACGGTATATCAGTCATTAACAAACGTTTCTGCGTTTGGAAGATACATGCAAAAATGAAGTGTTTTTGCGGCAACCCCCCGTGTGAGTGCCAACACCCAATACTACTGAGTTAAGCGGAGAAGCCCACAACGAGCTGGGAAGTCGTGTATTCTCCGATTTCCATATTAATTTGCTAAATAAAGGTTGTTTTTTTTTATGCTATACATGGAAGGGTTCCGGAGCGAAGCGACTGTACCCATCTAGTAATATATAATTACTAAATTAACTAAATAAATCTAAAAAGGTAAAAATGAAATTTTGAACATTGAGATGAAAAAGAAAAAAAAAGAAAATTTATTAATAAATTAAGGATGCAATCAAATTAAAAACTAAAGAATCAGACACAATTGTTGAGACGTTTGTTAAATAGATACAGAGTATTTGCTAAATACAGTACAAATCTTGTACATTTTTAGAGATAATACCTTTTTTTTTTTTACAATTGAAATCGAAAAAACTCGAGATTCGAAGTAATTTACTAATGCTTCCGTATTTTTATTACAAAATATGCTGATTTGGAAGAAAAATAGAGAAAAAAAATTGTAAAAATTATAGAAAATTCTTCATTTTCTCATTTGAAAAAGAAATAAACTTTTTTGATAAAGAAAAAATCATGATAATATCTTGGCTACAATTTACTATCTATTATATTTGGGTGGAGAAGAAAAAAACTGTCCTTTTCAGATTGAAAATTTTATTTTAAAAAGAATCACTGAACAATTGTTGATACTAAAACAAAATACTTACAAGTCTTGGAATTATCAGCTAAATTTCTAATACATAGCACCAAATCCTAATATCATCAAATCATTTATTGGACGAACTCTTTTACACATTATAATCAATCTAAGATGTATGTATCTAAGATATCTAAGATATTATTTCCAAATGTTTTTATAGATCTTCATATCATATTATCAGGGGCGCCGACGTTGGGGGCGCCACAATGGATATAGAAAATATATTGTTGAAAATGGGAATTCGAACAACGAATTTGTATTTGTGACAATCTGTCAATGATCAATTTCGATACGAATGGAAAAATATATAATATTGTTATTGAACCAAATCACGCTCCACAATAAATGGTTATCCATTAAAATCATGTAGCCTACACACAGTCTAAGATTGAAATTTAAAATTAAACGAATATATACAATTAAAATCAGACTAGTTTCGCTGCGACTGAGTGCAGCAACTTCAGTGAATGTTGATAGAGTGGCAATCCAGCCTCATTTTATAGATGAATAACACAGTAACAAACAATGAAAGCTTGGTCCCTCAGACCAATTGTAGAGAATTTGCAAATGTTTGGTTTGAATGTGGCGCTCACTTGCGTGCACGGTGGAGATCGTCTGCACTAGTCCTGGCGAAGATCGGGATAAGCACATGTGTGTGTTTATCAACACAGAGGTAGCAACGCTCATGGTGTTGAAAAGTGGAACTGCCTCCGAGTATTTGTTGACTAACACTAACATACACACTAACATTAGAGTGGAACATTAGAGATTATGTCAATATAGTCGGAGAATTTAATTGCTAGTAATCTTTTGTTTTTTTCTTGAAGCCGTAATGGTAGATACTCCTCACAGAGACGCAGTCGTTGATGCAGGAAGTAGAGTAAGCTATAATTATGGACTCATGGCACTTACGCCGGAAAATATTTTTTTCTTTTCTCACGATTTTTGGTTCGTTAACATGAAATTGGTGGCCTGTATTTAATTTGTGTTGCACTATATATTGTACGATGTATCATTTTAAAGCAAGGCTCGTCTGTCAATAAAAAACTTTTATTGAATAAACGATTATCATTGTTACATTATACAATGCTTTGAAGAAGAATGCGCAGAACCAGCAACCAGAAATGGATCTAGATCTCCAAACGATTCATATCAACTGCCCGCGAGCCACCTACCTTATGACAATTTGTTGAAGAAATGTACAGATCTACAGATTGGACTAACACATAAAGATCACTCCGACATAGAGTGATTGCAGCTCCAACAGGAATTGTTGGTGTTGCTCTCAATTATGCCAGAGAAAAAGTATAAAAGTCTGTTTGATGTACTGAAATATCTGTCAGTAAACAACTTGACAGAAAATTTTCCCAATGTTGCAGTTGCTTTGAAAATTACTTTGATTCTTCCTGGAGTCAGTGTTGGTAATGGAGAAAGAAGTTTTTCAAAACTTAAACTTATAAAAAATTACTTGAGATCAAGCATGTGCCAGGAGCATCTTGTCGGACTTTCTTTAATGTCGATTTGAAGTTCTGCAAGATTTCGACATACAACATATAGTGAAAGAATTTGCAGAAAAGAAAGCTAGAAAAATTATGTTGTGTTAAAAGTTATCATTAACTCATTAAAATACAAGTATATAGAGTCAGCGCCAAGCGGGGGTGCAAGGGCTGACAGGTCTTGGGGGCGGTGGGTGGCAAATAAATTAGTGAAGAAATACTAATGGAAAGGAAATATATGCAAAATATGTAACTATATATATGAAGGGCCTAATTGCAAAAGTGACATTCTCCACTTTTTGCGGGAAACGATTGACATGTATCTTATTCTGAAGGTTTAACCCATCAAAATTCCTATTCTCCTATATAAATTTAATGGTGAAAATCACGTTTTGAAGCAAAACTAACACTCTACACTGAGGAGACTAGTGCAAAACTCACATTCTCCTCTCAGCCAATGGGAACTCTATTTTGGTCACGTGATGCAGTCATGTGACACAGTCAGCAACAGATTATATTTGGGTAAGAGTGAAGTGTAAGGTTTATTGTGATGTTCTCATTTTTTATTAATAATTAGTATTATTATAATGGATCAAAGTGTTAAACCTATTGATAGAAATATTGGAGAAGTTCCAAGGAAGCGTGTGAATACACCACTGACATGGAAGAGAGCTCTAGCCAAGAAAAACTGGTAAACATCAAAACATCACCTTTATCCCTAGTTCTGTACAAGCCGAAACTTAAATAGTTGTAATACCAATTAATTATCTGGGATTGTCCGAAAATAGATAATAGTTTCTGAAACCATTTCCATTTTCTTTTTTCTAGATATGCGGGGAAGGGCTTCCCAGAACTTACAAGATGCGAACACCAGCATGGTTCACTGCGGTGCAAAACTCTAAATGCTCAAAATATCAGGCGATTCCATGCAATATTCTATTCAGAAAAAGACAAAATGTTATCAAGAAAATTTCATTTTAAAGCATTTAACTATGCAGCCAATCAAAAGAAGACGTCCCAAAAGTGGTACCAACACACAGAAACAGGCCAGAGCTAAATACTTCATTCGGAACCAAAATAAAGAAATGATCGCTGTATGAAATAATTCTTTTCTCAAAGCAATATATGTTTCAAGATTTCGAGTGAATCGCATTGCACAAATATATTACAGTGATGGCGAAATTCCTAAAGAAAGAAGAGGAGGAAATACTACTGGAAATAAATTTGTTGCAAAGGAGAAAAATGTAATGAAGTTTTTGAAAAAATTAAAATGCAGCGAAGCCCATTACTATGTCCATAGGACTGGTTGGAAGTACCTTCCAGAGGAACTAAATATAACAAAGCTTTGGAGAATGTATACAGCAGAAACTGACGATGAATCTCTGAACGTGAAGCAGCATTATTTTAGGTACATATTCAACAGATCTTACAACTTACGATTTTGGAGCCCTAGGGTAGATGTGTATTCAACGTGTTTGTTGCTTGAAGAGAAAATTAAAGCGTGCAAAAATGAAGCTGTGAAAACAAAATCTAATAACAACATAGGCTACATAGGTTAAGATATAAAATCTTTTACAAGCTTCTTAAAGAGAAGAAAGATAATCTGCTAATAGTGTCTTTTGACTGTTAAAAGAACCAGCCTCTCCCAAAACTGCCAGACCAGTCCACCTATTACAATTGCCAACTATATTTTAATATTTTTTGTGTGGTGAAAGGAAATTCTCAGTCCAAACTTCAAAGTCACTTCCTACGAGAGAATGTCACTTCCTACGTGTGGACCGAAAATGAGTTTGATAAAGGTTCAAACGTTATAACATCCCATTTGATAACCTTAATTCCAGTGATACGACCCCTTACACAGTTGTTCGTTTAATTAGTGATGGTTGTGGGGTCAAAACAAGAACAGTATTTTAATCAGCATGCTCTGCAGTTGGTTTAAGAACAATGCACCAGCTAACATCAATGAAATTCAGCTTGTGTTTTCGATGACCGGTCACAGTTTCCTCCTCCCCAGATAGCGTATTCGGCAACGTTGAGATGGCTATCAGAAAGTCTGAGGTAATCATAAGTCCAGATGAGTATGTTAACAAGATCGGCAGGTTTGCTACTGTTAAATGACTGGGTGATGATGCTATTATTCAAGACTGGAAAATAGCAGCAAAAGAAGTGATGAAAAGGCCAGCTAGTCTGCATTTCGGTAATCAGGCGAATTTATTTTTCCAGAAAAACTGTTAGCAATACAACAACCATTTTGGTTCAAGGGAAAATACTTACACTTTGTAAAGTGATCTTGCAGCAAGTGCCAAAAGCATAACGAAGAGAGGGAATCAGCTGCATAAATTTTGTTCCACAGACTATCGTCAAAAGCAACTATATTGCCGAAGACTAAAAGGAAAGAGATGTTAATTCTCTCTTGGGAAAACACTACGGAGAACAGCGCGATCAAATGAGAATTTGAAATTTTATGTCAATGTTTTGGATGGACATGAAGTAGATGTGCCAGGAGAATATGAGGAGGAATGCCACGTTGCGGATGAACTGCAGACTTTCCAGATCTGATTTTGTATAATAAACTGAACTGTTTGATGACCATCTATAGTTTTTAAAGTGCTATTTTTGTCTTGTGAGCATAATTTGTAAAATTTGTTTCTTTAATAAACAAAGTTTTGTGCCAAAAAGTATGCCGGCATTTTAACTTTTCACCCCAAACAAACTAAATATTATCGTGAGTTACATTTTCTTGTTTGACAATTTCTAGAACGTATGGTGTCAAAAGTAGCATTCTCCCAACTATTAAAGTACAGAACTCACATTCTCCATCTGCAAGTACCAAAAGTCACATTCTCCATATGTGAAAGTCATTTTTCCAAGTTATATGTTGTGTATGATTTGAAACTAACCACTTACCCTTACAAACCACATTGTGTGACTACATTATATTTTCCAAAAATAAATGCAAGTTACAAAACCTTGTTTTATTGAGGTTTTTCATATTTTCTACAAAATTTGCTAAAGTGGAGAATGTGACTTATGCAGTTCGGCCCTTCATATATTTGTTTTATCATGAAAAATATTAAATTTAGGCTAAAATAAATTTTTAATATGAGGGACGGCAACTTTTGCCTAGCACCCCGGCGCCAACATACCTTAGTTCGGCCCAGAGTAGATACTAATAGAAACTTATGTACTTTTCTATGTAATTTCTTTCAATATACTTACAAGGTTTTTTTTTAAAATTTCAATCATAAAAAGTGTGTAGAATTTCTTTGAACTTGGCCCTTTGTTACCATGTTCCATGCAGTGCATATAGCATTGGCATTCGACAAACGGAATGCAAACGATTCTAGCAATTCATGTATGTGATTAGGGAAGGATAAAAAAAACTACAAGAAAAGGAATCACTAGAATGTAAGTTGAAATTAAAACAAAACTTTAAGAATATTAATACTTTTTTTGGTAGAACATTTTTTATTGGCACTCAATTATGGATTTACACGTTTTTGAAGCTCCGATACAAAAAAGATTTCTAGTATATATTTCCTGGAAGACATGCAGACCTTCCGGCTGGTTAACCATCCATTAAGTGAAAAGTTAACCATCCATTTGGGGTGGGGGCAGGCTAGGAGTGGGGGTTCGGCAGGATGACATTTTGTTCTTGAGCCCCCCCCCCCCCTGCATATTATTCTTCCTAGGATAATGCAAGTCAAATGAAGTAGAATCTACTTGATTAACTTCAAAGAGTAATAACAATGAAATTTAGATTTAAATTTGAAGTTATTATTTAAATTTTCTATTGAAATTTATCAAATAATGTTTTCATTCTTTATAAATTGAACATCATTATTAAAAAATGCCTACCATTAAAAGCACGGACGAACGATTAAAAAGGATAAAAAGATCACGACGTTTCTGACCCTCACCTTTGTTGGGCCTATTTTCAAGTGATATTAAAAAAAAAAAAAAAAAAAAAAAAAAACCTCTTCCATCGATGGAATCGTCTTGTGAAAATTTTTATCAATATGAACATCATTATGTTTATACAAAATAACTAGAAAAATAAATTCTTGAACTATTGCCGTTCAGACCTTTTCTGAGATGGTTTCTTTGATTTTATAAGGTAATAGTATAAGTTATTTTGTTTTTAATGATAAATGTGATTACTTTTGTTTGATTTTTGTTTTAAATTTCTTTTTGTAGGATATAGAATGATGCATTCTTTTGTCGACTACTGAGACTTTATAGAAAGTCAGGTTACGTAAGTTTGTGAAAAAAAAAATTTGAAATTATTGTTTTACAATAGAGAAAATAATATAAACTTCTTCAATAAATTTGTCAAATAATCAAACTTGTAGAACAATAAAGAAAAAAAACATTTTGTCTTTCTCTGATTTCAGATTTCTTTTTTTAGTCTTATTAGGTGAAATTTATCAAAATTAATTGAAAATTTGTGAGACATTAAATATTTGTTAGATGTTTGTAAAATTTTGTAAAATATGAAAATTAGTATTCTGAAATGTTCATTCCTTTAGCATTAATACATCTGATAAAGTTTGAATATAATTTCAACAATGCTATTTTTTTTACACAAAAAATATTGAAGTTATTTGACATATTTAGCTAGTAAAATTGCATTTTTAATAATAATAAAAAACTCACCTGCATATAAGTTTTAAATAATTTTATAACTCACAATAATTGACGATGTTTTAAAGTAATAACTGTTCTAGAAAAAGAAGTCATTGTATTCATAACAGATAGAATATGATGAATAGATGAATATCATGAATAATTCATGATCTTCACAAACAATACATTCCGTTTATTTAAATTTTCTTTAACTTATAACAAAATACACAACAAGTAAGGAAGTAAAGTTGTTACAGAATCTCACCTATCTTTCTCAGAACGCTAAATAATCATTTCTAATATTTTAAAACTGTGTCAGTCCTGCAGAGCTTTGAACTACAATAATTCTTGATTCAAGTTATTCATTAACACAAATAAAAATATAAATCATTTTATGATTTTAGTAATATAAAGAAAAAAATACAAAGAATATAGTTTTCTTGAAGCCACAATATTTTCTTTAAAATACTATGTTGAATTAGAAGTTTACTTATTTACATATTTTTTTGTAGAAATTGGAATAGAAAAACTAAGTAATGTTTTAGATTTCCTTTTAACAAAGGAAATTCTGTTCATATTAAAGTTTTATCTTAATTGCTCTTAAGAATACCAAAATTAGTATCTCAAAATTTATCTTAATTTATACTAATTTTCATAACTCCTAGAATAGTTATACATAATTTCAGTCTGTTCGATGTATTATTAAAATTAAAATAAAAATAAAAATAAAACATACACACATCTGGGATGTCACAGGGCAAAAATCATTTTATATTACTACAATAAAATAAACAACCATGATCACCATTTATTATGGATGCCACGTAGGCATTGTTTAGCTGAAAACGCACAGATCCGTTTTGATGCCGTAACGTAGACTTTTGACATCATCATGAGTAGATACGTCATCAAACGTTGAGTAGATTTTCACAGACGGCGAAGTCGGACTCATAGCAAAGTCACCGTTCCGTCCAGCCAATCACATTCCAGCAGTCTACGTGCAGGCAATCAGAAGAAACCACCACCTCGCCAGCGAAAATCACATCGAAGAGTCGCCATTTTTCTCGTCATATCGGACTTTCAATGAAAGAGAACCATATTCACTTGCTCCCTAACTTCAAGAGACTTATTTCTATCAATTCAGTTCACGAATTCAAACAAATACAATCCAAGGAAAGTTCCAAAAATTCTTCGTTATTTCTTTCAATTAAATGTTCAGCGCCAACGACGCTTTTGTTGACATTGCCAGTAATTTTTGTCGAAAGTTTCCGAGCATAATATGATTAAATAACTGCTCAAAAGAAATAAATTCTAAATTATTGAAAGATTTATAATCAAAACTGACATCCTTCCAAGTTTTAAATTTACCACAGATTTAGGATTTAGCTATATTTTCTCACTTCACAAGAAAAGCTCCATATGAATAATAAAAAAAAATTCTTCACTTCTAACCATTTAAAATGGTAACTCGCAGATGTCTTTAAATTATAGCTACATATTTAATTGGGGTTTGCTATCCTTTTTTTTCTTTATAATATTAATATGATTTACAATCATATTTAATCTGAATGGTTAAATAAAATAAATAAATAAGATTTTCAACTAAATATAAATGCTATTAAAACATAAATTAATATACTTTGTATAATACTGTAAAAGCAGTTAATATACATATTATTAAAACAACTAGCAGCAAAGCCTGTCGGACGACAGGCATACAAAAATCTGAAAAACCATTTTATAAACAACTATCAAATATAAAGTAAATGTAATCTAAATACTGCGCTAACTTGTGAACGAAGCTTCTACGGCAAAAATGGTTTTGAGTTTCGAAATCAGCGTAAATAACTAAGTAAGTATGCCAAATTTCATTAAAATCGGTGCAGTGGTAACAAAATCATTTGGTTTTGAACGTATGTTTTGTTAGAATTTCAGTTGTCGAGGTCAGTTCCCAAGAATAAAATTCCATGGAAACAACATGGAATGACACAATGAACTAATATTTTCATCCAATTTGAGTACCCTTGATTCAATGGTATCATTGAGAACCGTTGGATCTATCTTAATAGCGTAATTATTCGAGTTACAGACAGCTTATTGGGCTTTCATTCTCTGACAATTTGTAGATTTTTTAATTATCTTTCTTCAAGTAATTTAATAATAATGAATTGTTCCATTACAATATTAAATAATGTAAATGTCATATTGTTTCCTATAAATGATTGTATCAATCAAACTCACCTTTCTATAATCTAAATTCTGCGCTAACTTGTGAACGAAGCTTCTACGGCAAAAATGGTGTTGAGTTTCAAAATCAGCGTAAAAAACTGAGTAAGTACGCCAAATTTCATTAAAATCGGTTCAGTGGTATCTTAATTATATCGAGTTACAGACAGACCTTTGTATAATCTAAATACTGCGCTAACTTGTGAACGAAGCTTCTACGGCGAAAATGGTTTTGAGTTTCAAAATCAGCGTAAAAACTGAGTAAGTATGCCAAATTTCATTAAAATCGGTGGAGTGGTAACAAAATTATATCGAATTACGGACAGACAGACAGACAGACAGATGAACGTAGCCAATTATATAAGTTGATATATAACAGCTTTTAATTTGTTCATTTAAAAAAAAATATAAAAATAATAAAATCCATAAAAGTGACAATTCAAAGGATTAGTTTACAAACTGATCCGGTAAACGGATCGGAGAAACCGATTGCCAGACGGACCAGTGCGCCTTGTTTTGACATTATCGTGGTCGGAACATAGTAGTTACGGAACGTGTCAGACGTTTAGGCCATTAGGCGTGACACGTTACATCTTTCTTTCGTTTAAAAAAAAATAAAATAAAATAAGTGAAACGATCTGTTAGTTTAACTATACGGTCTGACATTGTTGTAACTGGAACTGTTCTTGTATCACTTAAAATTTGCTGATCTTTTCTTATATCAGTTACCGAAGTTTTTAACAGTGATTCTGGTTTATTACTTCTGTCACTTACCATTTGCTGACCTTTTTGTACATCAGTTACCGGGGTTCTTAACAGTTTTGATGTTGTATTGATTTGGGTTCATTACTTGGAATTGGACAGGTCCTTGGTGTTGGAGAAATATCAGCCTTAGTGTGCTGAAGGTAAACTGAATTCCTTCTAAGGTCCGAACCATCTGTGAACAATATAGGAACGTGATGATTTTAATTATTGTAGCTGGTTCCCATGTTCTATCCCTTGTTCTTAAAAACCCTTTTTCTTCAGGTAAAAACTTACTATGTTCTTTGGTTCTTGAATTGGACATGGCTTCCATTCGTTGACGTTCATGATGTAGTTTCTAGTTTCTCGATGTTGTAATGCTGGTTTTAGACACAATAGATAAATTACAATGTTACATCTGGTAGATCTAACGAACAATGTTGCACTGGTGAACCAAGATTATTTCTAGGAGGGTTCCTAATATTTAACAATATTAAATAAAAGTTGACGATTTAGCACATTTTATCATTATGTTTTTTTGCTATTTGAACGTAATGTTCTACAAGTCCATTACTACGGGGATATTTTGGATTCGATGTTTGATGAGCAAAACCCCAATTCATTGCGAATTGTTTAAACTCTTTTGAGGCAAACTGTGATCCATTACCAGGTTCAAATATTTCAGGATAACCATGTGAGGCAAATAACTTCTTTGTTGACATCATAAAAAGCTAATGTCGGTGTTTTCTTAAGATGTTCCTTTATAGTTTCAAAAGCTATTTGCTGTTCTTCTGACCATTCCCATTCAACTTCTTTAAGTAACAACTTTTTTAAAGGCTCTGTTAGATGAGATTGCCTCAGAATAAAATTGGGTAAGTAATTCACAGTGCCTAACAGACGTTATAATTAGTCTTATTCTTTGGTGGTTTTAGTGCTACTACAGCGGAAACTTCATCTTCATTAACTTCAAGACCTTTAGCTGACCAGTAATGGCCAAGAAACTTAATTTGAACTTTTTCAACATGACATATCTCTTTATTTAGCTGAACTCCAGCTTCTTGCAGTCTATTAAACACTGCTGTAGTTTTTTCTCAAAGACCATCAAGTGTATTATGATACACTAATATATCATTCATTGATACTTTTACATGTGCTAATCCTTGAAGTATTTTTGTTATTATTTGTTGAAATACTTCTAATGCTGAAGCCAAACCAAAAGATAAACGTTTAAAACATTATCTCCCCCAAGGTGTATTAACTGTGCAAAACTTTGAAGTTCTCTCTGTCATTTTAATTTGTCAAAACCCTTGTTTAGCATCAAGTGACGCAAAATACTTACGATCTTCTATTTGAGCTGCAATTTCTTCAACTGTTTGTTAAAGATAATGTCTTCTTTTCATTGCCTTGTTGAGATCAGTTGGATTAATACAAATTCTAACTTTATCTCCTTTCACAATAACAACAAGTGGACTGACTGATGATGTTGGATTTGTAATTGATTTTCTAATTCCAAGTGTACACATCTGATGTAATTCAGACTTAACTGCTGACTTTAATTCAAAAATGGTATTCTACGTGGTGGATGGATTTTGAGAGACACTGTTAAATCAAGATCTTTGTGATACTCAAAATCTTTAATACATTCTACGCCCTTAAACAGTTTGTCTGGTGGATTAATTGCACTGACACGAAGCACTAGATAAGTTAAACATACGCTTTTTTTCTCTGAAATAGGCTTGAATGAGTCACTAACTACATGAAACATTATATTAGCTAGTGTTTTAGCCACTTTACATCTTGCAGTAACTATTTCAATCACGGTAGTACATTGTTCATTCCAAGATCGCAGATATTTCACTGTCGACGGAATTATCTGTAATTTCAGTTTTCAGTTATCACATTACATTGCGCCCATGTATCCAATTTAAATTTCACATATACGTATTAGGAAGTACAATAACTGTATACCAATCACTAATATCCTATACAGTCAAATTATTTACCACTGATATATATATAAAGTAAATCTGTATTAACACTATTTACTTCCGTTAGTTCATTTACTGTTTTCGAAAACTTAACTTTTGATCGGCGCATTTTACTATAATGTCATTTCTTTTTGTGCTTATCACAAATACGATCAATTGCTTTGGATTCATTCTGCTGATGTTTTGTCCAAAAAGATAGATTTGTAAACATGTTTATGGACATAGAAAAAATATAAAGAACAAATCTCATGTGATGCAAATAATGAACAATATAGATAATGAAATATCAAATAGAAACATAAGTAGAAAACAAAATATTTTGAAAAACCTACAAAAAGATGTAAGAATTAAATTTCTAAAAGCAGACAAAGGAAGTAAATCATGAATGATACAGAATATATCAACAAAAAATGTAATGATATATTAAAGAATGAAGAATTCAAAGAACTGAAAGAAAACCCAAACACAAAACTTAATGATGAGGTAAAAACACAAGTCCTACAAATGAAAAATGACAAAATTATAACTTATAAAGATTATATAGATATTATCAAAAATATGGACAACGATCCATGTTTTGAACCAAGGCCAAACTACATAAAGACGGTATTCCAATGAGACCGGTCATCAATTCGTATGGGTCTCCCGTTCAAGGCAAGGCAAGATTTATGAACAAGTTTTTAAATAAGTTACCTGCACTAGATAAAAACATAATGGTACCGAGTACGAAGCAAGTCATTAATAAAATAGAAGACTTTAACAAGAATAACAAGACCAAATTTAGGCTATATTCATTAGATGTTATGTTTCTCAATTCCGGTTAGAGAAACTTTAGAGATGGCTGGAAATATATTTGACAAAACCCGCCAACTCATGTAAAAAAGAAGAGGAAATAGACAAATTAATGGATACTGCAGCGGTTATATATAAGCTAAAGTGTAGGACATGAGATGGGGTCTATTTTGGTAACATGGAGAGGAAATTGAGGGAGCTGGTGAAAGCACACGTGGCTGCTTTCCGCAATGACCGCCCGGAAGTGTCTGATTGGGTCTATCACTGAATAAAGTTAAATCATAAACCTGATCCGATTGCACAGATCATGTATAAAAATATTTATGACAAGGAAACCAGGTTTATCTTGGAGGCATGTATTATAAACAGTTTTAAATGTTTTAACAAACCGAAAGGAGTAGAAATTAGTCAAGCACTATTAGATAAATTTAAAGTCAATTGTAAAAATTTGGAAAATTTTCAATAATTTCAATAATGAAAATGGTTTGTAAGCAAAATCTATTGTAATAATATGGAAGTTTTAAAAATTTTTACAATTATTATAAACAATGTTCTTATCAGTTTATAAGATGTTTATATTTCCAAGAGTTTTCTGATATAATTAACAAATTCTTTATTTTATTTTATGAAGAGTTTTTTCCATGTATATTATGCCTGATGAAGCAGTTAAATAAACTGCGAAATACAGCGTTGATAGAAAGAGGATGTGTCTTATATCATTATTAGTAATTAATTGCATATTATGTTTGAATATTAGAGCAATAAGTTTAATTGTTAGTAAAGATTTATATCACGTTAATGAATTGTAGATGATTGCTCAATTTAATTGTTTTGTTAAAATGATATAAAAAAAGAGATATACTATTATTTGTATATTGTAAAATTTAAATTTTACAGTGTAGATTATTAACAAATATTAGAGAGGAAGAGGAGAAAGATTTTCCGTCCCCACTAACCTGAAAGAAGTTTTCTGTATAAGAAAAAGAAATATTGTATTAAAGAGGATATTAATTGCAGTACTGTCGACTGAATGTCTATATATTATACTAAATTTATTTAAAACGATTCATGAATATTTAATGTTTGCTGATTAATGTGTATTGATACCTTTCAATGTATTGATATTTAACAAAAACCTGAAAAATAAGACGATTTTATCAATTTTTCTTTCCTTATATTCGACATTTGCAATATTAATACAACCAATGTAAAAGAAAGATTATCTTTTAAAACAAGAGAAAACTGCATTAATGTAATTAAAAATAAATAGATGTTTGGAATTTAATAAATGTAGTACATCCTCTAGTTTTAGATAATATTTTTTATTACATTCTCCATCTTCTTTTTAGTACAATATTTCGATCAGCAACACCTAAATTCATTACTGATCTTCTTCAGATACAGGTTATTGGACAAATCCTTCTACTAAATATGTAAAGATTTTAAAGCTAACAATTTGTTACTACAACAATCAATAATATCTCCGTATTCTAAGTAAGAAAAGATATCACATCAAAATAAAGTGAACTAACAATTTACAAGAATTTTCCTATGTTATTAATATTATTTTGAATAGGCTCACTGGATATTCATTAATTTTTGACTGCATTTTTTTTGTTCATACATTTGAAACTGTTTATAATCAAAGCTTCCATAATAAAACGTTCTTTATCATTTCTCACCTTATATAATTCTGAAATGGAACAAAAATAATTTTGAATAGTATAGATATTCGAATGATGTGCTCAATATATGAACTAAAAGATAATATGGACAATTTTTAAATTTGTAAATTCAATTGATATTAATTGGAAATTCACAAAGAATGAAGAGTTTGACAATAAAATACCAAACCTCGATTTGCTATTACAGAACAAAAGAATTAATATAGAATATGAATATATATTCAATATTTATTTATAAAAGAAATATAAAAGCAACTACGTTATAAATTTTAAATAAGGACATAATATTATTATAAAGAAAGCTGTAACAAAGAATAATATATCTAGAATTACAACAAATACATAAGATCAGAAATTGTGATAAGAGAAAATAGTAAAATTGAAAAAGGTTTTATATGAAATAAATAGTGCTAAACAAATACAGAAGCAAAAGAAGGAAATACAATACGATAGGATAAACAAAATCCAACCAGGAATGGAATCTATGAGAAACATGTGTGAAGAAAATAATGTCAAAATGATACAAATTAATGGAAACAAATTATATCTAGATTAATAAAAAAAGAAGAGAAAACAGAACATGATAAACTACATACTATGGGAATAGTAATTAGTTTGAACTATAGAGACTGTGAGGAAGTTTATTTTGGAAATACTGGGGAACTTTAAAAGAATGTGTTCGAGAACACATATTGGCATATAGAACACGATAAAATAACACGTCTGATTAGGTGGGTCATTGCTCCAAGAACACTCATAATCCTGATCCAGTTATTGATATATGAGGTGAGAAATGATAAAGAACGTTTTATTATGGAAGCTTTGATTATAAACAGCTTCAAATGTATGAATAAAGAAAAAGGAGTCAAAAATTACTGAATATTCAGCGAGCCTATTTAAAAATAATATTAAAAACATATAGAAATTCTTATAAATTGTTAGTTTACTTTATTTTCAGGTGATATCTCTTACTGCTTAGAATACGAAGATATTATTGATTAGTGATTGTTGTAGTCATAACTTGTTAGCTTTAAAATCTTTACGAATTTAGTAGAAGGGATTTATCCCTACAAACCGTACCTAAAGAAGATCAGTAATGGATTTAGTGTAGCTGATCGAAATATTGTAATAAAAAGAAGATGAAGATGAATATAATGAAAAATAATTGGAATACTTTTTCAGCATTATCAACCAATTAAATTTAAATCTGCAGCAACATTTTTAAATGCTAATAAAAATATCAAATAAAGGAAATAGTTTATGATAAATCAATTAAATGAAATTTATTTCATTTAGTTTTGAATTTTCTAAGAAAATCACATTTATTCTAAATAATTAAATAAATAATAAGAATTCCAGTCATTTAGTCCAATTCATCACAGTCCTCATTTTCTCATCATTACTAAAAAACTCATGTCGACACTTCGTTTTACTAATTTTTTTTGATGATACCTTATAAATAAACTACTGTAAGAAGAAATTATATATTTCTGTTTCTAAAGTGTTTTTTATTACTCTGAATTTTGTGCATATTTATAGTTCTTATAAGTGGTTTTAAGTTCATATTTACAATTGTTATAAAGTTCTTATAGAAATGTCACTAAAAGATATAAAAAAAATTGTTGATATTACATTTTAATATTTTTTTAACAGGAAATAGATTCTCTACGAAATGTGATCAAGTAACAAGAAAAATTGTGAAATTCTTGTATTGTCACAATGTTTCTTTGTAAGTTTGTGACTGTGTACCGAAATAAAATAACATTTAATCATATTCTTATTGTTTTTGTTTTTATAAAAAAGTTATGAATCAAACCGCAAAATGTAACTTACAAAACTGAATTTTGATAAAAAAGTCAAATTCACAAAGAGAAACTAATTGTATATTGTATTCAAGCATCTCTACTATTTAAGCGAAAGCGAAGTGGAAAAGCGGCAAATCTCACAAGGACCTGCGACCATAACGCAGCTCAAGAAGAAATGAAATCCCTCTTTAAAAAGTTGAAGCTGCACATTCTGACGCATAGAGTTAATTAACTTTAGTAAAAATATTGTTTATTTTCGAAAGATAATCTCCTTACTGTGATACTTAATTTATAAAAGCCTTGTGATTCCATAGAAACGGTGGGCAAAATGGCTTCTTCGCTCTCGAGCTCATCTGTTCTGATTCGAGCTTTCACTAACTACCTGCACCTGTTCCATAGTAGATTCTACGATACCGTGTTGTATGATCCCACTTATTACTTCACTAAAAACGTTGTCTGGACTCATAACTTCTTTGTACTGCTGCATCATTGGAATTATTACTATTGATGGGAATAAGAACATAGTATAGAACAGATTAGTTTCGCTAAAGTAAAATTTCTCTTTAATTTACTTTAGTCAATCCTAATATAATCATA
Organism: Thereuonema tuberculata; assembly: GCA_023159025.1. Lineage (NCBI taxonomy): Eukaryota > Metazoa > Arthropoda > Chilopoda > Scutigeromorpha > Scutigeridae > Thereuonema > Thereuonema tuberculata. The sequence goes on from JAFIDM010000002.1 coordinate 22,665,726, forward strand.
ACTGCACAAATCAGTATATAAAGGAGGATACTCATTATTCTTGGAAGCAGTATTTATCTTCTACTTCCCCAATCTTGTTCATTGACGTGTTTTCCTTTTATATCGCCATTTTTTCAACACTCCTCTCACACAACGTCCATGTTGCATAGTAACCAAGTTCTCCTTAACAATCCGCCTTAAACAAGCGCTTCAGAGCTTCCTCCCAACAATACAAGCGTTGCAATTGTTTCTTGTCACACAATGCATTTAAGATCTCACGAACTTCATATTGTACCAATTACTATTTACTACAAATCAAACATCTGCAACATTAAATAAACCAAAATTCCTAAACGTTCATTCAAACTTTGCTTTTCTTTAATATTTCAAAAACTTCTTTTTTTTAGAAACTGTACCCAGTAATATATAAGGAAACGAATTTATTCTTACTCCTGTTTTTATACAGTGAATTGAAAATGCAATGCTTATTTTCCATATGATCTATATAATGAAGCACTTAAAAATGTAACATTTAAATAAAATTAAAGCAAAGAAATCTTCAAAATTTTGATTAATCAATTTTTTTTTCTCAGTGTATGCTGCTTCCTGTGTCAAGTGTTTGAATAAAAATTCGTTCTTATCTTGACTATTTTTTTTTTTTCGCAATGTAATTTCTAATTCCTTTGTAATTTTTGTTAAAAAAAATATATGTTTATTTTGCAATCCGAACAAACTAAAAGATTGTTAATTTTGTTATCATTTTATCTTTAGCTTATTTGGAGCTTCCCACTGTTTTACTGTTTTTAATTATATGGAAAGAGAACTTTCGAAGATCTTGAAAAATTACAGTAAATTTGCAGCCTCGATATATTTGTAAATCTTTTTTTTTCAATAAAATATATTCAATGTAGTACATATTTACAGAAACTAGTTTATTACTTAAAACTTCCTTCTAATACAGCGATTCTCAACCTGTGGGGTGCGCCCCCCTAGGAGTATATCGAGAAAAAAATCTTATTAAAAAACTAGGTTTGGAGGTTTTTTTTTTTTGGTCGAACAGATAGGTTTGGAGGTTTTTTTTTTTTTTGGTTGAACAGATTCAATTTATTTGCGTCCTCCTTTTCAGTTTACAAAAAAATTATTGGGGGGGGGGGGGATGAGAATTGTGATTGAAAATTAGGTCGCAAGTACTAAAAGGTTGAGAAACACTGTTCTAATAACATCAGCACTATTTCGCAGCCTGTTTCATCAGGCTTCATTTTAGAAAAATAAAACGAATCAAATCAACAAAGAAAAATTTAATTTAAATATAACAAAAAGAAACATATTGCTCATTTACAACTCATTGCTTATTACAAAAATAAACATACTACTCATTGTTTATTACAATGAAGAAAAACATATTACTCATTTCATTATCTTAATACAAAGAGAACATACTATCCATTGTTTTACAATAATACACCTATTACCTCAATTATCTGAATCGTAATTTTTATAATAAATATATATTTAATGGTTTTTTTTTTAATTTTTGCAATATTTCTTGAAAGTTTCAATGACTAATTTTTTTATCATTAATACCTTTTTGTTTATTGATGAAATCATACTGATTCATAACACAGGCTTCTAATATAAATCGAACTATAGTATCTGTTTCCTGAAAAAAGGTAACATATTACAGGGTCAGGATTGTGCTTATTAGATAAACAATATTCTGCCCATTCGGAGACATTAGGATGATATTCGTAAATGCGCCTAATGCTCTTTAGCCCTTTCATTCAAAGTTCTTCTATATTTCCAAAATACATCTTGCCGCATGATCTTTCCAAATATAATATAATTTTCCTTATATTATTTCCAATCCTTATAATAAATAAGTCATTATTTTTCCGTTCTAATTTTGTCTCTTTAGACAAATTTATTCCGTAAGGTATCTTATATATGATGAAGCAGGAAAAGCAGGAAAAGGCATTCTTATACTTAATATTTTCTTTTAGTTAACATTAATTACTTCTTACTACTGAGATTTCTTATTAAATTAGCCTCGCCCATTCTTTTCTATACAATTCACTTTCCTTATATCACATCTTCCATTCTCTCTCTCCCACTCATAAATACTAGTAAGCTATTTCGTTTTCGAGACCTGTATTTAAAAACAATTTAGTCAAATGGTTTCTTAGCTCTCCTAATACCACTTTAAACTCCGTCTTTTCACTCCAATGGTTTCTTGATTTCTGAATTCCGTCTATTTGAATCCGTTGCTTCAAATCACTCCAAATAACATTTTAAACCAGATGTCATTGCGACTTTTCACTGAATAATGATTAGTAAAACCATATATTTTTTAAACTATATCTTTCACATTTTCCTTATGTTTAACAGAAAAGAGTCATTATGTTTAGTGAGATAGTTCTCACTAGACTCAGTTATCATCCTTTCGCAAAATATTTCTAGTAGTTCAGCAAATTGGGACATGCTAACAGGCACTTTAGAAACTATGCGCAAATTTCCCAATTTTCTACTTCTGACGGAAACTTGGGCCACAAATTCACGGATATTGCCAAATATTGAGGGATTTTCCACCGTTGCAATACATAGAAATTACAGAAAAAGAAGGCGGCGTCGCTGTATATTACGAGGGCTAGTCAAATAAGAGGGAGAATGATTTTTTTTTGTTTCACGCAGTAGACATATGGCTGTGAAACAAGGTTTGGTCAGTAGAAAGGCTCTCTTGGATCGCCGAAAAAAATTGTAAGCGCGTTTGACAGCAAATGGGTTTGACAGCATTGCGCCACTAAAGCATGAGTGGTTGGCAGTCGCCTACGGAAACATGGAGTCGGTTCGCGGCTGTGATATTTTGCGTCCATCTGCAGAAACCCGCTACGAAAGCATACGAAATGTTGCAGCAGACATACAGAGAAGATGTTCTTCCATAATCAACCGCATTTCGGTGGTTCAAAGAGTTTAAGGAGTGCCGTTTTTCTACCATAAAGCAGGGAGGTGCGGGCGCTTCGGCCTCTACAATGAACGAGATCCTGATTAACACAGCTGCCGTCATTGTTCGGGAAGAACGCCGAATAACACTAGATAGAATGCCGGACATGTTAAACATTTCCTAAGGTAGAGCGTTCACGATTGTACATAATTGCTTGCACATGAGATGCGTCTGAGCAAGATGGGTGCCGAGATTGCTGACGCCTGAACAGAAGCAGATCGCAGCATTACTGGTGGTGAGAATTGACTCATCAGTACGGTCCGGAAAGCAAACCGGCTCATCAACGGCATTTCTGAAGAAGGCGGGGGTGGTTCTGAAGACGATGTCAAGCAAGGGGTTTCACCAAGCCTTCCAGAACTGGCAGACACTTTGGATCAAGTGCATCAACTCGATGGGAACTACTTCGAAAGAAACGTAACAGCCTGGACCCTGCCTAATGTATTTCATGATTAAAAAATTCAATCTCACTTTTATTTGACTCGCCCTCGTATAATAACAAGTTCAACATTAAAAAACTTAATGAATTCTCTTTTAACAATGTAGATTTCGAATTTTCGGTAAGTGAAAATCTAATATTTGTCGAAATTTACAGACCACCTTGAAACCTTAAATTCCTCCACGATTACTTAGGGGTCATTCCATATCAAATCATCCAGAAATTTTAGGAAATATCACCCACCCTCACAGAAAACTTTGAAATTTTGTATAATTGAAGTTTACCTAGATATATGAACATTTCCAAAATTTAAATGTTGCAGGTTAAGTAATTTTTCAGTAATGGTCTCAAGAAGTTATATGGATCAAGGAACTCAGGTGTTCCATGGACGAGCTCCTTGATAATTTAAAAATGCAATAGTTCCTACAGTTTTTGCAGTAGAACCTTGATTTTTTTTTAAATTAAAAAGGAATGTTTATATGTTGATGTTCATGCTCCTTTTATTGAATAATCACAAGGTTTTTTTTAGAAAAAAAATGTAAATAATTTTTTTCAAATAAATTCGATACCTGGGCATTGTATTTTTTTTAAGGTGTTGCTCCATCATAGATTCCTTTGAAAATTTTACAATATTATTATAAATCCTTCTTTATGTCACACAAAAAAAATCAGTTTGTAGAAATGATGGGAAGTGTAGAAAAAATACTATATTAAAAAAAAAATTAAATTGATAATTTCTGACTATTATGTCACCTGTAAAATGAGCACCATAAAAAATATATATGAACAGAAGCGTCTTGTTTTAAGTAATTTAGCTGAAATGTATTCTTTCTATAAAAAAAAGTATCCTGAAGACAAAGTAGGATTTTCAAAATTTGAATCTCTTCGACCAAAACAGTGTATACTCGTAGGATCATCAGGAACACCTACCGTATGTGTCACCACTTACAGTCAAAATGTTAATTGCTTCTAAATTCTATTTTTATTAAAGTAACATACCATGATCTAATGAAAACAGTAACATGATATAAATAACCGAGCCTGTATGCTCCTTCAGTGCAAAAAATGCCCCCCCCCCTTCCTAGTTCTTTACTTCAAACACACTTAAAAAATGAAATAGAAGACTATGATCCTGATGTGATGGTTCAGTACAGTCAATGGGTATCAACTGATAGAATGACTTTAAATGTTCAAATCACCACTCTATCAGAATTCTGCGACACACTAATTAAGAAAATTGAAACACTTACCCCACACTCTTTTATTGCTCAATCACAGTCTGATCATCTGAAAATGAAGAAAGAAACACTTGATGAAGGATCAGTGTTAATTTTAATGGATTTCAGTGAAAATCTCCATTTTGTTGTTCAAGATGAAGTACAGGGGTACCATTGGAACAATGGTAGCTGCACTCTTCACACTGTTGTTATGTATTACAAAAAAGATCAACAGTTGCAAGCATAAAATTTTTGTATCATTTCTGATGATCTAGAACATGATGTGGCCCTTGTGTATCAGATTCAGAAGACTGTATTGAATTTTTTGAAGTTTGAATTTCCTGAAATTCCACTTGCTTATGCTGAATATTTCTCTGACGGATGTGCTGCACAATATAAAAATTGTAAGAATTTCAGAAATATCTGCTATCATTAACACGATTTCAATATAAAGTGCAGCTGGTCTTTTTTTTGCAACCAGCCATGGCAAATCTCCCTGCGATGGTATTGGTGGCACTGTCAAAAGACTTGTCACAAAATCAAGTTTGCAAAGACTATATAAAGATCAAATACTTACTGCATCGCAGGTATTTGAATTCTGTCGGGAAAACCTACAAGGCATTTCAGTTCTCTGTTTCAAAAGATGAAATGGTTCAAGTCAGAAATTTTCTTTCCCACGCTTTGAAAGTGCAAAAACTGTTCCTGATAGAAATACTGTTAACTACTGTTAATACTGAAATACTGTTAATGTGATCTATGCATCACATTATACCACTATCACCAACCAAGATTGGAGCAAAAAGGCTAAGCTATGATACTGATTTTAGTATCATTCATGATTTCTCGGCACTTCCGCCACTGATGCCATTATGCTCTGTGCAGCCCAACTGCTATGTTGCTTTTGTATATGACTCTTCTTGGTATCTGGGGATTGTTGAGAAAGTGAATGGTGTAGAAGGAGATGTTACAGTAAGGTTCATGCATCCTCATGGACCATCCCCGTCCTTCTATTGGCCTGATAATGATGTTTGTGATGTCCCATTCTCACATATTCTATTTGAAGTTGATATCACCACAGCAACAGGCCATACTTATTCTCTAAATAAAAAGTCTTCTAGATTGGTGGAAGAAAAGTGGTCCTCATACAAAAAAATATTAAATGTGCAGCATTAAAGCATCTTGTCATATATACTATATATTTCCAAATGAACTTGAATGCAGATATATATCTTATATAATGTACGAGTATATTTTATAGTTTATAGTTTTGTTTTATATTGGAATTTTTTTTACATTTGTATATTTTTATGCTCACTTATGTTGTTAATGTTTCTTGAGTAGTTAACAGTATTTCTATTATTGGGATATTTTGGGAATGTTAATGGCTGAATGAAAATGTTTTCAAAATTCAAGATGAATTTTTTTTTTGTGAGTACCATTCATTTCTCAAAATTGATTTTTTTTTGTGAAGCAAATTTACTATTTGCAGATCAGTGTCCAAGTTTTTTTTTAGAAATTTAAGCAAAAAAAAAATTAATCTATAAAATTTTTTATGGTCAATTCTTTCATGATTTTTTTTTTGTAAGAACAATTAATTTCTCAAAACTGATTTTATTTGTGATGAAACTTTACTATTTGTAAATCACTTTCTAATTTTTTCAATGATTTTCAGATGGGGGCAAGTGTCCAAATTTTTTTTTAGAAATTTAACCCAAAAAAAATTAATCTACAAAATTTTATATGGCCAATTCTTTCACGATTTTTTTTTTGGTAAGAACAATTCATTTCTCAAAACTGATTTTTTTTGTGATGAAACTTTACTATTTGTAAAGTTTTTTTTTCAAGGATTTTCAGATGGGGGCAAGTATCCAAATTGTTTTTTAGAACTTTAACCAAAAAAACATTAAACTACAAAATTTTTTTTGGCCAATTCTTTCACGATTTTTTTTTGGTAAGAACAATTCATTTCTACAAAATGATTTTTTTTTGTGACAAAACTTTACTATTTGTAAATAACTTCCTAATTTTTTCAAGGATTTTCAGAGTAGAGCAAGTGTCCAATTTTTTTTTTTAAATTAACCAAAAAAAAAACAAAAAAAATTATAAAACAATTAAAAAAAAATTTTATACGGCCAATTCTTTTATGTTTTCATAAACTACATGTCATAACGCATATTCAGGGAAAAAATTGTCATCCTACTTGTTTCCATTTAAAAACTGCAGCCAATTTTCAAATTTTCACAATTCGCTTTGAAGTACCAAATTGCATCAAACTTTCTGCTGTTATTACCAACAGAATGTATATAAAGCAATAAAAATTGGCAAAAGTTCATGAAATTAAGTAAATAGCAGTACACAAAATTTAGCGAAAAATTAGCGAAGTGTGAACAAATAATTATTCAAAGTTGTATTTGATTATAAAACATGACATTGAAGTAAAACAAGAACATATTATGTTTAAACAATCGCTTATTCATTTGATTCATGAGCATATATATGTCCTTCTAGCGCTCTGTGATAGCATGGAGGACACATGAAAACAGCATGTGAGACGTAGGTATCAGTATGGTAGTTTTTATATTCATATTGACTCAATCGTCTGTGACGAGTCTGTAAATGGCATGTTTCACATTTGCGTCGTTTTGGAAGTATCTGTGGCTGATCATCAGTTTGATTTGGTTGTTCATGGGGAGCTTATCTCTTCAATTTGTGTTGGAGGTGTGCTGGCATCCCAATAGACTTTTGACTGCGTTGAGCAAGTTGACCAAACACAAGGGTTGTGGGAGAGTTGTTTTATAGATAATTACGAAATATTATATAATAAGACATTATTAACGACACAATGTGATACAGTATTAAAAATAACTGGAAAATTTTGAAAAATTCTTATTTGTCAAACTGCAACGTAATCGGGCGCAATGAGCCTATCCGATCATTTCCTCTGTCAACCGGAAATGAAGAACGAAAATCACTAACTGACCTTGCCATTGTTATTAGCACTGGAAAAGCGGAAGTTACTAGGATGGAGACCTCGCGAAAAAATTTAGTGGGGGAGGGGCAAACAAAAGAGTTCGAGGGGTGCCTAGGAGATCGGTTGCGCCCGACGGAATGTTAACTTTTATGAGGCATATAATTGCCATTTTGATAGAAATGTACAGTGAAAGATGGAAGCTCTCTCATTCTTGCTGATGTGTCGACTCAATGCTTACGTGCTGCGTAAGTGATAAATAAAATAGGAATTATTCAAAGTGAGTTTAATTCTTAATGGTACTATAGGCAATAAATATTTAGTGCAAGTACTAAATGAATTAAGTGAAACATTACAAGGAACATTTCTTTTGTGCATCACCAGTTCGTCAAGTTTAAGTGAACTCTTAAATAATTAAGTGTGCGAACTTTACAAATATTAAGTGTCACTCGTCAGCCAAGTTGATTCATGTGCAGATATTATCACTCAACTTACCTGCAAAGAAGTATTGAACTTTTAATGAAAGTTAATGTGTACAAATAAATTACTTTGTGTACATCAATAAAAAAAATACACTATTTGTTTCCTTCATGTTCCATTATTAGTTGAGATGGGTCTGATTGCTGAAATCGCAACATGTAAGAGTTCGGATCGGTTTTAGAAGTTAACACGATGAAATGGCGTCCGCTGTCTATCATCTTTCTTTAATGGATAGCAATAAACAAAAATAGTTCTCTATATACAGTTTATATAGTTTGCCTTGTATTTCTGCATTCGCGTCCTAGAGTATTGTCTGTCGATTCGTCTCGCATTGTTTGTCCTATCGGCTTGGCTCCACATCGCTTTCTTCGGACGCTTTTGGTTAACGGTCTGAGATTTTACTTTGTATCCCGCCATTTCTCTGCTTTGCTGAGCATCGGCTTTCGATCCAATTCTCTGCTAACCTCGATTCACTTGCTTAACATTTCGTCTCCAAATTATCAAAACTTCGACTGCTCTGATCGCCTCCTCTTTCCTATTACTTCGACTGCGACTTATTCGTCTTCCATCTGCATCATTGAACTGTCAAAACTCCGATCGTTCTGTCTTCTCCAACGCTTCTACTGCGATTTACTTGTTTTACATCTCTCCGTTAAAGTATCAAAGCTGCAACTGTTCTGAGCGCCTAGTCTTTTCCAACTCTCTCTTTTTTTTCCCGCGGTTTTTAAAGTTTCAACTTTCTTTTTCCATTTAAAACACTGCTGCCAGTCAGGTGATCTTCTCGCCAAAGAATGTGTTAACGGCGTGAGTCGCGTTTATCTCGAAATGGTTTCTACTTCGTTAAAAGTTTTACAGTACACTTTGAAAACAGATAATCGATAATGACGTATTAAACATACCTGAATATTAAAAGAAAATATAATTTATAAATATTCTCTATAATTCTTTAACTTGTTTGCGTTGCATGATCAATTTCTGCAAAACAAAATGCAGGCACCTACGGTTCCGTTGTCGCAGCCAGCCAGTTGGAAAACGACCAGAGCGATCAATACAAAGGACAACGTTTGGATCGCTCTATGGCCACTGCACAACTCCAGAAAAATAAAGTTACGCTCCTTGTCGATAACCACCCAACGTCTGTACTTGTGGATGCTGGAGCTTCCGGTTCGATGATTTCTGAAACCCTGAAACGAAGTTATCGCAAGACGATTACCTGCTTTTTCCCTTTTACTAAGAATTGCTAATGGCGAGAGGCTTACGATACTTGAAATAACAACGACCCGCATAGAAATCGACGGACTCTTTTATTGCACTTATGCAGCTTTGACATAATCCTAGAATGGGATTTCTTGCAATGAACAAGAGCAAGAATAGACTGTTCCGAAGTACCTAAGCCTAACCAAGTTGTCCCGCCGAAACTGTATCTCCAGCTCAGAGAAACGACAGTCGTTCATGGCAAAAATCATAGTGTTTACCGACGACACCATAAATCAAATCATCATGGAACAATTGCCAGAATAAGCTATTACATCAATCCTCCTGATTCCAGTCTCAGTCACCGAAACCGCCAAGGTATCGCTCCTTTCTGGATAATGAACGGATCCGACGAATCAATGATTGTCCCGAAGAAAAGAGAATCGCCACCTATCAACCCGTTAAACCTGCGGTCATCACAGCCATTTCGCCGGACGTGACAGTCACCCACCCTCCCGAGTCCATCGACAACTCCTCCGCTTAACTGACGAACGCCTGCAAGCTTCATCAGCTGATTACCCGCCGAAATTCAACAACTGTTATACCTACTGAAGAAACACGAACCATCTGTTATCCGCCAAACCCAGAAATAATACTACATTCGAACACTACACACCGGATTAATACTGAAAACGCCCACCGAGCAAGCAAAAACCCTACAGAGGATCAGCAAAAGAAAGACAAGTAGTTCACGTCGAAGTCATCAAAATGCTGAATCAAGGAATCATTACACCCTCGTACAGCGCTTGGAGTTCTTCCATAGTTCTCTTGTGAAACAAAGACGACAGTTGGCAGTTTTGTGCTAATTACAGACAGCTCAACGCTGTTACAAAGAATGATTTTTACCCATTGCTTAGAATTGATGACGCTTTAGATACCGTGAGAAAAGCTAAACACTTCTCCAGTCTTGACCAGAGTACAGATTGGCAGACAAAAGTAGATAAAAAGGATCGCAAGACGAATGCATTCATTACACCCGACGGTTTCTACGAATTCAGGGTGATGCCGTTCGGACTGTGCACCTGCGGAGAGAGACATGGCAGACAGCTGTCATGCTGACCCGACAGCTGCTCACCAAGGAATTGCGAAGACGTACGCCCATGTTCGACAGCGATACTTCTGCTAAAAATCAACCCTCGAGGAGGCTAGTTGAAGACAGTTCGGAGATTTGTGACCCTTTGTTTGCTCTGCCTGCGACGCAAAACACCGACGCAGCCACCCGCTAAGAACCTATAAGGTCTTAATAAACTGTAAATAAAATAAACTATAAATAAGATTATTCTGAACTTAAATGTATTTTATGTTACATCGGAAGCGCGATGGTGCCTCAAAGGAAAAAATACACAATGAAAAACTAACCAATGAAAAATTAGTGAGAAAATTCATGTGCCAGGAGTGCGCAGGCCTCAATGATTTTTTTTTAAATCATAGAAATTTAAACTGCTATATGGTGTTCACATTTGTGTGTGTATATGTAACTTTTTCCAGTATTTATATTTGTTTTTTCTTTAAATGGGTTAGTTGTTATTATTAATAAACCATTTAAGATACTGGTTTAGCAGAGGTGTATAAGGTTTAGTATTTACAAATGAAGATTAAAGTTGTAAAATGAGAGTGAAAACTTAATTGTTTTTTTTTTATAAATATATTTTAACACAATTATACAAGATTCTGTTCGCATGGATTTCTATATATAATTTTCTTAGGATTTAAAGTCTATAAGTCCAAACATCAATCTTGTTTTTCTCTTGCTTCCTTCACGTTAATCCGCCAGTCTTCTTAACGTTGGTCGCAAGACCCAAATGGATAATAGTTCCGATTGGCTATTCACCTAGTGTGAACTAATTCCTAGACTCTTCTATATCCTACAATCTAATGACTACTCATAATTAGTATGATGATTTGTCATAGGATTCTAATTATACTATTGTATATCACTAAGCCCTTTCACTTGTATGAAATGATTCTAATTATACTATTGTTTATCACTAAGCCCTTTCACTTGTATGAAAATTACAGGCTATTCTATCTAGTATAATTTAGCACTTGCTTACACATAACAGTGAATTATTTTATAATTAATAATTAATTCTATTAACTATCAATATATTTATTTGTACTCATTCAGCTTTCTTAATTTTAGCACAAGTTGAATTAATTGCTCAACTGCCATTAAATGCTAAAATTATATAACATATCTGTTTAATCCTCGCTGTTTAAACTGTTCACACTGTTATTTTATTCAATAATTATTCTATCCTTATCGATGCTGAATCAGATCGTTCGATGTAACCTAACTAAGTTTCACATCTATTTGCTCGATAGATAAATCAATTCATTTTATCCGCACTAGCGAGGTTTCCGGAAGTTAGCATGTGCTTTGATATAAAATTTTACCATAACACTGATTTGACTGGCTGAATGTCGTTATTTGAATATAGAAAGACTATATATGTGATTTAAATGTGAAAATTAACATTCAGTTGATTCATTATACTGAAACAGAATCTTTTCTTCACGCACACAACCTCTTTGTTAAGAATCAAACATGGCGGCCCGCTTGTTTTTATTTGGGAGCTGATAACAAAACTTTAGACACTATTTTCTGGCCAGTAGTGCATTTTGGAGTAAATTTTACGGCTAATTCGGAATCAGCAGGCATTCATTTACTACATATCACACAATTAGACTTATAGACTGCAATTTGCAGCAACAGTCCGCTTACTTATCTCAGATTGTCAAAAAACGTGCTCTACAAGTCGCTCCTTCGCAGCTTAAGTGTTCCTGTAGGCCTCGTAGCGAGAACTAGCAGTAGAATCAGTAACTAAAACCTTCTAAAACGCTTTAGCTTCAGTATAAGACTTTCAAATGAAATATATTCGTCCCACAAGCAATGCAGGAATTTTTTTTCCGAGGTGGGACGTATTTGTCCCACTTGAAGACAAAGGGTTAAATATTTAAAAGTTCTAATCTATGACGGAATTATTCATATTTTGCGCTAAATTAATCCTTATCGTCTTAGTATTCCAACTTCGCAAGGTGAGCTATTTTTGCACGTTCGATACATCTATGCCTGACTAGCTATGTCCCTGGAATCTTTGAATAAGTTCATACTTACAGGATAAGTTGGGTTCATTCTGATATGTTACTTCTCACTTCGTAGATATCGTTCCGTGGTGATACATCGGTAATGTCTGCCAGATATAATCGCCTTCTGTTATATGATCTTCGTTTCTTCTGAACGAATCTAGTTGCCATCCGCTTATTCATTCGGACGCCATATTGGTTTGGGTTTCTACTTGAACGAAACTCAAATATAGTTTAATTTAAAGCTTACTAACATTACTTCAATTTATAAGAAGCCCGATGCCATCTAAAGCTACTTTAGCTTCATCAGATTTTAAATCTGATAACTCAATGGATTTGTCTAACATCCCAGCATCGTTTCAACACATCTGTGTCCTAGCTCGGCTTCGAGAAGTAATCAGTTGTTGTTCGTCGTTCCTATAGCAACCAAACTTCTCATTAGTTCATTCTTTTCAACGGATTCTTTAAATAGGTGATACTTAATATCAATGTGTCTGGTTCTACTTTTGTTTATAGTTCCTGATGCTAGCTTTATCGCTGCTTGGTTGTCGCAATAAACTATGCTGGGACAGGTAACATATTTATTTTCTCGGATTTCTGTGAGTACATTTCTAATGGCTCTGAATTCAATTACACTCGTGGCTAATGAAACGTATTCCGATTCTTGAGTTGAATTCGCAATTACTCCTTGCTTTTTTGTAAGCCAATTTACTGCTCCATTACTTAGCAACATTGCACATCCGGACGTGGATTTTCTATCTTTTCTATCACAGAAATTTTGAGTTGATCCTCGGATTTAGAATATACTAATTTCAAATTCTTCGTCTGCTGAAGGTACCTTAGAACTCTTTTCAATTGTGTCATGTCTTGTTCGTTGGGATTCGTCATCTTTCTCGAAAGTCGATTGACTGCGTAGTTAATTCCGGCCTACTGCTATTTCTGAGATAGTTTAAACTCCCAGTAACGCTCCGATATCTAGTTTGCTCATCGTGAGTCAAAGATTTACTCGCTCCAATTTGTAGCTTCCTATTATCTTCTAGGGGTGTAGTTGCACCTTTACAGTCTTGCATCTTATTGGCATTCAAAAGATCGCAGATAAATTTATATTGATTTATCTCTAACTTTCCTTCTTGACGGTTGTATTTAATTTCCATTCCCAGAAATTCATGAATGGCTCTCAACTTTTTGATTTTGTACAAGGATTCTATCTTATCCAATGTACGATCTACTTGCTTAGAATCAAGATATCATCTATATACACGATAATTATTACCTTTGTTGATGCACTTGTATACATGGTTCTGATTTAATTGGTACAAATCTGATTTTACACAGTTTACCTTTTGACTTTTGGTACCACTGTCTCCCGGCCTGTTTCAGACCATATAATGCTTTCAGGAGTCGCACTCCGTTATATTTATCTCGATTACAAATTACTTCCTCTGGTAGGGTTAGGTATATTTCCTCCTCCAGATTTCCATATAAGTATGCCGCGTTTGTATCACACTGCTTAATGTCCCAGTTTTGGTCCGCTGCAGCGGCTAATAGAAATCGAATGTTAGTCAAACTCGGGGTAGGTGCATAGGTCTGATTATAGTCCATATATTTTCTCTGTGTGTATCCGTTCATTCCCGCAGAAAGTTTTCTCATTTGTGAAATTCTTTACTTAGATTACTATCATTTTAATTTTACTTTAAAAATATATTTAAAGCCTTTATATTTACTAACTTTATTTTATTGAAATAAAATAAATATTTTCCACAACATTTAAATTTCTGTGTTCATATTTAGCCTTTTACATTTATGCTCAATTTCTTTGTTTTTAGTAGAAGTTTAATTTTTTTATGGGAATTATTAATATTGTTTTTAGGACAAAAAAATCTTAACGGGGGGAAAATTGTAACAGTTTCTAGATAAATATTTTTAGAAATCATTTATTTATATATATTTTTGTAGAAATTATTTATATGTATTCATTTTAATCCTTAACTGTTACTTATTCCTTTCCATTTCCTAATTACTGATGTTCTGTTTAAATTTAAATTCTTTTCCGTTGCAGCCGTTGAATCAGTAAATGAATTTAAGTTTCTGATGTTTTTAATTACTAACCAATCAAATCACACTAAGTAAATATTATAAAAAATCATGTTTTTGATTTACGAAATTAATTCAGTTCAGTTCCACAACTTGACTCTGTCTTTAGATCCCAAAGACTTTCCCACAAATGCGATTAAACTATGAAGAGAAAAAAAACGCAAATAGCATTAATAAAAAAAAATAGTTTCGCAATTATTTTGAATATTAATTCTTCCTCATTTTTAAGCATTTATTTTATTCACTATTATTATTTTGAAATTACTAATAAAAAGCCAACACACATATTTCCAATTAAAAACATTTAAACACATTAAAATACTACATGTTTCAAGTAGCTTGCTA